>QUSF01000001.1:45322455-45517082 GCA_003676055.1 Chloebia gouldiae | reverse complement strand
GAATTCCGTGACACGGGACAGGCAGACCCAGCCCAGCGGTGACACGGGACAGGCAGACCCAGCCCAGCGGGGCTCCGTGCCTGCGCTGCCCGCCTTTGATTGCTGGCAGCAATTAAAGGCTCTTTGTGCCTGTGAAGGAAGTGATGTAGATGAGCGTATTCTTCACCGTTTCTTTGAGGGGAAAATTATTTGGGCTTGGGAACTGCAGCAGCATTTTATCACCCCAAAATCATCTGGCCCATTCACAGTAAGATTAGTGCTGAAGGTCAAAAGTGCACCTAATGTAGCTCTAAGTCTTTTCCTGCCCAGCAGCAGTGGTTAAATACGAGAAGGGACTGACAAATAAATTAGGAAGCACTGCAAAAAGCAGCAAATAAACAAAACATCTCAATAAAATCTCATTCTGTGTCAATTGTATTTTTTCCCACCGGTAATTCAGAAAAACTTGCTGTTTCTACCTTACAAGTACTCCGGCAGGCTTATTGTACGGAGCTTGTGTTGGGCCCTCATGGACAAATATCTGTTGCTGTGTGAGTGGCTCTGTGGGAAGGCAGAAGGACAGATCCTTGTCTAGCAGGGCCTGATGAGCCACTGTGTGACACAGACTGACATGGGCTGGGACCTTCAGAAGAAAACTCCACAAAGTCATACACTTCTACGCTGGCCTTTCCATTTACATTTTCCTCTGTTTACATATTGCTCTCACAGCCAGTTATTTATCTTTGGTGTGATTTTGATCACCTACTGTGGCACTAAAATTCAAGAATATGGTTTAAAAACCTACAGGCCATTGTAATTTAAGCCTAGAGGCACCCACATCCATTTTAGTAGATCTCAGAACTCCTAGGAGCAAATGCTTCCTATTCTTGGAAACATTTAGGCATTTGAAGGAGTACAAATTAGAACACAGAGCCATCATCTTGTCGCATCCCTGCTCCATATACTCCATTCCCCTCACTCTGAATACCTGTGGGACACATCCACATAAGCAAACCATGCCAGGCCAGAACATGGTTGTGCCTCCCACAGTTGTCCAAAATGCTTTTTCAGCATGTTTCTCCCCAGCAAGATTCATGCTTCAGCCCACCTGCTATCGCCAGTTGAGGTCTAGTGGCAATCTGGGACACTATATCCATCTCTGCTCGTCATTTATCTGCCACCTCTGCTGTCCCTGGGTACAGGCATGCAGTGGCCAAATCCTTACAGCCCATCCAGTCCCTGCTCTCAGAAAATGTACAGTGAGTTATGCTGCTGAACACTGATGAAATTTCAGGTAGTGCTAAATCTCCCCACTACACACTACCTACATTCTGGCATTTCACTAATTTGAATTGCTGATCTATTTAAAATGTAAATTGCTGATCTATTTAAAAGGCTACAGCAGGAGCACAGTTTACATGGAGATCCAGCTGGGATGGAGGGTCAACATTCAAGTTCAGTGTTTTCTTTCTAAACAACTTGGCTGCTAGAACAACACCTCGAGGATTTGAATTTAGGAGATCAAATTTTCTTCACACTACATTCCTACTGACACCACTTAGGTCAATGGACCAGCTTGTGAACTCAGTTAAATCAGCATGTATTGGGAATAACATTACAGAGAGTAGTGGAACTATTCCAGATTTAAATTGGTGATAATGAGACCAAAATTTGGTCCAATGTACTTGCAGAGATCTGAGAGCAAAGCATTCATTTCAATCCTTAAGAAAAATCTACCACCCTGCAGACTTTTTAAAATCCTTGAACACAAGTCTCTTTGTAACTATAAGCATAAACAGAGTGAACACTAAGAGAATAAAAGATTAAAAGATATCCACTAGATTATACTAAAACTAGTAAAGACTGGGAATGTTCCTGGATAGATGCAAAATTTAAAAAATCAGATAAGGTACATTAGTTTTCAGATTATGAGCTTGCAAATATTTTTAAATGTTCTAGTTTAACACAATATTTTGAGATGAGAACTATAATTCAAGGTTCTGCCCTTGCAATAACTAGGTACATTACATTTGTTAGTGGCACCAGCATCCCTTTTTATCCATGTTTTTTTATTATGTCATTTAATCCATTTTATTTTATCTATGTTTTATTAATCACTCATGATTCTTTGTACTTGTGGACTTTAGACTTCTGACTAAATAATGGCCAATTCCTTTCCTTTTACTCTTCTCACCATAGCTGCTTTGTGATTTACCAGCTTTTCCAGTGATTATTTCAGAAAGTGATTTTTTTACTATATATATGAAAATTTTATTGTTGATTAGTTCAAGTTCTTCTTCTCATAGAAGAGACCTCCCCTTCTTTAGCTTATTGGAAACATCTGTATTCTTCCTGTTTGGACAATGAAAAGTGGTAACTAGCACTCTGACAGCTGAGCTCCCTGAGTTAATACATACATGATGCAATCATGTATGCCATTCAAGAATAAAAGTATGAACTGGAGAACAACCATAAAAACTCCAGCTCCTCCAGCATTACTGGAGCTCAAAGACCCTGCCTATTTGGGCAGAGGAACAAAAATCGCTATATTGCTTTCCACCAAATCAGTTACTTTTTCCAGGTGTGCAAAATTATAGTCTGGAAGGGTGGGATCAAAACAAACAAACAAACAAACAAACCAAAACCAACAACAACAAAAAAATAACAAAAAAAAGCCCACAAAACAAAAACAAAAAATAACCCACAACCCCCCCCCCCAAAAAAAAAAACAACAGGAATTATTTTTTTGTGATTTGAAAAACATAGAGAGATATAGCAAATATATATATATCTTAGCTCTCCTGTCCCTTTCCTTTCAAATTAAATGAGGACACAGAAGTGAGTGGTAGGAGAGGGAGGTTAGGACACGAGAATAGGGGAAAGCTGAAGAAAAGCTTTAAATCCTTTTATTCAGAGATACCTCTGAAGGAGGATGTTTCCTATCCTCCTGTTCTAGGAGTCCTATTTTTTGGTGCTTGCCTTAGTTTTTCCCCTCCTTTCTTTTCTTTCTTTTGTAGTTAAATCTACATGGACTGGAATTCGATATAGAAGAATGTATATACACATGGGAGAGGCTCAGCTGTGTAAACCACTACAGTTTTTATGGGAATCAGTGGAGCTGTGCTGATTTACATGACAAGAGGATCACACCTTTGTACCTGGTATTTAAACTGAAATAGCAAACTACTGGTGGCCTAATTTGGACAAGGTTTGTATTTCTGTTTTAGCCAGTTTCTGATATGGACTAGGGGGGAAATGCAGAGATCTTTATTATCATCTCTAATGAAAATCTGAGCTCCAAACTTGATAGTATGTGACGGTGCATAAAATTAACTAGATGTGTCAGTTAGCAGATCTGGCTGAAGTTGTGCCTGATTATATTCCGAGTGCATATTTGTTTTCAGTCATATTTACAGGAGTGCCTCTATCCTGATGCTTCAGTTAACTGTTACTTTGAGGAAATAAACAGAGGTGAGGGTCCAGTCACCTTCAGCTGTTGGAAGTTAATAAGGTGTTAATGAAACGTTGGCAAATAGCAGCAGTTTAGCACTTGGTTGACACTTGATTTTTAAAAGAGACAGAGTGTAAATAAGCTGTGTTTGCAGTGAAAATTAGAAAAAGTGGGAGGTGGGGGAACAAATAACACTCTCACAGCTTATTAGTTTTAAGCAGGAAATACTCGATAGACCACATCAGGGAGAGTAGCTCTGATGCTGAAATCACTGGCAGCAAACAATGCCCAAAGGCAAAGGGGTTTGTTTTCATACAGGCTTTTTAAGACACTCTTCTAATATAAGACCAGCCAATGCACATAACAAGTGTAAGAGGACCCTTGGCACCGCTGCCTCTGACCTCTGGAAATGCTCAGAGGGAGCATCTGGCCCGTTTCAGACCACAAATCCTAGGAACCCTTGTGGTTGTTTATGAGGGATGGGCAGTCTCTTTCTGCAGGACACTTAAGGCTGTCAAGGAACATGAACTTTGTTATTCCTGCTGCGTTAAGGACAACAAACGACACCTTGAGAAATGGTAGCGCTCTGAAGATTTATTGACTACTGTGTGCTGTAGCAGAGTTGTGGGAGTGATCTTTGGGATTCAGGGAGCAATTTGGGCTTGATATATATTAGGCAACTCTAAATAAGATAGTACAGCATCATCCTGAGTGAACCTTGCCTTTTTACACCTCTGTGTATAGGAGATGGTACAGCCAAGCTTTCTTTACGGGGTCTCTTGCTCCTAGATCTGAAAAAAGAGGAGGATAGTGATGAACCAGGAGCTTCCCTGGTGTGGGAATATAATTAAACAATGGTAGTTTGTCAGGCTAGCATTTCAGTTGCTAATTGTCTGGGTAGATCATTAGCAACTTTGTTTCAGAATGGCTTTTTTGAATAGGGGTCGTTGACACGAGCACCCAGCATAGATCTAGGCTAAGTAGGGATGTGAATAACGGTACGCTGAGAATTTTCTGTTCCCGCAATGGAATCAAAAAGATTTCTTGATAAAATGTTCATTGACAGAAGAGTTAATGCCAAGACCTTTCAAAAAGGGAGATATCCTGGGGACATCACTTTTTCTGCATAGTTACAAAGACATGGTTTGTTTTTGCAGGTGAGTAGTGTGAGTGATGTTTCTTTGCCAGGCTGGAGAGATTGGTGGGTTGTGGCAGATTACCACACACATCTAAAATTACTTTAGCAGTGTGGAGTTGTTATAGTCAGAAGCTGGAGCCACTTGATATATCTTTCCCCCCATTCTCATGTGTCACATTTATTCACAGCAGTCCTTGCCATGGCGTACCTTACCAGCATAAGGTAGTTCCTTTGGCACACATACTGTATAATAATCTCTTACAGTGCATTACGATTGCATATTAGAGCTACCTTTAATTTAAAATTTCAAATTTCATTTTCTGGGGGTAAGCATTGTCAGAGGAATAAACCTGTGGGTGTAATATACCCATGGGTATTAGCAATTCTAATGTGTTGAATAAATGAAAAGCACAAAGCCTATATTTTTGTGTAGGGTAAATAATATCATACATAAATATTGAAGTATTGAACATAAAATACTTTATGCAGAAACAAAGACTTTGTTTTCTTGATTCTCCTGATGTGTTAGAAAGCTTTAACCCAAGGGGGACTGTAAGTGCAGTCTTTAAAATTAATTGAAGTGTCACATGTTTTCTATAAATTTCTGTATTGAATTATTGTCTTATTTGAGTTTGAGGCAATATATATTGTTTTGTTTATGAAGACTATTGAGTAGCTGGGATCTTTTTGGTATCAACACATTATGAGGTAACATCTTGCACTATTTTTGAAAGAATCTGCAAATCCACACCTCCCAAATGAGGCACAATCTCAAATTCTGTAATATGCTTCCCAGTAGCACTGGAGTTTAGCCACAGTCAGAACTGGGATGTTGGGCAAGGCACAGGGGGTGTCCCAAGTTGATTGTGAAGCAGTTAGGGTACCTGGCTATTCAATCACTGAGGACTTGAGGCCAGGATTTCCCTTGACAGGCTGGCAAAGAAAACGAGAGTACTTTCTCTGCCTTTGTAGTATATGGCCAAGTTCCTAGGATAATCCATTTTTTCACTAGCAGCTATTATGAGGACATAAGACACCAGGAGGTGCACTTTGACCTCTCCTGTTCTCTTCTGTCATACACAGAGTATTTGAAGCTTTTGGCCTTTTGTACCAAAGGTCCAGTTTTGTTGTAGGATGTCAAGGCTCCTTTTGTAAGGGGCACAGAGCATAATTCCTATGATGCCTTTGTCACAACAGTGTATTTGTTTTAATGACAACTAAGCCACCTTTAGCAAAAGCAATTGACCCTTGGTGATGGATTGACTTGCTTGCCATCAGAGCGTGGAATATTTGTTTTGACATTAATGCAATAATACCAGTACTGCTACTTTCTCTAAGTATTTTTCTCTCACTGTGTATCCAAAATTTTCGAATGTAAAACCTTTAGTAGATACAATATAGGATCCGAATGAAAAATCTTTTGCCAATGGAACTTTTATCCTTTTTCTCCTTGTTTAGCATTTAAAATATGGAATACAAGGTCTGTTTTCTTCAGGTCCAGGTCAGTGCAGCAGAAGATTGTGTAGCCACTTATAAAAAGAATCATTTGAGGCCATGAAACAAGAAGAGAGAGAAGGTAAAGCAAAAATGTTATCATTTATGGAGTAGCAGAAATAAAGAGGAGACTGAGATGAACAGAAGGAAAGAAGCACTAATATTATTTAAATGAAATTATTTCCTCTAGAATATTTTAAAGGCAATACAAAAAGTAATAAGGGATTAATACCTGAGAAAGAACTGCTCTATGATTTTGCTTTCTTTGCTCATAAGGCTGAAAGTTTGAAAATTACCCATTTGGATTAGTCAGGAGCCAAAAAACTCTAGCACAGACTTCTACTTGATTGCAGACCTTGGGGAATTTTATTGTGAGTGTACCTTTTCCTCAACCCATGAAGACAGTATTTTCCTTGACCAGGCCAGAAGTTCAGGGCAGTCTGATATTAAGGCATGCATGCTTGAGTACCTAAATGCAAGTGTCTTAATCTAAAACAAGTCTAAACCATCTGACCCTCCATGGCTGTTCTGGACTAATGTTTAATTTCCATTTATGCTCATTGAACGTGAACAGTCCTCTCCAGAGGAGCTGGCATTCATCCAGTGGTCAGGATTTCAAGCTAAGTAGGAACAAAATTCCTGGATGTGCTCAGGTGGCTAATTGTTATTAGATACCTAAGTAAATTTCCTTAAGATGACTTCTACATCTAGCCTTTAAAACTGACTCTTCAGCTATTCCAAATTTCTGTCAGCCCTTGAGCATCTTTGAAAAACACGCCATCCTGTATTGGCATACACGTTTGTCATACCACAAGGACACGGGTGTTTTACAGACACTTCTGATGGGCAGGATGGCACATGCTGCTGGGGACAGATGTCAGCCTGTGTACAATAGTGTACTGGACATGCCTGAATTTCAGCTTCTACTCTGGGCAGCTCTGGAGGAGCTTTCTTCCTGTGGAGGAACTTATGGCTTCCCCTTGTGGAATTGCCACTAGTTTGCTTGCAGTGTGCAGTGAAGAATGGCTGTTTCCCATGCTCTGATCAGGAATTTTATTTAGCACTATCTAGAATGTACTGCTTATTTTGCTGCCTTTCTACACTATCTGTGAAATTAGCTTTTGGACACTCTTGGTGTTTGTTAGCTGTTTTCCCCTGTTAACTGTGGCAGATGGACTACATACATAGCTTGCATTCAGGCTGCTACCCTGTTTGGGCAACTTGTCTGGGGCTCATAAATATGTTGCACAAGCCCAGGCCCCCAAGGCATAAATCACCATTGCAAATGAGAGGAAGGGAGGCAGACCTAGACAAATGGGCCAAGTTCCCAAACTAGCAGTGATGCAAAGGATGTTGAGACCTTTTTTCCATATGTAACACCTTGTGGTTTCTCTTACTGTGGCTAGTTTGAAGTTTACACAGGTGATTTTCTGATGGATATCTGCTAGGGTGCTCTGATACCAAGCAGCTGGACCACTAAAGTTGGAAGCTCCATTTAACTGCATTCTCCATGTCCAGATCAATAGTCATTCTGTTATAAAGCAACAAGCATGACTGTGCACAAAGGGTTGAGTCATTTTAATTAGATGCTCCCTTGATGATTATTTTCCTGACATACAAAAAAGGAAAATTAACCTATGCGTAGTTTGCCTTCAAGCAGTCTTCAAGGGTTTCATTTAATTTGCCATTGATACAGAAAGAGGACTAATTTCTTAGTAGATATTTATCTGGAGGGAAGAAGGTGGTAAATAGTTACCCATGCCTGTGAAGTGCAGGTGTTCATTAAGTGTACCCTGACACAAATATCTTCCTTTTTTCTTTTGTCTGTTCTGTTTGTTTACTCGCTGCTGTTTTATTCAGGAGCAGCCAAGTGTAACCCAGCAGGGATATCCACCTGTGGTCACTGGGGTAGATAAGTCATAAATGTTCCTGGAAGCTCATTAAAATTAATCTAACTCCCAAGCAACTTTTGTTTGCTTTTGAGCATTCTCTGAAGAAACTGTAGCCAACATTTTTCTTACATCAAAATACAACTTCTTTCTTTTACATGGACTTCTCTTTTATATCACTTCAAAAAGAACTGGCTGTGCTCTTCGAAGTGAGAGTAAAATTTAATTTGTAATTACAGCAAGATGACACCTCCTTAATAGGCTAGAACAAGAGCCTTAAAAGAAATTCAGTAAGAAACAAACAAAACAAAAAAAGCCCCCATGACCAAAAGACAAAACTTCAGAAAGCTTTAAACTTTAGTCTGCAGTTTGCATTACTAACTTTTCATTTGTTCAAAAACTGGCCTCTTTTTTACTCTTTCACATTTTTCTCAGTTTGACTGTCTGTGTTTTTCTGGTACAATTATTTTACAGTTATACCTCTTAATTTATTGGGAAGGATTCCAGTGAAAGCAGGTTTAAGTGAAAAGGACCTTGAATATGGAGTCACATTCCAAAATAATTGCACTTTGCATTTTTCTGACCTGTTTCTAGGAGTTAGTTTCACAGATTCCACCTCTTCAAATAGTCTACTTCCAAATTTCAATAGCCTCCATTATGGTTGCAACCATTTACAGTAAACTTTAGCACATGGAGTTGCAGCTACCTTGGTGGTATCTGAGTTAAAAGCAACTATTAATATGGCAATGACTTTACCTGTTCTTTGAAAATTAGAATTAAGGCACTGACCTCATGCAGTTAGACTGAGAATTAGATATGAGTTTTGAGCACAAAGAAACTCTGGACTTTTATTGCCTTTCTCTTTTGTTAAAACTATAATTCCCATATTTCTACGCAATTTCAAAACATATCTTAGGATTTCTGATAGATGCATGAAGCTTTACCAAAAATAATTTAATTTGTTAATAAACAAAGTAATTATATAATAAAATATTGCTTTTCTGGTTTGTTAGGATTGTTGTCATGTGTGACACAGTAAAAAAATTCAAATAGTTAAACCAGAAAACTCAGTGTTTCTTTGCTGTATTCAAGTTTGCAGAAAAGTGTTATTAAGGGATTAAATGCCATTAATTTTAAAGTTTTTTGGTACTTGGTCAAAAGAGAATAGTGATGATTTTGTTTGAATGCATATGATTTTATCTATATTTTACTAGAAAATGGTACTAAAGAGAAGAATAAAAGGAGTAGGCATCAAAACTCAGTTTTGATCAACTCTGAAATTTCTCAAGCTGGGTCTGAAAGGCAAGCAAAGAAGACCACCTAGACCAAGAGGGTGTCATCAGTTAAGGTCTGGGCATGATGAACTTGAATGAAACACAACTTGAAGAATGGATTCTGCAAGGCCTGGGGGCCCAGTGTGGTCTACTGGTGGACTTTGCCCTTCCAGCTGGAGAGCCCTTGGCAATGATGTCAAATGTAAATCAGCTACAGATGCAGATGGATTGTCCAAAGTGTGCCTATACTCAAGGCATCACCAAGCACATAGAGCATATCTGCTGGGATGACACTGCTCTTTTCTGCCTTCTTTAATCTTGCCTAATTGATAATGAAAAGTTTGGTCAGCAAACAGATATTGGAAAAGAATATTTGCCATTTAGATATTCATATAATTATTATTCAGCGTATGTTACATTCCAGTGGGGAATAATGGGCTGGGGTGTTTGGGGATGAATGCATAAACCATTCAGGAACTGTTTGATAATAATTAAGGAAATAAGATGCCTAGTGTATATAAAGTGGGCTTTTAATTATAATAGAAAAGAAATTCTTCAGAAATAATTTGTGAGATAACTTATTTCTCAAGTAGGTTTTGGCAGGGTTTCAAATAATGTATCAGATATGATCACATATTCTGTGAATGAATTACAGCTAACCCAACATATTTTACAGGCCTAGCTACTAAAGCCCAGCTCCCATGCAAATTTAATGGCATTCTGGGAAGATATCAGAAAATTTCAATCTGTATGCAAGATTTTTTGAAATTGAGTCAGAAGTGAAGAAGTGTATTGTTTGCTCTGACACACAAAATCCTGAAAGCACATTGATAGGATGGTCTTTGCTGGGAATGTGAGAAGCACTTACTCCCCTTTGCAGGAAGGTGGTGGCTGCACAGTACAGTATTGGGTCTGTTAAGTCCACATTGGACCTGGATCAAAAATGAGTATGTGGGCATTCCTGATAAATTAGCCAAACCATGCACTAGGGTTTAGACCTCATGTTTTTATGTCACTCCATGTCAGGACAAAGACTAGGACAAAGGCATTAAGGCTATGAGAAAGTTTTGTCAGAACTTCTGCATGAATTCGTGCTGGGAAATTAGCTCTTTTTATCATATGACTACTGCAGGTTTTGCCCCATCAGAATTTATAGGAGGAGGCTTGTGCATGCTCTGTTTAGTGAACTTTGATCTGGTGGAAAAGCTCGTGCTCACCAGTGCTTATGCTTGTGAAGAGAGCTGGTGCTGCTGTTTTCTTTCCTCAGAGTGTCAGGAGTTGGAGAATAACTGCAAGGGAAGATTGTCTTAGGTTTAGCTTCCTCTTTGTTCATTTGCAGGGATATGACACCCTACCAGCAAACTCCCAGGAGACAGCTGCAAGTGTCTGAGGACCTTATGGAATCTGGAGGCGAGCTGTTGGCAGTTCCTGGGACAAAAAAACAAGGAAGTTCAGTGGTTCTGGCATCACCCAGGAAAAAAAATACTAAATTTCCTGAGTTCCAAAACATGTTGCAGTGTATATTTTGGTGTTTCATATGATAACATGAGTGTAGCAAAGCTGCAGGTAATCCTTTTGTTTTCAGGCTTTCTCCTGAGCACAGGAAGCCCCAGCTTGCTGTGTCTGTTCATTTACCATTAATACTGTAGTAACACATGCAGAGAAGATAGGAGAAATTCAGAAAATGCCACCTTAGATTACAAGCTGCTGATTAAAGTGTTTTCTCAGGAAGATGAAGGTGAAAAGGGAGATACCTTGGATTTGGTATGTGAGCAGCCATTCACGTGGCTTTGAAAGGGCACAAGGCTGGATACCATAGGTGGCTGTATATCACAGTTGCATGCCCACCACCTGGAAGGGTAATTATTAGAGAATCATAGAACAGCTGAGGTTGGAAGGTGTCTCTGGGGTTTTTCTAGTCCAGCCTTCCCCCACTCCAGTTTTGGGAATATTCCTACAGAACAGGGAGTGAGTCCTACTTAGCTTTATGTTTTTGAAACCTCTAAACCTGTGATACTCTTGACAATATGACCTTTGCATAGAATACCTTGAAAATAATTATAACAAGATCTCCCTCTTGAAATACATATAATTCTTTTTAATTCTCTGTCTTGGCTTAGAAATTAGTGTCATATTTGCAGTTGCTGTAAACTGCCCTTGGCAAATAGTTTCTTCTCCTCAGCTGTGAATCTCAGGCTGTATACAAAGCCAAGGGTATAGCCCACAGTTTGCATTAAGTAGCATTTGATTATGTGGTAATAACATTAATTGGCACCCAGAATCAGTTGGCTGTAGGTGATCTTAAGTGATAATGCACTAGAGCTTCTAACATTCTTAGTCAAAATGCTCCCTTAGCCTGGGGAAAGATGCAGGTGCTTGGGATAAAAGAGTGTTTTGTAAATGAAGGACTTGAACGCTGTGATTCCACTTCATTACTCCTCTCCTGATGCTTAATGTAAAATGATTACTTTATTGCCACCTCTCTTCTGTGTTTTAAAGATATTAGAAAATTAAACCACAAACTTTAAAGATGTACCAAGTTATTTAAAAAAAATTCAAAGCAAAGAATTAAAATGTATATTGAATAACTAAAAAATAATTTTGAAACATTCCAGATTTAAGCCAGTATATCTATTACTAAAAGATACAATTATAAATGATCGGTTCTTGATTATCTTGCTTGCCTTTGTAACAATGAATCCCTCAAAACAATTGCCTTTCCTGAAAGACTGTTTCAGCTTTGTGGATTAGGGATCTTCATGGAGATAGAAGATATTTATGCAGCTGGCAAAGCAAGTGTCTTAGTGAATGGTAATTGTTCCCCAATTCCCACAAATCCTTTCATAAACCATAGGCCTGGTTCTTTTTTTAAATGTTCTTTCTTATATTTCATTAATAGCTGGGCCATTGCTGAATTATACTTGATATAATCAGGAGTTAGCTTTAGCAAAAATATCATTGGTAACTGAGGGAGTGTGAGTGTTCCAGTAATTTTGCACTCTTCGGAAAAGGAAAAAAACATGAGCAAAAAGTTATGAAAGCCTCTCAAATTTGTCTACACTATATATGGCCATATAGAATATTGACATAAATATTAAATTTGACATTGTTGTGAAATTGCAGGTGTGCTTTTCATGTCTTATTTTCTTCATTAAAAGCTTTATTTCCTGCATTTTTCCAGGCCCAGGACCATGTCTGGGAGAGATGCTCCGTTATCCGTGCATGTGCAGTAACAGAGCCAGAGCAGCCCTGGCAAGACCAGGGTGGTCTTCTGCAAATGGAGAGCACAGCACGTGGTGCCCGTGTCTGGCTTCAGGGACAGCCTGTCTGGGGGTGGTCAGGCAGTGAGGAGGGCTCTGGCTGTGGTGCCTCGGACAGGTTTGTGCAGTCTGTGCTGCAGAGTGTGGAGGCGACTCGTGTCATCTGTAGTGTTAAACACATGCACTCTATTTGTCTGTGGTCTAAATCATTCTCGTGGATTGTTCTGAGCAACGTTCTGGTGTCCTCAGTTGTACTGCAGAATAAAATTGGTTTTCTTTATTTTTAAATAACAGGAAAGAACAAGCATAATAGAGAAGAACAAGCAAATAATGAAGACACATGGGGTGAGGAAAGATGTGCAAAGAACAAAACAGCATTTAGAGATGTAGATCAGTATTTCTGAAATTATGCTATCCGAGTATCTGTGGGGTTCTATGGGCAAATCATGTGTAGAAAACACTGAAGAGAAATGTGTAGTGTAAACACTACAAAGATCTGATTCTTTTCTTAAAGACTACTCTGCAGTTTACATAGCTTGTGATTCCCAAACAAAGACTGGTTTTGTCAGACAGGGAACAATGTGCATTGCTGCAGGCATGAGAAAGGAGAGCTGCATTTGGAAAGTATTGCAATTATAATGGGAGTAGATTATGAAGCAGATAATTAATTATAGGGATACAGGATCTTCCTTCCCACTGGGATTCATTCTCACTATGTTGGTGTAACTTATAGCCCTGAGGAACACCCTTTTTAGTTTCAAGACTCTCTTTTCTAATCTCTAGGTCTTTTGGTGTTTTATTGCCCTGGTCACAAAGGTTCAAGGAGGTCACTCCAGAAGATATTCTCTGCAAGGGATTAAAGTGACTCAGAGGAACAAAGTAATTTGGAAGTTTTTGCAGAAGCTTTCTTCCAACTTTAAGCTAAATAAGTATTCTCTTCCACTCCTACAAGATCACTTCTGAAGTATTTTGCTCTTCTGATTTATATAATTCTTCCTTCAGGAAGATCAGAAAAGAATATGTAAATCTAAAATGACTTCATAGGTCTAGCTAAACAATGGAAATGGTATATTAAAAAATGTACATGCCTGGAATGATGAATTAATTAATGATATTATTACTGATAAATACAGTATTGCTCTTTTCATTTACATTAAATAACATAATTTTCTCCCCCAAAGTATCTTTTGTTATTGAAAAATAAGATTTTTTAAAATAAATATTTTAATAAGATGAAGAAAACTAATTGACAGAGGATGATACTTAATAGGGTAGATCAGTGTGTGAGATTTATTCCTGAAAAACTTGGAATAGATATTGAATATGGTTATTCACAAGACTTAAGAAAGCAACACAAATATTGCAAGCAGAGAAATAATTTTTAGATTTTGAATTGTTGACTGGTCAAGTATATAAGCAATGGATAAGAAGCATAGGTTACTATATGCTTTAGATTATCTGATACAGATTTTTTTTCACTTAGTGTCTGGCCTGTAAATAGAAATCTTCCAATTTGCATGCTAAGCACATATATAAGAGCAAGAGAAGACTTGTAAGTGGAACACAGCATCACCTTGAAGTCTTTAAAGTTATTCAGAGTCATCAAAACAGTAACTCAAAGTATCATCAAAGCAGTAAGCAGCATAGCCTCCATACAGCAAAATGTAAATAATTAGCAGAGAACCATCTGTAATGCATTATGAGCAAGTGTGTTCTGGGTATTGATCTATTAAGGCATACATGTATTAATGTAGTCAGTGTGTTGGGATATGTCATGCTGTACAGACTGCTAAAAAAGAGGAAAACTATTTTAAAAGCTTTCATTTTTCCTGTGTATTCTGCCATTTCTGCATTTTTGTCTTACATAATATGAAATTTAAACTTCACTGATTATATTTGTGTGAAGATAACTAAGTCTTTCTGTAGGCGAATTGGTATGGCCTACTGATAAGAGTAAAAAAGGCTTTTATCTGGTCACTCAACCCCCCTGTGGTTAAACAAGCATTCATATTGTCCATTCAATTAATGTATTTCAGTACAGAGTAAAAAAAATATTAGGCAAGTTTTATAATTGCTGAGGTTGCTGGAAGAAAATGCATATATATTCATGAAGAGGGCCCTGGACTTTGATGTTTTGCATAATATAAGCCCTAGAACCTCACCAAAAGACAGTCCTGCTTAAAGAAAAATGCTGACTATATTGTTTAATAAAAAAATGGAAAATTTTATTGATTTTATAGTAAAATTATACATGCAGACTTGTTTAAGATTGAATAATGTTTAATTCATAGCTGATTCTGTTTATTTTGCAGAAGGTTTTGTGCAGTTCAATATTGTGAAAAAAATAGTATTTCTACAGTCAAGCTCAGGGCTTCTGATATGGTAAGGTTGAATAATGTTGAAATGTGTAAAATCTTAATATGCATAAAATTTGTGTTTTATGAATAGCATATAGATATAGTTTCACTGAGACCTCAACATTTTTCTCTAGCAATTCTAACAGATTTTTTTTAAAAAAAACCAATCTGACTGTAAAATTTTGCACTTCATATTCCTTTAGTCTAAGCCCCATGGGGTTTTTTTTCATGAAAAGGAAAAAAAAAATGTAACAGGCTTTTAGGAGAGCCTACCTCTCATGCCAGTATTTGTCTGGGTGAAGGTGAGGAAAGAGGACAAAGAAGCAGGAAGAGAAACAGGTGTATGTATTATCATGTAATATATAAGAAAATGATATGGGAGACAAATTGGCCAGCACAAAGTTATTCAGGGAAACTTCAACACAACCAAGAAGTAGGTCACTTGTCTGGCCCCAAGTCCTATTACAGGTTCTTAACCACAGGACTGGTTTTCCTTCTTCAGTTGCAAATAATTAATAGCATTCTGAAATTATAATTTCACTCAGACTTGTTTCCTGTTGTGCTGGCTGGTGGTTTTCAGTGTAGCTAATATCTTAGCTCTTATTTTTCATTAATTGGTTGGCATTTGATTAGCCACCAGCCCCCCAAACCACAGGGAGTTTTGTATTTGAGCAAGCTGAGGTGAGAATTGAGTCCAATATATGTCATTTGAGTGCAGCTGAGCTGGAGATTCAAGGTGTTAAGTACTTACTGAAGACTGTTCTTATAAATCAGGTCAGTCTGTGTATATACAACTGTGCAATTTGAATTAATATGCTTCTGCATGTGCTGTATTTTAATAGAGCTAGACAAAGGAGGAACAGTAAGGAACTGAGTAACTTGGGGAAAGCCCAAGTTGCCTTAATGCCAGTGAGACAAAAGTATCACCATATTTACCTTCAGTGTAACCAGACAATTGTTTTAAAATTTACGTTTGTCTACCCTGAATGTGAAAATGGAGAGGTGAGATAATATGGGACATTAGGTTTGTTGCTGTGCTTTTGCTTCTGTTTGCAGCTATCATCTTGCTTTTCTCCCTCAGCTAATATTGAATTGAGGATAGCTTATCAGAAAAGAGGTTCTCCAAATGTCTGCTCTCTTCCCTAAGGAAATATTTTTTTAAAGATTTTTGTTTTTATTTTCTTTATATATGGTAAAGGGCTCCAATTCACTTCTGGCTGGTGTTGAAAACAGCTTCTTACAGTCTGTCTCCCTTTATGTTTTGTACCCTCTGCAGTGCCCTTTTGCTGCCTGAATATTTACTGCATGGCAGAGGAACAGAGATCCTGGAAATGTGAAACAGAATTTGCAATGTTTTGGAATCAAAATACTTTAGCACTAAAGCTTCCTGTTTGTCTAGCATTATAGGAAGAGGAGTCCATAAATTTGTAGCTTACATGTCATACAAACTGTGCTTGTCATGCAAATTTAGAAACTGATTTACAAGCTGAAAATGTTATCAATTGGACTAGAGTATTATGTAATACCTGAAGTAACTGCTTACCCTGCATTATTCAGAAGCATGTATTTATTAAAGAAAAACAAATTGAGCTCAACTTTGGTTTTTTGTTAAATTTAAAATGGGGAGGAAATTGACAACTAATCAGTCAAAGCTTGTGAAAATGATTTGTGACTAGAAAAGGGAAGAGAAGGAAAAAAAAAGACAAGTGGTGAGAGGTAAACATTGTACTGTGCAAACTGGCTTTATTCTGGAGCAAATTTGTCCAAATGTGTATAAATGTGGTAGCTGAATAATAAATGAGGAGCAGGAGAATACAAGCAAAAAATTAGGTGAATTCATAGAGTCGTCTGTATTTTAGATAAGTGGATGCTGTAATGTGGTAATAGAAATGTATTACCTACATATCCTGTTTTAATGAACATTGCTTCATTATATTGCTGTAGTGAATGTTTCTAATTTCCAAGAACATAAGAGTGTATCTTACTGAGGGGAAAAAAATATACTTATTAAAATGCAAGTTGCCAGCATGCCATTCTTGACAACCACATACACACACACACACACATGCATATGTATAGAAAGTATAAAATAGTTAAAATATTCCTTAACCCAAGCATACAATTTCATTTTTGTAATATTCATTTCATCTGTTGTAGAGAAGTGCTGTTTAATTTGAATGAGGCTGTGAATTTTGCAAAATGAGCTGGTAATAGCATTTTACTTAAACTTATGTCATCTCTGTTCATATTGTACGGTTCAGGAATGGTTTCTTTATAATTAAAGTGTCAAAAAACCACATTTGAATCAAGAATGATGAAATTCATTCAGAATGATTTGCTAAAGAATAATAACTTTAAAATTTCTCCCTTTGAACAGAATTGTTTAGGCTCTCTCATCAGCTGTCCAGGGTTTCCTTATTTCCTTTTCTAGCTACCCTAGGAAATGAACTGGTATCTTACAATGCTTTCTTTATTTCCATATGCTCTGCATATTATACACATGTTATGAGTCAATTATTAGAGGCTGTTGTACCAATGATTTACAGGAGTATTGGTAAATACTTTTAAAATTTTACTGAGTAGGTAAGAAGATAAAACATTGCACCTCCAGTACAGAGAGTATAATCAGTGAAAGTCCAAATTTTTTGCAGAAATGTGGAGACTTCGAGGAATCCAAGTTGATAAATGTAAATTTTTCGGCATGTTGAACTTGACTCCACAATATTTGGCTTATTAGTTCACTGCTGAGCACAGGATGGTACCTCTGGCCTTGATTCAGAAGTCTTTAAATAAATGGATAAGTGCCCTGCTGAATCAGGGCCAGACTAGTGCCATGTCAATATAGGGCATTTTGGGTGAAAGAAAATGCTGACCACAGGGGGTTGATTTCTTCTTCCTTGTAGGGGAACAAATCTGAAATAAATATACAGAAACAGTAGCAGGAAAGAAGATGGACTGAAAGGTTTTACCTAAAATTAACTTTAGGTTGTATCTTCAGAGCAACAGTGCTTGTTCTGTGAGATGGAAAATATATGCTTGACTTCAGTATTATTTTTTTAATTACTCAGTGGGGTTGTATATAATAAGGATGGGATTTGCTGCACCTTAATGGCTATCTGAAAGCTGTCTGGTCTGAGCTTCTAGAGGTGGAAAGAGACAGCCTCTCTCTAGGAGCTGATTTATCCTGTTGTAAGGTGTGTGTGGTTAATTACCCCCAGAGATGCTGCTGCATGGAAGGAAACTACTGGACTCTAATCAGACAGAAGCTAGGTGAGATAAAGAAGATGCTACCTGACTAAATAAAAAAAAAAGGTTTATTACACAGGTGTCTGTCTTGTCTCTTGCCCAGCAGAATTAAGACATGAAACAAAGGGAAGAAATTAGGTTTACAATTTACCCCTGTGCCTGTGTGAAGCAGGTGTCTGAAAACGAGCCAAATAGCCAGCCCTTGGATCCAGCTTAATTTCTGGAGAATGACTGCTGTAGCAAAAGCTCCCAGTGTTCCTCACATTGACCTAGTTTTCAGTTATCTAGTGACTCTCTGCTAATGTGACCCAGTATTTCTTTGCAGTTCCCTGTCTGGTACATTTAGATTTTTCCCTTTTTGTTTACCTTTGGTGTCTATACTCACCAGACACCTAATCCTGCAAAGTGTTAAATCCCACACGGGAGGTAGGGGCTGTTCTCTTTTCTCATCTAGCAGGAGTCAGGCTGCCCCATTTCTTCCAAGATTAGGCTGGATAAGAGACAGGTAAGCATAAACAGCATTGTAGCTGGTTTTAGGATTGTACCCCAGCAAAGGTCAAGCATAATGGTGCAGTGAAAATAAAGCATTTTGAGTCATTTATTCCTTTAAAAAGGTTTGTATCATCCATGCAGCTGCAAAGTCATAATGCTTTCATTAAAAGTCACATCTGTGCTGAATTAAAACAGGAGCCTTTTCCAGCCAAGGAGTATTTGTCAGCTTGAAAGTTTTTCTCTTAGCTCCTGAAGCTTTTTTCCAAAATCCACAGGCTAAGACAGAGAGCAGACCTTGTCACGAGCTGGTACCGAGGTTTAAGTACATTCCTGCTCTGTTATTCACCGTCTGGCTCCAATTTAGAGGTACATCTCCCTTGTGTTCACTTTATTAACCTACATATGACTGGCTTTTTTGTTTAATGTTTAAATGAAAAAAATATACTCTGGGCCCAAGAAAAGTAGTCTGAAAACATCAATTTCCAGGTTTTCTGTTCCTTGTGGCACATTAACCAGTTGCATGGAATGTTTGGTGGATAAAATATATTTTATAAGACTTTTGGGAGAGTAGGCATTTTTAGCTTCATGTGAAGAGATTTAAGCAATCACAAAATCTTAGTCCTCTCATGTCTCCTATCTTTTTGAGCCCATTTACCACTTTCTACCAAAACTGACTTCAAAGATGTGAATGTACCAAATCAATGAAAATTTATTGTGGATGGAAGGGTATAGCCAAAATCAATTCCTCAACTGAGAGTGCGTCGGCAGCGTGAGCCCAGCAGCTGTGTGCTGTGTAGCTGCACCAGTGGAGAAGCAGCTGTGTTTTCCTCACACACTGCTGGATGCCTGTTCCACAAAAAGCCACCACACAAACTACTACTGATTTGTCCGTCTGATGGGAATGAGACCTGTCAAGTGGGAGCACTTGAAGGAGGAACTGAATGTATAGTTGGAAGATCTCTGGTAGATGTGAATGTCAGTGTGGGTTGCTGGGAAGCAACAAAAGAATTTGCTGGTTCCACAGCTCACAGGCCAGGTGACTTGGTAGAAAGTTAGAAAGCTTCAAAATTTGTCTTTTCCGTGTGAACACTTTAGTTAGAAAAGTACAACTGTAAACAGAGACCCCAATTAAGTTCTGTTTCTAAAGGACAGTAAATTGTCTTTATTGGCTTACTGAAATTTTCTTTTTAAATGCAATAGCAGCAAATATCTGAGAAGTAACTAGGAAGAAAAAGATGGGCATATCTTTATCAACACAAATGATAACAAATAATGCAATGGGACAAGAAAGGCAGCCTACCTTTTATGAAACTGTGCTGTCCAGGAACCTCTGATATTATCCAGGATTCCTTGTGCTAGTCCTTGTATGACTGAGAAGAAAAATGCCCTACTCTCAAGGACTTTTATCTATTTTTTCTAGGTAAAATAAACAAACTTCCACAATTAGGCTTTTAATGACTAACACACATATTTGTATAAATTAACTATTTATCTATACATATGTATACGTAAAAAAAATTTGAATGTGTCATCAGTCATTTAAAAAAAGCCAACAAGCAAAGAGATCAGCTTTTACTTTAGAAAATAGCATTTCAACTATATTTTCCCTTTCTTAATCTAACACCCCACATTGCTGATGTCAATGTCTTCCCCAGTCATAGAATTATGCTCTTATTTTTCCCTGTAAGGACTGTCATCTCAGAGGAAAAGTTGTACCAAGGTTTCCTCCAGGTTTTTGGCTGCGCTGCTTCACAAGGGAAATATTTTGTTTGAAGAAGATATTTGGATGTAATACAAACAGTGTGAGGAGCTTCCCTCTCTGCAGAGGAGAAGGGGAAACCACCTCCAATTTTTTTTTTTTCATGAGACATGGCAGATTTTCAGGATGTGTTTAACAGTGCTGTGCTCATTCTCATATCCTGGGGAGAAGTTCTGGCTCTGTGGAAGCTCCCATCAGTGCTCCTGCCAGCTCCTGTGAAGTCAAGCAGAGGCAGGACTCCCAGGAGCAGGGAGGAGCTCATTTCTTCCTCCATACTCTGGAGTGGGGTTTGTGGGGGGGGGGTTTCCTCTAGAGCATGCATCATGCCAGGTCTCTGAGCTCATGCTCAGCTGCAGCTCTCCCTTCCTTTCTGTTGTGGAATAGATAACTTGTTTCTACTGCATATTTTCACAGAAATAAATTTAAGGAAAATACCCCTGAAGGTAACCTTTGACTTAGATGATCCCTCAGGGTTGCTGATTGATTAACCTTCTCCTGAAATTATTTAAAAGGAGAAGAGGATAGAGATAAATGTAAGGGAAAGCAGTATTTTTCTAAGCAAAACAAAGGGTATTGAAAAATAAAAGTTGATAAACTTTTCTGACACAGTCCAAGCTGGTTTTGCAGTGATGCAATTGCCTTCACCCTGTAAGGTTTTACTGCCCTGTATCTCTTGAATGCAGAGGAGGAGATGGGCAGCCTATGCCCATGTTTCTTCCAATAGATATTCTTGGAGTGGTAGCAGCAATCAATATTGAAGCACACTTTGATATTTCTAGGTTCCAGTAATTGAGAGTTTCT
Organism: Chloebia gouldiae; assembly: GCA_003676055.1. NCBI lineage: Eukaryota > Metazoa > Chordata > Aves > Passeriformes > Passeridae > Chloebia > Chloebia gouldiae. The sequence goes on along the minus strand of QUSF01000001.1, from coordinate 45,495,942 downwards.
GAATTTAACTGTCAGGTGCAAACATTAAAGAGGATGAAAGGATTTCATTATTGCCAGGTTGCAATATTGTTCAGAATCCACTGTCTCTGGAGGCTGACTGGGCTCTTGTTCTTCTTTTCTTGCAAATTAAAGGAAAGAGGGCTTCAACAGAATTCCCCACTACACAGATTTTGCTAGCTAAGAATAGACATCTAAAAAATTAGAGAGAAGTGACTTAAGTTAAACACTGATGTCTGTAAACTCATAGCAGTGGAAATTTGTATGCAGAAAAGCTCTTAATTCAGGGTTTGTTTTATCTTACTGCTTATTGGCTCATTTTAATTTCCAGTAAATTTAGCCTTTAGAGCCTCTGAACTCAGGAGGAAATAATTATTTGTTTAATAAAAAAAATAGTTTTCTTTATGCCCATCTTTCTCCTTGTGCCTCATCACACAGGAGGGGTGGGGTGGTGGGGCAGGGCACTGTAACCACACCTTCAGTGAAGAGGAGATGCTGATGATCTGGAGCTGCTCATTATCACTCATTGCCTTGTTTACGATTGGAAATAGATGCAAGGTGGATGCTGCTGTCTGATGCAACATTGCATGATGGAATAATGTGCATTGGTGAAGACTTCAGTGAAACATCTTCCCTGACATGCTTACTGTGAGGAAAGTACTGGGAGAAAAGCTCCATGGGGCTTTCCTTGTGAGTGTTCAAAGAACAAGGTATTTCCCTACTTCTCCTGGAAAGGGATAGATCTGAAAACCTGTAGTACATAAACATGGAATTCGATAAAGTTATCTTTATGTTTGCAGGACCACAGGTTTGGTGCTTAAAGGATCTAAAAAGTAGAGGTAAGAGATCCTGGCAGCCCCAGGCCACCAGTGCTCTGGGCACTTGGCAGTGTTTTGCCTAGTTAGCCAGGAAGTCAAGCAAAAAGGGAAACCTATGATCTTGAACCCCACTTCTTCAGGTAGGGGATGTTGGTTCAGGTGTCTTTTCCTTTTAAGGTCACTGACTTCTGGGTGGAGCTTCACATGTTTCAGACTGTTGTCAGTTAAAACTGGCTGAAAGTGGTCAAGTGGATTCTTGGCAGCAAAGGTGGAAAGTGCTTCTGGGTAGGAGGCTAGATGCCTTTACATGCTTAGGCAGGGTTTGTGGGATTGCTATTTTGAACACAGCACCTAGACTTATCAAGTGGATAGCTTAGAGGTTTGGATCTGAGTACAAAAGCACTTGCTTTTCAGAACTGCAGATGTTTTCCCTATATTTGCTCTCCTCAGAAATACAATGTTGCATGCACTTGTTTTGCAGTTTTCCTTAGCTGTTATCTGCTAAGAATGTCCCTGACTGTTTGCATGTCTTTTGGACAACTGCATTGGGTGATCAGGATTTGCATTTCTGGACATTATTCGGGACTAAGAAGGGTGATGCTGTCTTGTACCTTTTGCACTTTGCCACTGGTGTTCTCAGAAGAATGTTTTTGATCCCCATTTAGTTTTCCTTGCAATGGATTTTTGTCTAAAATGCATTCCAAACAAGTGGCCTGCTTAAAAAGAAAAAAAGGAAAAAAGAAGGAAAAGAAAAGATTAAAAGGAAAAAGCCAACCTAACAGCAAAGTAACAGCAACAATAATAATAAAATCCTAGTTCTTGCTAGGTTGCAGTTTCAATCCAATCCACTTTGACTGTAGCCATGGCAAATTGCTGTCTGAAAATGACTGCCCTATTCATCTGTTAATATTGTTAGAAAGAAAGCTACAACTGTACCTATCAGTGTAACTAAATTAGAGCAGGTTCACATAAGGCAGGCACACATAAAAATGTACTTATGAAACAGATGTATCCCTCAACAGGAAAATGACAGCAATTCTGATAAAATGCTTTTATTATTTACTTTCAACAAGTATCTATAACTGCAGCTTGACTATTGTTGAATCATTTCAATAATCTCGTTATAGGCCTGGCAATAAAAGGAAAAGCACTTGAGCACAGTGAAATGGCCTGGCTTCTGACATCTTCAGTGGCATGTCAGTGATACAGTGATGGTTTTTTTAGCTGTCAAAACAAACAGCTGCATTATTTATCCAGGTGATGAACTGCTTCAAAACAGAGCACATCTCTTGTGTGGAAGAAGGCAGCTTGCACTGGTTGGACCCTGCTAGGAGGGAGGGAGGGAGGGATGGATGGATGGATGGATGGATGACTGCAGTGTGAGGGAAACGTCAGTTGTGCTGGGTGCAGGACTTGTCTCTTGGAGGTACACACAGCAGTGTGAAAGATTGCACCTGGAAATAAAAAAATTATTTTGGTCTTAAACTGAGCAAGTGTTTACCTGGTATTTGCAGGCTTCTGCTTCTTATATGCTCTAAAATTTATGGCCCACTTACAAGTTCCTGTAAAACTAGTGCCTAGAGCATGTCCTGTTTCCAGCCTTAAGTTTTTTGGATATGGATTTTGTGCATTTTGAAAATGGATGCAAAAGGAGATGAAGAGTTAGCATTTATGCATTCAGTGTCTTTCCAGGTCTTCATGGATTTCAGAAGAACTGTGAGATGATAGCTAAGTATATGCACAAAGCACTGCAGTTGGCAAATATAGAAGTTTCTTTTGCTATCTATAGGAACACAGAGAAATAGACTCAGTGGCTTGAATATAGTCATGTAGGTTGTTTGTGGCAAACTAGGTACTATCTTTAGAGTATTTAATTTTAATCTGCTACAAAATAAAATCGATTCCACTTCAAAAATGTAAAACAGCTTATTTTCATTTGTTCTCAAACTTGCAGAAGTTTTCAGAGCAGAGAATGAAGATCAGAGCATTCTGGGGCTGAAAATGTCTAAAAATGTTCAATAGTGGACAGTATCTATAAGAAGTGATATGAATTTTTTTCATTTCAGACAATGGCAAGTGAAAAAGTGCTCCATATGTCAAAAATGTCCAATTTTAATCTTTGCTATTCCAAGAAGCAAGATAAATAATTACATTTTGAACTGTTGTCTCCAGTGTGGACCACATACTTGGACAGTTTGAGCAGAAGATATCACAAACATCTCAGGCGGTTGCCTAAGCTCTTCCCATGCATGCTTGATGAGTCTCTGCCAAAATATTTCAAGCAGCAAATAAAATTGCTTCTCCTTTGAGAGCTGCTATTGCCTTGTTTTCATGCTCAGCCCAAAGGAAAGCTTTGAATGGGGAGATTATATATATCTCAGCAGAACAGACATAACACCTACAGTGAAAAGGTAGTAGTAAAAGGAATGAGAAAGATGGGAAATTTGGGATATTTTTGGGAAAGCTTGTTTTTTTTTTCCACAGGGAATTTCCTTTTAGCAGGTGCCCTACTGATCCTGACTCAGATTTACTAAGGTTTACATCTAGATCTTTTTTCTAAACCACATGTAAACTTCATCGTCAGCTTTACCTGACTGATAGTTCCAAATACTTTCAGCTCTAAAAAGATATTTTCTTTTAGGTGACATGAAAATTGATTTCTAGTCAAACCAAATATTCTGAGATGCCCATCCAAATGAAGAAGCCAATACTTCAGTGAAATACTATCAGTGAAACCTGGCAAATGCAGGAAAAAAAGGTTTACTCATTCTGCCTACAAGACCTGTGTAAACAAAAACAAAACACACTTTCAGGACAGAACATGAAGAACTGGCAAGCAAACACAAGTGTAATGGAGATTTCTAGGTCACCCAACTGCCTAATTGCTGGCAGCATCTCTGGATTTTTACAGCATGTTTTTTTAACATAGTCCTTAGGAAAAAAATGCTATATAGTGCAAAATAATTATAAATCTAAATCACGTTGTATCCTGTAGATTTCAGCTGTTACCTACAGCAGTGTTTTAGCTCAACATGCAGAACAAGTGTACAGAGAGACTTGTTCTGCACGTTGAGCTAAATAGAGCAACCTATCTTTTTATGACATATTAAAATTCAATTATGATAACTGCAAAACTATTTTCATCTTCCAACTTGATCTGGAGGACACTGGTGGTATTATTCACTTTTTTCTAGGGACAATAATGAAAACCCTGGATTTTGTACATCCTTGTACTTGTAGTGTCCATAATATGCTGCTATGAAATGATTTAGTCATTCTCATGACTATTGGGATCTTCTCAGCAATGCTTGAGATCCAATTCTTTAAGAGTATTATTAACACTTGATGGGATGGAACTAGGATATTTTTAACCTCTGCTAACAACATGTATTAAGATGAAATGCCAGAATAAAAAGCAAAACAACAGGAAAAATTCCTTAAAACTCAAACCTGCAGGGACAATAAATAGGTTTTATTCAGTTTCCTGAACATGTGGCCCTGCTTGCTTATACATAGAAGTGGTTGTTCTAATGTTGCCTTCCCAATTGTAAACATCTGTATAAAATAATACTAATGTATGTAATTATAAAAGTATTTAATGATTATTTAAGATTTCTTGTTTTTAATCTTTGCAGTCTTTTGGGGTTGAAAGAAAACCATGAAAACCATGTTGACAGTACCTGTCTTTATTAGGAGAATTTTTTTTTCCAGATTTGAACAAAAAAGCTTAACTCAGTTTGTCCTTTAATTACTCCTCTCCCATGATGCATTGTTGATGCTGTTAATAATACTTTCTCTATGTATTAAACTTTGTTATCACAGTATTACTGGGGGAGTAACTGCAGTCCATGTAGTCAAAGCAAAAAAAAAAAAAATAGGTGAGTTACTGCTCTCTCCAGTGACTAATGCTAATTAACTCTGGCTTCACAATTAACTCTGGCTTCACCTGCACTATGAAAATGAGCACTTTTTTAATGGTTGTGAAATAATCTTGTGACTCAAATATATTTATAAATTGTATTTCCATTCTTTACCCAAGAAACTATTCAGTAGTTTGAACACTTTACAGATCACACCAGTTAAGGGAAAAAAGTTATATTAGTCAGGTATGTACATTTACTTCTACTTACAATAAAATATCAATATCCTGTTCCACTGATACAGGAAGATCAAATTACTCCAGATTGTTTAGGGGTTTTACTTTGTCTTCTCTTATCTGTATCTTTAAGCCTATCCAAGACATCACTCTTTGCTCTAGATGGGCTTTTCCTTTGAGGCTCACTGCAATCCTAATTCTGGCACTAACAAAATCTGCCTCATCTGCCTCCAAAACATTTCTTTCTCTTTCATCCTCATGCATTCCTACACACAGAGTTCAGAAAAGCTTTGACATCCATGTAAGTTTGGTTCCTGAGGGTATTTGCATACTTCTGTATTTTGGGTTAAGAATCTGTTTCAGTCATTACCTTTTTGTCCAAATATGCTTCTTGCTTCCACCCAAACATCTGAACATCGGCTCAGTAGCTACCTAAGGCAACCTTAACAATGCTTAATACTAATTCTAGTAGTTATTAGAATTATTATAATTAGTTTTAACACTGTTCATTGGCAGTAATATTATTTTTATTGGTGCTTATAAAAGCATATTTAAATCTTTTAAAATGTCTAGTTTTTGTGCATATAGCATCTATAGGTCAGAGTTTGCAAAATGGCTGTCATCTGGTCCTTGTCCAGTATAACTAAGTTAGTTCAGCACAAGAAAAACCCTCTAATGATGAAGGAGGAAAAAGCAGTCAAATTAATGCAAAGTGACCTACTACAGGAGTGATTTTGCTTGTATGAACTGTTGTGTGTCATTTTTTTATATAGAAGACACAAAACCAAACCACTAGCAATGAACAATCTATGGTGAATGTCCCAATATCTTGAAAAGCTGAGCTCTGATTAAATCATCCCCAGGGTATCAGAGAGATTTCAGGGCACAAGCTAAACAAGCAGAAGAAAGTTTGGTAGTTTGGCTGATCATACTCTCTATACTTTCCCGTGTCTGATTGCCCAAACACATTATTCACACAAGGTCATGGCATGGTAATCAGTGCATGTTTCAGAGAAGGCACTCTGAACTCATTGTCTCAGGAGACTAAAAATGTCATTTCACTCTGCCTGCATATATTGATTATTTATTCTCAACAAGTTCTATTACAAATAGTGCTGTGGTGGTTGCCAAATAAACATATCCTAAGGTCTCCTCAGCCTTTAGCCTATTAATTCAAGACCTGACACAGTTCAGATGGGATAGATACAACATGGATGCCTAAACGTCTCATAGGTGTGTTCAGTTAGGTCAAACATGTATCAGTGGATGGTGACATACACCAAACCTGTGTGCACTAGGAACTACACTGCTATGTGTGTTGCTCAGTCCTTTGAGATGCTGTAGGGGTACCCTCCAGGGATTTAAAACCTTTAGGACACAAGGGAGACAAATGCTGGCTTGCAATAAGTACTGTTGGTTTGCTAATTGCTACTTATTTTGCTAAATCTTTGGTATTTGTGTATAGCTTGCATAGAGTGGGTAGCTGTGTTCTGTCTCATTCAAAACAAAAGCCAGAAAATATTACACTGTTGCCCTACACTACTTGTGTTATCTTGGGTTGCTATGGCATTGCCACACATAATACAACATAATGGCAACAGAAAGAAAAAAAGCATTCTGGCCTGTGAGAGTGTTGATGTAAATAGATAATGAAGCTTTCTCTTGTATACCATGATAATAGCAAAGTAATGGAAACAGAGCTGCATGCGATAGCAGTTTTGATTTATTTACTGGGGTTTATATAAGGCATTCTTCATGATTCTCTCCTCCCGCACAAATAATTGCATACAAATTCCTCATGCCAAGATATCAGAGCTGCCATCTAATGCAAGGTCTTTTTCACTTGTCGAACCATTTAGCCACTGAATAGACAAACCTTCTTTAACTGCATGCTCCTTGTAATCCCAAACCATTTGAAATGCTGGCTTTTGGACCATTCTTTTTCAGTCAGGCAAGGGGATGATTTCATTTGGGCTCTTTGCATAGGCTGTTTGCTTGTCTTTTCATGTGAAAAGTACCAGTGGGCACCCTAGAAGCCACTTGCTGCAGCAGTATTACACCAGGAGAGAGACACTTTCCTTTGGTGCTCAAGTTTGGGTCAATGTGAGAATAACTTTAGCCACACCAGACAACCAGCAACACAGTCACACAGCCAGTGAATGTCATCAGCAGCATCAGCCACAAACTCAAGGCTCCATGGATGACATGAGCATGCTGTGAGACAGATGCACTTTTTTCCTGCAGGATGTTGAGAACTGACCTGATTCTCTGGACTCAGACATGCAGGAGCAATCCCACAAGTCCTCCTTCCTGACTTCTGGCAGCTCTGCATCTGTTGCCTCTCTCTGCTACCCATAAGTCAGTGACATGCAGACTGATTCCTGTAAGCCTCCCATAGCATGAAAGAACCTGAGTTATTCTTCAAGGTTACCTTTGAGAGTTCAGAATTGCAACGTGGACAACTTTGCTGAAGGCTATAGGGCATGGTATAGATGGAGTTCTGTGTTAAGGGATCTGTAAGGTTAAAACCATATATTGGAGTAGAAACCATCTAAGTTTGCCATCAGCTGAAGTCAGAGGGGGCTTGACAGCATGTTAAGTCTCCACAGGGAGTAAAAAGGTTGAAATAATTTGAATTGGGAGCCCTCCCCCTCCCTAACCAGCTACAATCTTAAGTAGTTTAAGGCTCAATAGAGCAATAGGAGTGCTTTGCATTGGCCTCCAAAACAAACTGTAAAGTGGTGCAACTTGAGAAGCTCTGCTGCGAGTATATTCCCTGGCTGCTCCAGTAAATGATTGTATGGGTATTCTGGTCCCAGAATGGGAGTTTCAAATTCAGTAAGAGTCCTCCCCACACCCACACCACAAAAATTTGTCAGGGTTAAAGTCAAATGAGACAAGAAGAAAAACTGTACAACCCACTCTCACCCCTTTTCTAAAATTATTTTTTCCCTAAACTTCCCTTCTACACTCATTTTGACTGATGGACTGAAAATCTATGATTTGATAAAGTCTGTTGAACAGCAATGAGAAAGGTGTCATTCCAACCATCTTGTGAAAGGGACTCCAGCAGCTCTCTGACACTGGGAGATGGTTTATTTGTGTCTGTTGCAGATGGACAACATCTTTACAGAAACAATTTATATGTTGGACTGAGAAAAGAAACTGATACTTTAAGATGTCTTGATTCATTCAACATAAATCATCAAAAAAAATAAGCTTGCTCAGGAGCATGGTCCAAAAAAGGAGAAAAGAAGACAACAAGCTGGTGGTAAAGATATACAGGAGCCAAAGCTCTTGGAAATATCCATCTGGACCTTGGCAGTGCCCTGGAACTCTCAGGAGCTCTGAACCTCGTAGATATCTCTGGTCTCCTGTGCCACAAAGGAGAAAACTGCATGAGTTCACTAGGAGCTGCAATGACAGTTTTATTCTGTCACTCTTTGTGAGTCTTTAGATAGGTAGTCTAATAAAAAAATGCAGATAGTAAAAGCAATTAGCAAGGATTGTCTCTTTTAAGGTTTTAAATGTTAATATATATGTTTTCAGCCCCCATAAGTAGTCTGTATATTATGCATCTTAATATGTACCTTTGAGTGATATTAAAAATAGAATCCTGGTCATATGACAAACCAGTTGCTATAGTAACTACATTTTTGCTGTAGAACAGCAAAGTACTAATGTGTAAAATGTGTAAATTATCAGTGTGCAAGAGCAACTGATGTATCTTTGCTCTGCTACTCTGTTTTAAAATGAATCTTTCTATGAATATACATGTCTCATTCATGTATTCTCATGACACTCCTGTAGCTGGCTCCATCTCTTCTGTTGGCCACCCTTCTATGCTTAAGTGAGATGTGACATTTCAGCCAAAAGAGAAAGAAGCAGGAGAAACACAGATAATGGATTTGATCCAAAAGAAAAAGGCGCATACTGATTTCAATGGACTTTGCCTTTATGCAAAGGTGATTTAGGAGGGATAGCAGAAAAAGGGAGAGTTCACTCATTTTTGCATGCCTGTTGCCACGTTCTCCTGCAGAAATTTGAAGAGACATTGCCCTTGATGCTGGGGAAAGGTAGGATCAGCACTAACATGTTGGAGATTCCCGCAGCAGGCTGAGCATATCTCAGTGAATGTGGAACCAGTTTTTGAGAACTTGTCTTCCTTCACCCCGGATTCCAAGTTTCTAGATTTACATGCATGTCAGATGTTGTTTTGCCACTTAAATTTCTTAGGATAGATAAGATAAGCGTTACTAAAATTTAAGAGTGGGTGAAACACTTGGAATGAAGTCCTGGCTTAGATGAAGTCAATAGCAAAACTCTCATAGACAGTTATTTCCCTTTTTCTGTTCAGTGTCACAGGGAAGAGGGCACTGACCTACTGCCCTGCGGGAGATTGTAACCCCTCAAAATGCAACAGAGGTATTTATTTTGGACTCCAGAGAGAGGAACAGTGTTTGTAGCAGTGCTGGCTACAGATCAGATGTATTCCCATCCAGGGGGAATTATACCAGTTAACCAGTAAATCTTTTGCATGACTCGCTTTAATTATACTAGGTGGCTGTGATACTTTATTTTATTGGGCTTTCTAGTTTTGCTGTAGTCCACATTTTAAAGAGAGTTAGTTGAACCTGAAGTTATTCGAATTTTAAGGTTTCAAGGCACTGTGTTTTTCATTTTGCAACCACAGCGTAGATGTAATTATAATCTGCCTTGTAACAGCACCTGCCTGAGTGGAACAGTTAGTTATTTACTAACACTCCAGGAGGGACTCCAGATTGAAGGAGATCAGCTGTGTCTCTGAGCTCGTGGGTAGCCCAGTACTAAAATATGGCTCCAGATTTACTGTCTGAGCTTCATGACACAGCCCACCCCCTGTTCCCTATTGCAAGGCAAAGGCTTTTTGCTCAAATGAGACAAACCCCATTTTGTATGCAAATACATGTTCCAAAATAGAAAATGTTATTTTAAAATCAGAATTTATTTTTCATAAGTCATCAGCAGGAGCTTCCACCTTTCCCTTGGAACTTTTGACAAGCAGAGCTACTGTCTTAAATTCTGCTGTAAAATTATATTATGGGACTCCAACCAAGAATGTCTGTTTTGTAGCTTTTTGGATCAAAGCTTTTTATAAAGTAGTGTTTTAAAATCTACATATGGAAACCAACAGACTTTCCATCAGATTTGTATTTGTGAAATATTGTCTTTAATAGTTTTATGTGACAGCAAACTAACATTTTCCCTTGTTTCTCATATCATTGTTGCAGTATCAGCTCTATCATTTAGTGTCAGATTTTTGTATCTATATCAACAAATTGTGAAATAATTTTGCTGGAGATCTCTTTTCTTTGGTGTGGAAAATTCCAGCTTTTGGCATACATCAGAACTTGTTAGGTGGAGACGATGTCTTGGTACCTCCACCTCTCTTCTTGCTCCTGTGGACTTGGTGCTCAGACGGACTCTCACAAAGCACTGTAGAGGTGGCAGGAGCTGAGGTGGCCCAGGCTCCAGAAAGAGTGTGGGACTCTATCCTGTGCATGATAATATGCTATGAAGCTTAATTAATTCCAGTGTTAAACTTATTTGGACATTTCTATGCTATCCTACAATATTCTCTTGCTTTTTTCATCAGTAGTGTGGTGGAGACAAATGTAGTGATAGACACTTCAGCCCAGACAAATGAAAGGCAGCATGAGGTCTCTGACTGCAGTACTGAAAATGTTTTCCAAAGAGAAAACCACTGAATTGTTCTCTTTTAAAAGGCCTCGGGGGTTTGTGTTCAAACATTCACCTGGAATGCTTTTCCTTAGAAACTCTGGATGGATCTCTAGATGGAGAGTTGTTTTCTAAACAAAGGAAAATCCTTCTTTTTCTCTTTCTTTTGTTTTTTTGTTTTTTTTTTTTTTCAAACAGCCACAAAATTTCATGAGAAGTAGTATAAGGAAAACATTCATCAATTATCAACAAAATAAATGTTTTGTTAATTATTTGTGGTAAGAAATAACTAGGAAAAGTAAGTTCTTCAAAATAGCAATCAGGTTCGTTATTGTTCATATTGCCACATTATTGTCATTTTCTCAGACTTCTTGTCCACTAACAATAAAAGATTCAGTAATATATTACTTTCCCTGTTTTAATAAGTATGGTAAAGCATATTCTGCTATATGTCTTCCTTGGTATTGAAGTTATAGCTCTTATTAATGAGTCACCTTTAACTTGATAAGTCAGTTTCTGGAGTCAGAATTGAGTACTACGATCATTATGGAAGGTTGTGGAATAAAGCCCATAATTAGGAACAGCTCAGGAACTGCACTGACAAAATAATTTTTCCAGGAAACAATTAATTGACCTTCAAGTTGTGAAGATATGAAGTGGTTCCTTCAGAGAAGATTTCTTGGATTCAGTCTGGGATTTCTAAGAAAAGCAAAGACATTGTTGAATACTCTGAATTTGCACTTGTGTCCCCTTTGTATGAGGGATCATGATTTTGCTCAGTGGTTAGGGTATTCCTTGTCAATCCCTGGATTTAAGTACAACAGGATTTTTCTTTTATTCTGTTTTCCCATTTCTTCCTAAAAAACCACTGATTTTAAGCTATCATGAACTCATGCCAACATGGAAGGGAGGAGATGCCAATGGAGAAAATTTTTCTGATATTAAGAGAGGAGTCTAAACCTTTTGTTTTGATCCCAAGGTTCAACTGCTTCATCTTTGCAGGTATGAGACCCTGTTTTTCAAATGGGGTGTAGAAAGCTCACAGATGCACACACTTTGTCATAAAACTCTTCACATGTAGCTTACATATGGTAGCTTAAGTTATGCAAAGCTTTAGAAATCTATAGGAATATTCAGGGAATAATTCACAACTCAATGGAGATAAAGACAGCAGAATCTAGCATTCAATTTGCCAAATATTCTGAACAGAAGCCAGAAGTCCATTTACATATAAATATATAATTTATAATGTGGAAATGCTTCAAGGCCTTGAATGCAAATGCTTTGGATTTTTCTGGGGAAAAAAAAGAAAAAAAAATCCTTTTCATCCCCTTGTCTTTTGTTTCAATTAAATTGTGTTCCACTGTTGCATGCATTTAAATAAATTAAGAGGGCAACCTTTTCTCTCTTTGCATACAACTGGCATAGAAATGACACTTCCTGCATGACATAAAAACCTCAGATAATTGTTTTATAATTAATTTACCTAAATTAATTTAACAGATAAAAATTGCATTATTTTATTATAAATGTGTCCAATTCATTTAGAGAAATAAACAGAATATAGTTTATAACTCCAGCCTTGTTCTTCAAAATACCATTCCTCCTGAAGACTAGATGCTTGGGATTTTTAGCTACTGCTGTTTTGGTTTTTTTTTTCTTATTTTTCTGAGTATCAGTGTGTTCTGAATATTGGCTGGATCAAAAAGAGATAAATACAAAATATCAGATCTGAGAAAATGCTTTTGTAAATATTTTCAATATTTTTAATTTTGCAACTAAAACTTTATTTCTTGTTTATGTTCAGCTGCTATTTTAATGTATTTAGTTTGCTGGCAATACTAATGACAAATAACTTATTCATGTGAGGAAAAAAATTCTGGCTTTGGAGAAAGAGCTTCTGATCACAGGAATTTGTTTTTCAGACTATGGAACTGAGTATCAAAAGTGGAGCTGTTTTACAATAAATTGGGTTGCAGTCATTTATTCAAAACCAAAAGTCCTTCAGCAAATACTTTGATGAATGGTTACATGAGAAAACCATTTTGCTGGTAGATCAATCCCAGCTAGGAAAAAAAAATCCCAACAGCTTCCTGCCATTTCTACAGCTCAAAAATTACAGCTCTTCTCATGTGCATATATGTCTCTTGAACTCATAGATGAAGAAATGGCGGGTTGTAAAAGAATGGACACTAAGAAGAAAAGGAGCATTTAAGCAGATTAACTAGCTGGAGGGATACAGTATATTGTCTGTTTGACTAGGAAAATGTGTGCCTTTTATGAGAAATAAGTATTTGACCATAAATTGAGAAATATATTTTCCTGATACAGATTGTGAAAGCAGACAATCCAGAGATAAGGGAAACGTAGAATCACAGAATATCCTGAGTTGAAAGGGACCCACAGGGATTATTGAGTACAACTTTTTGGCTCTGTGCAGGACACCCCAGGAATCACACCAAGTGCCTGAAGGTGTTGTCCAAACCATCCTTGAACTCTCTCAGGCTTGGTGCTGTGACCACTTCCCCAGGGAGCTTGTTCCAGTCCCCAGCCACTGTCTGGGTGAAGAACTTTTTCCTGATATCCAACCCAAACCTCCCCTGACACAAACTCAGTCCATTCTCTCAGGTCCTGTCACTGGTCATGACAGTGAAGGGATCAGTGCCTGTCCCTGCACTTCCCCCTCTGAGGATGTTGAGGACTGCAGTGACATCTCCTCTTGCTCTCTTCTTGGCCAAGCTGAACAAGCCAAGTCACCTCAGCCACTCCCCACATGGCTTCTCCTCAAGGCCCTTCACCATCTTCACTGCCTTCCTTGGGAAACTCTTTAATAGTTCAATGTCTTTTCTATGCTGTGGTCACCAAAACTGCCCCCAGCACTCGAGGTGAGGCTGCCCCAGTTCAGAGCAGAGCAGGACAATCCCCTCCCTTGCTCAGCTGGTGATGCTATGCCTGATGCACCCCAGGCTGGCACTCCTGGCTGCCAGGGCACATTTCTTACTCACCTGAAAACCTGAAATCTGAAACTTTTTATGTGAACCCTGGTCAAAGAGAAGCTGAGCTTGGAATGTGGCAATCCATAGGAGTTGATGGAAAATTGCTCAAAGGAAATGGAAAAAAAATAAAGTTAGTGCAAGACTTTAAATGCTAACAGTGTAATAAACTGTTCAAAAATAATATAGCACACAAAATAGCACATTTGGCATAAATTTGTTTTTGAGAAGGCTAATAAACACCTTATTTTCCACATGGCAGTTATAGTGGTAATCATCACACTTGGATTCAGAATGGACAAACAGCTTCTTGAATAGAGGGAGTGTTGCCAGGAGCTGTAGGGCTGTGCTGTTAAAGGAGACTTCAGCTGAAAGAGCCAGACTAACATGAGAGGTTTGCCTGGTGCAGTTCTTTTTGGATGTGGTGGCTGACAGTAAGTTTAACTTGGATATTAGGAAGAAATTATTTACTGTGAGGGTGGTGAGACACTGGAAGAGATTGCCCAGAGAAGCTGTGGATGTTCAAGGCCAGGCTGGATGTGGCTCTGAGGAAGCTGGTGTAGTGGAAGGTGTCCTGGCCAAGGTGGTGTTGGAATTGGATGATCATTCATGTCCCTTCCAACCCAAACCATTCTATGAGTCTGTGATTCTAATTGTGCAGAGATTCTAGATGGACACAAAAGGGAAAATATTTCACAATGAGAACAGTCAGCTGCTGGAATAATCACCCTAAGGAAATGGTGGGTTCCCCAACAATGGACACTTTTGATATTCAGCTGGACAGGATGCTGGGCCATGTTGTCTAGACCATTTGTTGGCCAGGAAAGTTTGGACTAGATGATACTATTCTATGAGTCTATGAAATAGCAGAAAGCTATTGGTAGTGAAGCTAACTAAAGAACAAAAAGAAAGCCACTCTTCTTTGCAGGGGCGGGGGGGTGAGATTAAGATTTATCTATGGAACAGACCCAAAATGTTTTGGTTTTCCTAATTTTTGCCAAGGACACAGATAAATAATTATTCAAAAAGAGCTAATTATTGAAACATTGTTCAGTAATAACAAATATTTCAAGATTCAAGATTCAATAAGTATCATGGTACCCAAGGAAAAAGAAGAGAATCTGAAATCTCCACAATTGAAGTAAAATCAGAACCTGGAAAGTTTAGTTTCATTATGCATCCAGAGTAAATATGAACTTAATTTTCAATGACACATGAAACAGTAAGAGTTTGATAGCTGTTATTTTTATTAATTACAAGGTGGAGAGCGTGGATGGAGTGTAGGAAGTATAAACCCATATTAAGAAAGGAAATTGTGATCTGGGCAATTACAGGTTCTGACTGACTTTTCTAAGAAGTAGGGTAGGTCAAATCTGCTTGGACTTTAGCAGGGAATCTCACATAGTGCTCCACTGGATTTTACTAATTGTGATAGGGAGAATGGGGATTAGAATAGAATTTAGGAAAAAAGCTAAAGAGCTGAATGAGGACAACATAATCATGCAACGGCTCTTGCTTGAAGGGGATCATCAGGCTGGAAGGAACTACTGTGGATTCTTGAGGGATCATTAGGGACTAATGATCCCTCAAGAAGGATTAAGAATACCTAATCAATTGTCATGACCATCATGGGCAAGAGCGTGTTTGCAGCTTAAGCACAGTACCTGTTTCTCTCAAGACACTTGCTGCTCAGTATGCTGTGATAAATAGGAGACAGCTACTCTATTTCACTACAGGTAGCTGTATGTATGTGGGCACAGTAAATTATGTGCTCAGGTTTTTCCTCTGGTAGCTATTTCCTCCCCTCATACCTTTCCTTAATAGCTTTAGTAATGACAAAGGCATAAAAAGTGGCAGTGTGGTAATGAGACAAAATTGGAGGTTTTGTCAATATGGAGAAGATCGAAGCATAATGCAGGAAGATCTGTGTTACCTAGAGGACTGGAATAGCAGAAAAGAGCTGTAATTCAATAGCAAAATGTGCAAGGGCAGTCACTTAGAGGGGCAACTAGGAGGAATTCTCTGATAAGCTCAATGGCAGGAAATGGCAGAGGAGGGGGAGCAAGATACCCTCACTGGTTTCAGGATATGTCTGAGAAATCCAAGAGACACTTCCAAGAAAGTGGCAAGCTCTGCCCTTAGATAAATCAGCTGAGCCTCTTGTCTCACCCTAAAGACATATTATGAGCATACAGAGAAGTTTTTGCAGATTCTGGTCACCCATATTGAGACAGTTAAATTCAAACTGGAATTATGATTGTTGGGAGGAATGGTGGATTGCTTTTATGAGAAGAGATTGGAAGATCTTGATGTGTTTGCCTCATAGGAAAAAGAACTGGGAAGGAACATGTTATTGTCCAGCAGGGGAATAAAAAAACAGGAAGTGGAAAGTATATTTGAAAATATGACAAAACTGATTAAAGGCAATAGTTATAAGCAAACCAGTCCATACATGAAGGTAGAAGTGGGAATGAAAAATTGCCAGATTATTTCAGAATAAAGTCTTGAAATTTCACAGAACTTGAATCCTCATGTAAAATATAGGAATAAAAAAACGCGTAAAAAGATTTATTTTTAAAAGTTGCAGGTTTTTTTAATTGTTTAGAGATGTAAAAATCACTTTATACAATGTGGTTCTCAGTCTCAGCTGACAAGTGGGTAAAATGCTCTGAAGACTTACAGAGGAAGAAGATGAGAGAATGGTTCAGGTTGGTAGTTCCAAAGTCTTGGGCAGAGTGCGTATCTGCTGATGTGATGTTGATGTTCTTTTAATGTTCTAGTATCTTGTATCTCAACCCTCATATCCAGTTCTATTACTGACATTCTTGGCAATAATTAGTTGTATGCTACAATGCTGTGCTTAGTGTGGAAGGGCTAAAAGACATGCTGAAATAGTTTGAGGAATATAGACCGTAGAGATTTCTGGGCTGATATTTTAGCATTTTTAAATTAATTTTTGTGGTAATTTTTTTTCTGTTCTGTCATTTTAGGATGCATAGCAGGTTATTTTAATGCTGTATTGAAATTAATTTTGTTTTTGTTTACAGAACTCAGAATAAAAGTTAGGAAGATACAAGTCCATAAGTTCCATTAGAACATAAGTATTTTCAAATTCTAGTAGCACTAATAAATCTGTCCCTTTAATTTTGAGCAGATTAAGTGTGTCAAGACTTTATCTTCAAGTCATTATACACAAATATATATATATATATATATATATATATATATATATATATTCTTGCCGTGTAATTCATGTAGGTAAACCTTTGTCCACTTTAGATGTATTACTTAATGGAAATTATTGTTCTGAATTTTTAATGCTTCTAGCATTGCAGTTAATGAAAGCCAGATGGAGTCCCAGCCGTGACCAGAAGTAAAAATCCCATTAACTCAAGAGACACAGGAGTAGATCCACAGTCCGTTGGAACCTATCAGTAACTTGTAATCTTTAATGTTTGGAAATACATTTCTTTCATCTCAAGGTTAGTGCCAAAAAATCCTTGATGGCTTCTTCTGAAAGTTGTATGACTCAATGAGAAGTTAAATGTGAGATTTTAAGAAAACAAGAGTGAAACACATTTTATGCTTACTAGTAATGAAATACTAATGTGATCTCATAGATAATTCAAAATTCCAGTGGGAATCACCTGTGATGAAAGGTGTAGTGGAGAAGGGTGCATGTAGATAAAAAGTTGGAGACTTCAAGGTCTCATTGCATCATAGAACAAAGTAATGTGTTTCAGAAACTGGAACACTGACAAGTGAAGATTTAAAAAGAATAAACCATCCAACACACTGGAAACTACATGTAAACAAACGGTCACATTGCATAGGGGTTGAGAATGTGGCTTTCAGCAGGCAGAAGAAAAAAGATTAAAACATGCAGTGTAAAAGTCTATAGTGGCTTTACACATGAATCAGTCTGAAGGTAGAGAGCTGCCTTGACAGCTGCATGTAGTGTAGACCAAGCAGTTGTGGAACAGCAGGAATGGCAGGAGAAGAACAATTAACATTCTTTGGCAGAGTGAAATACTTGTAAGTCATAGTAGGAATTAGATTTGCTGATGTAGGAAATTACTTATTTGGAAAAATCTTCAAACTGGAACACATTGCTTTCCATTGAAAAGCAGGTGACTTTCAAAGTTACTGGAGAAATCTTCCAAGCCTATCACCTCAAAAGGATTAAGAAAACTGGACCCTTGGAGCCTAGCTGAGCTGAAGGGCTTTGGGAACAGGAAGAGGTGGGAGGTGACAAACTGCAGATCTTGACTTTGTGTGAAGCCATTTAGAGTAGGACAGAAATTGCAGTGGGCTGGGAGAAGGGCTCTGGTGCAGCACAGGTGCATTGCAAAGATATCAGGCACTGTGGAGGACTGTTTCACCCACCCTTCTACCCAAGGGCCCCTAAACCCCTGCTCACCCTCTCTCCTGTCAGAAATGGGGCAGCTGTGCTGCCGTCCATTTCTAAGGAGCACTGCACTGCACAGCATGCGGGGATGCCTGCCAGCTGGAAGTGGGTGAAATTCACTAACCCCAGGTTTTCTGACAAAGGGAGTATTTACATTCATTGCCTTTAGCACACGAAACTATTTCAAGCTTCAATGTGAATAAAGCTATTTTTTCTAGATGCACAGAGTGTTTGCCATTTGTTCTATGTACCTCGTCACATCTAGTGTGTAAAAATGCTCTCAGTGGAAATACCTGGAACAAAACCAATGCGGAAGCTGCACACATACTTCAAACACCTGCATATCACAAAAATTTAACAGTGCCAGCACCAAATAGTTCTGGTTTATCTCAGAAGAATGTTTGCAGCTAATCCTCTCCTGTGGACATAGATAAACATTCTGCAGCTAATACATACTTATAATTCAGCGGAGACATTTCAGAGTGCCCCACTTAACTGCTTTTCAATTTCTTTTCCCGTTTTGTCATTACCATTGTTGTGGAGATTTGTTTTTGGTTTTCTTTTTTTTCCCTTAAATTTTGGTTTTTGTTTGTTTGTTTTCCAAATCATTTACAGGTGATTGGTCCTTTCTTGGAACTAAACCGTGTACTTCAACTTTCTCTTACTTTCCCTGCTGTTTCTCTTAGCATAGAAATCTGCAGAGCTGTGGGAGAGGTACACATAGAGCACTTAGATGCATTGTAGGTTTCTTAGACCCTGTGACAGCACTGCTAGAGTCACTTTGGGCACTGCAATTTAAATTACATGTATGTTATCCACATTTATTCTTCTGTGGGACCACTGGTTTTCTTAGTCAGATTTCAATTCTCATTTCCTAAGTATTATATTTTCATTCAAACCAATTTAATGCTATTTATTCTTTGCCTTTCTTGTAAACGTATGAAAAGTTCAGATCCAGAATCATTATAGATCAAGACATATATATCAATGTAGCAGTTTGTATTAGCTGCGCCAGTACTTTCCTGTCCTTGTATTCTTGCTGTAACTTCAAACATGCTATTCAATTCTCCCTCTTAAGATGGTATTCTTCTCCTGCATCTCTCCTGAATTTCTGCTCCACAGACTTCAGATTGTCTTAAATGGTTTGAAGTTTTGCTTATGTCTCTTGTGTCCCAAACTTTCCGTCTGCTCAGTCATATGGTTGTACTGTCTCTGATATGAATCTTCTGTTGTGAAGAACAGATATTTTGTCTCCTGCATCTTCCTCATAACCATATTGTTGGAGGGTTAATGCCAACCTCCAGGTAGGTAACTAGGCTAGAAGGCTGTGTATGAGTGCCATTCCTCTAATGGGTCAAGCAGTTCAGTTGCAGAAGTGAATAAAAGAGAGTGTGTTTGCCAACAGCTTTAATCTACTTGCTTTTTCTCATTGTCTGAAGACTTCTCTGAGACATTGTTGTCCTCTTTTGATTCCACAGTGTCTCTCTCCCTTGCATTGAGCAAGCTGTTACATGCACTACAGAGATTTTTTTTTCTTATCTGTGTTTTCTTTGAGATCGTGCTGAAGTTTCAAATTGGGAAAGACAGAAGCCATTAAGAGAAGCACTGCTTGTTAATTGTAGCAAACTTCGGATTGTAGAAGACAAAGAATTGTTGATTCCACTTCCATAATGTGGAGCTCTCCGTCTCAGTGCCATGGCAGTGCCATACCTCGCTGTCATGCCTCAGGATGGGTGCAGACTGAATGTTATTAATCTTTGAGTCCATCT
Organism: Chloebia gouldiae; assembly: GCA_003676055.1. Classification (NCBI taxonomy): domain Eukaryota; kingdom Metazoa; phylum Chordata; class Aves; order Passeriformes; family Passeridae; genus Chloebia; species Chloebia gouldiae. Next base: position 45,476,143 of record QUSF01000001.1, on the reverse strand, counting down.
TTTGAACTAAGAGCATATTGGCATCTTAGGGGTGTGGAGGCTGTTAGACCAGGTAGTTCCTGACACCATGCAAGTGTTACTGCCACGCAGCAGAGGTTTGAAGTTGTAGCAGAGAGTTTCCTTTCACTTCCTTCACCAAAGCTCATGAGACAGCTTTCAAGAAAAGAAAGGGTTAATTTGCCACAATACTTCAGCCATCTCCAAAAGAACTGTATTTCAGTGTTTTCTGAGCCCAAATCTTTCCCTGTTCATGCATACTTGAAATTGGTAGCTTGCCTCTGTGCAAACTCCTTCTGCTCATTGACCTGGCCTTTGGATATTTACTCATGTGCCTCCACCTTTAATGTTTCCTCCAGGACCTAACCCAACATCTGCTGCATGTGAGGCCAAGAATTAAATGCAAGGTTTTGTGTATTCTTCTTTGAAACATGGGAATCTACTTTTGTTGTGCTTTAGGCATGGTTTTCTCCAATTTAGTGTTCCCACTGAAACTGCTCTAAACCACACTCCAGTTTTCCACTTCCCCCTTCCTCACTCATCACCTCCCCCTGCATCAGGCTGGAGAGGAGAATTGGAGGCACAAAAGGTAAAAAGCACAGGTTGATATAAGAACAATTTACTGGATGCAGAAATTAGATAAGAAAACTAACAGTAACAGCAATGATATTTAATAAAAAAGGTGTGTAAGGGATTCACATGCAAATACTCACCACTATCCCACAGGGAGACACCACCACCACTCTACCCCTACAAAGAAGGGAGACCTTCCCCATCCCGAGAAAGGTAGGTGGTATGGAATAACCTCCAGGTCCTAGCCATGGCCCTGTACAAAAATTAACCCTGTCCTGGTGAGAATCAGGACAGTCTTCTATGAAAATATGCTCAGCCTATGCTTTTCAATGTTTGTCTATAACAGCTTTTCAATGTTTGTCTATAACAGTTTGGTAGTGCAACTCCATCTCAAAAATTCCTTTTTTTTTTTTTTTTTTTGTGACAGGCAGTCCTTACAGCAAATAAATACTCATTGGTTTTTTGTTTTGGTTTTTTTTTTGGTTTTTTTTTTTCCCCAGGGTGATTTGATAACAATTATTTTTTTTGAGTGGGGACAGAAAGCATGCCAGGATGGAGCATAATTATCAACTGAACAAGCAAGGAGTGGAATGACATAACAGGATAATCACACACTCTGACAAGATCAATATATACCTGGCTGTCTGAATCTTGAGAGTGGTTAAGCATCTCAGTGTTCTAGGATGCTACAGCCTCTCCTGGATTTCTCATAGTCTTATTCATTTACTTGATCTTTGTTTTGCCTTCTGATTTACAATCCTACTATAAATTCTTTGTGAACAGAGATTATATGTTTCTACAGTGTTTGGCAAGTGATCCCATTCAGAGCTGGAATTCTCTTCAATAAAAATAAAAACTATACTTTAGATGCCTCTTCGCAGAGAGGCATAGCGTGCAATATCTGAGAGAGGGCATGTATATATGATTTTACATATTAAGTGGGTTTGAATCATTCATAGGCTTTAGGAAGTGCCTTTAAACCTATTTCACCACCATAGTAGCCTTGGAGCAAATGCAATGCTAATACTCCTGCTTAGTGATTTTAAATAGTTTGTAAGCTGCTGTAAAAAATGTGTTGTCAAACTCTGCAACTAATTTACTTCTTCCAGTCTATAAAACAAGGAAAGGAAACATCTGTTTAAATGGGAATGTAATGGCAGAGGGGATTATACTTTTCTTGTCTCTGTTGTTGTTCATTATGTTTAATCGGTTTAAAGATACAAAAATAATGTCACTGATTCATAAGTAGTAGTATTTATTAGAGCTTGAGACCCTGTACAAGCCTATGTAGATGAACATTTTTGTGACACTGCTGGCATTTCTGAAACAAATTAAGCAGATGTGGGAACATTCCAGACATTGCTGAAGACATAGTTCACTCCACATGGATGAAGTTATGGCAGAGTTAGCACAGATGACTGGAGCTATCAACACAACATCTTTGTCCATAAATTCTCTGCAGAAAGGGTTAACATACTGCAAAAGGCATATCCTGCATGGGAATTTTCATATTCCTCTGTGTGATTCATTTATTTATATGTGCTCTATGTCTGTCTCTCAGATTATTCAGCCCCTGGAATGCCAGAATAAATGCTTTAGAAAGGTCAGCCCTGCTTGCAGAGAGCCAGCCTTGCTGTCCTCTGAACTTCCAAAACCCAGAGACTGTTTCTTGCATGTGCTTCTAATGGCCCTGAAGAAAATGCACTAGAATAGTATTCAATGGAGTGTGAAAAGCACTAAAGGGTTTTACCCTGATCCTTGTTTCCTGTGAAATCCAAGTCTGGTGCTCTAGCAAAATTTGGGCTGAGGGCTGTGCCTTGTCTGCTCTATTCTACTTGGTTTATTTGTGAATTTTTCATTTAGAAACTAAGACAAACTAAGGTTAAGTTGTTGCTTACAGACAGGAAATAAATAATTTGATATTAAGGTTTTGATACAAACAAGTGAGATGAATAAAAACACTGGGGGCACATTCTATTGATCATTTCTTACTCTGGAGCATGTGGGACTCTGTTGCTGAGCTTTGAGGACCCTGGAAGAAAATTGGCCAAGCATAAGTGTTATTTTATAGGTTTAGATATAGAATGTAGATGACATAGAATATGTAGCAGTAAAATAGCATGCAAAAGCTTTTTGTTGATTTAAGTCCTTCAGTGGTATTTGTAAAGTCAGCCAGAAAAAACCTTCAGAAGCAAACCCAGTGGAACCAGAACCAGGTAAACCTCTGCAATGGAATGCAAGGAAAGGAGGGCGACGTAGATCTGGGATCCTCCAGAGACATGGCTGGCTGTGGCTCAGAATAGAGGCCCTCCACTGACTGTGCAATAGTGCGTGTACATTTCATGCAGTAATTTTTAGAAAGGCAAGCAAATCCAGATGCAGTCACAGTTTTGGTTTCCACACAGAAAATCATGAGTGATCATGTTTCTTTTTAATTTACCTTGGGCAGCTGGAAAGGGCAACTAGAGCTTGGTGAAATTGCATAAATGGATCAAAGTCTGGGTCTTTAATTTCTAGCTTCCCTAGCAAAGTTTTGTCTTTAACTAACATTTTCTCATCATCAAAACAAAAGAAAACAAGCCAAAATAAGACAAGACAAAATTCCCTTCATCAAACCATTCCCACAACTTAATTTGTGAAGTGTCATTCCTCTTCCATGGTGACTGATAGAACAAAATCAATGATGGCACCCCTCTAGTGAGTTAAACAAAGAGCATGCACTAGTGACAAACTCTTAGTAACATTCAAGGACACTAAACTTAAGACTTAAATCTGCACAAGGCACCACTGAGGGTCTAATTGATATTTTTATGAAAAATAAAAATTAGTTAAGAGATACAATTAGATTTTTGCAAACTTGAGCTTTCTGAGTGAGAACTCAGATGTCATTCCATGGGCTTAAAATGAATTTTTTAAGGCCAGCATTTCTTTCGGACTAAGCAGGAAAATGCAGCTTAAAAGCTCTTTCAAACATGGGTTATGTATTTTGGTTTTGTTTTTTTCAGGTCTTTGTATGCATTTTAATCACTCTTTTGGAAAGTCTAAAGTAGGTATTTTGCACCTCATAATGTCCAGTGGCTACTCCATGTCAAAGGGTGAAATTCAAGGGTGAAGGTATTTATGTCACAATAAAGTATATTTTTCTAATTCAATGAAGACACTAAGATGAAAAAATGATCTTTGATGTTTTGTTTTAAACACTCCTTTATTTCCTTGAAGACTCACCTGCCAATGAAATTTTAAAATATTTTCTTATCAGCTGGGAAAGGAGAAACAAATATGTCCTTTCAAATATGGCCTCTTCACATGAGTAATGAAATGAAATAAGAAGCTCAGCATATGCATTGCATTGCCTCATCAAGATATGAATGAGCCTTTTTTTAATGTGTCTGAAAGGCAACCATCACTTTTACAAGATCAAATAATGGAATGGCTTAAAAATCCTGCATGCAGGCTACTTGTAACATCTGAACAATGTCACTCAGAAAGATTTGAACCAGTGGGAAATTATTCCATTGGTTTTCTAGCTTTGATCACAAGAGGGAGTATTTGCAAGTCATCTTCCCTTGTAAAAACAAAAATGCTGCCTAACAGTGCAAGCAGTGGGTTTGGGCCATTAACTGTTTTCTGCAATGCCCTAGCAACATCCAAATCAAACTTGCAACAAGAACAATTTTTTTCTTGTCTGTTTGTAGAAGTATGCATGATGAGACCTTCAGAAACTTCATGCAGGTTGTATACCAATCATAGTAAACTATTTTAGAGGAAGAAATTGCACAGATAGTCTTACACTCAGAGCCAGATTACTGTGGCATAAATTCTTTGTCAATGTAGCAAAGTAATAAATTAATCTTTCTTCTACTTGTATCTTTCTGCCTAAGAAGGACTGGTCCTTCCACAAAGGAAGTTTTCATTTCTATTAGTTATAATCTTTAATTATAATTTTTTCAGGAGATAGAATGTCAAGGAAAGGAACATATGGAGTGTAAAAATAAAAAATGGCAGTTTTGGACTAGTGTGATTTAAAGGTCACACGTTAAAGCTATCTGCAAGTTCATAACAGCAACAAAAAAGTCCTCATTCATTACCAATGACATGGCTTGCAGCTGTGTTTGGTGCTGATCAGTTATCTTGCACTAAATAAAGGAAAGATAACCCAACTGATAGAATTAAAAATAAAGAAAGATTAATACCGGCATAGCTTGTTATATGTTCAATCCAAACATCTTGAAACCAAGCTATGAATTAGTGAAGGTTCATAACTTTCAGGCAAATTAAGAATAATTTTTGCCTTCTTTTTGACCTATAAGCAGAATTTCACCCAGAGAGGGAAATACTGATGATGCAGTGGGAATGCAATGACACTTGGAGAAAAGGAGGGGGGAGCCCATATTGTTGTAGGAATAGAGACCTGCTTGAGGTTTCAAAGGACAGTGGTAGCAGGCTTCATCAGTCCCCAACTGCTTGATTAATCTTTTCCTTATTTAAAAATGTTACAGACCTGTTTGGGAATCAGAGAAACATGGAGAAAGGGAAGAAGGAAGGATTTAAGCCACACTGTCAGATAGAATTATGCCCTATATAAATGTGATTTTTTGGAAGTGTGTTAGATCAATAGAAAATTTCCATGAAATCAAATGTGGAAAATTATTCCACTGGAAAAAATTCTTCTATTTGTATTTAACCATTCCACCACAGTGTCTGCAATCCAAAGGAAGGGTCATTGTTCAAACCCCTCAGTGACAATTTTTCTGGCCTTCTGTGAGAGCACATAATCATTTTGCAGTAAGGAGAGCTGCTCTTTGTGGTCAACACATACTTTTTCTGACCACACAGAGGTGTTTTGATGATGGCTGGCAGAGCAGTGTGTCAGGAACTTGCTTACTGACATAAGTGATAGGTGGGAACATATCAGAGCCAGTGGCAATGTCTGACTGGCCAAATTATGGAGTGGAAAATGCCAAGCCAGAGCTCAGAGGTGTGAGCAAGGATGGTGCCTCTCTGCCCTTCCCCTCCAGCCACACACACACACCTGTTGGCTCCGCAAAGAGCTGGCAAAGCCTGCGCTCTCGAGGACAGTGTGTAGCAGCATGAGGGAAGAGGAGAGGGCAGGACAGGAGAGGACAGGATGAGGCACCAGCTGTCCATGGACACATACCCGCCCCCCTCTGCCATTCTTCAGTTGGAAAGAAGCATTGCTGCTCTCTTAACAACGAGAAACTTAAATTGGAGAGCTTGAAACAAGTTTGCTCATCTTTGTGCACCGGCTTTTCTTTCCTCACTCTGTGTGAGTAGCCATTCTTCTTTAAGCACCAAAGTAGCCAGCCTCTACCTACTCTGTCCCTCTGATGGTACCACCTCATGGAGAAGAGGTGACAGGATGACATCTATTTCTGACAAGTGGAAGAGTTCATGTCTTGGGGCGCCTTGGAACTGAACCTATTTAATAACTCCAAGAGTCAAGATACAGTGATTTTTTGGCTTAAACTACACTGGGGAAGCTTTCAGGCAATTATTTAAGAGGGTTTCTATAAAATCATCATTTTTTCTGCCAACTGTTTCTTGATTTTCCCCAGTTTCCAAGCCTGATTTCTATACTGCTTCCTCTTTTAAAGCTACATGTTCTCTTTGTCCCAGGGCTGCCCTTAAAAGCCGGAGTGCAGAGGGAGAGAATATCCTTTCAGCTTGATGTGAATTGCAAAGCAGGGCTCTCTCCTTCCATTCTTAAACACGAAGGGTGGTACAAGTAGCAATGCTGACAGTGTACATTTGCAGATGCCACCATATGGGTCTTGAAAAACTAGTTGCACCGATGATTCCCTGCACATGTAGGAGACAGTTTGCATTGTTGGCATCGTCCCTGCACAGAAACAAGCACAGCTTAGCAAAGCTAAGCAGATGGCACTAGATCTGGTGCCAGGGAAGCACTGAATTAAAGGTTATACCCACCAGGTTTGATGCGGTGCCAGTTTGAATTGGTACAGAAGCTTCGGCCCACCTGCTTATTGGCCCTGTGACATCTGGCATCTTTTTTTTTTTTTTTTTTTCTTTTTCCCCTTGGACTAAGCTAAATGCAGCAAGGAAAAATGTCATTTTAAAAGCTAGTTACCAATAAATGGGATTAAAATTCTCTGAGAAAAAAAGAAAGCCTTGCAAATGCATTCTGTTTAACACTGCTATATTAGAGATCTTGGGACAGCTTTGTGAAGATTATATGATGGAAAATACAGATCTGGGTAAAACCACGTTTTACAGAAAACCTAATGGTCAGGGCGGCATACTAATGAGCTCATGGAGCTGTTAGGAGTTTAAGGCTATCAGCAACCTGCACACAACAGCTCAGAGTCTCAGACTGTCACCCTACATATGTTGTCACTCAGAGCAGGAGAGATATTTTATGCTATGCCACCTGAGTGTGGCTGGTGGAGGTGCCTAACAAACAGCAATGCACCCTGTTAAACTTACTGCCCGTTCCACTTGGATTTCTCCTTCTACTTTCTGTTGTCATCCTTCACCTTCTTTTTTTTTCTTTTTTTTTCTTTTTTTTAACAAGTCTCTCCTTCCTCTCCACACGTTCACATGCTGTATACACAAATATGCTGCCATGGGGACTGTGCTTGTTGCAGAGACTAAACCTTTTTGGATGTCTTCTCCATTAGGGATTTAATCCTTGCTCCCTTGGTGTGAAATGAAAGCATGAAGCTGTATGGCACTCTGGAGATGATTACCAATAGAGCTAAACCTGAGTTTATACACACTATGAGCTAGATTAATCAACAATTTATTGACTCAAAATTGAATCCATACAGCAGTGTTTCTGACTTTTTTCTTTCTTTCCCCCTTTTTTTTTTTAAGAAGGTCTCAGACTGGCTGAATAATTTTGGTAGAGAATTGTCAGAAAATCATTGAGCCAGATTTATTAAATATCTGAAAAATAGTGACAGGCATTGTGTGAATTCTAAGGCTCCATCACAGAATGGCAGGGAGGTCGATGTGCTTATAAACTGTAGACATACATTTTGAATTCATCAGTGCTGGTTTGCAGTCTTCATTAAAAAGAAAGAAAAAATGGTCAGCTTTGGACCTTGCCTTGAATTTTCTTGGCTTTTCTATATCCAGTACCAATGTTAAAAAAAAAATGAAAAGTTTAGGAATAGGAATGGATAGCTAAGGCAATATATATCTGAAGAAATAAATGTACTGGGGAACCAGTTATAATGTGAGTATGCTTAAAAATATAAAACCATTGATCTCCTCCACACAAAAAAGAACCAAAAAGTACTGTACACCTGGAAATTCTTAGGCTGAGAATATTTTGTTACAGAAAAGAGACTAGTATTAAACATCCAATTTTTCCACTGCTGACCTTTGAGTTAGAAAGTATTTGCAAATATATCCAAATCCCGCTGAAGGCAGTGGAAAGACTTTGTTGGCTCATGATTGTCTTTTCTTGACCTCGCTGCTGGTGTCTCTGTCTCTCACTTTCCCCAGCCCAGGCAGCTGTGTTGTGCCCATCGCTCACAAGGCCATTCCTGGCACTGAACATGTTGAGTTTCAAGTGGGACACTGACTTTTTAAACTGTTCTACAGCACAGCTTTAGTATCTGCTGGGCTTTTGATTTCCAGGGTCAGAATTTCATGGCTTTCAGCTCTAACCCTCTAAATTTGCTGTTTGTAGATAACAGCCTCATTGCACAAAGTGAAATCACAAGAGCTGGATCTCTTCTGGCAAGGTTTCCATAAGGATCAAAGTCTTGGAGGTAACTTCCTTCTTCAGCCGTCTCTGAAGCAGCTTGATCTGTGAACTCTCCAGATCTTCAGATTTTCAGAGATGAAGGTGTGCAATGGCAGCTCTATTTGTTTTGGTTTCAGTGAGGAGAATCAGGCAGGCCTTTTTGCATCACATTTTACAGGTTGCCAAAGAAATACTTGGGTTATTTCCGTAAGTTTTGATGAATGTCAACACTGAAATAAAAACAATGCACAAGGCTTAGAACCCTTATTCACAACAAATGCTCTTCCTTGTCTTCCCCAAACTTGGGGAATTTATCATTCAGTACTAGTTGAAAAGTGGTTTGTTGTTGGCTTTTTAAAAATTAATTTGACAAATGTTCTATTTACATAACAGATCAGTAAATAGTTTGGAGAGAAATTGCTTTTGTTAGTCCCTCGGATTTCTTAATCTAATACTGCTTTCTCTGAATATTGTCTATTAAAAGTTTTCCCTAGCATTTTAAATTACAGGCAGTATCTCATGCTACTCAGGGACAATGATGTTGAATTAAAAATAACATCCCTAAATAAAAAGGTAGATAATCAAAGATATTTATTTAGATAATCAAAGAAATTTATTACATATCTGTAACCAACACACAAGGATAGAAATTTCATTAATTATTTGCCTGAATTTAATCTATTTTCATCTTTAATGGTTTGTTACTGTTACAGTTTAAATTTTCCATCTAGTACAATCATTTCCATCACTGTCACTCTCTTCACCATCTTCAAATTCTTTCCTATGTTTAGTGTCTTCCTCACCCTCATCTTCCTCTTTGAACTCAAAACATCATTGGCTCCTCTCATGGAATTTGAAATTCAGTCTTTCCTAAAGTATTAAGTGACAACATCTGGATTTATCTGATCCCATGTTGTCTTGATCCAATGACAAAGCTGCGCTGCACTAGGATTTCATCCTCCCTGTAGGATTTACAGCAGGATCCCGTGCCAAGAGCCATAAAGGCTACAAGCATTCTTTAAAGGTCTTGCTCTCTGCTACATCAGGCGCCTATAGTTGTGACATTCCTGCTGGTACAACTGCAAGGGTTGCATTCTTTCCTCCAATGATATTCTTCATTGCTGGTGTTAGATACCCTTTGAATGTACCTAGGAGAAGCATTCTCCTTTTGTGCACCAGCACACCTGGTCTCCTGTTCCAAATGATGCCAATCCTTCATTAAGTCTGTAGACATCCATCCTTGGTTTTGACACCTAACAATTATTCCAGTAGGCAGCTGGTCCTTCTGCATTGTTTTCCGCTTCAAGATCACATACGTTGGCAATTTTATACCATCTGCTAACACTGCCAGCATTACTGTAATGCACATTTTTTCATTCCCCAAAGTTTTGATGATGGCGGATTTTGTGCCTATTTTTTCAATGATGTTATTGGATGGCTCATCAAAGGAAACTGTTGTCTAATCTGCATTTCCCATTTGGCTCAGCAGGTAATTGTGACCTTTATGCAGTCCAATCATGTACTACTGGAATGGAATGACTTTTTTGCTGAAGTTGGAAGGTACATGTTGCCAAAATGAAGCCCTTCTCTTTAGGCAGAAACCTTTATAACACATCATCTTTATGCACAGTCATTAGTGATTTTGAACTTTTGCCATGTAATTCGCTTGTAATATGTTGTGAGATCTTCATAAAATGATTTTCTGTGCAACAAGGGTTCTATCCTTTCTCCTTTTTTGTTTTTAGGTGCACGTGTTCTCCAACTTATCTTTCTACTTGAGTGTGTAGGACAATGGATTAGATGACTTCCAGAGGTGCCTTCCGACCTCAACCATTCTGTGTTTCTGGCATTCTATGATAGTTCATGGGAGTGCCCTTTTCAAGCACTGAGTAATTTCTGCATTGAGTTACTGCATAACAATTTCTGTTTTCATTATTTCTGTCTTGTCACATGTGCCTCAGTGACATTATATTTCCTCTTGGCTCACAATTGCTAGTTAGTACCCAGAGTTCCACCATGACTTTTAAATCTGTGTTGTAACTCCTACTCGCTTTTTGGTATGTTCCCTCTTGTACTTGTCTCTCTGACCTCCAGATGTTTTGCTATTTCCCAATTTACCTAAAACTATTTTAAAAAATCACACTGGAATTTTCTGATCCACCTCACATCTATTCTCTAGTTGATGAAAAATCAAGTAGTAAATCATTGTATTCTATCATTGTATTCAAACTTCTTCAAACTTTGGACTTCTTTAGGAAAGTTTGTGGACATAACTAAGGAACCTTCTGCAATGCATAGTAATAGTATCATGATACAAAGGAAAGAAAATCTCCAATTTTTAAGTTAACTTTCTGGACAAAGCCCTCTAATCCTACTTCTGTGTAAAGCAAGTATTGGGTTTGTTGGTTTTTTTTTTTGTGGTCAGATCTAGTCAGAAATTTTTTTTTAACTCAGGAAACCATCAGCAGAATCTGTGTATCCACTCCAGAACAGTTAATTTTTTTAATTAAATGAGTTAAATGAGATCTGCATTGCACATGACCTGTGAAATAATCTTTTTTGGCCAGCTAGTCCTGCAGCAGGTGGGCTGTGGTATGGGCAGAACTTGACTGAGCAATGACCCTCAGCCATGGGCAGGCCTGAGGCCCCATGGGTGCAGACATTTCTCTGGTGTGCTGGCCAGTCATCCCCTTAATGTTTGTGCAACCAGAGACACACCAGCTCTCTAGCCCAGGATTTCCTTGCTGTGGATTATATGACATTTATACTGGCCCTATACATAGACTTTTAATCTGAGTAATATGCAATAAACATTACACACATGAGTCATGTAATGCCAAGTGACAAGCAGAATACTGCTCATAACAACCCAAAATACAGGGTCATTTCAATGCATAAATTAACATATTCATAAAAATTTTAAAAATTAAAGCATACTTACTTGAAACTTTTTACTATATTTTTATATTTTGAAATATATAGAAGGACAATTAAATTATCTGCATGAACAAAAATAATCCAAGAATCAACTCCTTGTCTTTGCTTATAATTTCTTGAAACTAATTGCTAGCATGGTTAAAAAATAACAACAAAAGAGATTGGTAGCATCCTACATTTCTACTACCTTAATCTAAAACAGCAAGCATTTAACTTTTTTTTTTTTCAACCAGTGACTAATTCCAGATAATAAATTGTGTATTGCTGTGAAGTGCCTCATAGCAATGGAATGTATTTAACTTTAATTAAGCTACAACCGGATCTATATTTAAAAGAACGTTTTCCTTCATTATTTTGGTGAGTTGTATTTAACTTCATGAGTTACAGAGTAGAACTATTTTATAGACTTTCTTTATTATTTGAATGGTAGACAAATAAAAGTGGACATAAAAAAGGTCGTTTGTATTTGAAAGTTTTATTGCTTCAGTTACAGATAGTACATATGAGTGTAAAAAGACTGTAGCCCATATTAGTTCCGCTATATATTTCTGGGTTTGCTCTTTAAATTAAAAAAGTGTGGAGGCATGAAAAACAGATGCTTTCAACTGATTTTCCTCCAAAGTGAGAAAAAATGTATGTTTGTTTTGAGGTGCTAGGAAAATTGTATATATCTGAAAAGATTGTCTATTTCCTGAGCAATTCCTTTGAAGCTGGCATAGATGCATTTCAGTTCATGGGCTCAGGTTTGAATTTTGGAGGTGAGTTCTTGATGCCTAAAAAGACATAGGGTTTTTTTAGTGCATAATGTGCCCCACCGTGTAAAGCCTCAAAACAACACCGCATGTATATCTGTTGCATGTTGCTTTCTGGTAGAAATCTTGAAGCTGGAGGCCACTGAATGGCTGCAGATCTGCTCCATGCTGAGTGGTGTAAGAATGCAATGTGCTGTGAAGAGGGAAATTACTAGAAGCCTTCACTTGGCAGGTTGGCATAATGTGGCTGCTTATGATTTTATTCATACAGCAGTACAAGTAGGGTTTAGTTTTTTGTATTCATTTGTCATCAGATATTATCTCTATAATCATAAGAATAAAATAAATGTAGGACAGCTTGCAAACTCCTTTGTGCGTGTTCAGGTTCCTCCTCTTGATTAGCTTATTTTTCATTTCTATTAATGTAATCTCTTTCTTCTGGGATAATTTTCTCATTTTCTCTTGGTTATTTCTTAAAATGTTAATACTTATTTCTTCTTTTCTAATTTGACTTTGCACTAAGATTATTTAATTTTCAATTTTATTTCAAGAGCCTAAGTAATGCAATGCTAAAAATGAGTATAAGTGTTAAGGGTATCAACTAGAGTAAATGTTAGATCATCATCAGAACATCAGGCTTCTTGTTTAATGTGGTTTTGCATTGACACACCATGTACCAATGTCATTTATAAGCACTGGCACAAGTAAACAGTGTATAAAGTATTCAGATACAAAACCTGTATGGTTTCTGTTGGATTTTCTTGTAAAAATGTCCTAGTTTTCATACAACTGTCATGCTCAAGTTTGAACCCTGTCAAAGGGAAAAGGGATTGTAATTTTAAAATCTGGGCTTCAAGATCCATATTGCCACCACTGGTATCAGCGATAGACTCTTCGAGGACAGCCTTTGTCTTTGAATTTTATAAAACTTTGATGCAAATTGTAGCATGCTGTTCATTTTGTGAACAAGAACGTTTGAAAACAAGACATGTAGGGAAAGAACTTAGAGGCACATTGCAAATACACCAGCTAAAGAACTAGAAGATAATTCCACAATGCAACATACGGGAAAACAAATCAATGTGTCAGCCTCTACTAAAAATCAGTCCCCCTTCCAGAATGGGCATGCTGTGGTATGACATCCGCCGTAGTGAGCTGCTTCTTGGAGTATACAGAAACAACTCCTGAGAAGGACCAGCACATGTCTTTGAGATAATTTAAAGCAAACAAATAGCTTTTTGGAAAATTAAGGGGGAGGAAATAGCAAAAAATTAACAAATTTAAATAAAATGGAATCTATGATTTATAAGAAAATAATTAAAAGAAAGACCTACAATTATTTTTCCTTACAATTAAAAAATAAACATTATATTGTCTTCAACAGACATTGTCTACAACTAAGAAAAAATTATTCTGCTATATCCAGCTCAGTGCTTGAAGGGAAACAGCAAGTCCTGTGATGTGTAGGATCAGTAATGAAGTCCAGCCACAGGACGGGGAACATGGGACAAAGGCCAGTCTTCAAATGATGAGTCCCAAGGTTATTTGGACAGGATATTTAGACACTGACTTGTGGAATAAATAGTTCATTACAGTATCAAAGGCAGACAAAGATAATAATTTGGAGAGTATTTATTATTATTATTATTATTATTAATATTATTTCTTCTGTGCTGGGAAGTTGTATGTAACTAGGTGTCTTGGGTGAAATAACTTCAAGTTGATGAGATGAGTTTTGGTGATGAATTAGGACAAAATTTCCTTGCTGGTATTTTGTGATGGAGATTTAGGGAAAAGAAGATTTTGTAATATTCAGATAAGTATACAGGAATGGCAATACTTCAAAATCTCCATTGAGAAAAATGGAGAATTTAAACTCTCCCACCTAGACCATATATTGCTTCTTTACCTCTCTAAATATTCTTGTGATATAATAGCTGGAAAGGACTATTTTTCAAAGACACATGGAGGAAAGTCTCTTAAAATCTGTTTCAGTTTCCAGTGTAGCGTTTTGTTCAAAAAACCTGAAGAAACATTAGCATAAGTGATGGCTTCTCCTTGGAATCCTCAGTCAATGAGTGAGCAGAGTTATGCCCTATTGATACTGAATTCACCTGCTGCTTATTAAATATATGCAACACAATGGCCACAAAGTTGAAAAGAGAAATTATATTATGAATGTTTTGGAAAAAAGATGGTTCCTTTTTTTTGTGAAAATATGCAAACAGAATTATATGGTTAATTATTCATATAGCTTTAATAAGGGCAGCAATTCAAAATTCAGAGGAAATGCCTGCAGTGTTTCAACAGTAAGATTCCACAGTATCTATCAAATATAAAACTGGCTGTAAAGATAATTAGCTCCAATGTGATTTTACACTGAAGTGGTTCTAAGGATCCAGGACTTGGTCTGTAGTTATCAATGGCACCTTTTCCATGGTTCTTTGCACCACAGTCAAAGCACCAAGTAGAAATGACCGCCACAAAATGCTTTTGACGTAACTACAGGTAAGAGAAAACTAAGCAGGGACTGCCATTATCAGAGTTTTCCATACAAAAGATTCAGCATGCTCTTGAAAAGTATCTGCTGTGTGACTACAATGTCGCTAAGTTATGACAAGGAAATATCTGTGATATGACAGTGGCATCGTACAACTGTCAATATAGAGTAAGTGTGATGGGATTGCTCTGTGCTCTAAAGAAACTGTCATGTAATGGGGCTGTGACTAGGCTGTAATAGCAGTGTGACTGCAATGTGCCAGCAGAGTGACTGATAGGTAACTCCTGGAAGAGACGGTTCCCAAGTAAAATTGGCTCTAATCGTTTTGAAGTGCTGCGGACCCCATTTGTAGTGACAGCACTGCCCATCAACTTCGGCGAGCTTTTAGTCAGTACCTCGTGAGAGACCAAGGCAGTTTATTGCTGTGCTTCTGGCAGCCTTAGAGTTATTCTGAATAAAATATTTTGATATCTGTTCAGAGTTGCACTGTGCCAAGGGAGCTGACTGTAGGTACAGCCTCATGCGCAAATGCCCCTAAGCCAAAGATGGGCAACACTGGCCAGCGACCAAACCACAGCATCAGAGTGGGCTCCCTGGATGCCACGGCAAGAAGTCTTACCCCGAGACTCCATAGAACAGTGTTACCCTATGGCAAGCAGAAAAAAGACCTCCCTCTTGGCGAGGTCCCCACCATCTAGGAGTGCTTTGGATCAGACCTTGAGTTCTTGACGTCTCTGCTGGCCAGCCCCTCTCACTCCCCAGAACTGGACCTCCACAATGAATGTTATGGGCACTTGGCAAGCAAGGAGAGAAAATATGGTAAATTAATTAAGAAAAAGGGAAGAATTATTATATTCATTTCACAGATGGAGATATTGATGTTCAGATTAATTGATTTGCCCTGAAGCCATGCAGCATGTCATTAACAGCCTTGTGAATATAGTAGTGTTGCTTGAAAAATGGCTACTGTGGATAGTCTTCAATTTTCTATTATATCAATGGAGAAACCTATTTCTCTAAAGAAGAAATATATTCTTTGCAAAAAGTAAGCTGTTAGAAACTTTTCATTATTTTTATTTTTTTTTAATTCTTTGTATTCTGCCCTTCGTCAGATTTCTTTATGTCTCAGTTTGCCTTAGATAAGATTTAGAATGAGAAAAAAACAAAAAAAAACAAAAAAAAACAACCACAACAAAAAAAAACAAACCAAAACACAAAACAAACAAACAAACAACAACAACAACAAAAAAAAAAACAAAAGAAAGGTTTAAGAGTGCTGATGAGCAATTTACACTGAAATGAAAAAAAAAATAATACATTCCGATTGCTGTCCCCTTGCATTCTCACCTTCAAGAATCCTAAATATGTTAGTTCATGTAATGGATCATTGGTATGTATGTCATTGTATTCAGGTCACAAATCAAACCAACTGTGTTGGAAAGGAATGCAAACATCACTCAAGTGGAGAATAATATTTCATACTAAACAAAGGAGGACGGGAATAGAAGTTTATCCTATCTGAAAATTGTTCTGTTTCTGCATACCAATGCTTTCTATCAGCAGAAACACCTGCAGCCACCATAAGGTCCACCTTTCAAAGGGAACATTTTCATCTTTTCCCCTTTTCTTTCATATAAAGGAGCAAAATAAGTATACTGATGTGCAATTAATTGTAAAGGCTCACTGCTGAAAAGATTTACTTGTGGTTCAGCAGTGTAATCATCTGTTGGGCATTTGCTATAAATCATGGGTGTCTGCTGTTGTCTCCACTAATTAGTGCACTAACTTATTATTAAGTCCCTTAAACATTATACAAGATCTGGGCTGTGCACAGAATTACTGGGGGAATGAGAACACTTGAAGTTTTATTGCACAGCTACAAAGCATACAGTAAATATCTGGGTGGTGGACAGTCGTAAGGCATAAGACAAGATGGAAAATATATCCTTTAGTAAGTGCTCTACCCATCCATAATTATAAAAGCCCTTTATTTTTCAGCCTTCAGTGTGTCTGTTCAGTCACTCAGGCACCAAATAAAGGTCTCCAACACAATAATTCAAAGCAACTGGTACAGTAGTAAGTGAAGTTTTAAACAACAGTAGACAAGTTGATTAGAGCCTTTGGAGATGCATGCCCTGAATAAAGGTTAACCTTTGTGAACTTTGAATACAAAGCTTTCAGATGAATTTTATATGAAATCTGGTGACAAAGAAAAGCACTATTCAGCAAGGGCTGATTAATTGAGTTACACTTCATTGTAAACCCCTGACAATGATGGAAAATAAATTTAGCAATGTGCTTTGTAGCCATACATGTTGACAGGATCTCACTAAAAAGCAAGAATCATACCACATAAAGACCCTGTTGAATACCTCTGAAGATAGTCTGGTGAGTGAAATGTAAAGCCAGGATTTACAAATATTACATAAGTGAACACTGTTACTGCACTCAGGCTGAAAAATCCTGTTCAAATCCAATAAGTGGTTTAAGATGTGTAAATAGAGGTTTCTGCAGGGAGTCAGGCATTAGAAGCCACCTGGAGCATGTGGTAAAGATTGTATCCATCAATACAGCAGCTGGGCTGAAATTATAAAGAGAGCTGCTTTCCATCATGCTTGTTTTAATGCATACATTTCTCCTGTCACTAGCACCCCAGGAAAACTACTAACTACAAAAATGAATGGTACCCATTACCTGATATTCATACTTGTGACAACAGAGACAACAATCACAACACAACAGTAAGCAAAAAAACTGATATCCAAATTATTTTTAAGTTGTTGCAGTGGATAGATCTTGAGAACCAGTTGGTAATATTTTAATAACACTGTGGGTTAGAGGAATGAAGCAGGCATCTGGCATTCAATCCGAAGTTTCCTTCTGCTCCACACATTCCATCAAATCATGCACCAAAGCAGTTTAAACAAATCAAGATTAGTAAAAAATTGTTCCAAGAAGGGGAACCCTATGTAAGGTTCAGTTGTATGCCAGCACCAGGGAAAATTTGACATTGATTTTCATTGTGATTATTTAAAAATATCACAGATTTACTATCAGTGTGTTCCCAATGCATAAATAGTGCTTTTTGACCCTACGTTAGTGTTGGATGGTCTGAAGAGGCAAAGCAGGCAGCTGCTTGCCTGAGGTAGTAGCTCAGGGCATCAAAAACTCCTCTGCAGTTTCCTTCCAAACTGGCAAGAGTCATGGGTGAGAGAAACACGGTCTTCAAATTACAAAAAGCTACAATGAAAGCAACATGCAAGTGTCACTCTAGAACAGGCAAGGAAACTGTTAAATTGCTCATTATAAAGTCAATGTTAAAAAAATAATAAAAAACAAGCGAGCCATATTGCACATGTAGGGACAGACTGTGCCACTAAGCCACAGGCCCAAGCCGTGGGTGGTGTGGAGTAGCATTGTTCCCCAGCAATTAAAATGAACATGCTCGCCACACAAAACTGCAATGTGTTCCTTCCTCTGTGAGTTGTGCCCTCCTTCTGCCCTCCTTCTGCTCCCTGACACAACCAGCCACAGCAGTGAGCCGAAACTCTCTTGTGTTCCAGGGAATTCGGGGGACTGCAAGCCTCACTGACATCTCATTGCAAGTCAGGAGGTAAACAGTGTTTCCATGAATGATTTCTGTCCTTCTTCCTTGCATCAGTTCGAGCACCAGAACTGCCAGTCCTGTGTTTAGGTTATTATCTTATTCCCTGTGGATTTTGAAGGAATACATTAATACTGATCCTGGGTGTACAGCAAGAAGCAGGTTTGCAGCTAGATGGATGAGATGCAGGCTGTGTAGTGGCTCCTATGCAGACCTGATACACAGGGTCAGGCAGCTGGACATCAGTCCTCCATCCCAGATCTCACAGATGAGCAGCAGCCACCTAAGGAGAGAGGACCACAACCATTTCTTACCCTTTTTCTTGCCTTACTTCTGGGTAATTATGTTTATTTTTGATTGTTTGTGAAGGGAACAGCAAGTCTGTTTTTAAACTTTAATAGAGTGTAGCTTTTCCATCAATTAATACTTCTTTGCATATGAGAAAAGCTGATAACAGCCCAAATTCTTTCACTGTTTACTTTGCTGTGCAGCTTATTTTCTCAGTAGCCAGCTTGATTTAAATGTGTTAATGAGGTGCCACAACCTTGCTCTGAATGATTAGTGGGCCAAACCAGCTGAGATGTTTCAGGCGTTCTCTAACATACCTGAGCTAACAGCAGAGATAGGGATCACAGGCACTAAGTTGCTAGACGAATAATCTCCAGCCACATCCTGCATGTGTGCACAGACACACTGATTAACCTCCCTTGGGCTCCCTCCAGGCCTCATGCCTTTTGTTCGATGGCTCTCACTCATCCCAGCTGCAGTGATAAAGCGTTTCCTCCCCACAGTTATATTCTAGAACTTTTTTTCTAAAGTATTGATGGAGGAAGGATGGGAAGAGGGTATTTTTCCCTGTGTCCTTACCTCCAATCTGTAGATCCTTTCACTCAGTAGAACTCTGTCTCTCTATCTGCTGCCATGGTGATTCAATGAGTTTGATATTATTCTGTTAAATCTGCCTCTCCCAAGAGACCGTGGTTTGATTCTCAGTATTCTTAGATAGGTCAAGAATCGCATTAGCTCAGGGCAAAATTGCTCACTGTACAAGGAGGTGAGTTTCAGGATCTTGGCAAAGCAGCAAAAGGGACTTGCTCTTGACTTTTGTGATAAATGTCATGATGCTGCCAAATAAAAGCAGTTTTGCTGAATGAAAATTCAGTGATATTGCTGCAGCCAGGGACGAACCAGCAGTGGTGCAAACAGTCCAACCACCGTGGAAGAATACAGCACGATGGCATCAGGCATAATAAAGGAAGGGCTGGCAGGTGAATGACATGCCTATTTAGTGTCTTTGGAGCCATTTAATTTGAGACGAATTGTTGTGCTATAGCTACTCAGTAGCCCAAAGGCAGCAGTGCGTTTATGCTTTGCATTTCTGTGACTTGTGTTGCACAAACAGCAGTATAAAAGGCCAGTGTTCTTGGTTTGCATGTGCACACGATTAGGTCCATTCACAAATCCACTTTATCCTGCCCTGTTATTTATGTATATGCCAGTCAGCTACACAATGCAGCACATGGCTCTTTCTGAGCAGGCCGTCTGAAAGTCTTAGCCTTCCTAATTTGAAGCAGAACTGGGTAAAAAGTAGAATTTTTAACCACATGGCAAAGAAGATTCAAAATTATGTGTTCTAATTTGAAATCTAAATTATTAGAAAACTACCATAAATTGAATAATTTGCCTAAGAATTATTACAGGGGGCTGTGGTAGTTATGTCATAGTTATGTCTACTATATTAATATTCCATTAATATTTTCAAGATGATGACCTATTGCTGCTAGAGAAGATATACTAAGTTGAAGGTTCTACAGAGATTACTCTTGTGGACCTTTGTTTCTCACCATTAAATGTTCAGTAAAAATTGTTCTACCCATATCTAACTTGAAATGCTCTCAACATGCAAAATTCACGTTGTGGCTTATTTATGTTTTAATATCTTGCAGATCAAGCTTTTCCTAAAAACTTCAAAGCACTTTGCAAGCAATAGATAATGCTACAGTCCAGCAGAACTTATTATCTTATCAATTTTATGAAGAGTTTTGACTCAAATCAAGTGATTTCTAAGCTATTTCTCAAATTGAAGCTCCTTTGGGTGGTTTTTTTCATGGCAGTGGGTTTTCTACAGTTTTGTCAGTATCTTTAAATTCTGCATAAATCCAGGAAACACCTTACAACAATCAGGGTGTGTAAAAAGTGGTGACCTGATCAACTACTCATCTTTCCACACTCATATTGCCACACTGGCATACTACTATGAAAAGAATATTTTGGAGTAGGCTGCATTTCAATTTATAGTAATAGTTAGTCTACCATAGCGGGATTCGTGCAAGCTTTTTCTTCTGTGACCATGAACTTTAACTTTTTCTTTATGAGTTCAGAATATTGCAAGGAATTTTATTTCTTAATGTTTGTGTTGTGCCCTGACTTGTTCCACATGACTTCTTTCCTCATGTGTTATTTTTAGCTGCCAGCCTTGTAAATGCAGACTTACAAGTAAGCAGAGTTCAAGTTCAATCTCAAAAAAGCAAGGCTTTAAAAAAATAAATATGTTGTCTAAATATGAATTTCAGGAAAGAAAACATTCTCAGATGAAGCAATGTCAGAGTTTTTGATTTCTGTGATTTAGAAAAACATGATAAGGAAAGAAATTGGTGTAATTCTTTACATAGAAGTTTGCAATTTTGTTAAAACAGTTAAAGTCATTAAGTCGTGAGTCATTCAGAGCTGCAAACCAGATTTACCTACATATGAGAATACATACCTGAACTCTCAGAGGTAATGGTGCTGTGGGTTGTTTGTCTTGGAAAGACATTTTTGGGTCATAATTTTTACTATGTACATATGTTTTTACAGGAAATTTTGTCTGTTTCTGCTATTCTGAAGGAAAGCTAACAGAGAAAAACTGACACTGCTGTCTAGCCCTGGGAAAGTTATTAAGGCATTAGATTCCCTTGTCTAGGAGCATGAACCAGCTTTCACATTGCAGCCCGGACTGTGGTGGAATGTTCTGCTGTAGAGGGGGAATGTCATGAGTCCATTCTCCTGTAAATCTTCTGCTGCCCAGCATCAACTGTGGTTGATACCCACTGTGACACAGCTTGACAAGGTGAGAACCAAAAATGCATTTCACAGTGCAAAAGACAGTTTAGAGATCCATAAAACGTTCTTGATAGCTCCAGTTTACACTCAGGGAGGATCCCAAACAACCAAATCCAGATTAGATTTACAGTCCTAAAATCCAGAAAACTTGCCAAAGAGGCGGCAAATGTTGTGTGTAAAATATGAAAAGGTAAAACTTTAGACTAAATCTGGAGATTTGAGGCTGGATTGAGCTTCTATCATACAAATTTTGGTCATTTTACATGCCAAATTAAGTGGGGAAAAGATTATGAGAAAGACTCTTTTCCATCACATGAATAGCCTTTTGGCTGAATATTGAATGCAACAAGCCATTTCCTTTTCTCATCCACTTTCCTCCTTCACTTGCTTAAGTGCCTAAATTAGGCTACATGTGAGCAGTTGATGGATGGCTCAGAATCATGACAAGAAATAAATCTTTTCTATGCCTGCTTGTCATCTTTTCCCTGTGTCTCCACTTTAGAAAGCTGTTTGGGGAGGAGGGAACAAAAAAAAACTTCCTCAACCTGTAGACTTTCCTTTTCGAAAAGCCCTCTTCTCCTGCATTGCTGCAATGAGATTGATCTGGATTTTTATCGTTCTTTGATAAAAAGTTAAAGATGGATAAATGTAGCCTTCTCTATCATGGGGGAGTTTGTATAAGATTTTCTGTGCCTGGATCAGTTCCAAAGCTGATATCTCTGGATTAGTGGGTCTACCTGAGCTGAAAACAGTGCTTCTAGTGCACAGGACCTGAATCAATATGAACTGTAGCTTCAATAGTCCACCATCACCACATTTGCAAGTAGCGCTAGACACCTTAATACGTGTGCCTTTGTCTTGTCCTGAAAACGTTCTTCAAGAATGCAAATCATCAGCTTGATGTATGTTTTAAATCAGGAGGTACTTTATGACCAAAGGTATGATTCTACTCAGAAAGAAAAAATTGTGAGCCTTCTTACTAACAGCTGGATTTTTTACAGGTTTTTTTTTCAGTTTGTGTTTGCAAATCATTTTAGTGTGAGCATAGCCAATGTGGATACGTGCCTTCTGAAATATGTAGTAGATAGGAGGATGGATATTTTTATGTGTTAGGGATTCAGTTTGTTGGGGGAGTTTGCCAGCCAAGCCTCTTAATTTCCATCAAAAAGTTCAAATTCAGCTTAGACACTGGTGTTGGAAATCACCAGATCTATTTGAACTGTGCTTAGATTGATGGGATTCAGATTTTTTCAAAATTTATATTTTTCTTACTCTGTGTTGCCATGCCAGAAAGAGTCACCAAGAGTGGACTTTGCATGAGAATCACTCTGACATGAAAAGGTCCATTTGTTGGATCGTGCTTAGTCTATTGCATGATTTTACACAACTTTTTATAAGTTGAACTGACTAGAAGTGTAATTTTGCATGCTTTTATATGCATGTTTTAACTGAACAAGCACCCTCTCTCTATCTCAAAGCTCAAGATATATCTAAGGTATGTGGTTTGCTTTGTAAGTGCAAACTTTCCCTTCTGCCTGGACTCCCTAGTCACTCATAAATAATATAGACCATAGTACATTCAGATTTTTCCAACAATAGCTCCTTTTTGAATTTATCCATTTTTATTTTTAGCGTTCACAATGAACTGGCAAAAATTAAGGCTAAGATAAATACATCCTTTAGTGAGGAAGACAATATTTTGGAAAAAAGTGCAACTAGGACTGACTAATTTCAATTAAATTTGTGTATCTGATCCATACATTTGGTTCTATATTTAAGTGACAGCTTAATTGGCGGTTGTGGCTGGATCTAATTAAGTCTAATAAGGACAATGAGCCTTTTTAGGTTGGCATGTAGATACCAATGCAAGTTACATGTCTATATTACTGTGTGATGTTATCTTGCAGCAGAGAAAATATAAATGTTTTTACTGTGCATCCACTACCCATGTAGAAAACAATGTTCTAAAATGTTACAAATGTGAAGGAAAAAGCAACCTATTTTTCATATTTATAAATTACATTTTATTAGCATAAATATCAGCTTCAATTTTCAAACAGGTTTGGCCAGTTTTATGTATTTTGAATAAAAACCAGTCCAAGCAGATGAAGATGATGCACTTAGAATTCTTTATTTAGAACAACATTGTTCTGTTGAGGAAGATTCTGTCAGTGTTGCTCCCTGAAAAAGTACAGTTTCTGTCTGGCACTGAATTCATTGAGGTTATCCCTGTATTTACATTGGTTTTCTCTTTGCTTATTTATCTGGGAAAGATGTAGACCTTCTTCACTGATGATAAGTACTGCAAAGTGCTTGTTGCTGTCTATTGCTGAATTTGTTTCCTCTTCCATCTAATCTGATCCTTTTGTTCACTTAGGTATTCACAGGTTAAAAATGCCTCAAGGAGACCAAAGTCATCTGAAAAAATTTAAGGGATATGTTCCAAGAAAATGATACCAGTATGTTAAAAGAAGCAAACTGAGACTCAGAGAAAAGCTTTACAATTTAAAATTAGCCTAAAGCAACAGTGTTATGTCAAATATTATGCAGGTTTTGGGTGGTAAATCCTTGCCATCCTTGTTTTCTGTTGTTCAGTACTTGTTATCTGTAATAGTTTAATTTACCTCTTTCCTTGGGAAAAAGAATGAATAAATAAAATTAATGTATTTGCACAGTTTTGCGTATATGTGTGTGCATATCAATGCACTAATATCTACATACCTGTAGAAAGAAGCATATTCAGTTGTCATCTCTAGAACACATGCTCAAGTGATTCTGAAGAAGATAAACTAAGCAGAGCACCTGCACTAATTTGCCTTTTAAGGGTTTTGGTCTGAGAGAGATTTTTCATGTGTGCTCAAAGCTCATCACTCCAACTGACATCAACAATAGGGTTTTTTTTTGAATGTACAAAGAGCAAGATAATGCCAACTAATCAAAAAAAGTAGTCTCACAGTTCTTAGGTTGGGTACCCTGCATCAATAGACACTTTAGGATTACTATCTATGCCTCATGTCCCCAGCTGAAACATAAAGAGTGGCCGCTCCATCACTTCACAAGGCTGTTATGAAGATAAGTGTGATTAAACAAGATTTGGATAACATTGTGATGAGCACTGGAGAAACATTAATCATTCTGATTTTCAAAGGTTGTTTGAATAGTATGCGTCAGGGGGCTGCAAATGGGACAGGAGAAAGAAGAATGGCTACTTGTACATTAACTGAGGAAGCATGATCCATTTCTGCCCTAAGTGAAATCAGAATGCCATGCAAAAATGGCTTTTGATGAGGTTATCAAACTGTATTACTAAACTTACAGAAAATGCATTTTCTAAGTGCTTGACTCTCTAAGCAATATTGTGATATTCACCTTTTTTTTAAAATAATTTGCTTGTATTAGAAACAGACAGTTGAATTGTATTTTCACTTTTTCAAATTTGTGATTTGCATAAGTCATCAAATATTGTCATAAGTATCTTGCCCCCTATACTTCATAGTTTTGCTCAGTGTCTGCTAAGATATCCCAGTCAAGCATTTCTTGCCTCATGGATTAGCACAGGTCATCACCGAGGCAATTTTTCTCAATTTGTTCTTGAAATTTACTCCCTTTTGAAGTGGAAAGAATATTTGTTTTCCTGAAGTTTGTGTTTCTTCCCTAAGCATCACTCACTCTGGTGAGTGGCTCCCTATGCACATCTCTTGCAGTTTATGGAAGCTTTGAGAAATTAATAGTATGGCCTGGTGAAACTGCTTTGCCTTCTTTCTTTCTGACCCAATCTGGGCTCAAATAAAAGGCCGCCTAGCTTACACATTAAAGCACACAGAGAGCAGCAAGTGGTTTCTCTTGGCAGAACATTTCATGCAAATGAGCTAAGGAAAACAAGACCTTTAAAACTTTATCATTAGATAGAAACTCATGTAATGTGATTGCAGCCCTATTCCAGCCTGGGATATTTTCCCTGACCCTGTTTTATCAGCTCTGTACTTGGAATTCTGACGGACAGCAACTGGTACGTGCTGCAGACTACAGTTCTGTGAGCATGTTTAGTAATGAGCACACCACCACAGGAGAAAATTGGGCCTCCAGAAATCATAGTCTGGAGGCAAAGAGATTTCCCTTTCATTAAACTAACAGCAGAAGCTCTACTGAGCTTTTCCCTGCAAGTTGTCACTCTTGGATGTTTCTATAAGACCTTCCAAACTGCTAAGTTGCAGTAAATAACAAATAAAATAATTTGGCCCAGTCGTCATTTGGATCTATGAACTTTTTACATCTCAGAAAGCTCCTAACAATCAGACAAGCTCAACAGATTTTTAAGGAAGTGTAATCAAAAGCCTGGAGGATGTGTTAGAAGTATGAGCTCTGCCTGACTCTGCAAGTGCAGATGAAGCCAACTGACAGTGCATTATAAAGAATATATGTCTCTGTAGCAATGCCTTTCATGGGAGAGCACTTGATACTTTCTGATGATGAGCAAAGGGATTGAACAGTGTGGTTTTAGTACAGCAGTCATGCACTCCCAGCTATGTGAACTGAACTCAGAGATGTAAGAGACAGATGAAATTTTTGACAGATATTTGATAGTTGCTGCTACTAAAAGATCAGTAATTTTTGGACATTTCTAGAAAATTTTTTTGTGTTTTTTTTTTTTTTTCTGTAACAGGACACTCATTAGAACAAGTGAATAATTTGCTAATAAGTTGTGTTCTACAGAGATGAACATTTGTCAGTGCATATTTGTATTTTTTTTTACATTTAATTTTTATTAAGCATGATATAAAACAGTAATTGTGGACTTCTACTGTACAGGATGGGTTCATTCCAGGGATGATTCTACATGAGTCAGTGCTGATCCTGAAGAGCATGTTTTAAAACTGCTCAGTTGGACTTACCATCCGAGAAGACTCAGTTGCTGTATGGCAAGGGTGTCTTTGCTGTGTTGCATGTATAGTTCCAAAATCACAGCTTGCTCTTTGGATCATCCAGAAAGACAGAGGGAGTGAAACTGCTGGGTATATAGACTGTGATTGCTTATTTTAACTCAATATAAAACATAAGAATACAAGACTTCTGACAGCTTTAAAGCTCAGCAATCTCCAATATGTTGATTCTGCTATTCTATACATTTAATTTTCTTTTTAAAATGTATCATATTTCTCCAAGCAGTGATTTGCTTTTCAAATTATCGTTGCCTAGCTAAGACTTGTGTACCAGGTGCCATGTAAAAGCATGTTAAAAGTAGATAAAAGCAATTTATCCTGCCCTCTAATTAGAGATGTCTTGTCTTTACCACTGACAATAGCAACATGCAGCTGTGGCAGAGAAGAGATAATAGCACCAGAGCAGAGAGAAATTAAAGATAGGTTATCATATGCTGGCTGATGTAGAGTGTCATCTCTCCATTGCATTGCTAAGATGGTCCTTAGGAAGAATACTAACTTAGCTCTTGGCCTGACTCAAGCAGATTTATTTTAGTTATTAAATCCAAGGTAAGATTTTATTATAATGAGGCAAAGGGGGCAGAATAATAATGTCTCCATTAAATACACTGAAAGAAAATGTGACTCGCTGTGATTGCTATATCAATAAATACATGCACACCACGTCCCAGTATGTGCCAGATCTTTATGAGGGTGGGACTAAGATTCATTTTGCCCTGCATAGAGTTCCTCTTCAGATGAAGTGAATGAGTACCAGGGGGATCATATAGTGGGATAGATGACTCGGTGGCATGTCTGCTGAATGATATAAAGGGCACCTTTTAGTTCAGCAAGAGGCTCACAATGAATGGGGAAAGGGTGGCATAAGCCTCCACAGATATTCTCATTTTTATATCTCGATGCCTTAATACGCTATGTACAGGGAGTCTGCACTGCAAAAATGATGCAGAGAAAGAAATTTCCATCAGGATTAGGACAGAATAGTGTCTCAAAAACTGCAAAGGGGCTTGATGTGAGGGACCCAGCAGGGAGAAATTCAGTGAGAGTGAAGCTGAATGGAGCATCGGTTTTGGTTTTAGAAAGCAAATTTCCTCATATTGTTACAATAATACTGGGGTAATACTCCTAAGTCCTTACCACAAAAACTGTAGGCTCCAAATTATGGAGGAGTTAAAGAACCTGTTCTTTGTCTCCAGCAACATGCTAATAGGGTTGTCACTTTGTCCAGATGAGAAAAGATCTAAGACCAAGGCTAAAACTCACTTCTGGCATAAAGAGTAGTGATGGGGAGAGGGGAGAGGTTGTCTTCAAGGCCATGGTGGAGAATTAGATCATGAAAAGGAAATGGGCTAGATCATTCCTCAAACATCTTTACTCATGCCATCACTGGCACATGTCTGCACTTCAGAGTTAACTCGCAGTCACATCTCATGGACTGAGTGACACAGAATATCACACTGAAGAAGCATTTCATGTCCTAAGTCCTGATTGCAAGAGATGCATTTTATTCCTTTTTCCAATGTTCTAGATATATGTGCAGACATAATAAAACTGAAAGAATGCACTTTACCTCCAGTAAGTTCACAGACAACACCAAGGTGGGCAGTAGGGTTGATCTGCTGCAGGGTAGGAAAGGCTCTGCAGGCTGGAGGGATCTGGACAGGGTGGATCAATGGGCTGAGGCCAAGGGTGTGAGGTTTAATAAGGCGAAGTGCTGAGTCCTGCACTTGGGTCACAACAACCTCTTACAATGCTACGGGTTTGGGAATGAAAGGACAAAGAGCTGCCTGGCAAAAGAGGCCTTGGGGGTGCTGGTTGACAGCCAGCTGAACATGAGCCAGTGTGTGCCCAGGTGGCCAAGAAGGCCAATGTCATCCTCGCCTGTATCAGCAACACAGACTTGCCAGCAGGACCTGGGCAGGAATTGCCCCCCTGGACTGTGCCTCAAGCGCTGTGTCCAGTTCTGGACCCCTTACCACAAGAAGGACATTGAGGGGCTGGAGAGAAGGGCAATGGAGCTGGTGAAGGGTCTGGAGCACACGTCCTGTGAGGAGTGGCTGAGAGAGCTGGAGGTGTTTAGTCTGGAGAAAAGGAGGCTCAGGGTGACCTTTATCCCCCTCTTTAACAACCTGAAGGGAGGCTGTAGCCAGGCATGGGACAGCCTTTTCTCCCAGGTAAAAAGCGATAGGATAAGATCAAATAACCACAAGTTGCACTAGGGGATGTTTAGATTAGGAAAAACTTCACTGAAAGGGTGGTAGGATATTGACCCAGGCTGGCCAAAGAAGTAGTGGATTCACCATCCCTGGAAGTGTTCAAAAGGCATGTGGATTTGGCACTTGAGGACATGCTTTAGTGGTGAACACAGAGGTGTGAGTTAACAACCAGACCTGATGATCTTAGAGACCTTCTCTAGCCCTATTGAGTCTACAATCCTATATAAGGGCACAATTTATAAAGGCACTAATTGTATATCAAGGCACAAAAAGAAAATAAATTTTAGCTTACAGAATTCAGAATCTAAACACATTTCCAGAATGAGTAAAACTTGCATTGACATTAAATAAACTTGGAAAAAAAATGTTTGTTTAGAACACAACATGCATAAAATAATGGCTTTTGCTCTATTGCTCTTGCAGTGTGATACCTGAGATGTGCTTATAACTTGCCTCATGCCATGGTATTGCATGTAATCTGCACAGAATTTTTCTTCACTCTGGCCTGTCTAGTTTTTGATTTAATGGAAAAGAAATCAAGATATACCCTTCTACTTCTCTTGCTATATCAGATACAGACATTCATTAAGGTTTGTTGACTTGTTTAGTTATTTTAACGTGTTAGTAATGCCACTTGCAGTACCTGAAATTTTCTCCAAAGATCTAACAAATAATATTTTGGTGCTAGTGGGCAGAGCTGGAGGGGAAATTGCAGCCAAAAATCAGTTTAATTGATTTGATATACACTGGTACATTTCTCCAGATCTTTCAGGGATCTCTAGATCCTATCAGGGATGACAGAGATCAGATTCATTCTATATTAATTAAAATGTTGATGTTACTGCTGGAGGTAGGTGATTTGTTTAATAGGGATATTGCCTCTGAAGGGGACTGGAGATAAATCTGGTATACATTTTCTCGACTGTGGTACATACAGCTACAGAGAATTATCTCCTTGGATTAAATCTGAACTCTGTTTTCTGTTTTCAAAGAACATGAATTTAAGCTTTGAAATCAATGAGTTCATCCATTCCTACTTTGATAGTACGATGCAGAGTATAGGTTCAAAGGTCTTAAAATTGTATTTATAGAGTATCTGCAGTACTGTAAATTTTTATCCTATAATTTTATATTTATATCCTGTGGTTAAGAGCTTTTCAAATCCATTTCTAACTTTATAAAAATAGTTTTACATCATGCCTAGTGAGATTACAATGTGTACTGAAGAACCATTGCTAGGCTTTCAATTAGTGGCCTCATGCTGCTGCTTGCTCTTAGTGGGGGATTGTTTGGTTTCTCCAGGACCACAGAATCTTCATGGTTTGAATAGCAGTTAGGGCACTGATGCTGGTATACCTGTAAGATTACATTGCTTAATATAAATATTTTTTTTTAGGCTGATGTTATTTCCTTTTGTTTGCCTAGTAAATTTGTGTTTGTAAAGGTTTATTACGGTGGCAACATTGAGAATAAGACCCTCACAGGTCTCTAAGTAACTAACACTGTGAATTGCTGTGACCCTCTGAGATATCATGCATTCCATAGGCTCTCTACCCCCTAAAATCTGTTGAACATATGACGTAACTGCAGTTTATCCTCACACCCTATCAATTTAATGATTGTTCATGTGACCATTTTGCCTCTTGCAACTAACATGCCTCTATAATGCAGGTCAATTGCTGAATTAGCAGGGGAAGAAGGAAGAAACAGGATGAATCCCATGAGTTAAGTGAATGGTAATGTGTACAGTTGCCTCTAGCATGGAGGGCTGGGAAGCCTCCATGAATCTAACCTGGGAGGACTGAAATCTTATGAAGCAGATGGAAAGTGGATGAGTGAGCTCACAGGGCAGTGGGGGACAGTGACCAGAGGTAGGGAGCTTACATGAAGGTCCATCATGTAGAACAAATAAGTCAAGGTAGAAAAGATAGGAAAATAGACCTGTGATGGAGTGGAGGCACAATAGTAAAACAAAGGTAAAAAATGAGAGAGAGGGCAGAAAGGGAGAAAAGTACTCAGTCAACTCAGTGGCTGAGAAAGGGAAAGGAAACTAAGTCTGTATTCTTAGGCTGGAACAAACAAACCTTGGTACACAACAAGGACAGCAATAGCTTTCTGCCACCTCTACAATTTTTTAAAGCATAGTGTTGCTCAAATGTGAACTGGTTTCCAAAGATGTCAGCAGATGTTTGACTGAGGCTATATCCACCTTCTGTTCACTTCAAACTTGCCAAAGAAACACAGTAGGCAACTGCCTACAGTAAATGATTGCTGAAGCAGTAAAATAGCCGTGATCTTCCTTCACTTCTAGACCTGCCACAAGTGCTGCCACCAGGAAAATGCCTGGGTGTGTGGGCCCATGATGACTACTGAAGGTGAGGGTATTCTCCTGCTAATATTAGTCCATAGCCCAACCTTCCCCTTGTTCATACTAGTGGCAGGAATGGCAAATTTTCTTCCACATTGGCCTCACTCTGTTGCTCCCAGTCCTAGGATTCTTGATTAGTCCAGATTCTTGAAAAGTCCTATCTGAGGACTGAAACCATATTTCCATACATTCTGAAAGGACATAATCCAGTTTCTGCCCTTTTGGCAGTAGCTCTCTGGCCACTGAGAGCAACGCACAACTTTTCCAGGCATTGTCCTGGAGAAGGCTGTGAGAAGATCAGAGAAAAGAATGATAAACAATTCTTATCTTCACTTGCTGCTCCTGTTGTGAACATGTGGAATGTGTTATGGAGTTTTACCAAAGGGTTTACCAAAGGGTGATTTCTTAATTGGCCAGTGGTGATGGTATTTGGATTCAAGGACCAATTGGGTCCAGCTGTATCATGACTATCTCTAAGGGTGAGGAGTTTCTTAATTAGTATAGTATAATAAAGTGATTGATCAGCCTTCTGAGAAGCATGGAGTCAATGCTAGCTATTGCCCCTTTGGAGACAATGTGCCCTCTTCCATGCTTCTTATGTTGACTGTGGGAAAGTGCTACTCAGTCTGGGAGAGGAACCTTTTGTGAGCAGAGAAGCTGCCTTTGTGATCACTTCATGTCATTGAAGTGGCACAGACAGAAGGAGCTGAGCCAGTTCAAAGGGGCTATCATCCACAGGATCCATGGTTTTGTAATTGCCAGCAATTTCTTTTCTGCTGTCTAGAAATCAAAAGCAGATCATTTTGGATGTGAGAGAAGATGACACTGCCAGTATCATGTATATATTTATACTTTTAATGTATATATTGGGTCTGGCAATGAAGAGTCCAAACTGGTGACTCCAGCTCCAGCCTTGGTTTGTGTTGTGAGTTTGTATTCATCTTTGAAGTCTGGTCTTTTAGAATGGGGTGTGTGCAAACTGAAGCACCTTTGTGGGGCTAATTTGACATAAAAATAGGATAACAGCTGACCAGAAATATATGGATCTGGTTGGCTTCATGAACAAGCAGTTAACTTGTGCTTACAATTCCATCAGCTTCACTCTTGCCAGGTCTAAGGTTCCATTTTCTGTAAGTGGGAGGCATGACTTTCAAAACAGGATGCTTAATATTGTGGATTAAAAGTAATGAGAAAATAAGGTAGCAACTAATTTTCTGCAGTGATGGGCTTTGAGACTAAAACAATTCCTATTAATGAAATATTTTAGACTTTTGCACAGAAGTGTAAATTTTACAGAGCAAAGATGTGAGTATATATATATGTAATTGCTGAAGTGCAGTATTTTTGTACACAGAATATTTTATTGAGCTCTCTAATGGACTGGGTAAATGGATTGCCCCATAAAAAGTTTACCAAGGCAATAAAAAGATCAAAGACATTTTTCACATTGCATCTCCAAACATCTAAACCACTGAAGTTTAAGAGTTGTAATGTGACCTTCCAGCCTTGGAAAACTTGTTACAATGACTAATTGTCCTGCTTTGCACTTTCAAAAGGTGATGACTGTATATAGAAGTTGAGATCTAAAGAATAGGACTGAAATGTGTGTATGAGACAAAGGCAGAAAACCAATTCTGTAAACAGCCAAAGGCAGAAAGTTATAGTCACAGGCTATAATTAAGGTCTAATTAAAGAAAAATAGGCATGACATAAACAAAGGGCAAAAGACTTGATTATAACAGGAGGGTAGAGAACGTAACAATGAAAGACAATGTCCTAATACAAATAGAATAAAGAGAACAAATAGAACAAGTGGAGTCTTGTGAAGAAAGCCAAATATGTGTGCAACTCATTTACCTTGCAGGAACTGAAATTAGAAATCACATATATATTTTTGTCCTTGATGATGAAGATTTCGTCAATTTGTCAATTGCTAGCAAATAGAGTTTTTGTCATGTAGATCAAAGCACTATTTTGTCCTCCCTAGTGCTGTTATGTACTCCTGTAAAGTGAGTCTATGAGCTGGCGGTACAAGCAGTGAAGGCTCAGCCTGAGCAACCAGGAAGGAACAGAGCTCTGAGCTGGGACAGCTCACACAGACAGCAGCTTTCCTCTGCCATGGAAGCCACCAACCACGGATGCTCTATCACCAGTCCATCAGCCTGGGCCACAGCATGTTCATGCACAGGACAGCGACACAGGCTGTGGGGCTCCTGGGAAGCAGCCCACAAGGGAACAAGCTGATGGGCTGGGGCTCGCCGGCAGAAAGGAGCAGATCTCTGCAGAGCTCCAGCTGATGACATTGCAGTGGGAGCCCTGAGCACAGAGGGGCTCATAGGGTACTCCTGTCAGCCTCTGGTTTTCCTCCACAGCAAACAGCCAAGCTTCAGCATAGAAACAGAAGAAGCTGCTCTTAGATAGCATGAGAAAAGTGAAACTATTTTTCTTGAGGCTCCCAGGGAGGAAATGGCATCATCCAAAATTTGGTCCACAGTTCCTAGAGCTCTGACATGCTGAGCATCTTCTGCAATGCTCTGTACATCTTCTGCAAGCTCTGAGCCTCCTCAGCTTCCCAGGGTTTTAGTGAGAGCCAAGAATACTCAGCACCTCTTCACACAAAGCACCCTGAACAGTCAGGCTCCTGGATGAAGCATGTGCCTCTTGGGCAGTTGTAGGTGTTCCTTCTGTCTGCTCAAGCGTGCTTGTGTGTTCAACAAATCATACATAATAATGTCAAATTATTAATAACTTGTGAAATTTCTGGAGTGCTTTGGGAATATTTTCCTAATGTTTTATGCAAACTACTTTGCTTGTTTCTTTGAGAGCCTTTATTTGCTTATTGAGCCACTGATAATTTCAGGACAAAAATGAGCCTATTTAACATTTAAAAAATCTATTAGTCCATGCAGTAGGAGTTGTAATTTAAAAAAAAAAATTGAGAGTATTTCTTTGTACTGGAGAAAAGACCACACAGGCTTTAACCAAGTGAAAACAGCTGTGTACAATCTCTGGTACTTGCTTTGCAGGATCACATCTGTGTGGTCAGCATGTGCTGCAATACTGTGAGCAGACTATTTATAGATCAGCTGTTTAGATGTGGTGATCTGTCTGAAAGTGTCAGTAGCTGCTCTGGTTGTTCACTTGATTTTCATATTATATTTGGTCTAATTGTTAAAAATAGTTTGAAATGCAGATATGGCTTTTGTTTATTCTTTGTCTCTCAATGTTCACTAAATATTCAGCTAGAGCATTTTCTGAATATCCAGTCGTACTCTGAGAATGACATGAAGGGTGCACACTCTGTTTTGCTTGTGAAATTCAGTATACAGAAAGTCTATGTAATGCCTGTTTCCTACTATATTTTCATTTAGATTGTGTCAGGCTTTTTGTGTTGTACAGGGGCTGTGTTCCTGCAGAGGATAATACTTAGCATGTGTATCCAAGGTGAGTTTCCATTGTAGTCTATCAGATTGCATCAGACTTTCAAACAAATTCAGTCCTGGGACTGAGTATTTCCAGAGCCTGGGCTGCCTCCTCCTATCTAATGAGAATACCTCATGTATTTTATTAGATAACTGCCTTGAGAAATATATAATTTTGCAGGATCTCATTCTTTAATAGGCATTATACTGCTGAGGTTGTGCTATAAAAAGTTTTAAATGGATAATGGATAGCATAGGTTTGCAAAATAGTCCCTGAAAAAGCATTATTTTCTCAGGTCCATTCAGTGAAGAAATACTGGATGTAAAGACATCTGGTTTTCTGTCCTCATATTAAAAAAGATATGAAAAGCCCAAGTAGAAGAGTTGCACCATTACTACAGTTTGCAAATGGCTGTGGTCAATCTGTTGTTTCCAACACTGGGGTTAGAGGGCAAACACATGGAGGAGTGTCACACAAGAAGAGTGAAGGTACAGGTCAAACACATGCATAGAAGTGCTGAGAAGTAACTTGAATGTTTCTTCATTAATTGAAAGACCAGTATAACGTGAGGATGAAATTATGAAGGTATCCTAGCAACTGTATTTTCAGAACAGCCATGGCCTGTAATATTGCAGTGAATGCCAGCTGCATTTTATTAATTCAAGAGGGTGAGAGCAGATAATTTTAATTAATAAAATTTAATGGCAAGCTCCTAATGCAGAAATTTGATAAGCTGCCTATTGTGGGCACCATTACTACAGTTCCATAGAGCTTTTAGAGTTTCCTAAATCTGAAATTATGAACTAGTCCCAGACATGTTAAAACAATCCTTATGCTATTCTTATTTTGGAACATAAAAATGGTTGTAGACCAGGACCTCCTGCCCTTGCTATAATAACATGGAAAATCTGAACAACAGGGGGAAATGTTTCCTGTTCAAGGGAGCTCTGCAGTGGCACCTGAGTGTTGCCTCCGGAGCATGGCAGGGGAGGTGCTGGGGCAGGGCACAGGCTGGCAGGGATCGGGCAGGATGGAGCTGGGGGATTGAGCTGCTGTGCCAGCAGCACACACGGGTGTTGCACAGTGGCAGCCAAGTGTGTTCCTGGGCCAAGCAGCTGTCATTTAAAGACCAACAAATGGTTTGCTGTAGAGCAGATGGAACAGAAAGTTGACCCTTTAATTTATTCGCATGCATGTGTATATAAAGACAAGACATACAAAAATCAAAAGTAAAAAAATCCCAAAGCCCAAAACAAGAAAGGCTTAATTACCTAGGTTATTCCATGCGCACAATGGCAAAAAAAAATAAGCTAAGACTTTCAGCTGGCATATTTCAGGTTAGTATTACAAAACTTATGTTGCTACAGTGGATTTCTGCCAACTTCTACCAGCTGATGATCTGGCTGATTATGTCTGGTAATTTGTTTGTAACGTCCATAATGCCTTCTTAGACATTTTAACTCTGGAGATGATTTGTTAGATTCCACATGCTCTGGGATGATTATGAATTTTTGTGTTCTGAGTGAGCCAGGTCAAACCACTGCTGCTGGCTTTCCCCGTCAGTGTGTTCCATCAAGACGTTTCCATTTGCAGTTCAGCCAGGGTGTACAGTCATGCAAGTGCCAGCCAAATTTGGAGAAGGCACATCCCTCAGGTCTCTGGAAAACATCTTCCTGAGATGGAACCCAGCATTGTGTTCTGGTATGAGTCCTTTAGATCCATTTATCAGCACAGAGAAGAGGACTGTTCTTGTGCAAGGGCAGGAGTAGAAGGCTCCCAGATGCATGCTGAGACCGCATCTTTTCCAGAAATTGTTTGCACCCTCACTTACTTAAAAACAGGACAAAACTGGCATCAGCCTATGGACCAGATCATCAGACCACTGGCTGGATGTGGACTATAGTTTGGGAATTGCTGTTGTAAACTTATTTATGAACCAGTGGAAAGTTGGGGAACAGCCTGCAGGGCTTGGTTTTTTTCATTGGACTTTCTCTGAATTTACATGTCTTGTAAATACTTAGCAAAGATCATTTAATTGAGGGAGGTATAAATGGGCTACTGTGTTTGAAACTGCTTTGTGAATGAGGCAGATATATGGAGATATCCCCTATAGTTGTGCAAAGATTCCAAATGGATCAAATGCACATTTCTGAGAGCCCATAGAAAGCATCCCATTGCACACAAGGAACCCTTCCAGGGGTCAGAAATATGTGTCTCAGTCTATGCACAGCTGTCATGGTATTGCCACTGTCACAGGCCAGCCAGTTCAAGAGGTTTTGGTTGGGTTTTTTCACAAAACATCCATAATAGCATGAACACTGGAAGCAGCTTTCTCACACGACAAGAGGATTCACAGCACTTCTTGTTTTACTTTCCACAAATATTTTCTTATCATAAAACATAGTTCATATAGAAATATACAAACAGAAGGATTTGAACCTATCCTAAAGCTGAAGTTCTGCCACCTGCAGAAGGTGAGATGGGATTTCATATAGGTATGAAACTCTTACAATGCAAGGACACAATGCAAGGCATGCAGCTCCTACTTTTTTATTGTGTAAGGCAAGGGTTGTTGATTGTATCAGACTGCACATGGTATCCTATCCAACTGAATATTCTACAATTAGTGTTACGGATTTCTGGTTAATTGAAGAAGCCAAAGAAACATTTCCTTGAGCTAAAATAAATATTATCTATATGGAAATTACTCATTCTCTATATGGAATGGCCAACTATGAAAGTTTTCACAGACAAGATCAGCAAACACACAACAATTTGAAAGTCTTGTAAGCTAAATCATGGAAAACCTTCTACACTTAACAATTTGCCTTTACACCATTGTAATTTGATATTACCAACTTTCCTGATTTTCTTTTTCTATTCCTTGCTATAATAAAACATTATTTATCATATGCATCTTAGGAGTTGAAACACATATTTTTGGGAAGTCCTTCTTTATTGCTATATTTCTGTATATTTTGGGACACAGACTTTGTTTGAGCTGAACCCTATTATGCCTTAGAATATTTACCTCAAAACATTTTGTTCATCTCTTTTTTTACCTTCTATCACTTCTGTAGGAAAACTGTAGTGTACAACTCTATTTTCTGCACTCTTTTGAGCTTGATGGAATACAGTCTGCAGTGTTTAGACCATTGTCCAGGGCAATGGCAGAGCCATTGGAGAAGATGGCTGGGAATTTGTGGAAAACTAATATCTTCCAGGGGATGGAATAAGGTCAGGGCCTGGGAAATTAGACCCATCAACATAACTTCATATCCCAGGAAAAGTGCTCAAGACTGCATAAAAGAAAATGCAAGGGATGGTTTGCTACATTTTTCATTTTTAAAGGCTGCAGCCATTTTATATTTGAATAAATTCTCTTTCTGTATATTAGATTTTAATTTCTTTTTAGATTTGTTTGTATGTGTATGTGTGGTGTTTTATTTCCGTCTTTTCTCAGGGGGAAGGAAGGAACGCTGGGGAGAATAGCTAACTTGTCTTTCTCCCTAAAATAGATTTTTGTAGTCCTTGGCCCCAACTCAGATGTAATTGTTTAAAATTTGCTGTTGTCCAGTAATATTTGTATTTTACAAGACAAAAATACTAATGCAAGCTATCTCTTTTCAAACTGCTGTTCCAATTAAGTAATTCTGTAGCTGATTTTATTGTCAGAAAGTTTACAACCCTAATTTTGTCGATAAACCCTGAGCTCTCCTTCTTCCTCTAGTACCTTGTTTTGTTAAGGAATACAATTTATTTTTTATTTTTATTATGTACAAACAATGCAATATTTTATTTGGAAATTAATCATAGTAGAAATATGTAACACTTATGCCTAATGCTTATGAGGTTGTGTTTTGTAGCTGTTAAATTGTTTCCTAACTATAATTGTTAATGCTAGATCAACAGACCAAATGTTTTTTTTGAGGCTGAGAATCTTTATCTTTTAATCTGAAAGATTTTATGTCAGTTTTATTTTTTTTGATTTGCAAAATGAAAAAAAAAGTTTATTAACACTTGAAAAATGTCAGTGTAATAATAATGTTGATCTGTTTACAATACATTAAATCACAAAGTGCTAAACAGAGAAAGAAGTTAGAAAGACTGTACATATTTTAGCAAGTTTGGATTATTCCTTCCTATTTTATCAAATCTGGTTTTTAAATTTCCACATATTTTGGTATTTATTAACATAATATAAATGTCTAACAGGTCTATTGCCAAAGAACTGTACAGATCTTTGAAATACTAGCCAACACCAATTTATGGTAACATTGTAATCAGCGATGATGCTGTACTGGCTGAGAGACACTCTCTCCCTGAACACCAGTCTGACAGGAAAAAGAAAATTTCTAGAGATAAGAATAAAAGCACAGAGATTGAAAGATTTGCTCACAGCTATGAAGGCACAAACTGAGTCAAAATGCAGAAGCTGATCTGTCCCCTGCACTTTAGCAAAATGCCCTATTGAATTTTTGTCTTTACAGCTCCTTCGGCACCTACTTAAAGATGGGTGAGAAGCTGATGGGCTCATTCCTGCCACAAAGCTTTGAATTAAGCAGTTTTCCTGTGGAGGTCTTCCTGAATCTGCTGAAGGACTGAGCCATGCAACCCTTTTCAAGCAAAGCCTTGTGTAAAAATGAGCGTGTGTGTAGTTAACTATTTCTGTAGGTGGCAGTGGTTTCTCACCTCTGTCTGTCCCCCTCTTTGAAGACAGTTTCAAACAACAACGTGGAGAGAGACAGACAAGAACCCTGGGAGACAGCCGCACTCAGAAACGGGCACTTGCCATAGCAACTATCTTTATTTCCCACTAAAACAGTGGAATGTGAAACAAAATTGTGTCACCAGCAAGGAGTGAAGTATTTTGCCCTTGGATGGCTGCCATCCAAGGTAGATGGCCTTCTCCTGGAATGGGTGGCAGGCCTCCAGCCCAGAAAGCACAGGGGAACCTGAGACCCCCATTGCTGCCTTGAATCATCACCCCAAGAGGCCAGGCCAGAGCTGGTCTGACTGTCTAATGCTGATAAAGATCCCCGTGAAACAAACAGACATCACTGGTGATAAAGTAATGAAAAAGCATGTTTTCTCTGTTGGCCAAATCTCCCATGTCTGCCTGGCCTAGGTTTTAAGCTTATTTCTTCCAAAGAAGCACCTGGCTTGTTTGGACACTGGAACTGTAATAATTATGATGTGATGCCTTGACATCCCTGTGTAACTCAGCTGCTGGTGGATATCTCTTTGCAAATTGTCCAGCTCATGAGACCTTGAAATTAATTTATATTTTGAGCTGTAATTACTATGTAACATGATACACTTCAGCTGGCAGATGAAGTAGATGCTGGTGTGCCTCTAAGTAGTATCTGAATATGTAGAGAAAGGCCAAGCTGGATTGTCATAATTTCATTGTTCGTGTGTCTCTGGTCCTTTGCTTTTTAGTGTTGCTTTTAAAAACACAAGCTATACATCTCAGAGGTATACTTCTCCCTTCCTCCTTCCATGATCTTCCTATGTGATCTAGGGCATGTTTCTGGGTGGCTGGGATTATCTTCCCTTCACTTTGTTCTTTACAATTACAATGTTTTGCAATATTTTATGTTGAAAGAAGAAAAAAAAAGGCATAGCAAAAGTGGAAATGTCTGATCAGCTTCCAAAATTATCTGGCAGCTGGTATTTTTTTCCCCCTTACAGTTTTCTATAGTCTTTGCTTCAGATACAGTGTAAATAATAAAAATAACATGGAAAAACCTCTAAAGCTTTTTATTGTATTCATCTTTTTTTCAATGCCCACTAGCCCTATAAACATATTTTGACTTCTGACTTGGGAATAAACTTTCTAGGCTATAACATTTTTGCATTCTCTATTTCAATCTACACCATACTATGAAGCCTTTCAGAAGGCACTATGACATAAGGTTTTATGGATCGATTGGTCTTTTTTTCAACTTTGTATGATATTGTAAACTCTTGTGTGCTGTCTGAATGCTCACTGGAAATAAACATTTGAGTAAGTGCCACTTTTCCAAAATACTAAGACCATTTTCTCCTAATGCAAAAATACTGACTAAGATTTCCAAACATTTTGGGCACCTAAATCCCACTAAAATTAGTTCACCTTAAAACACTTCTATCATTCTGTCCCAGCTTGTGGCAGAATTGTGACAGACTGAATTCAAAAAATGCAAATTTCTGAAGCCATCTTGTAAGAATTCTTGGAACTGCAAGCATGTTTAATACTCATGTTTATCTTTCAGCAATGTATTATATGATGCAAAAAAGCAGCAGTGGAACCACTAGCTTTAGCCCAATATACCACCAATGTATTTCTGCTGTCTGAATTTTGATGTGAACTTTATCTGAAACTTTAGTTTCTGAGTCTGTTGCAGTGCCAAAAGAGGCATGGGTGAGTTTCCTGCACCAAGGTTTGGGACTTGTGACCTCAGTGAGAGCACTCATACCTGGGACCCTGCAACTGATTCTGTGGAAATCTGAAATGTGTCTGAAAATAATGAAGTGAAAAGAAGTCAACTCCTAATACGAAGACCAACCAAGCTGGCTTCTGGAGTGCATTGAAACAATAGAAAAAGCTCCTGTTTGCTTCAGTCTCCTTTTTTCTCCAAGGTTTGCAGTTTTTTTTTTTTCCCTCTTGATTGTGTTTTAAAACAGTAAGGAACTCAGTGACTAACCCGAAGAAGTGATAATAGATTTTCTTGCATAATAACAGAGTGTAGCTTAATGTCAATACCGACAACCAACTTTATATTTGTACAAAGTTTGTTTTTAGAATTTATTGAGAGGAAATTTAAAAATGCTAATTTCCATTTTTCCCATTTTACAAATACTTAAAAGTATTTCCTTTTTTCTTTTTCAATAGTACTCTTTAAAAGTTGTCCTATTCACATGTTCTGTTCACTATGTATATATTTTTCCTTCTAATAATTCCTTGACAGGATATATTTACTGTTATTCAATCAGCTGTATTCTTACAACAGTGCTGCTGTAAATCACTCTGTACTTGTGACCATTTCCTAAAAAATCGTCAAATACTTACAGTTCAGAGTTATGACACTCTTGAGGGATTTGCAACCATCTCAAGACTGCAGAGAACTAAAAGGAGTCAGAGATGACAGTCTTGCTTAGGTGATGAAGCGTAAAGAAGTTTCT
Source organism: Chloebia gouldiae (assembly GCA_003676055.1). NCBI lineage: Eukaryota > Metazoa > Chordata > Aves > Passeriformes > Passeridae > Chloebia > Chloebia gouldiae. The sequence goes on along the minus strand of QUSF01000001.1, from coordinate 45,434,829 downwards.
TAATGCTGCAGAGTTATTAATCACAAACCACAGTTTCTAAATCAGATATATTTTAAGATAAGAAAAAAATGCTCCTAACAATTTTATTCTTCTCTCATGGTGCCCAGCACAGGCAAACAGTAATCCTTAGCAAAAAAATAAAGATATTTTGGGTTTTTTGTGTATTGTAGTTGAATTCTAAGTCCTGTCCAAAGTAACGTGAACAAATCATGTGTAAAGATTGTCATCTGGCAAATACTGTCAGTCTCTATCTTCCAATAGAATAAATATATTTAAAGAACATGGATGTTAAATGTGTGCTCTGTTCTAATTCTACTTAAATAATATATGTACTTTACTTAAATAATATATGTACACACATATTAAATTCTTCCCAGCAGCAACAAAAAATCCAAAATGAAAATATAAATCTTATTTTTACTTCTATATAAAATGCTATAGTACTAAAATCATACCATAAAGTTAACAAAATTGAAAATCTCATTATAATGATAATTTCAAAGAAGTCCAAAATGTAAATACATACATCTTGTCTTTATCTAGTATCTTTCTCTGCTTGTGCATTTAATTTCTTTTATTTGTTTTTCATTTACTGTCATGAAGTTAAATAGCATGACCTGAAAAGTGTTGATCCAAGCAATCCAGCTGAATAAAAAGTCTAAACAATGCAATAATTAATGATGTTCAGCAAGGTTTGCATGCAAAGAGATCTGTCAAAAATTGGATTGTTAAATTCACAAATTGGATTGATAAGAAAAACATGCTGAAATAACAAATACCCATAAAGAATCTAGTCTCCCACAATATTTTTGTATAATACAGTAGATGTGATACAGACAGCAAATAGTGTACAGGTTAAGCCTAGTTACCAACAGAATGTGAAAGGCAATTGTAAACTGAAATCATTGTCCAACATGAGATTTCTAGTGGGTCCCTCTGGGATTTATTCTCTGTCTACACACACTGTCCTTGGTGATGGTAAGAAAAACAGTATAAAATCACTGCTGGTAACATTAGCAAATGATTAAAAGATAAAAGGCAAATAGGAAATAATGACAGGGACTGATAAGGTATGCTGGGAGAATGAGGTCCTTGTAACACAAGTGAATGTCAGGTCATGCTTCTAGGAACAAAGAAACCAATCTTAAAATAGGATTCCCTCCTGCAAGTATCTCCTCTAGGACTAGGAAAGATGGAGGGGATATTAGCATAAACAACCATATCTGCATGAAATAACAGCATGATGTGAAGCCACATTGGTGTATGTGAACTTAGAGACAATGTCACCATACTGATGGCAATACTGTGATTTTTGCCGGATATGTCACTCCAGTATTGTTGACTGTATTTCATAAAGGAAACTTGAAGATGCAGAGAATCAGTGCAAAATTAGTCTGGTAGCTGGAATAGTTCTATAATGCACTGATTCTTAAAAATCCAGAACTCCTTAGCATAGTCAAGGCAATTTTAAGGAATAACTTGGTATCTTAATCTAAAGAAAGTAAAAAATGGTGCAACTATTGCAATTCTTTGGACAGTAGGTAAGTTGGAAGTAAATTGGAAAACACCTTATGGAAGGATTTTCTTCACATTTTCATTTACATGCATGTTTTTAAACTTTGCTTTAAAAGCTTTAAAAAGTGTGTGGCTCAATGTACCTAAAAAAGGGGGAAGGTCTGACTCAAGACTTCACCATTAGGATGTGTTACCTCTTGCAAGCTACCTCTGACTCCAGAACCAAGCTGTTTTCTTGAGAAAAAGCTCGGGAACCCAACTGTGCTGATGTATTGCTCTGCACTTCTTCCCCCTTCTGGCTCTCCCTGCATTAAAACTTGGTTTTGCTCTCCGAGTTCCTTGGAGACTGCACTGGACTGCTGGGTTCAGTGTCTGTCTTCAAAGGGACACCAAGTCAAATACATTCCTGTCTTACTATCCTAAAAATGAATTAATTATAAAAGAATGCATTTTGAACATATATATTTTTAAATCTGTATTTTAAGTCTTGATTCTTTGATCTGGTTTTGTTGGGTTTTTTTTTTGTTGGTTTTTTTTTAATATTCAGTGATATTAACAAAAGCCTAATTTATTTTCATGCTGTATGAAACACAGAGTTCCATACCAGGTACAGTAAAGTCACTGCTGGGACAGCAGTGATGAGAAAGAAAACTGGTGAACTGGGTGACTGTACATGAAGAAGTCATGGAAATAAAATCAAGTAACATACATATGCATGCACTTAAGTCCCTAAGGTGTTTTCACAAGAAGACCATTCTATAAAAGCCTTTTTTAATATGTTTCTTCATGATTCTGCCTTCAGATGCCATCTGACCTTAATAAAACTGCCCTGACTGCTTTACAGGGCATCAGGTACTGTTCCTAGTGGTCTCTTGCAAACAGCAGCATTTTTATAGTGTTCTCTGATAAACTTTCAGAGCTGAGCCCCGTTCCTGATAAATTGGTGTTATTCTCCCAGGCTGATTGTGAGCAGTTATTAAACAGGTAACATGGTGTAGAATATGACCAGAGGTTTATGTGTGGAAAATTTTAGATAAAGTGTGAAAAATTATATTTGAGTAAAGAAAAATTTTTCTTCATATGATTTTTTAATAGGAGACACTAATCCTTAGGAGGATAAAATGCTGTGTATATTCTAAATATTCTGCTCTGCAAATGCACAGATTTCAGCAAATATTTACAGTAGTGATATTTATACATTTTTGTCACCAATTAAAAGATGGTTTTGCACTATTTTTTTCTGATTCTTGGACTTTTAAAAATGATGTTTCTTTCAGAAGGTGTTGTGCCTTAGATAATAAAAGTCTGTATAAAGTTTTATTGTATTGCTGCATATTTTCCCAAGAAGTTGCATTCAAAATAATATTCAAATTCCATCACCAAATACTGCAGTTTGATAGTTTCAAATGCAAGGATATTGTTTCAGCCCAATAAAGATGCTCAAATAAAACTCAGTAATTAGCACAACCCATGCTGTGGTAAGTCCACAGAAAAGACTGTATTTGTGATGTTTTTATTTGTATGCAGCTCAGTATTTTTCTCTTACATGTTTACTGATAGTTAAATTCTTCAGTGGAGAGACCACTGTGCAAAAATTTAACTCCAAATTCTTGGTTCCTTCTGCAGACTTCATATTAACGCTCATAGAGGAATCTGAGGCAAGGCTTGCATAGGTAGCTGAAAATCTTTCTGCCAAGATGCTGCAGAACCTAATAGTCAGCAAGAGTCAGCAACCTCTGTCTTGGTTATACAAAACTCTGCTCACACACTTCACAGATCATCTCCTTTCTCTAAATGTGCTTTTGCTGCCAATTCATATGGAAAAGGTTTACTAATTCCACAGTTCTGAGCTAAGGCCTCTGAAAACCTAACAGTTCATTTAGCTTTTGTTGTTGTCTCTATCTCTGTTGCAAGTGTATGTCTAATATTCTGCTCAACTTCAACTCTTACTGTTTTTTTTTCATTAAATTATTGGTGTTTTATTGTTGTTTTTTTTTTCTTTCCATTAAATCTCGACAGGTTTTCTCACACATATATCTTGCATTTTTCCACTTTTAATCTTATTTTCTTGCTCCTCTTCCTAACTGCATGATGTCATATTAAATTTTTTCCCCTCTGTAGCATTAGCAGTTCCTCCCACCTTAGTGTAATCTTTGATTTTCATTTATATGCTACATCATGAATGATAACATCAAATATGCCTAGACTGAGTACCAACCCCTGCAGTACCCCAGATGAAACCTCTCCCTCCCCTCAACTGATACACGGCCATTTATCATTCCCCTTTGTAATTCTCCTGGAAAGGTTAGATCTAATGGGTTTCTAAGCAAACACATAAAACCTTAACTTCCCTATCAGAAGTGAAGTGGTGGAAGACAGAGTTAGGACTGTCTTTCATCAACGTAATATTTATAGCCAAGCAAATGAACACTTCAGCTCTGCAAATCCAAAATTTGTTGCCAGACAGTATCTGGAGATTGTTTTGCATGTTTTGATTAAATGCAGATTCCTTAAACTTTTTTTCTGGTTTTTTCTTTTTTTTTTTTTTCTTTTTTTTTTTTGACAAAACCAGGGCCCTGTTTTTGTTCTTGTTCTTTGTTTTCTCTGGTAAGAGTCTGTGATGAATGAGATGTCCAATTAATGACCCACGTCACTGAGTGTAAAAAGTCTCTTTGTTCATGAATATAGCAGTTCACTTAAATTAACTTTCTACAACAGTTCTGAGGCAAAATTTAAACCTCTGCTCAATCTAGGCACTTGGGAAGACATGAAAAAATAATAATTCTCAAGCTTTAAAACAACTTGGCTTTTTTAGATATGTGGGGTTTTTTTTTAATCTTTCAGTCTGCCAGAAGCTGAACACAGAGAAGAGAGGCAATATTTGAATAAATAAGATTTACCCTTTAATATGTCCAGATTGATTTACTGATGTCTGTTTCTGTGCTATTTGAAAAGAACATGCTTGATTCATAACCATGGGAAAAAGAAGGACCTGGCCATTTGCAATACTTCTGCAATTGTATTATCAAAATTTCAATGGAAAACTAAGTACTCTCTACTGCTCTTAGAAACAGGTGCATTTCTTCTGGATTTGTGACAAATATAGGATGAAAAGAAACCTGAATCAGGAAAAGGGACCAAACTGAAAAAATGCTTTTTTCTTTTTGAGCTGAAACGTCTTGCTGAATTGGAACCACCCTTTGGTGCTCGTCAGAGAACCCCTGGGATACACCTGGCTCATGGGAAAGTGCCTTGTGTCCCCTGAAGCAGCTCTTGAACCATGCAAGGAAACCAGAAATGAAACTTTGAATGGAGCCACAGGTTTTATCAGACTTGAAAAAACAAAATAGTTTTACAATTCAGTAGCTCTCCCACTGTAGCCTGCTGTATTTCCAGTAACCCTTTCATATGATTCTTGCAGTCAAACGTTGAGACAGGACAAAGGTATTTGCCCTGAAATACTGGAGCTTTATGAGCTCCATCAATGTTTTTTGGTGTTTTAGTGTTTAATCAAATGCAAATGACCATCAATTTTTTTTTTACTGTGAATTGCTACAAAAAAGGTGAAGAAAAGAAGAAAATAGAAATTCTAGGTTTTGTTGGAGGGTCCCATGGATCAGATTAGTGCTGGAGAACAACTGGCTCATCTGCCCCTAGGAGTGTTTGTGCCCATGTTGGTTCTGTTCAGCTGTGAAGAGCTGTGCTGTTTTCTGCCTAAATTGGACCCCAATTGTCCCCCCTCAGCACACCATGACACTGTCCTGGCAGTGGGGGGTGGAGCTGAGCATGGTGTGGCCGTGGCTAAGTGCTATTGTATACCAGCCACATCACCACTGGGCTGTGGCCTCAGGAAAAATCATCCTGCCCCCCAGAGATGCCACCACTTTGCCTCTTTGTCTCCCCAGCAGGCCGAGTGTTGGGATTCGCCCCTGTGGATCCGGTACCGCTGCTGCCCTGCAGTCCCTCTGCACATTTCTCCATAACGCAGTTAAAGGATGCGGTGCCGAAAGGAGAGCGGAGAAACGCAAATCAGTGGGTGTTGGATGGCAGCACCAGCAGGGAATGGATGTGAGGGGGTGATTCCCAGTCCAGCTGACGGGACCTCACCCCACAGGAGCTGAGCTGAGCCAAATCCAGCCCAGCTGAGCTGAAAGGAGTGCACGGAGCAGAGGCCTGTGGGACTGACCTCCAGCACGGTGAAGCTGTAAAACTGTGGAAAACTGAGCCCAGCAGAGCAGCAACATGGCCCGACTTGGAAGATGTAGCTTTTGGGCATTTGTCTCTTTTTTTTGGCTGTTTTGGGCTGGGAGGGGCAGAACACTACCTGTGGGAGCCCCCTTGTCCCTGACCACCTTGCCTTTGTTCCTGATGGCCATGTGATATGGGTGGTGGGGAAACAAGTACACAATTAATGTGATTGATAAGTAAGTTTTAAGTTTATTCAAACATACACTTTACCTTATATAGGGTATTTTACAAGTATAGTTAGTAGTAAGCTTTTATTGGTTGATTTACAAAGGTCTTTGTTTTACTTTTCTTATGTTTGGTTACAGCTGTAGCTAAGTTCTTTTAAGCTAAGTTCTCATCTCTAAGAGATGAGATCTCCTGTCTTCTAAGGACATTTCATCTTTGTTGAGCATATATTCAAGGCTATATCTGTTTTTATTATTTCATTCCCCGACCTTGTACAATTATGTAGTTTCTTAGGTTTAGAAACAGAAACTAGTTCTCAAGCTCTGTTTCTTAGGTTAGATAAAGCTTGATTCTGAAGTCTTAAACAGAAGTTTTTTTAAAACAAGTATTCCATAAAATCATGGCCTTGTTCCAACAACCATTCTCCAACAGCCATGTGCCAGGGTGCACAGGAGCAGTCCCTAAAGGGGCTTTGTTCCTGGCTGCTATGTGCCACAGTGTGTGGCAATGGTCACCATCGTATCTTTGTCTGGGGAAGCCAACCTGCCACCTACAGGGTGTGTCCCTCATCTTGTTTTTGTTCCTAGTGGTGAACACCTTATCTGAGGATAAAACATCTTTTTTTTGTATACTTTTGTAATTAATATTGCTCGTGTTACTGCAAGTTTCTTAAGTCCATTACTCTTTGCTTTCAGTAAATTATCTCAACCCACAGCCTTCTGCTTCTGTCCCTTACTGGGATGTGGAGAATGGGGAGTGGCTTATTTGGAGGTTAAATTCCTGCTGGGGTTAAACCACCACACCTCCATCCCACTTTCTGCAAGGCTAGTCCTGCACTGCCTTCTGTGCTCCAGGCAAGAGGCACTCAGTCCCCACCATCCTCACTGTGGAGGACACACGATGGGTGCCTTCATCACTCCCAGATGGATCAGACAAGGCCGTGGTGAGGCACTGATGATTCTCAAGACAGCTTCTCCTTTGTGCAGCAGCAGACTATAGAACAAAATGCTAACATATGACCCCAGAAACAGACTAAAGTCAGGTGTGACACCTGAATTTGAGAGGGTTTAATGATTAATTTGGACACTTAGATGACAAAATCCGAGTCTTACCTCTGATGACTTAATCTTTCCAAATGCATCCACATGCATGATACCTATTACAAATAATAGGTATTAATTATACTCCCTTGTGATAATTCCTTAATAATTACTTAAGATCCATTACACTTTTAACAGTAATCAGAGCAGGGATTGTATCACAGTTGTCCTTCTTATAGCTGAGTGGTGTAATCAGTCTGATGAAGTGACATTTTCATTCTTCCCTCTTCTGTTTCATAAAAAGTGTTCTCTAAATGGTCACTCCTGGAAAAATCCTGGAGTAGCACATCCTTGCTTGTCTGACCACCATCTTTTAAGGACATCATAGGTTGAACCTTGGTTTCCCACATTCCCTTCCTGTTTTTTTCTTTCCAGACCAGTTTGAATCCTTTCTACTAGATAACAAGACAACTGCATGTGCCATCATGCTCAGTGAAAAGTGCTTAAATAATTTGATCAGTCATGCTTTTTTTCCTGCTAAAACTCTTATGAACATTCTGAAGAGCTCCAAAAGAATTTATTACCTTTTATTTCTCCGGTGTTGAGTATTTTGGTTTTGCAGTTGCACTAGAAGGAGATGAGCTGCTGTGAAACATTTGCTACACAGTAGCTGTTACAGCTAAGCAAAAGCTGAGAGGCAATATGCAAAACAGCAACAAAACCATACCCAAGGCTGCATTTTCTTAAACAGCAGTGCAGAGAGAGGAAGATCAAGCTTAATAAAAGTTTGCAAGCTGAGAGTGGGAGATGGTTGGATTGAAGAATAAATACTTATATTCTGGATACTGGTCTTGCCTTCCACTCTGTTATTATGTTACACATCAGGCTTCAGAACAATAGAGGAGCATAAAGGGGAAGTAGATAGAGAATGAAGATACTGCAGAGGAGAACGTTGCAAGTGCTTCTACGTAGTGCTGTCACTAGAAGCAAACTACAAACCATCTTGGTACCTCACCAAGCCACGCTCAGATTCTGAATGGCTGGTTATCTGTGTCTTCCTTCTCAAGACTATATTTCACCCATTTCCCACACTGCAAGCAACAGAACAGCATTTAAATATGAATCTCACTAGCAAACTGCTGACTGTGGTTTTCTAGTTCATGTAGGCAGGCATGGGCAGTGTTATAAAGCATTCTTGACAAATAATATAATACTTCACTAATAGGCTCTATATTAGCCAGAGGAAAGTTTTTAGTAACTTGAGAATCCTGTTAGCTAGTAGTGCTTGAAATATGATGACGATTGCTTTAAAAGTTGCTTTATTCTGCTTCCCATAAGACATTTCCTGTCCATAGGAGTCACTGGTAGGTTGAAATATCAAAATATTCATGAGAACTTTCATCAAATATCAAAAGCTCTGAATTTCCCTTGAGAGGCTATTTTCCCTATCAAAGGATGTGAGAAATTATCCAGAATCAGTGTTGCCAGAGTAGACCCTCCTGCTTCCTCCTCTCTCCCTCCCCTCCTCCTCCAGCTCCCTCTGAGGCTGCAGCTCTCAGCAGCTCTTTCTCCATCCAAGTGCAAGAGTCAGGGTGAAAAACAACAGGTCATCATAACCCAGCCAGGTCTGTCTTCCCCTGTCAGCACGTTCCACCAGCACCTTTAAAACCTTGCTGCTGTTTTATTTACTTTGCCCTTTTTCACATTCCTTTCTCTGAGGGTGAAGCTGGGGTAGTTTAACAGCTCTGTGCTGCCAAGAGGGAGGTCCTTCTTTTTGCCTGCTCCTCTCTCAGTCAGGCTCTTCTTCTTCCTTTTTTGAGCCACGTCTGGTGCTCATCAGGCCTTTCACTGGTTCAGCTTGTGAAGCCAGCAGGAAAATTGTCACTTTTTTGGGCACCTCAGCTGTCTTGCCAGGAAACTTACTAGCCCAGCACAGGGCTGAATTTCAGAGCATGTGCAAGGAAAAGGAGTGAAGATGAGGCAAGGTAAGGGAAGGCAGGAGACTAACATTCAACACTGGTCTGCCACTAACTTGTTTTAGGTGTGAGATGTAATTTTATCCTAAAATTAATTATTATCCTGAGTGAAATTTAAAAAAAGCAAATGTAAAAACCCATCATAAAAGGGCCACATGCCGATTTTTTGTCCATGCACTGAACTAATCTTCATAAGAAAGAAACAGATTTCTGTGCATTAGATTCTGTGATCCCTAAGAGACTTATTTGTCAAATGGACACTCATGTTGTGGCTTCCTTAGGCTCCTGAAAAATCCATTTTTCTCCATTCTATTTAATTTTGCTACTTCCTTTGCTTTAGATATCTCAGGATTTGGCCGCAAGAAAGAAGTTTTGAACTTTCAGTGCTTATCTGTTAATGGTATTAAACCATTGCAGAAGAAGAAGAAGAATATAGGTTTTTAGACCTGGAAAATTCTAGTTCTTTTCTTCATTATTGAAAAAAAAATTTCTGTTTCCCACCTCCCATCCAGTGCCTTCTGAAGCAGTCTATGTTGATGTGACTATGTGATGTTCTATAGAGCACACTCATTACCTCTAAACTGAAAAGAAGTATATACCTGCTTTTTTCCTTCTTTTTAATGATAATAATTGTCTTTTCAAGACTGAAAATCTTTTCAAGCCATACCATAAAAAGTTCTTATTTTCCAGTTGCTTTACTTGAAGGCACAACCCTTTCCTTTACAAAATCATCCATAGATCTCTGCTGATCCACCTAGGCTTTTACATTTGCTCATTCCCAGTTTATGTTAGGTTTAGATCCTCCAGATACACCTTCAGCCTCCTGGATCATATCCCACAGCTCCTACTGAGAGGTAGGCAAAGGAGAAAGAAAATCAAATGTCCCACTAAACTCAGTTGAGGACAGACTGAGTTGAAAGGAGAGCAATAAGTAGATGTGCCCCACAGCAGAACCTACCACAGACAAATGATGCACACCTAAGTAGAAGAACATATTTACACATTCATCTGTATATAAAAGCCAAAGTTATCCATAGTCCAAAGCCATTCTGGCAGATGAAGTTTCTGTCACTGTGGTCAGATCAAGTCACATGAAGAAAGAGAGGGGGCATTCTCAAAATATTGAACAGCATTTCTTTTTTGTTGCTGTTTCTCCCATGAACAAATTACTTCTCAGTTTCACAAAACAAAGTCCTCAAGCAAAAGCTCTAGGATGTTGTATAGAAGCTGAAACAGGGCTGTACTTGATGATGACACATCATTCACCACAGCAGACACTTCATCTTCTCCCCTGTCTTTTCCTCCCCTGAACATTTTCCATGCAGGAGAAGCTACTCCAGAAGATATTATTTGGGTGCTAGACAGCTTCGGCCATGCCTGAAATGCTATTTAAAGCTGTGTGGGAAAACAGTTTAGCAAACAAGCCTGGTTTGCTAAACTCCCTTGAAGTAGTCCTACAGAGAAAGCATTCAGCCTTCCTCACAGGGAGAATGGTCTGTGAAGGGCACAGCAGCTGGGAGGAGAGGCAGTGTTCCACACTGCAGGAGGGACACAGTGTTGGGGAAGGAGTCACCTCAGCTGCCCCTGAAGGGGTTTTTAGTGAATGTTAATAACATTTCAGGTGCTAAGTGCAATGAAGAGAAATGCTCAGATTTGGTTGCAGAGCTAGCTTGAATGGATATTGAATAATATTAGTTTTCAACAGGCCTCCCAAGCCATGGGACAACAATAAATCCACAGTCAGACACCACAGAGAAGATCTTCACTTGTGTTCTCTTTAGCTCTGTTTTAGTGTATCCTCAGATCTGGCTTAGCAGGAATTCGGAATTATGAAGTATTTTTGCTGCTTTACTGTTGTGTTGCTTTGATATAGATATTTTCTTAAGCTGTAAAAATAGCCTGTATTTCACAGTAGTGCTAAAGCAGCAGATAAAGGCAGATACCCATATCTAGATGGGACTAACTATTATTTTTCTGTACCTCATTTCATCCCTAGAGACCAAATAGGTCTATAAAACATTAGAAAACTGTGAAAGCAATGTGAGCTCCTAGGACTGATAATGCTATATAAACTAAACAGGATGAAAGACATCCTGGTAAGTATACAGGCTTGCCTGTGTCAGTTACAATGGTACAGATATAATTGCTTACAGTTCTAGCCTCAAACATGAAAAAGGCCTGCCATTTGGCCATTCCACATTAAATAAACTAGAGATAATGCTTTGATGTTCTGATCTTCTTTTCCTTTGAGGGTACCTATTTAAATCTGGTAACACCTTGCCTGTAATGATGAACAGTGAGGGTCTGAGTCTTCTTTCAGGTTGGTGAGCAAGGTCAGATAGTAATCCCAGCACTAATGAAGTTGCATGAAGCCTTAGTGCTCTTTGCTTCACAGAGAAAAAACACACAGCTCTGCCCACCACCAGGTCACAGCTCTTGAAGTCTGCTTAGTTTCACCTGAAATTATCTCAAAAGCTTCTCCTGCCCAAATGATCCTTTGCTCTGTACAAGCCAGATCTTCTCTTAACAACTTTTGTTAATACAGTTGTGTGATCTGGTAGTGTAATTTATTTTTATGACACTTTTACTGGGACAGATTCCCTTGCATACTCTTAGAAGAACCATGAAATCCTCCTGCCAGCAGAGTTTGTTTCATCCAAGGGATGGGTGAGGCATTCCTGTCGATAAGCATCACATCTGTACAGGAAAGATCTCTAAGGAGCAGGAACTTCACCAGCAAATCTTTTTTATTTCCTGAGAGTGGGTCTTAAGTCAGGTTTGCATTTGGCTTTGTCAGGATTCTAGCAAGTCTTGCTGACAGTTCAAGAGATACTGCAAAAGTCTGTTTTCAAGTTGGTGAAAATTCTTTATCTGAAAGTGACTGCCCATAAACTGAATGTGTAGGACCTGCTGTTCAGAAGTTTGGGCATCACTCCACCATGGTACTTTAAAAAAATTTACTTGTAAGAGTTTGCTTCAGACAAGGTATTTTCAAGTCAGCATTTCTAGTGATGCTTTAAGAATGAACCCTTCAAATTTGTGAACAATGATTTTCATAGTGTACAAATGTTTTTGAGAAATTGTCCCTTAGCTTTGAATTACTAGCTAGGGATAAGAAATAATATTTTGGGGTTTCAAGCGGTTTTTTTTTTTTTTTTTTTACTTTGATAATAGATTTGAAAATTTAGGAACAGAACTTTGGTTCAGATCAAGTCAAAGAAAACCTTAGGCATTTCACTAAACAAAAATAATTAAATCAGTAAAACCTATTACTAATTAAATACTGTTGCCATATATCATGGGAGGTGTACTGAAAAATTTAGTTATTTCCAAATACTAGCCAAACCCATAAAGTTAGAGGGGCTGTTTAAATTTCAATTAATTTTATTTCATCATATGCTTTTTCAGAATGGCATTTAAATTAGAAGTTAGAAATAATTCCAGTCTCTTCTTATGGTGACTATATTACTTACCAATAAATTTGATAAGTACAGTCAGCCTGTCCTTGTTTTTTTATATCTGGTTTTCAAAACAGAAATAGAATTAAAGTAAACCCAGAAATATTACTAGAGGTGTTTTGCTTCCTGTGTTTTTGTTTGTTGGTTTCTTAAAATGAAGGGGGTTGTTATGGTGGTATGCATCTAATTAACCAAGAGAATGACAATAGCAATGACATTTTCACTCTTTTGACCTTATAAAGCCTTTTGTTGTTGATCTTCCTTGCAACAAAGCTCCACAAAGCTTTAGCTGCCATTTTACTCCTCTAGATAGGAGAACTGCATTGTTATTTGGTCTAGGTTTTAACTTAAATAACAAATAATTTATTTAGAATAATTATTCGATATGGCAGCAGTATGATTTGCTTTAGCTGTATGCCTGGCACTAAACTGTCCAGTATTTTATTCTCAGCACACCCAAGCAGAATATTCCAAGTACATCTGAAAGGCAGAGTGGTGAACTTTTTTAAATACTCTGTATTATTTTATTTAACAATCAATGGTATAAGAGACTTGGTGCAGGATTCAACCCTATTGCATTTAGCCATTGGAAAGGTTGCCTGTCACTGCAGAATAACATCTGAGTATTGATTGAGTATTGATTTCAGCGAGACTGACTTCAGTCCCATTGATTTAAGTGGTGTTTGGGCCTTTCTGAAAATCCACCTCGACATATACCTACAATGTTAAATGCCAAATTGCCTTAGAAAACCCTGTCTCTTGGACAATAATATCACATTTTTAAAATGCGGTGTAAGTTCCTGTGTGATTTAAGCAGTTTTGAAAGTTCAGTGCATCTGTCAGCTCTCATTTAGGGGAAGTACATATATTGCTTACTTTCTTGGACCTTGAACCCATGTAGGATGGGACAATCTATGATTCATCTTCATTACCAGAAATTATCTAGTATAGATCTTGTTGTTTGGCCTATTTTTTTATTTATATACATAGTTTAAATATCAGCTTTGAAAAACAGAGTTGGTATCACAGCACAAGTACCTACAGGTCAAGAGAGATGAATAAACTCTATGTGAATAGACTCTATGTACACAGGCCACAAGGAGTGCAAAGTTACAGGGATTATTTTAAGCCTCTTCAAACTGTTTCGCGTTTGGTGAAGAATGAAAGCACATGTATAACTTGTCTTAATTGATACGTGGCGATTTGTTATTTCACACTTACCTGAGGATTTGTCAGCTCTTAAGATGCACTCTCAAATTTATGTCTGGTTTCCAAATATTTCCAAAAGGTGTGCTGTCAGATCTAGAATCTTACCCAATAATGATTTATGGATATTTGGAAAAGTTTAGAGTAGTTTGTGCTTTCCAAAGTCTAACATATCATAGAATCTGAGAATGTCTTATTTTTTTGTCTTTAATTGTTTGCAGGTTTTCTTTTTAGGCTGCAGTATTTATTTCATTAATTATTTGTGTTGCATAAAGCCACAGATGTGAAGAAATATGGACAAGAGTGTGATGGCTGATTACTTTCTCTGGTTTTTTATTGGTATGCTAATTAATGTTTTAACAATAATATTTGCATGTGGTGGATATTGGATGTTAGGCAAGTATATGCACTATCCTGCAATGGAAGACAGTTTTACTGCTTTTCACAGCTCTTGTGTAAAATATGCAGCACAATATTGACAGATGATCTAGTATTAGACCTAGTCTGCTCATCAGTTCAGGAGGAAGGATGAGAAAATACCACTATTTCAGCTGGATTGGATTCTACCCTTTTAAACTATCTACAGTTGATCAAACACCATGGAAGAGTGCACCTCATATATACAGATCCTACTCCTGAGGTATCTCAAAAAGAAATTTCTGTTAATCTTTTCATTCTTGAGGTGTGAACTACAAGGGTCCAATATATACAAATTTTTCCTGGCAGGAAAGTAAAAGAGAGAGGGAGCAAGGCTGGTAAAAAGGTTGAATAGAAAACAAGGTGTGGTTAGGGAAGGAGTTCGTGTTCCTGTGTTTCCTTTGGTAACACACAGTAACAACCATTCCACCTGTGCCCTGGCTTTTTACAACCACAGCAGCCAACTGCTTGCAAAAACAACCAAATAATAAACTTCTTACAAAGAAATTAGCACATGTATTTATTTTTTCTCCTCTTCTTTGCTGCCACTCAATCCAACTTTCCTTTCCACTTACATGGAAGCAGCTGTGCTTCCACTTTTTAATTGGAGAAGCAGTACTGCTTCATATGAGTAGCATTGGCTTTTGGCAGCTTGAGATGTGTTAAATTCAATCAAAATACCCATGAGCAGCAGAGAAATCAGACATTTTTTCCTTCCCACTCATTACTTGTGGAACCTGAATATTTTCCCAGGTATCAAGCCTTTCAATTTTTAATTCACTTTTTAATATTTTTTGCATTTAACTAGGTTAAGTGGAAGACAGATAATATGTTATATATATATGTATATATATAGATATATATGAGTCTGTGTAGATGAATGAGATTATTTTAAGCAAACCAGTTATTTCCCACCACTCATTTCCCAGGCTGGTATGTCATTGTTATGAAATGTCATGTCTCTTTGCAGACTGCCTGAAACTGATTGACATAACTGGAGAGGATGCCTTGGAACTATTTCATGGGAGTTGAGGGCATTTGGAAAAAAACTCACTTGTCTAAAAAATCACAGTTTGAAAGAGGGGAGGGAATTAAATGTCTCAGCATAAAAAAAAAAATCATGAGTTTGAGGCATATAAGGTTTTTTTAAAAACTGTTTCATTTCCAATTCAAGATGATATTTCAAATTAGGGGAGGAAGCAGAATGCCCTTATTTCGCATTTTGACACTGTTTTCATGAATAAAATAGGGGATAAGTCTAGTCATTGGCTAAATTGTAAAATATTTTAACTGCCTGAAGAAAACAGGTTGCATGATTTTGTCAAGGCCTTGTGCATACTTTTATGAGCAACATCTCTATACATCAATCTAAATATTCTACTCTGCACACATTTAAGTTAACAAGTCTTATCTCTCTAACTAATGTTGAATAATGGAGAAGGGACTGGCAGAAAGAAGCAAAATCTGTGTCATGGATTTGTATGTTAAAAAAAAAGTTGAAAAAGCAAAGTTAAATCACAAAGCCTGTCTTGTTCATCTGATGTCAGGAGAATGTGAGACTGAGACAGATAATGGAAGGAATGTAGTTAAAAGGTGCATAGCTTATTAATTATTATTTAAGTGTTGTCAGCTGCAGCATCCTGCACTCAGTTTGGATTGCTCTTCTGTAATCTATATCATATCTATGCCATCCTCCCTATGGAATATGTTGACATGCAGAATGGTTTAATTCTCAGAAAAATAATCCACAGTGATAGTGGGGAGAGCTGGGGGCACATGGGTGGAAGGGAGCCCTTGTGTGCCACCAAGTGCAGTGAGAAGGTTGGTGGTGCAGGCAGCTGGGCAAGGAAGATGCAAACAGATACCCTGGCACAAAGAGAAGGGGAAGTGGAGTTACAGGCTGCTCTGCAAGGAGTGTCCTGGCAGCACACAGGGCAGCCTCAATTCTTCAGTAGCGTTGACACTCACTGTCCTTGGGAGAGTGTGTGGAGTGATGACACTCTCAGCCCTGGTCTACCAGAAAACTACTTAACAAAATCAGTTTTGATTTCTCCTCCAGACTAGAATACCCGTCCATGCATCAGAAAGGTGCTCTTAGTGCTGTTGAGATCCTCTACATAAATGCACACTTAAATAATTTATTGAAATATATATTATGTAGCTGTTATACAGGAACACTTTGGTTTGTCATTGAATATGTATAAGGCAAACATTTTCCCTTAAATGATTGCCTGTGGATCTGCTTGGGTTTGTTGTACCAATTTGTATATAGAACATGCTCTCCTGGAGACAAAAAAAAAATCCAAGCTACAAAAAACTAACAAACAAAAAACTTTTATGAAAATGTATAAGAAATGAAAAGTAGCTTCCTAGTACAACATAAATTTTTACATTTTTAATTTTGTTGGTTTTTTTTTTAATTTACAATGCTAACATTAATTAGGTGAACAGAACAAGCCCCATGCAATTTTCATGTGTATATATTCAAAGCATCTCAAAACAGAATCCAAGGAAAGGGTGGAAGAGGGAGAAGGCAGAAGGAAAGAGATGCAGATGTGGTCTTTATGACTCAATGTTTTAATTTTTTTTTCTATCATAGCTGTAAAATCTCATGGGACCCAGCGTGTCTGCCAAGGGTGTAAAGGAGGTGCTAACTTGATCCACATACTTTTCAAACCGATGAAGGAATCTTTTGGGATTGTATACATCAGTGTCTCTGTTTTAGAGGACAATGATTGATTTAGATTTCTTTGCTAGACTAACAGAACCTGGCTCCCTCTAGAATCAATGGAAGTAGTAAGACTGCCATTATAATTATTTAACTCAAATGTTGTGTCTACCTCTCTTTGAGTGTTTAAGGGGTCATAGGCTAACTGGTCTGGCAGACCTTGAATTAATTGCTCTGACTCATTCAATGCTTTCTTGAATTTCAATTTAAGTACCCACTATTCATTCATCTTAGATGTCACAGATGTCACAGGAGATAATCCCTGTACATATATGTTTAGTCCCCTTAAGCATATTCTTTAAAGGGAAGAACATTCGCCTACAAGACAAGACAGCTGGAGTGAGGTGCTTGGACATATTTGTTCTTAGTGTAGCTGTGTCTTCAGTAAAACCTGTAAAATTCACTTTTGCTTCAGTGGGAATAGAGGCTGCCAAGCCAGAATGCTTGTCTTAAAAGTGTTCTTTATGTCCGCCTTCAAGAGTCTCAGCTGAATTGTAAAACAAAAAGACCTTGATGCCCAACAGAAACTAGCATAAAATGAGAAAACTAACTCTGCAAGCCAGGGTCTGGTACTTGTGAAGAAGTCTTTGGTCAGGACAGTGTGTGCTAAAGGGGATGAGCTTGGTGGTAAACTGATAAGGTTGATGAGCACTTTGGCACTAATTTTCCTGCCCAAGATGGAAATGGCTGTGTGGGGGACTGGGGGGCACGATGGGAGTGGGTTGGGGGAGATCAACTTTCTAAGTAAGCTAAGGCAGACAGACTTAATCTGCAGATCTGACAAAAATAAAGTGGCTTCTAGCAACTAACATCACAGTAGCTTCTGAGGCACAGTATTTTAAAATGTTGGCAACTACATCTCTGCCTAGAAATTCTCTCAGTGTATGTTACTGAGCTCTCCAGTATTTGAAATCCCGCTGAAGAACAGAAATAGAACACAGATCCCTGATCTGCTCAGGTACCTGGATGGTCCACAGTTTGCCTCACATAGACAACTTAGCTAGTGTCACTACTGCAGAGATGAAATAGGTCCTGATGAAAATGTGGGCCACAAAGCACAGAACACAATACAACTTGCAGCAAATAGGAGAGGCCTCTAGAAATATCAGTCCAGTACTTGCCTACAGAACAAGAAAATAAGTAGGTGTTGTAGATTTGATGTCTGTTCTGGAACTGGCACCTCCAACATTTTCCACCAGGTGAAAAACCTGACTGTGAGACATTTCTCAGGTGCCCAATAAAACTTTTAAGAATCTTGTTTTGTAATAATCTAAGCAGGAGTGAACTTGATTTTTTCCAGATGCTTGCTCTTTTCCTTGTTTTTGGATATAGTCATATGCAGTTCACTTTCTCACCTTAATCTCAGAAATTAATTTCTTACTCTTAAACAGTCCAATGGAGCAAAAGTTCTCTTAGGGTGGTGAAGATCAAGAAGTAGATCTAATTCAAAAGTGTTGTTTCCTCAGACTGAAAATACTAATTTATATTCTTACGGTATGTAGAGTTGTTAGTGAACTGCCTTAAGTACGTACCCTAGACCAGAGGCATGAATTCACACCTGGCTACAGATCTGTTCTGAGGTTTCCTCCCTGTCAGTGGAGCTGTAACTAACATTTGACTGTATGGTTCAGGCTGAGGAACCACAGGCCATCAGATGTTAAAACCCATCCATTTGTCTCTGGGCTTTTAATTAGAGAAGTTGGCATGCCTCAAGTACAGTGGTAGGTGAAATGTGCTCATGCCAGCCACATACTATATCAAACTTTTCAAATTGTCACTTCTGCAGATACTTGGCTTTCAAATAAGTAATTTTTGTAATTTAGTTGTTTGTGGAAAAAAAAAAACCTAAACAGACCAACAAGATATGTGAAAGGAGAGCATGGACATGCCAGAGAGAGAGAAAGCATTCGGTAAAACATTGAGATTTGAGAAAAAAGTGTCAGACAGCAAAGTCTTTGGAGTGCCTTCTTTGCTATGGGTTCATGCTGTGAATCAGATATTTGAACAACAACGGAACTGTGTACAAAGACACTGGAAATGAGCTGAGTGCTCTGGAGAGTTCACAATTATGCCAAATTACTGAAAATAGTGAATTTAATATGGGATGGGTCATTGTCTTCTACACCAAGAAAAATATTTCAATATGATTTCTTTGGTATGGGATTTCTTTGATACGACAGAAGCATTTAAAGCAGCCAGGTAAGGCTCTGAACATACCCTTCCTAACTGGAACTGTAATATGCATATATTACTTTGTGTGACTGTAATGACAGAAAATTACAGTTCAACACTGCATGCAGCCAAGATATTCTAGGGATGATACTGTAGAAAAAACAAGGGTAGCCCAGGAGGGAAGAAAGAAATTATTTCTAAAATTCCATAATCCTTTTTATCCTTTATCCTAAAGTGAAGCATTACCTCCCTACAAGAGATAATATTTCTTTTTTCTCTTTCTTTATGTGAACTCACCCATCCAGAAGAGAACAGAATTAATTCCTTCAGAGGTTATTCCAAATGGGTAGTGATTCAAGAAAAAAAAACCCTCATTTTTCTTTACAATAAGGTCTTCACTACACTAAGGAGCCAAATGCAACTCTTCATTGACATCTGGTAAATATAATCGCCATAATCTTAAACAATGATATCTGTAACTGGTGATGGAAGAAATAAGGCACTAAGTGCAGCAAATACATGTTTGAGTCAAAAAGGAGTCAAGGTAGAGTTCACAACTAGAAGGGCTCGAGAAACTGTTCTTCATTTACTATTACTAATCTGGAGCAAATAGAGATGACTGTTCTCTATGGGCAGCCATCAAAATCTGCCTCAGGAGCACAACTATTGCCTGATGGTGTTGTTGAAGGTTTGAGCTAGCCTTAAACAGTAGCAGATAAAATGTCATTTAAATATACTTCTTAGAAGCGTTTTAAAAGCTGTAGTATTACCATATCAAAATGGTGTGGTGTTATCATATCATGTGCTGAAAGGGCTGGTAACTGGATTCCTGACTGGAATTGATGATAGCACTGCCTGGCTACTAGAAGTGTCCCCCTAGGAAACCACACAGCCCAGCTTTCCTGCTCTGCTAGCAAGAAGCCCTGGACACATGCGTTAAGACATAGATATGACACGGTCTTTGGAACAAGTGAAACCACAGGTAGCAAAGCCCAGTTTTTTATATAGTGTGGGGCTATCCCAGAGAGGATGTGGGGTGAAAGGCTGGTGAGAAACAGAGCATGACAAGTTTGAAGACAGATTTCTGTCCTAGTAGACATGCCTGGATGCTGTTGAAACACTGTATTAATATTTTAGCCTCTATGTAGGAGCTAACAGTATGTTATGGTTTGAAAGTTTTCCTGGCTTCCTTAGTGTACTAAACAAATTGTAACTTGGACCCAACAGAGGATCTTTGAAAAGTTCACACAACAGTCTGATGCAAGCACTCAAGATGAAATACAAGCTTATGTTCCATCCAGCCCCAAACTACCAGGAAATAACTTCACGGCTTCCTCTTGAGGTGTTTTTCCATGTCAGGATTTTCCACACTGCTCATTTCCACCATGCATGATCTTAACCTACAGCTGCTCATTGAGACAAGGAGGCACAAATATGTGGCTTGCTTGAGAAGCTTAAAGCACCACTTTGAATCAAGCTCGAGTCTTGAGACTCTTATGTATTACCCATTAGGTTTTCCTTCCTCACCTTACCTCTGGGAATGGAAACAGACCACAAGCCCCACACTTCTTAGAGTAAATTACCTGCTTTGTTATTCCGTCTTTCAACCTTTGCCATAAATTCCACTTCATTAACATTGCCTGAAACACCTCACTGAGTTGCACTGCTTGGGCTATAAAATGTGTCTGGTGAGTAGGCAGGAGAGTATCTTTAGCCTCAACCATGCAAAAGAGCAGGATCGTGAGGCTCTGTCTGTTCTGTCATAAATTGTTAGTGAATACTAGCAAATACAGACTATTTATTTTCTTAGTTGCTTACCAGTGTGTTGCAGTGTCAGTGTGTCTCACCACACACCGTGGAAAATGTTTTTTCACTCTATACTAGTGGGCAATAATTTCGAATGGACAGCCTGTGCAACACACTGCAGGTTAAATCCCATCTGGATTAAGTCTTTCCTCCCTGAGTCAAGCTTTGGAGTGATGAACTAGCCAGCAGTTCAGCCCATCTGCAGATCATTAATGGTACATGTGACAAAGAAAACACCTGAGCAGGGAAGCAGAGTTCACAAGCAGGTGTTGCTGTCTAGGGAACAGGTTGAATTCTGTAAGGCATCTGGAAAGCCTCAGACCACCAATGTTTTTAGCAGAGCATGGCAATGCACCTCCTGTGCAGTGCTCTGATAACCTTAGGTCAGGTGCAGCAGGGGAGAGATGCTGAACTTTTGTGAAGAATGTAAGAAAATGGATTAATCTTTCTCCTGTTTTGAAAGAAGATATGTGATAGCTGAATCCTGAAGTATCTGGGCTCAAGCTGAAGATACTCACCTGGAGAATGAAGTTTTTACCACTTTGATGTCCCAAAAGCAGCGAGGTGCTACAGCAGTGTTCCAGTGATGCTGGCTCTATTCTGCTGGTGAGCCAGCTCCACCGAACTGGAGATAGAAGGGGTCTACTGGGTTTCTATTAACTTCAAAAAAAGTCCATAGCAGACCAGCATAACAAGTAGACCAGGTTAATAAAGGTGTTGTTGGTTTTTTTTTCTTTTTTTTTTCTTTTTATTTTTTTTTGGATATAAATACTTGCAGCTTTCCATAGGAATATGTTGAAATGAACATTCACCAACTTCACACAGCTGTTATTTACAAAAATAGATAAACACTTTCCTTCAGTGAGAGGTTGTATTTGCTGCTTTATTTATCAAGGCACTTAGGAGGAAAAAAAAGGTAGTTTGTGTCTGGAAGCATAAGAGAGAGCTGAAAAAACAGATGTGAGAGCAGACACTGGGAAGGTGGTAGGAAACTGGCATAGCTGGAGAAGCAGCTCTTGGCTTCTGCTTGTGCTGCTAAGCAGAGCCCTGGCAGGGTGCGTGCTTTCGTTGCAGCTGATTCAGGCATCTTTCTCTGCTATTGTTTCAGGAAAGTCTCGGCTTCTCAGAAAGCCCACATAAAATGGATACAATGAAATAGAGAGTCACAGGCTCAGAGGAATAGTATTAGTTCAAAAGCACCTTCAAGTAAATGGGAAAGTTTAAGTCATTGTTTGCATTTTAATTTCAAAATTGTATTTTGCTTGCTTTGTTTATTCAGAGTAGAAGCCATCTAAAATCCAATGCCACAAAACCACCCTTCCAAAACACTATGGCTTTGCAGAGGTCAAAACAGGTCTCTGTTTTTTTCTTTTATTCCTCTCTGTACTCTGTAATAATAATACATCTGCATTTTTATTCCTCAGCAATTGAGACATGGGAAATGAGGCGAGTAAAGGCATTATCAAGGGCAACAGACAATGGAAGGCTGGCCTAGGTATATGTTTAGCTAAATTAAGAAGGAGAATGTGAGAAAGATAAACAAGCATCCAGGAAGACAGCTACTGAATTTTGCCACTAGTAACATCTTTTGAAAGCTACTATCAGCACCACTCAAATCTCTTTGATCTGAGAAAAGACAAGGCAGAGTGCACAGCTTTTTTATGCTCCTAAGCAGCTTTCCCCTCAGAGACAATCGTGTGATCTACTGTTCATAAGGATATTTGAATGTGAAAATCAAGAATTAGGTGAATTAACCTTTATATTAAAGCACCACAAATACCTTGGGTTCAAAAGCTTAACTTGCATTTGAATATTGTTGAACTACACTTCCATTTATCAGTCAGAAAAGGGACAGCAAGAAAGAACTAAAGGAGAAAATAGGCTGGGATGGAGAAAGTAGCATGAGGAAAGAGATAAACAAATAAATTGTGACAGGAGACCCAAGGAGGAATGGGAAGATATAACACAAAGAGAATAAGGTCTTCAACTATACAGAGTAAGCTATTGCTTTAAAGTATTCTGCTACTCTTAGAAACATAAATTTCATTATTTTCTTTTTTAAAAAGTGAAATATAGAAACAAAAACAGTGTATGAAAGTAATTTTCACTTATAAATCAAGAAAGGTGGACTAGCAGAATTAAAAGGCAGTACAATATTTTCTCTGCAGAAAATAAATGCAAACATCTAACGAGACTCCTACAAGATAGCAGAGCAATAAATTACCAAGTGGAAGGAAACAAAACATGCCAGATTACACTACAGATAGTATTAAGGTTAATAGGACTTCTGGATAAAGCAAAGAAGTAGGTGTAATGCATCTTGACTTCATTAAGATTTTTGACACTGTCTCACATGATGTTTAATAGAAATAAGTGAAGGATACATTGTCAGAATGTAACTGTGTGGGGAAACTACATAAAACGTAGTTACCGCCAATTTACTATTTGACCAGAAAGGTGGACACTTCAAGCTTTTTCTTGGGCCCAGTTCTTTTATTTATTTTAGTTAAAAGCCTAGGTAGAAGACTGCACATGATACCAAGTCAGGATGGACTGCAAAGGCTTTGGAGGATGAAAATGATCTTGGAAAACTGGGGCAATGGACTAAAGCAGAGAGGGTGCAATGCAGTGTGGAAGAGCAGGCAGTGTGCTTGGGCTTTGATAGGAGCTGCAAGGGGGTGGAGTGGATTACAAATTAGCTTTTCTTCAGTGAAGGAGCTGGGAGCCAGAGCAAACACAAAAGGAACATGAACATGAGTGGGGAAGGTCAGGCTGTTACCAAACCCCCAAATATCATACTGGGTTGTATAAACAATGTTGGCATATATAAGAAACATGAAATAGTCCTTCTGCTTTCTCACCTCATCTGGAGCACTGGGTCCAAGTTGGGGTACTGCATTTTAAGAAAGATGTGAATCAGTTGGAAAGAGTCCAAGGAGACAAGCATGACTGATTGAGGGTCTGGAAGACATGACCTGTGAGGAAAGACTCTAGGCAGTGAGGTTGTTTAGTCTAGAAAGAGGCAAACTGAGAGAATATATGATAAGTCTTCAAATGTTTAAAAGGTAGCTGCAAAGAGGAAAGTAATAAACTGTTGTGAATGCCCACAAGAAGTAGCCAGCTTAACTTTCAGGAAAAGAGATTAAGGGCAAACACGAGGAAATATTTTCTGTGATAGTATCAGAATTGATTGGGTAAGATGCCTGTACAAACTTCACGGTATGAGGCCTGATAAACAGATTGGACAAACGTCTGTCAAGAATTATTTAGGAACAGCTGATCCTGACTTGGTGGAGAAGATGGCCTAATGATCCCTTGAGATGCCTTCCGGGCTTATTTCTGTGACATTATAGTGAATGGGTAGAAAAAACTATGGGTTTATATTCATTAGGACAGATGCATGAAAGAGTCTGGGAAAGAAATATTCATTCTAGAACTTACAAAATTTCAAGTTACATGTGCATGATCTTCCCTTCTTAAAAACAAGATGTTCTGATAGGGATAGGAGCCAATTTCTGACCCAATTAACATTTCAAGCACAGTAGAATTTGGGGGTGTAGCCTCTCTGTTGGACTGTAGCAGCTAACCTTTCTGTAAAATTAGTATGTCTCAGATCCCCCATATGAGATACTCATTAACTACTTGTTTGGAATTTTTGTTTGGTGGGTTGATTGTTTTTTTTCCCTTGGCAGTGAGATAGTTGTATTTAGTCAAATAAACTTCTGGATAGGTCAGGACTGCTATAAATGAGCTTACTTACCAATACATATGTGTTCAAAATCTGGTTCCAAACCAGGGCTTATTTCACATTGTGGACTAAAAATATTTTTTTTAAAATTTCCCTTATTTTCATCCAATAATTTTTTCATAAACGGCAATAATGTGTACATGACTGTTTCATCTTCTTACCTAAGATGATTAGTAATAGTCACTTTATAAAGAAAATATTCATGATATGTGAGCATCATTGTGGATCTTTACCTGTCCTTGTGATTTGTGTTTTCCTTGCTGTGTCCTGAAATCTCTGAAGAAGCTCCTCAGTGTGCACACTGGCTTGCATCTAATCAATTAAAAAGGGGTTTTGTGAAAATAATGCAAGCTTCTTCAGAATTTTTATAGGCCTACTGCTTGGCATTACCTCAAAGTTGTTTGATCTTTAGAAAAAAAGTCCTGGTTCCATAAACTCCCTGAAAATTGTAGAAATGCAATGTATGTAAGACCTTCTGACTCAGACCCCTGAAACTGACTGCATGCTATGGATCTCTGTGTATGGCTCATGTTGGATGCTTGTGAAATACTTCTATCAGCTACAGACAGTTACCTTAAAAGGGATCTGCATCCAGGTAGATGGTTTATAGACTGTCAGGCCACACTGCTGGTTTAGATTTGAGGAATTGCTTTGGAAGAACAAGGCGGGTTCTATTTTTGACATTTCAGCAATGAGACCACTTGTACATTATGACCCAGTTTGATTTACTGTAAGAAAATAAGAGTGCTGTAATTTGTAAAAGACATTTATTACATGAGTCAAAAAAGTAAAAAAAGGGGAGGGAAGGGGGAGAGAAAGCAGCTTAACGTCTCTGTCCATCCCCATCTGGTTTTATTTTAATCTCACTCTAGTCACATATGAAATTTTGCTTAGCTGTCTTCATTTTCTTAGTCAATCTTGATTAATGGCCTTCAAAGTAAAAATAATTGGACTGCATCAGGCTTGTTTTATAACTCTTGTTCACAAAGAATGTGAAAGGCTGGAAAATGAGCCTAAACAGAAGGAATGCATTACGTTAGCCTTTGAGAAAGAGCAGTCCTCCAGTTGTGTTTCACTGTGTATTTTTATAACAGGCGCCTCCTTGACTGTCCATGATATTGCAGATATGCAGTGCCAAAAGCTTTTGTGTACTTCATCAGGCTGGCCATGTGGCCTCGCAATCTCGCGGCGGCCGCGTGTGCGCAGGGCCGGGCGGCAGAGCCAGCCTGGCCAGGCAGAGCCAGCCCGGCCGGGCACCACGAGGGCAGGGCTCCCCCAGGCTCGGGGGTCGCCTCTGGGCAAGGGCTCTCCTAACAGCTCTGCTCCCGCTCTTCAACGGGGCTGCCGTGCCATGTCGACAGCGCAGTCGTATGTTGATTTTAGCTCAGGTGAATGTTGCCCTGTGGGTTTATAATTACCTTTATTCCCTTCCAGTCAGTCCTGGTGGGACAATACACTAAATTACAAATTTGATATTTTTAAAAATCTGGTACATTACGAAAGAATGCACTAATTTACTAAGCTCAATTAACTTTTAAATAAACAGAGTGTACACTTATATTTAAGGAAACAAAAAGCCAAAAAAAACAACCACCATTACCAACAAAAACCTCACATAAGGCGAACAAACAAGCCAAAGCTTTTTTCTGTGTTGTAATAGGAAATGACCTGAAACAGAAAGGTTTTTTTTTCTGTTGGGACAAGCATTGTTTCAAACTTGCAGTCTTGCTGTCAGAAAGTTCAGGAGATTGAGTGTAGTCCTTCCTTTGTGTAATGCACAAAACAGATTATTGTGCTTGCATGCTTATGGCAAATTCGGTATTATGTCCTGCTCACCGAAAAGGAAGTCAGCTTTCTGTTGCACAGCTCAGGGGTGAAAATAGTTACTTCGATATTAACCAAAGAGAAAGAAAATTTGAGTAACTCATGACAGTCCTATGAAGTTAGACCATATACTATTTCCCTGTACAATTTTGAAATAGGAACAGTTTATGCTTTTCCTGATGCTTTTCATGTAACAGCCTCAACATATGAACTGAACTTCCATTAAGCTTCCTAAGATTTCTCTGGAGTATGCATGTGATATAGTAATACTTTTGCCAGATATGGCTGGATCCAAACTTGGTCTGGAGATGAACATTTTCCCAGAGTAGCTGAGACCAGCTGCTGAGTCCTGTATCTTCTCTTCTCCCAGCAAGGCAAGCTGGGGTTATGCAGATGGTATTTTCATGTCAGTGCAGATCAAGTTGTGCATTAACCTCATGGCATGGACCAAAATCAATCTGCAGGGCTGCCTGCATTCAGTGGGAGAGGAATGTGTATTTTCTTCTTTTCACAAAGGGACATGGAAAATACAGATATGAAGAGATCTCCTTGTCTGCACCACAATATTTTATGTGCCATTCATTAAAAAAATTAATGATGTATTTAACCCAGACATGTGACCTTCAACAAAGCACAGCTCCACCATGACACTCCTCCTCCATAATGTGTCACCAGTTTTTGGAAAGTTGGTTTTAAAGCAACTACTGTTAGGCCCAGGGCAAATAACCAAGTTCTATAAAAAAACAGAAAAACCTCCAACATCTTCCTCCTCACTACTGGCTGTAACATGTTGGATTCCTCAGAAAATCTGCAAAACCTTCTTAGACCCTTAAATCTTTTCTTCAACAGAATTCTTGACCTACCTGAAGAAAGGAGAGAGACCTTTGCCAGACACAAAATTGAGAAAATATCACCAGGTGGAGAAACAGAAGTACTAACTCCAGAAAGTTTAAAACTTCAGAATTATGGCAGTTCCCTCTTGTTCCATGGACATATTTTTTGAGAATTACTTGTTTCCACTATTTAAATCTTCATTTCAGTTTTGGCTTGGGGTACATTAAATCATTGATTTATTAGACAACTATAGGATGCATCTACCTATGTGAAACTGCTGTGTCCATCTCTTTCAGCAGCTGCATTTTTCACATGGAAGAAATGAGAAGCTTCAACACTTAGTTACTGTCCACATTACAGCAACTGTCTGAGTAACCTATCTTCTTGCACTCTGCTTTGTTTCGGGTTCACCACGATTCCTCCTCTGCTCATTCTTTGTCTTGGAAACACTTGGCCAACAGTACTGCTGTGTTTGTGACTGATGCTGTGCTTGACGATTTTGCCCAAGTGCTACATTTAAATCTTATAGGCATAGGAAGTGGTCTGAGCCCAACACCAGAATATTTTGTGAGCATCCCAATGCTGGCTTTGATGACTTGGACTCCTAATGCTAAATATCAGTGGAAATCGTCCAGGTATGTGTCCTAGCTGGCTATATCAAAGCAACAAGGATATCAAATATATTGATAGTGGTGCTTAGATTAGAGAGGAAATCCTAGAGCATTCTGGTCTGATTTATAAAGTCCTGCTTATATCCATATGCTCATATTGCTCCTTCTTTTCAAGATTCACTCCAGCCACCTGTTTTGCCTTAAATTAAAAAAAAAAAAAGTAACTTTTTGGGGTAACTTTTCAATAAGTTTTCTCTAAAAACTGCTGAAGTCCTTAGAATAAAAGAAAGTTTTTCATCTCATCTGGAAATGATATGGGTTTTTAGAACTAGTTTGTTTGCTTTGCAGAAATATGTTATTTTTTGATGTTTTTTGCTTCCTCTTGTCTTGCAATGAATTTTTCATTTAGAATACTTGTTTCTACTTGACCAGCAACTCTCCCAGTCAATTATTTGCATAGTTCAAGCTGTGACTGCCTATGTGAAACTGAATTTTCTTTTCCACTGGTAGTGGAAAATGACTGAAAATATCACTGGATTATCTTATAAATCAGTAGTATATTACATCTTATATTATGTGCAGAGGTGTGGTAGAAGTAGGAATGGTACCCTAGGCAAGGGTAACAGATATCCATAGGTATGGCTTTTTTTGTGCAAAGAGACTGAACAGAGTAGGACTTTTCAACTTAAAAAAATGTTTAGATTATATGAAAGAGGTGCATTAATCATGGATATTTCAGAGAATATAAACAGGGAGCTCAATAGATGAATAAGGGGGATCCAGTGGTGCTACTAAACAACAGGTCTAAAAGAGAAATGTTTCTCCTTTAGCAGCCACAGTCTCATTTTGTAATATACTTTGCTGAGTGTAAGTTTAGAGAGGATCAGTAAGAAATTAGATTTTTGCATGGTTTGATCAGTTTGAGACAAAATTGAAACAAATATCCAAGGGATAGGGAGATTCTGCCCTGCTGCTTCCTCCTCTCAACTGGTTTGGCTCCACAGGCAGGACGTGTCTGGGAGCTGTTGATCCAATGCACTGGCCAGGACATGTGCAGGTCCTGCCTGGCTGGGGACACTGGGCAGCCCATGCTGCTGTTTTCAGATGTCAGAGAAGAAAACCACTCAGTGACAATGTGTGCTTGCATCCTGTGCAGAAACACTTTGCACATGTGTGTGGTGAACACAAGTGTATCAGACTCTTTGAAGTAAAAGGGGAACAGAAATGCTAGAGAAAAGTAGTTTGTAGTTTGTTATGCTTCCACAATATTTGCCTGAAGATGTAAAACAATTATCTCATTATTGGCATTGGGAAAATGGAAATCAACGTGCACAATCTCTGTGAGAGTCCTCAAAGGCTATCCTCCTTATCTAATTTTTTCCCAGGAAAAGGTTTCTGAAGGGAGCTGGTGCATAATGAAGAATGCTGAGAGTCACATGCATATTTTCATACGATATTTTCACAATTCAAATGTGGTATGTGATAGAAGTGGGCAGCAGAACAGTGGGAATGTGGCCATTATATATTTTATAATTTATAAATTAGTTTCCTTTCTTCTGTTTTGTTTGGTTTGGTTTTTTTTTAATTCTAATTGGGATATCTTCCTTTCTGAAAATTGATTTTTCAGTTCAAAGCAGCATTCAAAGGAATGAGAAGAAACTGAAGACATTTTGAATGCATTTACATACTTCTAAATAACTAATCCACTTTTTCAGGGAAAATGAGAGACAAGTATTTACATTTACTCATCTCAAAAGAAGCTGTGAAAATATTAACACTTTCATCCAATTTTACTTGTACGAGCAATTCTGTTTTTTCTGTAAGAAGTCAGCACTTATTTTACCTCAGTCTAGGACACACATATCTTGGATTCTTGGGTAAGATCATGGAGCAAGTAGGTACATACAAGTAGCTTACAGCTGCTGGACTTAAGAGTTGGCCTTGCCTTGCTTTTTGATCCCAAGAACTTTTTTAATTATTAAAACCTAAGGATTTGGGTTTTGCCATGCTGATATACATACCTGCGTTTGAGCTATGGACTTCATGTAAACACTGTTAACGGTGTCAGCAGCCTGTGACATGCAGTCGTTTCTAGTTCATTTAAGGTTCAGAAATGAAGTCACCTTCATGCTAACAGTAGATCATTCACCTCATACAATTTAAAATGTTATTGCTCATGGTGTTGTTGGTATAAAATGTCAATATGATGCTCACCTTGAATGTGGAATGGATATTAGTCTGAAAATGCTTTCTGTTGGTTACTCAGGCTGAACACTAACATGTAAAACTGCATTTGTTTGTTTGTCCAAAAAGATTTAGGATTGCACATCATCATTATCCATGGTAAACATTTTGTTATATACAGTATACTAATTATTGTTGAACTGAAGTGTTTTTCAGCCCCAGTGGCATAATGGAAATTATACTTCAAACTACATAATATTCTTGGAAAGGGAATATAGACTTAGTAAAGAACATCATCATTTTGCTATAATGATAACATACCTATTTACATAATGATAATGTACATATTTACTGCCAAGAATGTTTGTTCTGCATTAGTGTTCATAGTGTGGCAGGGAAAATTGCAAAATGGAACTTCAATTTGTGCATGGTGACTATTGTCTTGCAGGGGAGCAGAGAAGGGAGAGCAGATGATGGCATGTTTCTGGAAAAGAGAGAAAAAGGAGTAAGGCTGTGTTCTGGGCTTGCATTGTGTGCAAGATCTGATCTGCACATGTGCATTTGCTTTCCTTTCTTTTTTTTTTTCTAAGGAACCTTGTCTGCTAAGTAAGTGAAAATCCTTTGTGAGATTCCTGGCATCAGGCATCAAAAAGATGCTAAAAATCTATGTTAGCTATGTGCTCTTCCTTTGAACACATTCTCTAATAATGCCACCGTTGGAATCATTTAATCTGATAGATAAAAAAATCTACCTTTTTGGTTTCATTTCAAAACCTGTAAATCTTTGTATACATCTAAAGAAGCAGGAAATCTTAGTCTTGGAGGAGACAGAAAAAAAGTTAGGGGACACGGTTTGGTGAGCTGTCATATGTTTTCTGAACTTTTTGTAATAGGAAGAAGTCTCTAAAGAGCCCTTTTCTTCACTCCTCTAACAAAGGCATGTCCCAGTTTATTAAAAAATCATACACAACAATGCTGCCTGCCAGGTTTTATAGCCCTAATGAAAATTTGGTCGAGAGCACAAAAAAATATCTGGAAAAATGCCTGAAATTTCCCTGTTGCAGATGTTTCAACAGAAGGTGCTTGCATGCCATTCGTTAATGTAGCGCCATACGGGACTCGGTATGACCACTGCAATAACCAGTAAGTAACACACGCAGTGTGCGCATCGCTGCGCCAAATTTTCCGTCTGTTGTGTGGGGCTTGTATCCTGTGGATTGAGACGTACCTTGATAAAACTGTATTGTCATTGAATGATAATATTTGTGGATCACTCTGCTAGAAAACATCCTATCAAGAATGTGGGAGGTCTGTGTAAAGTCGGTGCAGCTCATTGGTATTGCAGTCAGTTAGGAAGGATGGGAATGTTCCCATTTATGCCCCTTTTTTAGCCTATCTTTCAGATGCCAATTTACAGGAGCAGCACTTCAGATATTAAAGCACTTTCTCTTTGAGAGAGGCTGTTGAATTTTAATCTCAGACATTAAGTAATTAAAAGGGGCATGTGAAATACAGTAATTATTGATACAGTGGAAAAATTACACAGATATGACATTCTCTGGGGATAATTATTTTTTATTTTGTAAGTTTAAAAGAGGAATGGACTGAAAGGAAAAAGAAAAAAAATCTGGAGTATACTGTACTTCATCAAGTCTGGTTTTGTACCCAGATAGGCAGAGAAGCACCTAAATAACCATAGATGCATACATACACACAGATGAATATTGTCTTCTGCTCTTGGAAGGGAAGGTGTGGAGTATACTGCTTTGATTTTTGTATGTCTGAGGGAGGTGATGCGGATTTATCCTACCAGCAGAAGTGGGAGTTCACATCCATGCTGTGGTGGGGATGTACATGAGTGCTTCTCATAGACCAAACCAACACCCTTAGAAACACTTCCATGAGAGTTAAATCTATTAATGACAAAGGGTTTGAGATGCTTCTATGATCTTTCATAATCTTCCCCTCTGTTTAACAGTAGGATTTCCTGGCTCCTTTGTGCCACAATGATCAAAACAGGAAAAAGTGTGAGTCTGACTTACCTAGAAACTGGGTTTGGGTTCAAGATTGAGGAAGGGCTGAGATTCAACAGAAGTCAGACTTTTTCTATTAGCTAAGAAAATAAAGGTGCCAACATATCTGATTAAACATGCCTCTAGGAGATTTCATTCACGTTCAAAATTAATCTGGAAAATAGCTAAGGGCTTAACGCAGAAGGAAAATCACTGAAACAGTGGGTTCAGAGAACTTGAGCTTACACTTCATGCGAAAGGCGAGGCTTTGCTCTGTAGTGGTCCTACTAGACTAATATCCCACTCCAATAAAACCAGTTAGGCTATTTATGCTCTTCCTTTGGTACAAATGCCACTTGTTTTCTTGGATAGACCTAAATATAGATGTAAACCATAATAACTGGAAGTCATATCTCCAGACAAATGGAGTCTACTATATCATAATAGATTGTACTTCTTGTTTGCCAAGCACTATTTATAGGACAATGATACTGTTTTGTTTTGTTTTGTTTTCATTTATTTCCTCTGTGCTTTCATGTATAAATTTCATTCATAGTTCAAACTTTAGAGCTTCAAATTAGGTTTTGGCCAGTGGGTTTTCATGACATTATGGATTCAGAAGAACATCCAGGGCATTCCTATTCAGGAGAGCAATCTATCTTTAACTGTTCCATAGCCAAGTTCACAGTCAGGTTTGCTGCTGTTGCCAGAGAAGGAAGAGTTGGGTTCCTCCTGTTTTGGCTCCTTGAGGTGTCATCAGCTGCCCCTACTGTGATCTCATCAGCAAAAAGGACCAGGCAGCCTTACTCTCTGATGCTGTTCTCCATCCCAGTTCATCTTCTGTGGACCTTTTTTCCCATGGGGAGTATTCTGACCATTCTCAAGTTTCTGTTATGTCAATATTGAAAGACCTTGAGTCTCTTCCACCATCAAAGATGAACGTTATAGAGTTTAGGCATACCAAATGCACAGAGCATTCCTGTGACTTCTGCATGAAAATTACATAGAAGCCAACATACTCTTATAATGTGGAAAATTTGCTTAATTTTGTCTCAGGAAGAGTGGGTAAGTAAGGCACACAGAACTGCCTCCAAAGCCTCTGCCCTTAAGAAACTTGTAAACAAAATGTAATTTTATGAATGGAAAAAAAATGTAATTATCCAACCTTTCCTTTAATCTGGGAAGACATCAGCATTAGGAGAATGGATTAATTTCAGTAAGTCAATGGTATCTGTTGTTCTACAATCATTATTATCTATTTTTCCTTGATATAGAATTGTTTGAATTTGCAAATCAAATTTCCCTGCACTCTATAAACCTTTTTCCTAGAAGTTAAAGTGGCTATTATAGATTTGTTCTAAGGAAAATAAAAGTATGGAGAGGTGGAACAGGAGGAAGAAAAGAAAAGAATAGGAAGTACTTTTATTAATGCCCACCACTCTTAAACATGCTGCGAGGGTTGTGTTCTAGCCTGGTGTCTCAGAAAAGAGGTGTGCTGTTTTATTTCTCTAACCATATATTTATTTGTAATTTGTTTTGCCTTTTGTAAGATTTCTTTTTGCTTTTGTAAGCACTCACCTGCTGTATTTTCTCTCTGGCTTCAGCAGGTAGACTCTTTTTTATTTTGCCTCTGGAAGTACATAATTTACTTCAGGTATTTTAATGAACTTGGACAGCATTAAGGGATGAGAGGAATCGGAGTTGAAAATGGCACACACCATCCACCCCCCACTCCCCAAGAATTCCTTGGCAAGCAGGATGAAGTCTTATATCCCAGCTCAAAACTGCAGAGCTACTACCTACGTCTTCATTTCCCAGCACTGTTTGCAACTAAAGTGCTTGAGGACCTGAGAATGATCCTCTGTGGGGTTAAGTCTCCTTTATGGCAGAATATGCACACTTAAAGTCGATGAATCTGCAATTACAACACTGGAAATTTGCAAAGTAGTTGCAGGAGCCCTGGCCAACCCCACCATTTGCACAGGAGCAGAAACAAGGGCAATGCAGGGAAGAAAACCAAGCAAAATCATCATTTAAAGTATGAAACTTCCAGCCTGGCTGATAAAAAGAGGACCCAGACACCTACAAAAGAAGTTTGACCTTGCAAGATTTAAAGTGAGATCTTTATATGAGCAAGGTTGTTAAGGCCATACACCAAAGCGAGGGCCTTTCCCTCCTCTCAAGTGCTGGGTTATAGAGCTCGGGAACATTTCTGATTAATTGATTTCCTTTCTCTAGGGAATCAGTCTTCACCCCCAATGTCTCGTTTATTTATTTGCATTTTTATTGTCATGCACAATTGTGATACAGCAGTGATACAGCAGTGCAGTTCACTATAATGTGTTTTTTTGGAAGAAATCAGTCTCCTAAAACCTCTGTACTTTTCTTTTGAATCTGTGTAGTGCAGCTTTATTGATTTGCATGGATGTTTCTCATTAGCAACAAAATAAGTGAGATTTTTTGTGCAAACTTTG
This sequence comes from Chloebia gouldiae, assembly GCA_003676055.1. Classification (NCBI taxonomy): domain Eukaryota; kingdom Metazoa; phylum Chordata; class Aves; order Passeriformes; family Passeridae; genus Chloebia; species Chloebia gouldiae. The sequence goes on along the minus strand of QUSF01000001.1, from coordinate 45,400,411 downwards.
TGTGCATTTGTGCATGTGTGAGAAAGTAAAACAAGGAGAGAGTAAGGGAGGATTAGTTTCATTCATTAACCCTGAAATTTCCATTAAATTTGCAAAGTCAGAGGCCAGCTGTGTTACTGTTAATCAACATAAAAAATATTTATTCTGTGGCAGCAATTTTCTCAAACACACTTCACTGTGGCAAAGTCCCTATGAGTCATTTTGACACATCATAATTCATTTGCTGAAAGACCATTTTGTATATAAGAATGGCCATATACACACTGCAAATTTCTGGTTTTATGGGACACTCATCTTCAAGAGAATATAAAGAACCTCATCCATCTCTTTGCTAGCACAAGGCTGTTCCTTTTACAGTAATCAATACTGTCCTGTACATTTCTGCAGAATTCAAGATATGATGCTTTCCCTATTTATTATGTAACTGGAGATGAGAACATTTATAGATTTTTATTCCGTTTCATCTACCCTACTGTCAAAAATGTCCACAAAGTGGTTTTTTGTGTCTGTATTTTGCCTACTTCACTCTCTGCACCCAACAAAATTGCTTTTAGAATTTCTTATCATAGCTCAGGACTTCCATCTGCAAGAATGTCTTGTTTTTCTACAAACAGGTGGTCAGCTTGTCTAATTTATCTGAACTAAACATCCAAAGCTGTTATTCTTGGAAAATAATACGGAATGCAAAGGGTTTACTTTTTGGACAAGAAATAGCTGGCAAGGAAATTAAAAAATCAAATTAGTTTTACCTTGCCAACCCTCCAAAACCAATATAGATTTGGTACTGCTCATCCTTACCTTGGTTCTGCATAGGACAATGGTAAAATCCTATTGATATTGTTTATTATGAAATAGCCTTACAGAACTTTCAGACTAGCTCATAATTATCTCTTAACGAATCATTTCTCTCTTAACACCTATGTGTATTTTCCTTCCACTGTCTCATTTTGTACAGTTTCATTTCACTTCAGTTTGAGCATCTTACTGTAGGTAGAAACTATCTGGGAACCATAGTATTAGTTATTTGCTGTAGATCCAAGGCCTTGGAAAGCATAAAGCGTTTTAAAGTAATTTTTCTAAAATCCTTTTGAAATATCTTTACTGTTCAAATACTGTTATTAAAAAGTTGGTAACTTAAAGGTAAAATATGAGAAAGTATGGTGGAAGAAGCAATGGAAAAATGAACTCTTCAAATATACAGTATATATGTATGTATGTGGTAGAAATGTGAACAAGTACTTTCTATAGGACAGGAAACAAGAATAATAAAAATAGTTTCTAAGAACAAGAAAAGTTTTGAGGCTTGTGTGTACTGTCTGAACAGTCAAGAGTTTTTATTTGCATTTTTCCAGATGATATTGCCTATCTGTCTAGCAGCACTGGCATTGTTCTGTGCCTGTTTCACTGCTGGAAGGGAGCAGTTCAGAACTTCTCTGTTCATTTGGCTTCTCAAACATAAGGTAGTAAAACATGCACAACTGCTCAGCATATTTACCCCATTTGTATATTGTATTCCAGCTTGCTAGTTAACACATGGGATGTCACACAATCACAGAACAAGCTGAGTTGGAAGGGACCCACAAGGATCATCAAGTCCAAGTCCTGGCCCTGCCTAGGATAACCCAAGAGTCATACCATGTGTCTGAGAGCATTGTCCAAATGCTTCTTGAGCTCAGCCAGGCTGGTGCTGTGACCACTTCCCTGTGGAGTCTGTTCCAAGGGTGCCCAACCACAGTCTATGTGAAGAACTTTTCCCTAATATCCTACCTAAACCTCCCCTGGCACACCTTCAGGCCATTTCCTCAAGTCCTGTCACTGGTGACAATTAAATACCATTTCATAACATAGTAGAAAAGTTACACTTCTTAAAGGAATTGATGCAGAATATTAAGATTCAACCTGTTAGTATTTCTCTATCTGTTGTAAGGTTGTACAGCTCTGTAAGCAATTAAGACTTTTTAAAATATTTAAGACTGTTTGCTTGATGGAACTGTAACTTAGGTAGCCTTCATTTCTTTGGGAAAGGGACTCTTCACTAATGGGACTGCATGAATTTCCTACAGATGTGAGTTACATTGCACTGGAAAGAAATCTTAAGGCTATCAAGTCCATGGGCTTTGTGCTGCAATATACCAATGGACCATATAGGTAAGTATTTTTATTCTTCTTATTTGGCTTTTTGATGTAGCCATGCACCAACATACCAGAGAGATATCCTTTCTGCTGTTTTAACCATGATAATACCCTCATACAATATTTACCTCTTTTTTTTAATGTTTTTCTTCAGGATCATATTGATAGTTCACATTAATCTATGGCTGACTAACATTGCGAAGTCCATTTCTTTTGTCATCTCCTGCCAGTGACTTTACATGTCCTAGCAAGCTGTCATCAGAAGCAGATGAGCTGCTGTGGATTCAGGCCTGTGCAAACTTGTTGGTTATTGCTATGTGCATGCCTCCTTCAGTCCAGCATCAGAGCTCACTTACACCACAAATTAGCTTTATGTCTGCAACCTAGAGGAGCCCTAAATGAGATACCATGAAATATCATCTTGCCCTCATATCAGACATGGAGATGAGCCTTTCTTGAAGGGGTGGACAAGGTGTGCTACACTTACTCCTGAGAAGTGCTGTACCATAAGTGACAATGTTTACCAGTGGAAACCAGCCACCCAGCACTGGCAGTGTCCCAAACTGCTCCAACTCCAGCCAGCCACACGCCTTACTTGTCACTGACGGATTCACGGTGTGTGTGCAGTGGATGACTAGTGGTGGCTTTGTGTTGCCAGGGCACCATGCCACAGAGCTGCATTTCCCCTCCGCATGGCCTCCATTTGCCTTTTTCCGCATGATTATCACCCATCTGTTGCCCTCTGCCATGTGTGGGAGGGCAGCAGATGGGCCAGAAAACTGGAACACAGGAAAGCAAGTTCTTCGGAGAGGCAAGGAGAGAAAGCGTGAGGTCAGAAAAGAAATCCATAAACTAGCTCCAGGAAGAGGAGCACTCCATAAGAGGGTACTTACCATCGATGGAAACCCCAGAAAGAGAAATTAGGTAAAAGGGACCCCAGTCAGAAGGAAACAATGAGGACTTAATGCTTTTGCTTTTTCTTCTGACCTACAGAACCATCAGTTTCATTCATTTTGTTGACTTACTTGTAAGAACCATAGTATTTATTTACCTACATAATACATTATTGCAAACCCATGGTTATTAGACATGTGGACAATACAGCTATTTCCAGGCTCTAGCTTAAAGGATCCATGATGTGAGTAAGAAACAAAGATGATCTCTACAGAGCCCTCACAATGTCCTCAGCATTCACAGCCTCTCTAATAGATTGATAAGAAAAATTACAATCAAAGCATGTATTTCCTAACTAATGTTTTCTTTACCTGTGGGAAAAATAACATTTCATAAAGGCATGTCACCAATGTAAAAGTGATCCTACAGGTAGTAAACCAAGTCATATTTCTTCAGCTCTAATTCTACTAGGTTCTCATCAACAGATGCTTGTTGATGTTCCCATCGGTCATAAACATAGTCATTAGGCTTTCTCTTGTAATTTATTGATTTTTAACTGACAATACCAAAAACTACTTTGAAGCAATTGATGGTTTTAGCAGGGGCAGAATCTGGATCTCTTTTATTTGTAGTTGTCAGTGTCATTCCATTTTATTCCAGTGAGAAATTAAAGTTTGTGCTCTCAAATCCACTGATGTTAGCTGCTGATTAAATTAATATTTCAATGTCCCTCCAGCATCAGGTAGAAATAATGTATGCAACTCCCATATCCCTTCAGAAAGAAGTATCAGAAAGTTTTCTCAGAATATGTAAACACTATGCTTGTCTTTATCTCCACCTCTATACCTCCACCTCTTCCACTTGGCCAGCCACAATGCAGATGGAAGTGTAAAAAATTGTGCCTTAAACAGTATTTCTGAGTTTTCTCCTTAATGGTAATGATTTCCCAAATACCACAATATTCGATACTCTGAGAAGCTGAGCATCACTGAATTGTGGAGAGCTAAGTATTCAGCAAGTGCTCAGCACATATACAGCATTTCAGAGATTCAAGCCCTCACTCAAAAGAAAGTAGATGCAAGGGGAATTATGAATTACACTGGAGGGGAAATTAAGATACAGGTGGCAGGAATCTAATGAGGAGAAATAAAGTAGTGTTCACTGAAAGAAAAGAAGACACAATTTTAATATGTTTGGAAGCCTCCAATTAAAATTAGTGATATTTTTCTTGAATGGCTATATGTGTATGAGTATGATATTTGTAATTAGCATTGATTAATGTTTAACACTTATTTGTGATTAAGGGCTGGGGATCTGAAGCCTTCAGCATCACACAGGATCATGCATCTTCAGGTGCACATGAACTGCATGCTACCTCCAAAAAATATCAAATGCTAAACTGAAAGTATGCCCTGATTTATTCCAAAAAAGGCTCATCAACAAGCTTTATTCTTTAATCATGAGCAATAACCAGTGGTACAACACCAAGCTGCAACAGAACTCTGGGTGATTTGGGGAGAGGAGAACAAATGGATGTCCTAGTAATGTCTCAGGAGGGTAGAGTAATGAATGGCTCATATTTCATACTCTGAATCTGGCAGAAGAGGAACTTGAATTTAGGTCTTCCTTGTTTGCTGCTAACCAGTCCTCTGCCTCCTCTCAGGCAGGAGCCAAAAAGAACATTTTCAGTGAGGTGTCACTACCAAACATGTTGGAATTGGACTCATAGCTTCCAGGCGTAAGAGGTGAAGAAAGACACGAAGCAAATGTTGGCAGTCAGCTGGGCAGGGGCCCCATTTCTGGTTTGGGGTCACTACAGTTTGTTGACACAAGCCATTTTTATGTTATTGTAAAATTCATTTTTCCACTGCAAAAAAAAGGAAAAAAATAAAACTCTGAAGGCTGTGAGAAAGTGGAACTGCTGTCCCCTCCTCAGCTCCTTGAGTGATTTCTGGTTCACAGCAAAAAGTTGACTATTCTTTGGGCCATCTTGCTATGCAAGCCTCTGCAGTAACAAGTGCCCTGTTTATAATCAGTACTAAGATACAAAAGAGAAATCTCTGGCTCACTCCCATCCTCTGTAGTTAACAATAATCTATTCAGAGGTTTGAATTTCCGTGCAAATAACCTCCTCATCTGCAATAGTCAAAGGAGTGGAAAATACAGGAGAGTCTTTGGAGAGTTAACACCCAGACCCTGTGAACATGAAGATGATTATTTTCCTCTACAAGGCTTTTTCACATGTGATAAGCTTGGCATGTTGCCTTGGTTAAGTGTCAAGCCCTGAATGTTTTTGGTTTAGCCCTGGTGGTCCTGAGGAGTTACTGGAATACTTGTTGGACCTGTTTTATATCACTGTGTGCACTGATAGTGACATTGAGAAGAAACAGGTAGAGGAGTGGAAGGGGGATCTGGATTTTCTCTTGTTCAATTCTGATAGCAGTCTCCCTGTCTGCCCAGGCAGCCCTACAGCTTCCTCCAGTCTTTCTTTGGCTATTTGACAGTGCTTTTTACATTATTACATTGTAATCTCTTCTTGGGGGAGTGGTTGTTTTTTGGGTTTTTTTTTGGTTTGGGTTTGGTTTTTTTTTCCTTTTTTTTTTTTTTTCCTCTCTTGTTCCCAAGGGATAGTTGTCAAAACTTCTTATCTGTTGATGAATGAAAGGAATATTTGTCTCCACTGCCTGGAACTGGTTAATGCAATTCTGGACAATACCACTGGGTCACTGAGTCAAGTGAACAGCAAAAGTTTAAATACATAGAAAGATTTTGTTCGGTGCCAACTTGTATCATCATTTGAAGATATTTTCTGCCATGCAAGAAAGTGAAAAAGACAAGACTGAAGGCAGTTGCAAAGAGTTTCTAGAATTGAAGAATAAGCAGTACCAAATTCTGCAACTTAAATGCTGGCAGTGGAAATCAAAAGAGAGATGCTTTAACATTTGCACTAAAAGGCATTTTCATTCTGTTGTTGGAACACTTTTTCTCATTACTGTTCATTAGAGTCTGATGCCAATCATGTTGTTGTGTATCTGGTGTGAGAAATGGTACTTCTGGCCAAAACCTGCTTATCCGGGTAAAGACAATAGACATTGTCTATGAATACAAGACCAAACAATAACAGCTATACTCTCTGGCAGTGACTCAAACCCAGTTTTATAAGGTCCTGTGAGTTTAACATCCATTGAAATGACACCTTGCAGAAGGAAAATTTAAAATAATAAGAAAATGCTTAAAATCTCTGAAACCTAAAGCCCAAGTTCATTTCTATTTTCAGCATATTTTTTGTTACAGTGCTGAGAACAATCTTTAACCTGCCTTTGTTGAAGCCAAATGTTCTATTGCTTTCAGGCAGCATGAGGTAAAGGCCAAGCTCTTCCTGTTTGTTCCAGACATATTACTACTGTGTCCCAATCTTGGACTGACAGGTCTGTTTGGGACAGAAAAATCTTTGTTTGAAAAACTAGATAAAATACTTGTGTCTGTGACTACTGAACTCTCCATAGTTCATTGAAATCATTATCAAAAATGATTACTCATAGATTCTTGTGTTGATAACACTTCCATATGACCATATGTAGTCATAGAGAAAATTCATGTATTTGTGCAGAAATGTGCGTTACCCTGAGTAGAAGCTTCGTCCCAGTATTTGCACAAACAAAGCTCTGCCTGGGTAAACATGAACAACAGACAATCAGCAAGCAAGTATTCCTTTGAATGGAAAGTCTTGGCTTGGAGCTTGAGCCAGACTCCTGGAAGCCAACAGGAGTTATCCCATGGATTGCAATGAGCTTTGTATCATGCCCTTTATTCATAGCAGTGTTTGCAAATCATCTTTTGCAGTATTCACCCAGCTGAAATCATACTGCAAGCATATTCATATGGTATATTCACATAAATATGTGCTGTGATTCATAAACAAATTACATTTGCATCTGTCGACTATAGCTGAGGAACAACAATAAGGAAAATAACAACAGAGAGGAAAGGGAGAAAAAAGTGATAATTGTGAGACAGTGAAAAGAAGAAACTCAACTACATTTCCATATCATCCCAGGTATCAAGTAACAAGGGTTTAAAAGGTTTCATAGAACCTTCATGGGAGTTCCATGCAGAAAAAAGCTATTTAATCCCTGTAGACTGAAAATGCCATTGTTTATTTCAGACCATTTCAGGAAAATGTTTATACAGTAACTCTTGCACTTCCAATCTTCTCTTGAATTTTCAAGAATGTCCTTTTTATACATCTGAATATGTTTCAAAAGCCAGTATGAATGACAGAAGGGTTGAACACCAAATGTAAGGCTCTCTGGGGACAGCTGTTGCATTGCAGTAAAAAATTGCATATTAGGAAAAATAAAAGGCTTTCTTTGGTAGGTGTATGTACATATGTGCTCATACTCTAAAAAAGCCACTTTTAACTTGAAAACAGTAATTTTTACTTATTTTTCCTTAGTAGAGTGCCAGCATTTGTTTTTATTAATTCCTTTTGTGACACTTTCTTCCAAGCTGAGAAAATGACCTCTCAGATGATTTTACCACCTCGAATTTATGAAAAATGTCAGTACATATGATTAAAGAAACACCTACCAAATCATCCTTTTAGGTATGCCAGGACTTGTAGGGAACCAAGCAAGGCCCTTGTCACCCCCTCACCCAGACATGTCTCCATGCAATCCACTGAGCTGGCTTATGTGCAGTGTTATAATGCTGTTTCTTTCCAAGCCTTGAGCCAGGCTTTAAAATGCATTACATGTTTTCCCTTGTTCCTGTTCTGAATCCCATCTCCTCAGTACAGACTATCTATAAAAGAAGGAATCAGTGTTCTCAAAGCAGACTAATTGTGTTGGATGCCCAATTAAAGACAAATTACATGGATCTTGTTCCATTTCAGAAGATGTGGAAATACACCATGGTAAGACGTCTTGGTTTAGATTTCCAAAACCAATCTTATCTTCCAAAAATTTTATTCCAGATTTTTATAACCCTTGGCTGTAAGGATCGAAGAAAACTTCACTGTAAGATGGATTCTCATGACACAGTGAGACACAGTGAGAGTCTGTGTGAAACCTCATGTTGCCTGTCTTTGGTTTAAGAAATAAATGAGTTAATCATGAAAGCACATATCTGGGGAGTTTCAAACTATAGAATCATGCAGGCTTTGTACAGCTGGGCACTCATAATCAGTTATAGCACAAAAAGCAGAAAGGTCCTTATTACTTTCCATATAATTTTTTATTTCTCTCCAAATATCAATGTTATATTGACTGTTAATCTGAAAAACCTCATTTAATGTCAGCTTGCTCACAGTTATGAAAATTCAGGTAATGTATTCCTGCTACTAATTGTATTTGAGAAAGTGTTATTAATTTCATATATCAAGTTCGTAGTGGCCATCTGTTCCCTCCGAACTGCTGCGTCTCCCTCCATCTGCCCTGTTTTTCTTCTGCTAATCGGGTGGCAAGGGCTCAGATGATTGGGAAGTTTCACTCTGACTTTTGATTTGTCACTCATCATCAAGCCAGCTGTGCATTTTTAAACAGACTCTTGCAATGGGTGGTGCTGAATTTAAATCTTACTGTCTGATTTTTTTTAAATAAAACTTTTTTTATGAAAAAAAAATCAAAAAGAAGACAGATTGTATTTTCTACTGTGTAAAATGTGCTTTGCTGCCACTAATTTGGCTGCATCTGCACTCTCATGAATAAAGATGATGGTACATGTCCAGGATATTATTAGGGACTGTGGAGAGTGGGGAAGAATTTCAAGTGCAGAAAGACACCAAAAGTTTCTAGTGCTCAGAGTAGTGAGCAAGCGTGTCAGGGTTCTGGCTTCAGCTGGCACTGACTGAAGCTAGGGCAGACCTTTGCAGATACAAATTGTAGAAAATGTTCATGCTTTAAGTAGAGATAATGATTCAAGAATGGTAGAATGGTCTTTAAATGCTTTTCCCTCCTTTATTTCCCATGAATCCAGACACAATGAATAAGGGTTACTGGTGATCACCGAAAAGCTTCCAGGATCTATGTTTTGTATTGCTGTGAAATTCACATTTTCCCTGTTTTAAGAATGAGGGAATTACCAGACAGTCACAGGCTTTGAAGTTCTTGTGAGCCCCAAATTCTCAGAATATTCCAAGCACTCTATCCCCAAGGATGGTCTATAGCAGGTGCTGGGAATAAGGTGACCTGCAGAAGATCAGAACAGTCAGACAAGATGAACTCCACACTCAAGAAAGTAATTTTATAATTTCTGGTAGTAAGAAGGTGGTCAACATTCTCAAACATAGCTTTCATCTCCTTTCCAAAATCCACATTGTTTTTAGCTATAATGATTCTAGATATTTCTGTTATTCATGCAAATGCTCAATTCCTTTCGACTGTTGTTGAAATTATTCAAACCTCAAGTGAAAGATTAAATATTTATGCCTAGCACAGAGGGGATATTGGAAGAAATGATTGGCTGAAATTAAAGCAGACAAACTTTAAGCTGTATGAGCGGAGGAAATTCCCAGACAATGAGATGTATTAAAGTATGGAATAAAATTGTAAGGGATATTATGAAAGCCTCGCCACTTGGCCCATTTGAAACAAGGGCTGACAAAACAACCTGAAACATGCGGCAGTGGAAATGAGGTGAACAGGACGGTTTATCAGGCTCCTTCCACATCAAATTTCTATTGTCCTGCAATCTGATTTATGAAACACAGACAGCACAAGGCCATTTGCAAGTGGGATTTTATCATAGTACCTGAAGCATATGATACTGTTTTACAACTCAGAGGTGAAGTCTGATGGCTTCGCTTTGCAGGGGTTCATGAGAACATTTCCTCTGCTTTGTATTTATGAGAGGTCTGGAAAAAAGATCACATGTGGAATCCTGTTTGCGTTAGGCAAAGACAAAAAAGAGAGACTTGCCAAATCTATCACATAGTCTTTGCTCTGTATTCTCCACACAGATATATGCATATCTTGGATCTTTAGGCCGGTTCTGTACGGGAATAGGAATATTTTCTGTATTGAAAAGTACTTCTGTTAAAGCTACTTCTGAATAAAAGTACATGCAAATTTGATGTGTATCTATTGCAATATTAAAAACATCTCTGTTTTATTTGATTTTCCCATTCCAGTAGTCCCAGCATTCTGATAAAAGTATATATTTAAAATTGCCATGTTTCACCTGGGTCTTATCTGCTGCCAAGGAATACCGCAATTACCTGTTCCTGTTGTGAAAATGTAAGTGCAGGCTAACCTGTCCTAAAGTTTTGAGAACCTAATCAAACATCTCACTTATCTTGCTAGCACAATCCAATAGGTAAAATGTTCCACCTGGTTTCAATGGGTGGGAGCAGAAAGGGGCAGGACCAAGAGGAGAGTTGTCACAATATGCCTTGTCTGACAGTGTTACCAGCATTTTTACAATCCTGAATGCATCCTGTAATCTCATTTTATTCAGAGCAAACACAGTTTTTGTACATCATTATAATGCATTGTATTCACAGGTCACAGCATTTGTATGCGCAGGGGACCAGTTAAGCTTGTGGTTGATCTTTTCCAGGTAGACTTGATACACTTGTGGGTGTAACCGTGGTAACTGAGTGTCACTTTTTTGGAACTTTTCCAAAGGCTTGTACCCAAATACTAGATTGGCAGTGTGGAATGAATCTCTAATTAGTTTAAAAATAAACCGAGTTACAGTCCAAGTTTTGCAAGGTAGCAAAAACTCTTTTTGGATTTAATTCTTGCCAAAACTGAAACTTGACTCTCTTATATCACTGAGCATTGTTATGTTACCAGTGTTTTATCTATAAAAAGTCATTCTTTAGAGAGAAAAATCAGGAGTCAAAGCACAATAAAGCTATCCAGTTTTAATAAGGATCATAATGTAACTCTTTTGATCATCTTGTATTTGTCTGTTCCACTGTACAGCATTTTAGTACATTCCGTTAAGAGGAGCATTTCACTGTTGATACAAAATCATGGAAAAAAGTCACATCATGTTGTTGTTTCCTGCTCTTCTGAAGTATGAGGTCTAACTTGCACTCATTCTTGAATTTTTCAAGTTGCAAATGTGTCTTTTGTAAGGTCTTACATGCGTTTGCTTTTTCTGAAGTGAACTTCATAATTGCCATTATTAATAGTAGTGACAAAATATTTACCTGGCATCGTTACTTTGACTACAGTCCACATATGTAATTTCATTCTTCTGCTTATCAGGTAAACAACGCTGAGACAATTAGTGCCATAACAAGTAAAAAGCTGGAGTAAGATCAATATCTCCTGTAACAGCTCCCAGCTCATTACATTTCAGCACAGATATACCTTGTTGTGTGAAAGGAGTCCATCTGTCTTTCCAAAAATCCAGTTAGAAGTCAGAAATGCAATGATTACACAACATATTAATACACCTACTGACATGCAAAAGTAAGTAGAAGGAGCAGATGAAAAACATTGGGTAAGAATGCTTGTAAAAAAATTAACCCTTGTAGAGCACACTAACTCATATCCTGTGGAAATTTTCATAACAGGGAAGATGCACAGCAAAATGACCCACATTTAAACCTGTGATGGAAAGGTAGATTTGCTTTTCATAATTGACTTGGAATCTAGAAAGGAAGAGGTTGCAGTACTCATCAAGGCATGTCTCCAGGTGATTTGAATGTGGATGGTGCCCAGGAAGAGAAGGTTAAATAAAACCAATATATTTACTTTATTTCTGGGTCAAATATCTATCGCAGAACTGGTGTAATTGTCCTAAATATTCTAAGTGGCATAACATTCTAGACAAGATGAGGCCACTACATCACTGGGCTGCCCTGAGGAGTCCCCCTGCAACAGAAGAGGCACGCCAATGTGCAGTCATGTTCTGTTGTCTTGGGGGCACAGACAAACACCCAGTGCAGCAAGATTCAGAGCTTTGTACCAGGAGAAAACTTCCCTGAATTAACTAGACACTTCTAGTCCATCTGTGGCTTTTCATTGTTTCTGTCTGTGATTTGTCACTGTTGAATCCCTGAAGAAGGTGATCAAATGGGGATGGAGACCAGATAAAAGCAAGCTATGGCCTAACATAGTCACAAGGATAAGAGTCAAAATCTTAAAGGAATGTGTCTAAATTCATTGATGTCAATGAATATTAAATGTCTAGGCACTTTTAAATTTACAGTTTCAAAGGACTAGCCTACAGGTCATTTGTTTGTAAAACATCATCTAAGAGGTCTTGATTAATCCAATTCCATGCTTTCCAAAGCAGCACAGCACTACTTTCCTTTCCAGTATCTATGACTGAGGACAACTGACAAATCTGGCACCATCAATACTGTAGCATACAATCTGTAAAATTCCTATGTAGAAGAAATCCATGCTCACAGTGGCTCCTTTGCTACTTTCTTACCAACATACAGCCCATAGATTTACATAGACTGCTATAAAAAAAAACTGTAGGACTCTGAGCCTGAGAGACAACCCAATCAAGACAAGAAGCCTGTGCAATTAATGACTGATCAGAGCCAGCTAGCAGCCAGAACATTCAGATTTCCCTTATTGAAGTCCACCTGCAGGAAAGAGAATGTGCAATGTCTACAGAGACAAGACAAAAGTGTACAAAGCCTTTATATAAACTTCTTTAGCCCTGTTTTACAAGAAAATCATTCCTGAGGAAGGGTTCTTCATTTTCCAGACTGGAACAGTTAAGTACAGTATATGCTAGGTTAAATTACAGACCAAAGTAATTGTACAGTTTTTGTAATGCCAAAAATTGGAAGAGAAGTTGGGCTCTGGCCATGTACATACCAGCACAGTAATAATTTCTTTTCCAAGTCTAGTCCTATGTCTTTTCAAATCAATTGTTCAGCTGCTAGATCAGATAATTGATGACTAACAATAAAACATGTTTCCCTCTTCTGATTTCTTTCCTATCCTTCTGACGAATGGAAAAAAATAGTTATGCTATGTTTTGGGAATTTATATGTACATTTGTCAATATGAGCAGACTTAAGTAAAAAGTCATGTCCCCAAGCTAAAATACCACTATCCCTTCTCTGCATGGGTAATGGAACAGATTCACCTTCACTGTAACATTGGACTGAATTACATGTTATAGTCCTTGACATGCTTTGACATGACTAATGTGACCCAGCTGGTCTCTGCAGTAGAAAAATGTGAACATAGAATGTGTGTTTTATGAGACACACATAGGAGTTGACAACAAAAAAATACCCATGTTTTTCTGTGTGTGATTCGACCAAAAATAAAAATAAGAAGAGAGAAATCCATGAGCTTATAAAGCTGTGCAAATGCACAAGCTGTCATATTTCAGTATTTACAATATTGAAAGGTAACGGCGTGTTTGTAGACAGTGGGTTTCCAAGTGTGCGTGTGTAAACTGTTCCCTCTGTCGTTTAGAGGATGACCATATAGCCAGCTTTTTTTTACTGCAGTGTTTGAGCAGGAACCATATGATACTATGTTTTATTTAAAATTGGGCTTGTACCACGAGGCAGGAAACTTGTATCTTTAGAACAATTTCATATTGCACAGTGCCACCATATGTTGCCTACTTTAGTGTTTTTAAAGAGATTGCTTACTGCCTAAAGGTAGCATGTCTCAAATTTACAAATCACATATTGCTTGAGGGCACAAGTGAAACCATTGATTTAAGAGAATGCAATATGCTTGGTTTAAAGGTGTTAATTCAACTCCATATAATCTTCCAGCTTTCCTTACATTGAAATATATATTAGTATGGGCCCAGGGAAACTAAAAATTGGGACTACAGGTTCTATAATTGTGTTTCAGTCTTTAAATGAAAGAAAAAACTGGCTGATTAGGTAGACAGACATATTTAGCATAAGTGTTCTTGGAACCTCTTGAAATGAACATCCTGAATTATGAAGCTGGCCTTTTACATTTCTCATCATTAGTGTAAATGGAAAAGTAGCCACCAGTATCTTGCAACTAATTTAGCAGATGGACTTGTTCTAACATTTTCTCTGAATTACTGTGTCCATATTTTAAAGGAGAAACTTGTCATTTATTTATATAACTTAATATTTAACTTCCTTAAAAATTTTTGATTGCTCAAAGTAATTTGATATATTTCTATTCAGTGTTTGCCTTCAGATAGCTGCTGCAAATTTGAAGATAGAAAAGTCCTAATCCCTCCAGAGGTAAAGTCATTACCTGATTCTCTACTGCTTTATCAATTCTAAATTAAAATATTTCAAGTGATGAAATGTCTAATATTTTCATTGAATATATACCATAACAAAATAATTCTCTCTGGCTTCATAGCCTAAGGGTGATGAGCAGCTCTTACAATATTGTCATTATTATTTTATTTTGCTGTATTTCTATTAATGTACCTGATGTGAACTGATGCAAAAAAAAAAAAATTGTAGTCCTGTTGTAGTGCAGTGACCCATAACAAAAATGAGTCTGTCTCTGAGAGCTCACTGTGTAGCCCTCGGGCATAAATACACAGGTGGACAAAAAAAGCAAACAAACAGTACAGAGTCCTGATGGAACACAGACGGTATCTGCACTTAAGGGTTCAGACACAGCGGATCTTGCTTTCTCACTGCTTGTAAGGAGGGAGATTGGGTGAAAACCATTCTTTCTCTCAGTTTCCAGCATCACCTGTGCAGATCAGGATCAGCAATCACAGTGTGAGCTGGTGCATTAGCAGCATGGGATGTTGCAGAGTTTGAGCTATTATAGAATGAAGTCCCAGAATACTATGGAACCAGGGGGTTCCCTAAGAGAGAGTAAGGTGCCAACTTTCTTCATTTAATGGGGAAAAACATTCAGAAAATCCTCAGATATGCTTCATAAAGAAGCCAATATCTGATGCTGCAGCTACTGTGGCCTAATGGGAATTAGGGTGCTCTGCAAGAAGGGCTTAAGACAAGGGTTAGTGTTGGCAGGTTGTCTTTTCATCCCTTTTATTGCCTCAGTGTTAAATGGAATGCTGGTAAATATGTCAAAAATGAACACTGAAACAGAGCCTGAATAGGTCATGCAATTAAATGTCCTGGTTTCTGCAGTATTTCATTGTGGCTAAGAGATCGGTATGTGAAGTTTCAGAAATAACCTTTATTTTTTGCATAAATCCTGCCTATGTTTAATGTATTTCCTGCTTTCTTATAAATTTGATAATAAAGGCATTTTTAAGCACTTTGGTGACAGGTTCCAGAAAGAGTGTATTTTTTGGAAAGTGCTGACATCGGCTGCTGGGACTCACACCAGCGAGTCAGGTAATTCTTTATAGGAGCCGGCTGTGGCATGTGCTGAACAGTCTCCAGTTTCCAAAGCAAGCATTCAGCCTATGCAGCTCACGAGTCATCCTCATTACTAAGGACCAGCGCTGGTGGTGTCTTTACAATGCTTACACATCACTAAATAGTCTTCAAAAATACCACTGTGGCTTAATTTACTTAATATTAGTATACATGTTAACTTAATACCTTTCTTTCTTTTAAGAAAAAAGGCAGTTTACAGGACGCTTTCTTGTCAGGTAATAGCTCTCTGGATTAATTTAGAGAGTCCTTTCTTGTCAGCACAGGCGGCAGCCCCCTGCCATGGCCAGGGATTAGGTGCCCCCCAAGGCTGAGCCGAGCCGGTTGGCGCCTTTATGCAGGCGACCTTTGCGTGGCCCATGCTGTGGCTGCCGCTCTGAAGCCGGTGAGGAGGAGATTAGGCTGTCCCCAGCCGGCCAGCCGGCGCTGGGTGTGGCTCGTTCCCATTTTGGCGAGCAGATGGTGGCAGCCCAACAGGTGCACCCTGATGGCAGCATCTGCTCGCCGGGCGAGAGGGAGGCCGCGCCCCAGCCCCGCACCAGCTGCGCCGTGCAGGGCAGGGCACAGGCAAGGTGCTGAGAGATGGAGGCTGGTGACCTTCAACTATTAACCTTTTTACATTACACTCTGGAAAGGGGTGGTATGGTAAGACTGCATTGATCTGAATATTATGGGATGAAAAATAACTGGAGACTAGGAGGTGATTGATTACTGAGTGTAGGAAGCAGTAGGCAGTTTGATTTTAGGCTCTCCAGCAAGTGGCAGGGTCTGTCAGCCGCTAAAACCCACCATCCCTTCCTTTGCAGCAGTTGTTTCTCAGGGCATCAATGAATGGAGACTGCGCTGGCTCCACATTATTTTGGTTTTCTACTCAGAAACAGAAGTAGAACAATCAGTCTAGGATTTTTGAAGTCCTTCATGCTCAATCCTGCTTCTATCCCCACCAAAAAAAACCCCTGTCTCTTTAATGCAGTGAACATGGTCCCTGCACTTAGGGCAACATCACATATTAATCTGTTAGTTTACTTACAAGCAGCACAAGAGGGAGTGCTCAAAATGAAAATAATACTCCATTTCTAAGAAATGTTTGTCTTAGCTTCTAAAGTTTATGCTCTGTACTACCTTCTCACTTTATACATGTCTGTATTCAATCCTTTCCTTCCCAGCTTGACCAGATCCATACTCTTCTGCCTCACACTTGCTTTAGTCCAGCCCTAGACCACCTTACCTATCACCCTTGCACAAACAAGCAGCTCTCCAGCTGAACTTGTCTCCAATTTAGACTCTTTAGCTATTCTCACTTTAACTCTTCTCCCTTCCTGTTTCCACTTTTGCTCTGCTTTTGGTCTGACTTGAGGTAAGGTCTGCTCTTCCCCCAGGGCCCTTTAATTCTGCTGATGTTCTGGGTCTCTTGCAAGGTCTTTGCAAACCTGGCAGTTTCTGTCAGACTAACAGCTGTCTCCATCTCTTGTAGCTCTGGGGCTTTCCAGGGTCAGAAGCACATCATGAAGCCATGAATTTCACGACTCTCATGTGGAAAAAATATTGGCTCATATAAGCTTAGAAGAAGCCTTCTGGTCCAGAGGATACAAGACAACCTGATGGAGTCCCACAAAAAGGAGCTGCTAAAATGCTGCCAAAGATGAGAAAGAGCACCCCTCTTTGAGGTGGGGTAAAAAGGTGGGTTATTGATCTACACCTTTGTTTTCAGAAAGTCTTAATGGCTGGGCTGAGCTACAAGCAGTTGCTTGTTTCTTGTGGTCAGCCTCAGTTCCTCCCATGCCTGGAGAAGGGAGGTACAGATGCAACAAGGACTGTTTCCATCAAAGCAAAAGTTGAACTACATAATGTCTGGCAAGATGAGTGGTGGCATCCAGACTTGTCTGGGTGCCTATTTGGGGAACTGGAGAACAGCTCTAGTTGCAGTTACTTGAATCCTGAGTTTCCTTTAGAGGGTTCATTTGGAAGACAATATAACTAATATTAAGCAGATTGCAGTCTCACACCAGAATTGCCTTCCAACAACAGCCTTTTAAAGAGCATATTCATTGGTGGGAGCAGGAGTTGGCTACAGTGATGGAGAAATAACTTCTTTAATTGAAACCAACCTGAAGGAATGGGAGACAACAGGTGACCAGATCTATAATTAGATTAAGTTCTTAAATTCATAGGTCTCGATTCTTTAAACTCCATTATCCCTTTTTCATCTTTGCAAGGTATTGGTAGTTGCTCTGCAGTTAAAGATATCAAAAATCACTTTATGTTGCAAGAGGGAAGGCTTCTCCTCAAATATATTTTATTCAAACATCTTGACTCCTAATTTCAAATGATTATTCAGAAGTTTAGATTGGTGAAAAAAACAATCAGTGTAAAATTTTCAAATCAATTCTTATTGCAAATATCGCTAAATTTATATATAGATATTTTCAACAGAACTATTCATGTTTAATTTTTGTGATTTTCTCCAGCAGGTAGTAAATACTTCAGCCATCACAAATACCTATATAATATTGACCTCATGTTTCTGAAGATTTCACAAGCTCTAAGAATAAATCCTTTTGAATATAGAGCTCTGTTTAAATATTTTTTTTCCACTACACAACATGCTTGAAAAGTGACAGCATAACAGTAGAGTATTTTACAAAATAATTAAGGTAGTTATAGGGCAGAGATCATGCCACACCAAACTCAACAAATTATTAATAATATCCATAAACCCTTAACACAGTTGTGTATGACATTATTGTTTTCAAGTCTACTCAGTTCTTTCATATCCTTGTCTCTAAGCTCTATAAAGAGTTAGGCTTACTGCACTGTATAAAAGTCTTTTCAGACCATGGCAAGCTTTTCTCCCCAGATTATAGCCTATACTGTCTTTGCTGGTTGGGATGCTCTTATTGCAAGCCCTGGGAGAGTCCTGGAAAGCTGACAATGCTGTTTTCCTTTGTGGGGTTGTGGAACTAGCTCAGAAGGGGTTAAGTGGCTGGAGACCAGCTGGGCTCTGTTAATCTGCAGGGACCAGCTGCTTTGTATAAAAAGGAAGACAAGAAACAGAGTGGCTAGTGCTGAGGGAAAGCTGAGGGTATTGAATTGCTAAGTTTGGGAAAGGGGGAGTGAGCACTTGTGTATCAGCCTTTTGGTGTGCTGGAAAAGGAAGAAGAGCTCTGTAGGTATTTTGGTTTGCCTGAGGAGCTGCTATTGCTGGTGATGATTGGCGGTCCACCCAGGATACTGGCTTTTATTTCTTAGGCAATCCTAAAAAGATGGCCCTGTAGGGTAAAAGCTGGTAACTGAATAAGCTGGTGTTGATGAGTCCCAAACTGTCTCTGATTTCAATTGAATGCTTTTCAAAAATGAGAAAAAAAAAAGGAGCAGTGGAAGCTCTTTTGGTATCTTCTAGAGTCCTGAAGTAAAGAGCCAGTGCCCTCTCTTTTGCCTGTCCCAGCAAATTGTCTGATAAATACAACTTGTATTTCTCAAATGTGACAAAGACTTTAATCTGTCCCAATGTGCATTGATTGTACTTGTGTATATCACGAGACTTCACCTCCTGTAACGCTTGTCTGTGACAAATAGGCTGCAGAAGGCAAATCCTTCAATAGTTTTTACTACTTTTCTTTACATATTAACTCTGAGAGATTTTAGTGCTTATTTTACTGAACTGCTTTGAATAAAAAAACTCTGTAAGCAGAAGTTGAATTGCATAATACAAAGCTATTAAACTATATTTAGTGATTCCATTAGAAATCTGCTGTTGAGCAAGGCAGAGCATATGGAGAGGAGTTGGTGAAAACCTGATTAAACATTTATATGGGGCATATTTTGATTTAACTTGCATAAATAATTCATTTTTTTGTTGGGTTTTTTTTGTTTGTTTGTTTTCTTTTCTTTCCTTCAAAACCACCCTTTTCTACACCTGCTCTGCTAAAAATAATGCTACTGTAGCTGCACTGAAGTAGTAGCAGGAGTGAGTGGGTATCTCATACCAACCCATCTGCACTGGAGGCTATTCTCTCTCCTAGGTTTGATAGGCCTATATCCTTTTGAGAAAAAAAAACTTTATTCCTATATATCTGCAGCAGTTTTCCTTTGTCCTTACAAATAATAAAATTGTGATGTTCCAAGGGCAGCAATTATTATGCAGAAGTTAAGTTATGCTAGGAGTCCAGATCAATAGGAGAATTTCCCCAAAGCTAATGGGAATTGCAGCTCACATATCAGATGACTGATCTATTTTCTAAACTCAGTAATAATTTTAAAGGGAGATTCATTTCTGAACTTTACTAAAGTCTGGGTTTGATATTCTAGAGCAGACTCAGTTTTTGTACTCAGTTGGGACTCAAAGTCTGATTTGCAGTAACAATAAAGGTCTTTTATGACTTCTTGATATTAATAATGTGGTATAAAGTGTGTCTAAATCCTGCTTTAGGGCCCCCTCTTGCCACTAAATATATGAGGGAATTCAAGCTTTTTCTTTAAGAGTTGATCTGAATGAACATTCAGGTGCCCCAAAGCATGGATTTTTCTCTGAATCTCCTGAGAACAAGGTATTTCACAAAAACTGTATCTCTTTTCCCTCCCACTGAGTTTCAGAGTTCAAACACTGGCAATTTCCAGTACCATCTTTTCTTATCTCCTTGTTACAAGTAAGATTTCATTACCTGCAGAACAACCAGTGCGAACTTTCCAGCATCAGCATTGTCCCAAGATCTTTTCTGTGACTGCCATCACTCATTACAGCAATGTGCTGCTCTTTCATGGTGGCCCAGCAGACTGCAGAAACATGGGGCTCTGGATCATTACCAGGGAACAGTCACTTTGGGGTCATTATCAGAGAAAAGTGTTACCTTTTTTTTTTTTTTTTTAAGGCATATTCTCTCCAGCTCTGTGTGACAGCTGTTGTCTTCTGAATCCCATCTAACTTCTGCAACCCAGCAGTTTCAACTCAGGTGTTTCAGCAGGGTATTAAATTATGAAATTTTTCGGAAAGAAGCAGCTAACATCTTTTGAAACAGAAATATTATCTCCTGGGTGGAACACACTATGTTGAGTACTGAAGGGCCTTATGAACCTGCTCAGATAAAAGCTTCTGATAGTGTGTGTTTGCAAGTATTAATCATAATGTGGTGATGTAAAAATCTACCCCAAACTCAGAGAGGCTGTGTGGAGTAATTCTAATATTTTGGCCAGTCTATAGATTGCTTTTGGCTTATATGACAGCAGCATGTCTGTTAAACTGCGAAAGTGAGCTCTAATGAAAAATTAGAGCCTGTGGCCATGGCTCTGGGCCTGTGTCTTTGACAGTTCTATCTCATGCCTGCACTTTTCAGCGTGGTGAGAAGTTTAGTAGTGCAAACCTGTGTTTGAGCAGTCCTTGCAGCACAATGTGTGCAGGGAGAGTGCCCAGGTAGCACTCAGCCAGGGTCATGCCCACCAAGAGCTGCCGATGCTGCGGTAGCAACGAGCATGTGGGGGAAGCTATGTTGGGTTCTGAATTTCATTAAAAATCTGAGATGTCTATGCACACAGCCTTATTCACAGTTTTTTCTGTATTGTGATTTTAGGATATAACAAGGTGTTAACAAGAAAAACATGTTTTCATTAAAGCTGTATACAAAATGTATCTTTGCCCTGAGCCCTTCTGTGTGTTTATTTTTCTGAAACAGTCTGTTACTTAAAGAAACAAACAAAAACTGAAGCAGGGAAAGAAACTTTTTCCTTTCTGAGTGAAGGTCCATTTTCAACAACCCCTTTTATTTCCAGACACTGAGGGTTATGAGCTGCTGGGTGGGCTGTACTGGCCCAGGTGAGGGCCACACCTCACCTGTTGAACTTATTTAGTTAAGCCGTTGTAAACATTTACTCTGTTTTCTTTCTCAAAGTGAAAACACTGTAAAAATAATGGCTGCCATAAAGACTGCATTAAACACTTTCTAAAAGGTTACAGTTTGCAGCTGTGAGGTCGTTGCCCTCTGATTACACTGCAGCACTGCCTTTCCCCTGCGCTCTGCGGAGCCTGGGAAAGCCCTGCCCTGCCTTCCATGCTGGAGGCGTTTGGCCTTCAGGGTGTTGAGCATTTCCTGGGGGTCAGGATGGGGATGAGAACCAGGTCGTGGAGGCCTGCTGGCAATCTTCTCTCACCTGCTGTGTGCTGTGGGTTTGCCCATACCTCCCACCGGTGCCCATCCGTGAGATAAGGAGCAGTGAAGGGAATCTCATTGATAAAGGTGTGTAGAGATGACAGCAGAAGATGAGAGAGGATTACATACAAATCTACAGAAATGGAAACTCTCATAGGAGACCAAGACAAGGAGTATTCTGCGGATTTGTGGTGGGCAGAGCAGGAGATGAGAACTGGAAGCTTCAGTCACTTTAATAATTTTGATTAAAAGAGGTGTGGGCTACAGGTACAGACCTAGCTAAGGAAAACTTTCACTGGTCCGAGCTGGTGTCATAAAATAAAGAGTCATCTAAACACCTGACCATGAGGAATGACTGGTTATGAGCAAGCCCTTAAGCCTACTTCCCCCAGGTCTCCCTTGTCAGCCTCTCTCCTCTGCCTCCCTCCTCACCTGTACAGGTAATGCTGCAACAAAGCTCCTGACTCAGGTCTTTTGGAATGGGACGTAGGAGCTATGAACTTGTGAAAAGAGAGGAATAAGCTTGGACCGGAGAGTGTGCCATTTGTTGCTCTTCATATTTGTATGTTCTGTGCTTGCAACTGTGCACAAATTCACTTTTATAATGTGACAGAAGATAAAATAGCCTGTTTTGTCCCATATTCCCAAAGCATTAAGGATCCTCTGGCATATATGCTGTGCTCAGTCTGCTATAGGAAGAATTTTCCATTTTTTAGTTATTTTTTAAAAGTAGGGATATCAGATTCAGGCAGAACTTCCCTTTTTGTTCTTAGCCTTAGAGTCCTTTTGCTGTTGTGGTTGTTTTGCACTGTCGTATTCCTCACATTTTAGAAGCAGGCAACTAAAATCATGCTAGGTTTTAAAAAATAAACAAACCTCAAATCTCTCTTAACTAAAGCATGTGGATTGCCTAGGGAAACCAAACAGGTACTCTGGGGTAGATCCTTAGGTAGGTGTGTTGTTGTCATGTCAGACCCGGTGGAGCTATGACCTTGCTGGGTGGCCTGCATATCACTTGAATAAAACAGGTGAGTCTGTGTGATTTTCAAATTCAATGGGCCTGTAATTTCACATTCCAACAAGACAAAGTCCAGTCCCCCAGGAATAAGGGACGTTACAGAGAGCCATATGCTGGGATTAGTCTTTTGAGGACTAGAGATGTTGAATTGGTTCTCTAAATTAACAAGCCCTCTTGTTTGTTCCTGATCACTTATCCCTCTACCTTCTAGCTGTCATGCTTTTTTCTTCCCATACCATAGACTTGGAGCCTGGGAGAAGTAAAAACCTTTGGGCCAATATAGTCACTGGAACCGAATGGAAGTAGGGGAGCTGCATTCTCCATCCCAGCCAACAAATGCATCCTGGAAGGAATTTTATACTTAAATTGGAAATTAGTTTAGCACTCACATTTTTGCCTACACTAACAGTTTGGGGAGAGAAGAAAAGGAAGACTTGTTGGCACGTAACTATTGTAGCTGGGCACATGAAAAGCAGTTTTAATCCACACTTAGTTTAGCTGGCAACTGTCTTTATCATCTGCTTGGAAGGTGCTTAGTGAACACAAGGAAAAGAGCAGCCCCTTGTACCTGCTGCTACAAGGAAATGCAGAACTGAAGGACAATACTGCTCTCATCTGAAATATGTGGGGTGAAACTGCATGAAATTTAAACCAGTCAATGTGTGTGATGCTCTGTGCACTTGAGGAGACATGGTGCTACATTGCTACTTTGTGCTTATTTTTTCAAATCCATTAGTGCTGCACTTTCTTGGAATGTTTTATTCAAGAATTGAGGGAATAGTTTCCCTCTGCTTTGTATTTATTACTTAACCTTTATATTCAAAACCTTTATTGCTTACCCCGAGGAAACCAGATTGGTTATACCTTCTACAAGTAGGTAGCTGCAATGTGGGAGGCACACAGCTGTCGTCAGTCTGTCTGTCTGCACAGGGCTCTAGCACCATTAAGGCTCTCAGACTTTCTCCCCTGTGCCATCTTGCAAAGGAGGTGTGTGGTGATGATACTCCAACTTCTCCCAGCACTGGAAACAGCAGAATGACTTAGCTTTGCTCAGGACAACTGAAGAAGAGTTTTAGTCTTTGGCTTTTTGTCACCCAAGTCTTTACAGAGAAATTATTGGTGCTGTTTGAGCCCATATATTGCCTTATTGTTATTTGTAAAACTGCAAATGTATTTTTGCATCTGACAGCAATCAGTCAAATACCAAGAGAAGGATCTGCTCTTGCCAGTGTCTGTTAGATCTCTACCATGATGTCGGAAGAAGCTGGTTTAGACTGACAAGAGCTGACTAAATACCTTGCTTTGCTTATCTGTGTCCAAAGAATTTGTTGTCTTTCTTTCACTGTGCTCAATTTTGTGTTGCACATATTAAGTCAGGCAGAGAGTGGGAGAACCAGCTCAAAGCACAATGAGCCCTGAGCACTATCAGCTGGTGCTGGGTCTGGGAAATGCTGGCAGCCAGTACATTGTGCAGCAACATGGAATCTGTCATCAGCTCTGTGTGCAGAATGTCCAACAGAGGAGAACCTACTTCAGAGGGATGGAAAGGCAGTATGGCCTATGGTCCTTGAAACATTAGATGAAAAGACTTATGCTTTACAGCAAATGAGAGGCTCCATTTTCTTCTGCAGTATACTTTCTGTCTGGAGGAAACTTCAACCTAAGAATGTAGTCACTCTGGCCTGATATCAGCCAAGTAAAATGGCAGTGTTAGTCATGTGGCTACTTAATCTGCCTCCTACTTATACTCTTTCCATATATATTGGAGAGACACAGACACCTCCAGCAGTAACTGATTCCTTAAAATATAGTAGACCTTGGAATGTGACTGAAAGAGAGCCCATTCAGTGGGCTGGAGTGGATGATCCATGCTTTTGGACAGCTGGTCTGAAGTGAGCTCTTGGACTTTATCTCATTACAAGATACATCCAGTGCAGTTATAATCTCTTTTCTTGGTTTTCTTATTTATCACTTTTTCTTAGAATATTTTGAAAAAAATGTTGTGGGAAAAAAGCATGGAAAATATTAAGAGTGAGACCACAAGGGCTGGATAGGACGTTCTGTGGCTATACATCCAATAAGTCCCATGCTTATACAAGAATTTCTTCTGAGCATGGTCTGTCAGCACCTATTAATGTTATTCCAAACAATGGTGTCTGATTTGAGCTGGCTGGGAAGAATTCATTGAGAGAAGAGAGAATTCAATGAAATAATTTTCTGAATGCCTGAAAGTGGGTACCTGAATATATATCCTCTTCATATAAACCTTGTTTATATGAAATGCCTGCAGTCTGTATTGCAAGGGCTGACATTTCAAACCAACCTTCTTTAATAAGCATAATTTTTTCAATAGATTTTTCATGAGATTACCCCACTTTCTAGAATTCAAAATAAAAATAAATCCTCCTGTGGTCTGTTTTTTCCATTGTCTTTGGCAATCTTTCAGTCATGTATATATTCTTTCATTAGATAGAGAACTAATGACAAATAACATTCAATAAATGTCTAAAAAGAAAACATTCAATAAATGTTTAAAAAAAAGACATTCAATAAATGTCTAAAAAATTTTATTGTTCTCTTCTTCAAGCATATCCAACATTTCTTTGTAATCAGCTAAATAAATTACGTTTGTTGCAGGAGTCATTACTGGGGCAATTTCCGCACACTGCTTGTTACAAATAGACTAACCCATGCCTACAATTAGAATAAATCAAGCCAGCTGAGAAGGTTCAAATACATGACACAAACTTGACTAAACAGCAACATGACATAAAGGGATGCTGTAATGCCTCCATGATAATAGTATGCAAAATGTAAAAGACCGCTTTTCTGTATGCTGCCATATGTCCACTGCAGTTTGTGGACATATGGACGTAGGACTCTCTCATGTGTAACGTATATCACACAGACAGAAATAAAACAGGAGTAAAGGGCTGATATCATGAACACTGTTTAGAGGACAAATTAAAATGTTTGTTGTGGCAAAAACATGGGTGTACTAATTAATAGCTCTAGATTGTTTACTGGCACTGGCTGCAGCAGGTTTTTGATAGGTTTCAATAAAAGACAAAGCTGAATCAAACTAAGCCTCTGAATATAAATGTAATTGCTTGAATGAGGTCTCCTTTCTGGGGAGACACATTGCTTATCTTTCAAATTGCAGTTTATAATATGAATTAAGGTATTTGCAAATTTACTTGCAGTGCTGATGTATTTATTGCTTTCTATTGTTGCTCACTGGGTGCAAAAGTGGAGTTTGAAACAAGAAAGGAATAAGAAAGCTCACAAGAAGTTTTCATATTGATGAAAACATTTGGAACATAAAGTTTAGTTCTTAGCCAACAAGAAAGTGATAATGTACATCAAGTGATACGTGCATGTTGTGCTTTCATTCCTCTCAAAGACAGAAGCTGCCTGTTAAATATTTTCTTGCCAGCAATCAAAATGGTATAGACTTAAACCTTGTCTCTTTGAGAATGTGGGGAGCTGATCTAAATCAAAACAGATGCCCTCTACACTTAATAAAGCCAGTTATTTACATCCTCTTGTTAAGAGCTACAGGCTAAAGAAAAGTGTGAGTAAAACTACCTGACACCTAGAATGAATGAAAAACAGAATTACAAGTTAAAAATTAATAGTATTTCACTGTACTATTTTAATGGTTAATTTAAAATTTTTCCTTTTGTTTTGCAAGCAGAGCTGGAAAAGCACAGCAAGTTGTGGAAAGACAAAAGGATTTTTATGGCAGATAGAAGCTGTACCCTGAATATTAAGAACATGAGTGAGATCAGCAGTTAATGTGCACATAGCAACTTGCTTCCATAGGAGAGACACCAATTTCTCCCCCAGAGAGATTAATCTCCTCATACATGAGTCATTCAAGCATGAAGAAATATTCTTTGGACATGGTGCACCAAATGGAAGCCCATACATCAGACAATGATGGTGTATTATATTGAGACGTTTATAGGACTGGGACATGCCAGCTGGGATGTGCAGCTTTAAGGGAATAAAAAAAAAATTGCATTTTAAGGTGGATCTGCAGAGAAACTCAAGCAGCCAACACTGTAAATGGGTGTACATTTGCTTCTCCCTTCAAATGCATTTCTAGCAGGAGGGGAGTCCCTTCTCGTGGAAAATGTTTACTCACATTTTTATCTTGGCTTTTTTCAGCTACATGTCATAGTCTTCATAATAGGATTCTTGCCCCTTGTAGAGCTGTACTTCTGCCTGGCCTCACATCCATGCTGTAACTCAAGTTCTTTCCAAGTTATAGTCATCCTAAAGGGTTTGATATATCCTGCAAAGGTGCTGAACAATGACAACTGAGGTTTCCTGAATAAATTTTGGAGTGTGTGTTGCAAAGTACTCAGAAACACAAATTATTAGCTTCTGAACTGGAGATAGCAAGGCAAATGTGGGGTTTCCTAATTTTACCAAGGAAGACTTTTGGTCAGTGTTTGGCTGAGCAAACACGGCTGGGCTCCCTGCAATGCAGAGCCTGTCTTACTTCTGTCAAGCAATGTAAACCTATGTGTTTATCATTAAAACACATTTACTCATAAATCTTCACCTATAAGTCAGTGTAGGCAAATACTGCTCAGTGGCCATGTTTTTTCATCTAAGATTCCCATCTGCGAAATCTTCCCCCCCAGGAAAGGAAAAACACTGGTTAAAGCAAGCACTCTCAAACCAACAGGAACACTTCAAATGCAATTTCTATTTTTGCAAGTATATAGATACCCTAAGTAAATTGTTATTAATTATTCTGTACAAAATGATCTTTCTGTACACTAAGGCAGCACTCTTTCTTCGGCAGACACACACAGGTCCTGGTAAATAAACTGGTGTATTTCACAAAATATGATACTCAAAGGCTTTCCCACACTGATAGAGGACAAATGTGCTTGAGTTATGGATCCATCATCAAGCAGTTCACTCCAAGAAGGGACAGGCAAGTGGCTGTGTGGTTATCCATCTACGATGGCACTGAGGGGGACTCATACTCACAGGTAACCCCAGAAATACACCTGCACTGTGGACTGGAAGAACAGAGCTGTAGGGTTGCTGTGGTAAACATTTCATGTTTGGAAGAATTTGGTAGAAATATCTGATATTGTTCATATGGCTCAACCTTTTTTCATAATTCAAAGAGCATATGGATGATGCTCTCAGCCATATAGTTTCAAGTAATCCCGTGAGGAGCAGGGAATTGGATTTGAGATCTTCATGGGTCCTTTCCAACTTGAGATACTCTCTGATTCAGTGACTGGAAGGGGCAGATATGCAAAAATGCACTTTTCCATTTCTAGTTTCTGCCATTCACTTGTGGCCACTTTAATTATTCTTGTTTCTACTTGTCTCAGACTAAATTCTGATTATTTTCTCTTCTGCATGCTTCTCCTGCACAACAGAGATGGATGGTAGAGCTCGCTCATAAGAAATATCTTTCAGATCATATTTGCATTTTCTTTTGGGATAAAGATTTTCCTAGGGCAACTTATCTGGCTTAGATTTTTAATTCCAACTTTACAAGAGGCACAGATCTCCCTTTTCAACACTTGTATCTGTTGTAATGAGTGCTAGTGCAGCCCTCAGGATAAAATATGGCAGCTGAGGCATTACCTGTGCTCACTCATGGCTCTGTCAGCTCCCTGCAGCCCAGCTTCCAGTGCAATTTCTGCCTGAAGGTGTAGCATGAAATGGGCATCCACTAATCCTGCACATGGTGTGAATGACTGCTCTCCCCACTCCCAGACTCTATGAGAATGGGAAGCAAAACCAAAACAGATCAGCGCTCCAAAAGTTTCAATTTTAATAAAACCAAATAAAACCCTCACAAACACAAAATATTTATCAAACTTTTCTAAGTCTGAGTCCTTTTCACTTCCCATCATCCCCTCTCTTACAGATTTATACTTCCATTAAAAAAAACAACAATCTTGCAGGTTTTTACAGACTATCTGCTCTCTTTGAGATTGAGGTTGTGAATGTTTTCCTTGCAAAGTATCATCTTTTCATGTCATAAAAATTTCTAGTGGTAGATAGTGTCTATCAGGCAACCTTCCTTCTTGGGATATTTAACTCTACTTCATTTCCCTGGCAGGAAATCTGGATTCTAAGAATGTTAAAAAATGTGCTATAATGGATGGTTGTGAAACATTTTCAATTTAAAATTCCACTTACCTATATCAGGAAAGCTGTGTGTTTTTTCAATAAAATATTTCATTTCGAATTCATTTGTGCCTCAGAAACACATTATATTTTGATACATGATATACAGCAAGAAGAAATCATACATATTTTATGTGCAACACATTGAATTTGTAATATGTGTCTGATAATGACTTTACACTAAGTTCCTATTCCTCTACAGTTGTAGAGGAATAGGAATGTAATTGCTGTCCTGAGGTAGACAGAGTCTGCTTTAGTGCTGCTCGCTTGCTTATACAGTTGTGGGAAACCTATAAATCTGATTTGAGTCTCTGATGAGACTTTCATACACCAAAGAGAAAAATGATACATTGTGATAAAATCCAGGACTTGTCTTCTTCTGGATGATTCTTCTCTTTTAGAGTTTGGAGACTTCATTCAGGCTTAAGTACTTTCTGTGTATGTTTTGTTTTAGATATATTAGGAAAAGTTTTTCACTAAACATGGCTTCACTTGGCAGAGAGACTTTTTTAATGATTTCAGCAGACTGAGTTGGAACAAGTGCTCAAGCTGCCATAAGGAGAACTAATTATTAGATTTGAGGGTTTATGTATGTATATTTATACATGTATCTGTAAAAACATAAGGGAATAAATGCAATGGACGCCTGATATCCTCTGCAAGTCCTGCATGAAATAAAAGCGTAGCAAAAGCATGGAGGTAGGACAGCATCAGGAAAAATGAGACTGAGAGCTAGGACTTATTCATTTTCCCACAAGATGGTTCTGACTTTCTGCCAGAAGGTCAGCATCTGATAAAGTATTTTATACTAGTGCCTTTCTTTTTTAACATGATCTGTAAGAAAGTGAAGTATGTGGGCTTAAGCTGGTAGAAGACAGTCATAGATTTCAATTTCAGCATAACACCATTGAAAGAGTGGTAGATAATAAATAATATTTTTAGTTGTGAAATAGGAATTGTAAAGTCTTTGCTAATGCTATGCAATAAATAGTGGTGGCATTTTTATGGCACATTTTTAGAATTAAAAAGAGAATCCTCTTATTTCAAAATGCAACATCAAAACATGATTTTATTAACATCTTTAAACGGAAAGCCAGTAGCTCCTCTTCCCCTTTCCCCCTCCTCCTCCCCTCAATTCTCTGCCTTTTTCAAGAAAAAGAAGTTATATTTAGGAAACATATCTCTTCCCTCACAGAGATCCACCACAGCTGGACTTCTCTCCTGCCATGCAGGGCAGAATATCACTGTACATTGGCTTTCTCTGTTTTACTGAAAATACACATTGAAGCATTTCTCTCAATCAGACTCTGGACTGGAGAATAGGTGATTTTTACTGACATCTCCTACTGCTGTTACTTAGTAAGCTGTTTAGTGCCTGTCACAAGGATGGAACCTTCTCCAAGACACTCGCTCAGAAAATGGGAGAAAATGTATGCTGAGTGATCTGAGGGGATCACCTCCAGAATGTCCCCAATTGAGAGTTTCTGGCTCTAGCCTTGAAGGTGTTCCAGTCACATGCCAAGCATTCCTAGCCAGCCAATTAAAAGAGTCAGTTAATTGGTGCAGAACAGGAGGTGACTATTATCTAAATGATATCTTTTGCATTTAAATGAATATTAGAGAGGGTGGAGATTATTCCTTCTGTAAGTTTATACCATTCCTAGAACATCAGGGCTCTGATTCCTGTAGGTATTAATGTTGCTCCAGTATTCCCGAATATCATCATCCCTTTACTTCTGTTCCTTTGCTCAAATGCATCACCTGCACCCTTCCTGGTCAGTGATGGCTCTTTCTGGGTGACTTTTCTCCAGCTACCTCCACACAAGCATTCTTCTCTTCATCTTTCTGTATGCCAAGACATTTTCTAGGAGGAAAAAAAAAAAAAAAAGGAAAAATGTTTGGAAAGGGAAAGTGAGAATCTCTGCTTTTATTGCTTTTCAGTGATTAAATGAGGCAGATATGGTCCTCTCTATAGACACAGGCAGCAGCAGTACATTTTTCCATGGATGCATCAAAGCTGGGCCTTTCCTGGGGAGTAAATTAAATCTTCCTGTCTGCTTTGTACCTAATGTTAGAGCAATTATCAGGTGAAATTGGAAGGGGAACTGCCAGGTCACCTTGACATTACATTACCTGAAGACTGTCACCAGGCTGCAGGGAGAGCCCATGTGAGATCCTGGCTGCAAAGTAAACTGAGCTGTGGCAGAGGGGATGGTAACTGGCATTATTCCAGGTTTAAGTGGCATCTTCAACCATAGGCATGGGTTACCACGTGGGAACTTCACACACTGTGCAAACACCAGCTGATGTTTTTTCATCCTGGCCAGAGTTTCTGGGTAGGAAGTCTAAGGTGGGAGCTACATGACTGTTATCTCAGAAGTAGCTTTCAAATAAGCCTGAGCTGTGTCAGTGATGAGCATATAAACTGCTATGTTGTTACCTAGCAGTGAATGTTGGAATTTCCTTCCCAAAAAAGGTTGATGTGTGTCAGAACTAGCAGAGCTTTGTTTCTTACAGGTGTGCATCCCTCAGGCTTCTCTGTTGTCTAATTGGGTGCTGCTTTTTGCAAATCCTTGTCTGTGTTTTCTGTGTGAACTTGGTGTGAATTCTCTGTTTGAAAAAGGAAGAGCTCATCCTCCCACCCTTCCTGCAGTAGACAATAAATAGGCTGTCTCTTTCCTACCTGGCCACCTAATTTTCTGGAAGCTGTTGTAAAACAAATTCTTTGAAAAAATTCTTAGAAACACAGCTCCACCCCTTTTGATTGAATATGGCCAAACAGGTCAAAATTTACAAGCAGGAAGAAATACATCCCAACTGTGTGAACACTCAAACCTAATTTGTAACCAGGATAAAGAAGGACTATGGTATCTGAAGCCATCAGGTACCAGTCAATCAGACTGGTAACAATAAAAAAACAACATCAGGAAAAATACAAACAATTAATAAAATATTTAAAATTTGATTCTTCCTCGCTTTGAAGAAGTGAATTAATGAATGCATCAATCAAATCCCTGAAATTCAAAAACCTTCAATTTACTTTTATTGTCAGTGCATGGCAGGAAAGTAGCCTTCACCCAGAGATACCCACTAAAATGTAATTAACTTTTTGTTTGTGGAAGAATTTTCTTGGGGAATTTCAGATGCTTATTTGGAGCTCTTGAGGGATATTGAATCTTTAACAAAGACATCATTTCTCTTCAGAGTTCATTTGTTAGTGGAGTTAAATGAGTGTTAAGAAAAGTAAAGAATCTAGAGAATATAGCTAAAAACATCTGGTTTCTAAGTTGCTCAGATTTCTTCATTCTCTTGGGAGATAACTATCTGATAGTTCTGCAGCTAACATGCTATCCTCTAGGGTAGACAAGACATGGATTTTTAGCATTAAATTGCTTTACAATTGGCAAAACCCCACCATTTCCTTGATTTGTTAAAGATGTGTTTTGGCCTCTGAAAATTTTCAAGGCTTTCATATGTATCTGTCATAATCATAAACACAAATACATAGAAAAAATGAAGACAAGCTCATTTTCTTCACTCCAGATGACCTTCAAAATTCTTTAGATCCAAAATTCTGTACAGCCTCTACTGTGACCTGTTCTGTGTATCTAAGAAAAAAGGGGAATTCTGAGATAATTACATAGAATATGACATGAATTCATGGAGCAACAAGCATTTGTGAAGTACACACACTAGTCTTCACATATTTTTTACCTAGCCTGAATTACATGAAAATCAGTTAATTTGGGTTAAGAATTCTAATATTGATGAATCTTGGTAAGAAATTTGGGCGAG
Organism: Chloebia gouldiae; assembly: GCA_003676055.1. NCBI lineage: Eukaryota > Metazoa > Chordata > Aves > Passeriformes > Passeridae > Chloebia > Chloebia gouldiae. The sequence goes on along the minus strand of QUSF01000001.1, from coordinate 45,367,962 downwards.
GTAAATCAGCAGACCTCCAGTCTCCAAAGTATTAGAACCATATTGCATGCACTAGGCGAGAAATGGTCTCATGCATACTAATGTAATTTGATTTTAGCTATGGGATTTATAAAAAGGTGATAATGACATGTACATATCTTTATAAAGAGATCTACAGGTGAAAGCAAGAGACATGTTAATAGCTCTACTTTGCAATGAACACTACTGATTCTTAGCTGAATGTCTTTGAGGATTCAGTAGAGAGATGCTTTGAATAATATACAGGAGGCCTAGCCCAGAGGCTTGAAAGTAATTCTGATTTGATTGTTATTGTAGTAATAACAATTCATATCAGGATGGAATTTGTTACAGATTTTTGGACAATATTTTGTTTCTGTGTCATAGTGTCATATGTCACTGTTAGTTTATACTTTGCTAAGACACAACACTAAGTAGCGTAAATTTTCCCGTTTTAATGTAGAAACATAAACATTCATGTTTCTGGAATCAAGCTGTGACATTGGTAGCTTTTAGGAAAGAATAGACATTTTCTTAACATCACCCACTTCAGCTGGCCAACCCAGGGCATTTTCTGGGTATGGAGAACAAAGAATGGTGTGCTGTGAACACAATGGGAGTTGCCCCATACTCCATGTGTGGTGCAAGCCAAGGGCACGTGCAGAGCTGTGCTTCTCAGCACACTGTCTGTGTCTACATGGATGGCAGGGGTGGGCCACTGATGGTCTCCCCCAAACTTTCCACACAGTGTTAGCAAGCAGCCCCAACCTTGAGTCTGCCCAAATGATTCCTGAAAAGGCTTGGCTTTGCATAAGATCACTAAATATACACAGGATTTCCACCGCCTTCTCTTTTATGAGCACTGTGATACACACCCCGTCATGCATTCAGTGGCTGACCTATATCTTGGCTTTGCATTGCCTGAATTAGAGGGACATTTCACCTTGTCTGTCAGACAAAAGCCCCACTGCTAGTAATAATTTAGGACCTGATTTTGCCAAATTCCCTCTCATCCAAATGAAGGGTGATTACATAAAGGAAGATTACAGCAATGTAAAAAATTCACTTGTCTCTAGAGTTCAATTGTTTCCCATAAACCTGCTAAACTGCACCTCTCAATTCATCTTGTTAATTCTCTGTCATGCTCATTATCTAAGCAATACAATCAAATGTGTGTCCAAAAGAGGTTGTAGCCAAAGTACACTGTTAGAACAGGGTAAAATGTAGCATGGCAGCTTCAAGTGGCCAAGAAAGAGACCTACTACAGGGTAGTTGCATTTTCTTAAATTTCTGAAAAAAAAAAAACATTTTTAACTCTTTTTAATGCAGTCCTTGTATACTGTTTTATGCATTCCTAACACATGAATCCCCACCTCTGTCTGCTCACACAGATCTCCCCTTTTTCAAATGAGGCCTGCAATATTTGTGTAAGATGGCATTTTGTTGCTTTTATTTATAGTTCCAGGTTTCATACCAGAGTTTCACAGGATTAGCAAGGAGCCAGCATATATGCATAGCAAATTCTCTGCACAGAAAAGTTCATTTCTCAGTTAGAAGACAGGAATATTTTTCTTCTTCTAGGTGCTGTTAGAGGTCTTCAAATTATGCATTGTTCTGTTTAACTAATGTAATCCCCTCTGATGAAAAGAAAAGTCCTTTTCATTAGTAGGTGCGCAGTGGGGTCGTATTAGTAGTCAAGCCCCATTCTCCTTTACACTGATGGAAATCCAGATAGTGATGCTGAAAGACAAGGTAAAGTATGATTTTGCAGAACCACTTTTCCTTAAAACACAGCACAATTCACATGGTCCCCCTCTTTATCTTAAAACAGTATTTATGTGTCATTCAAATTCCCATTTTTCCTTCATCATTTTGCTGTACTCAATATAGCAATAAGTAGCTGAGTGAACCTAACTTCGGATGGATTTGTATTTTTAGGCTATTTACAGCTGAGATTGGTTTCTTCCCAGCTATGGAATGTTTAACTTCTCACCTGTATTTATGTTTCAGAGTCACTCTGTAGACATCAGAGGGGTTGCTCTGGGCTGGTTATACTTCCCTCTGTTTCAGCCAACACAGGGAGTTCTTTAAGCACTTTATGCTGACTACTTGGCTTTACACAGCTGAAATGAGAGCAATGAGAGCCCCCTCACCCTTCTGTGACTTAGAACCACGCCTCAACCACTGCTTCATCCCAGTGTGGCATTTCCATTTTTTCCTTTTTAGTAAACAAGCAGAATTCAGCCTGGCACTACAATTAGCTGCTCTTTTACTCACCTTTCCCTCAAGCATTCAAAGTCATTTTTTTGTGCTGTGAAAAAAGAGGTTCAATAAATCACACAAAACAACGTTTTCTGCTTCTATTTTTCAAATAAACCCTGCAGAAGACTTGGGTAAACAAGGGTTTTTTGGCTTTTTTTTTTTTTTGGCTTTTTTTTTTCCTGAATTGGGTCCTCATTTACAGGAAAATGGAATTTTCCCCCCCAAATTACTGATGATTAATAAATCTTGTTCATTGCTTTAGGTATGTGACATTGCAAAATTCATTTCAGTTAGCTGCTTAAGTCTCATTTTACTTTGATTTTTCACTTGGCAATGGAGAGGCTTTTCTTGCATTTTATATATGTTTGAAAGAAATTATGCTTGTGTATGTACTCAATAAAAATTTGCTGTCATTCTACCCAATGTATAGTCAGATTTTACTAAGATGAAATAGTTTAGAAACACTTTTCTTGATATGGCAATCAATTTTTAGATTAGCATGTTGTATTTTTACCCTTCATAATTTTCTGGATACGAAAGTAAATCTTAAGTTTTGTTATACCTATAATTGCTCTGACAAAAATGTTCACAGTGACATGGGTGGTGGCTTTGGCTACCAAGACAGATTTTCATAATAATGAGTTTTTTCCTGTAGGGGGCTGTGAACTGCTAATTAGCATCCATGACCCAATATTCTTAGCAAATAAGAGTAATAGCAGTAATTTCTAGCTTTATGCAGGGTGCAAGTCTAATATTACCAGCACTTCTGTTTCATTTGTAATTAACTGCAAGCAATTATTATAGAGTCAAGGAAGTATATCCTAATGCTCGTAGGTAATAAAAAAAATTGAAATTATGTTTGTAAAACTCATATGTTTCATGCTGGGTGCACTGATTTCCTTCAGAGCACTGAGATTATGTGACTATCAATTAAAAATTCTTCTTTAATGTTGCTTTATATTGATATGTTTTTGAATGCTGCTGTATAAGTATCTCATAATCTATTTAATTCTCTTCCTTTTTAAAAAAAACAATATCCTTGAAATTTCAATTAATATTTTGACCACAAGACCTTACTGAATAGTTAATTTGGCTACTTGATCTCAACATAAGATTTAGATGGTACTGAAAGAAGTTGTTTATACTTGATTTTATGAGGTCTGTATCTTAGCCCTATTAGAACGGTGCCCCCAAGGCTGGTGACAGAGGGCCGCGTGCTCCAGCAGCGCAGCCGACTTCCCCAAACGGAAACAGATCTGCTGTTTCTTTTACTCAGCAAAATAATGCACAAGGCTTTCTGCAAATTGACTTACTTTCCCCTCCTTATATTGGTTTCTACGACAGAGGGAGCAGCTATGAAATAGTTGCTTCCAGTGGCAATTTCAGAGTTACTGGGATGGCACCACGGCTTGTCATTGCCTTGAACACCCTTACAGAACAGGCCTCAGTTATTTACTCAGAAATATGATCTTATCTGCATCTGAGCTCTGCCTAGAGGTGGATATATAATCACTTTTTTCCAAAGTTTTGACAAAGACTCAGATATTGAGGCATCTCCTTTGCAAAATGTACTTCCCTTTTAGGATGAATGGTGTTTAACCGGCTTTGAACATATAACAATACTGCATATTCCTGAACTCTAGGTACTGTGGTTCAGGTTCAGAGGGATTGGGCATGGCATTTACTGTGCTTTGGTCCAAGGGGGTTTTCTCAGCATCTCTCACACTGTCACTCAAGAGATTTGGAGGGCAAGAAGCTGATGTCTTTACATAAGCCATGGATTCCAAACAAAGTTTTTCAAACAATGATAGGCTTAAAAATCATCCTTTGATCATATATGGAATGTGATAATGACTCTATTGTGCAGCTAGTTGAAAAGGAGGATGAAGAGACTGAATGAAAAAAAAAAAGAGAGGGTTTTATTTTCATGTTATTTGTTTCTTTCTTTTAAGCTATATCTAGGTCACTGCCCATTATCAATATTGTGGTAATCAATCTTCAGGCATTTACCTGGACATGAATGTGAATTAATCCAAAATCTGTCCTGCCAACTAACCCCCCAGGATCCTTAACTAGCTCTTTCTGTTAGTCACTGTTAAACACTGAAACCAGATTCATCAGACAGATTAAAAATATTACAAAATCTACTGATTCCGTAACAGCCCATGCTGACATCCATCTATCCAGCAGCTTAGCTCCAAAAAGCAGCTTTTCACCTTTCCTTAATGTCCATTTGGAAAGTTCCTTGTGCATTGTATTACACACTTTCCTACTAGTTATTGCCTTCTAGGTTATGTGAATATTGTTTGTTTGTAATTTTATTTTTAATTGAGCAATTAATTTTCCTGTTGCCATAACATTAGCAAAGGTTTATCTTCAATGGATATATGGTATTATATTTTGAATTTTCTAGGAGTGTATTTTCAGTGTGCAGTTATAAATGTCTGATCGCAACCTTTTATATTTCCTTGTGTAAATCTGATTTTATTTTATTGTTGAGACCTGTATCAATCACTTTCTCAGAAACTTTTTCTTGCAGTGCTGTTGCAAGAGAGATAGGGAATTTGTGGATCTGCAAGAAGATTGTTATAACTTGTGCAGCAGATATATTTTCTTTCCATTCAGAGTTGACTTAAGGAAATCCTATGGTCTGTATGTATCTATATATTCTTTGCCTTACAAAAGGATTTATAGTATGCAAATGGAGTGACTGAGAAGATTTTTGTCCTTATTGTTAAGAAATCACAGCAAATGGCATAAAATATGCAATAATAGAGAGAACTGTTAAAAAGTTTATGTAAATAATAGAGAATCTGAGAAGATATCAGTTTATGAAAAAGTTCAGGAAAACAGCTCATTTTAGATTAATGACAAAAATCACACTAGATAAAATCTAAGTTCTAACACAACAATATAAATATACAAGAATTTAATGAAAATTTTAAATAAGACAAACCTTAAAGTCTGAAACTGTATTCTTTAAAATATTTTAGATGGGGTATATTTAGAATAGTCGTGGGCTAATGATATGTCTCATTCTGCGTGGATCTGTACATTATAGGCCATGTTTATTATTGGTCTTTAATCCCATGTTGAGTAGACTGAACTTTATTATCTTAGCTATATATAGGAATGATCCAGCTTATTTTAAAGTGGTTTTTTTTTTTCTCTAGACTGAGGAATGCAATTCCCTTCTGTGTAGCAAGAACTACACCTAACTGCAGGCATTGGAACATTAGATTGCGTGGTCCAGGGCATTTGCTATAGTTGATGGAAAGAATAAGAGCCTCTGAAAGGTGATTAATTTCATTGATCTGAGATGGGTTTTGGGCATAAGATGATCCAGCTTCTGGTGGATTCTTTTTGTCTATGAAGTACAGAAACAATTAACCTAAATTTGTGTCTTAATGTTTAGGGGAATGAGATGAAGAAAGGTAAGTCCCATTCCAAGTATCTCTTTACATCTATTTCAGGTTTTAAGAGAAAAGTAATTACATCCATTTTCAACACTTTTAAGATATCCTACACTTTGTAATTTAGCTCCATTTATTCATAGAACAGCTTCACCTCTAATCCAAAGTATTTTTGGCAATATATTCATTCCGTATTTATTTAGTAAATGCACTTGATAGTGGTTTTTTTAAGTTATATGAGAAATTATTACTTAGCTTCAGTGTACAGTTCAGTGTTGTTATTTTCCATCTTCCTAAAATTTCTATAGTTAGAAGGGAAACACGTTTCCATGCTTTTAGGCTTCCCAGAAAGTTGACATCTAAATCTGTAGCAAGAGCTCTGCACAGAAAGAAGCAGAATATAAATACAGTTATTTATAGATAGCACTTGGAAAAGTCCACAGACGTGCTGTAGTAGTGGTGTATCCAGTAGAAAATATTCACCATCAGCTCCACTTTGCCTGAGAAAATCTAAGTTGTTGTACTGGTGCTAATGCTAACCATTTAATCCAATGTACACAGATCAATGGAGAATCATTGAGAGGTAGAACATCACACACACATAGATGACCCAAAGAAAGAACCTCAATGAAGCCGTTGAAAGATACAAAATGCTGTCTTTTTGTACTGTATGAAATTGGAGGACTCAGTATTTTTGTATAATCACAAGGGAGTATAATTAAACCCCAAATTAATATAACCAAACCATGTTCTAGGGTAAGAGTCCTGTGGGTCACTTTTAGAGAATGCATTGCACCACAAAACCCTTTTCTGATGTAGGGCAGGATGAGCAGTGCTGCATTTTGTTTGAACTGTCACGTTTCTTCAGGAGGAAGAACGAAAAGCTTGCCTCACCTTTCACATCCACCAGTGTAAATCATGCATGTGTCTGCTGCAATGAGGTGAAAGCAGAATCTGCCCTACCACCTAGACAGAAGTGACATTTCCCTATTGTATATTCCTGCAGGTGCCTTGGATGAGGCAGTCCCAAGTCTTCATGTCACCAGCATACTTGTTTTCAGGGTTTTGCAAAGTAGATTTTTGAACAGTATTTCAAAATAGAGTCTGATGGTTATCTTTCTTTTTGCCCCAACATCCTTGCTTGCATTTATCAAAGGATGGTGAAAGTGTTTCTTGAGAACTGTTATTCTTCCTGGCTATATCTTCTATTACTTTAGCAATGTGTGCATTTCCTTGCGATCTTTCTCCTGCTACAGCCCCTTCCATCATCTTTATGCTCCGTCTTTGTGACTTTATAGCTTCCTCTATTATGCCCATGCTTTCCTTTGCCCTTCCTTCTCCTTAGCTTTCTTTTATCCTTTCTTCTTTAAGAAACCCATTTCTGATTCCAAGTTGCCCATCTCTGGTGTTTGGAGGCTTAATTCCAACAATTAGCCTTTTGTAGGTAAATCCTCTGGAGTCTGTTTAATGAAGGATAAATATGGGGGGGGGGAACTTTAAAACAAGACTCCTCTCTTTCCAGATCACATTAAGAGTTAGTAACAACCAGGTTCTATAAACAATTAAAGTAAATTCCAGAAAAGTTAATATTAACTAGAGTTTTATGGACTTCCCTAAAGACACCTTCTGTGAAACAGCAGTGAGAGCATTTTTCTCTCTGTGAGAAGCAAGTTATGTTGAAACTCTGGCAGCTAAGGAAGCTGCATATTCTACATTTGTCCTTTAAAAGAATAATTTCTGAAAATGCCTTTATGTATTTATTTCTGTGCAATCTCTAAGAGTGCTTCCACATTATTTCCATGGCAGTGCTTTATTTGATTGATCCATTTTGCACATGCCTGCCTCCTTCTACAGCACATGAAGGAGCAGCTGGTAGAGTTACTCAAGAGCATATTTCTTCTCCTAGAGTCGGGTTGATCTCAGAGTAAGAACACCTTGTACTGTCTTTGCTTGGCATGGATTTGGATGCTTGTGATTGAGAAAAGTACACTCCATTAGTGTGATCCAGTTCCCACAAGAGATGATGGGCAGTTTCTCATTGACTTTAATGGGAAGAAGGATCAAGATGTCAGTGCTTTGAAAAAAACAAAGGTTTTGTTAAAAAAGTATTCATTTTAAGAAGTGTGCCACACAGGGAAGTAACATTCCCTGTAGGATGTAAATGGTTTCTGCAAACATAGTCGTCTTGCTGTTTAGCTTCATAATAACCATGCTAATCAGGGCTTCTGTTTAATTTGAAATGCATTTTCACTTTCTAGACAACACAGGAAAGAAGAGTGCATTTATTGTGCTTTTGGCAGGCTTGTAGGGGTTCCTTTGAGTGGATAAGAACCTGTTTTTTTCCAGGTAATTTGGACCATCTCCACTCATTTGATTTTCACTATCACCAAAAAGTGGTCCACGTAGGAGTTCCAGAAATCTGCAAATTACAGTTCAGTTCAAATCCTTAAAGGCATTTCAAGTGCACATTGTAACAGACTCATAGTAATCAAGTTGCAGAAAGACTCTTATAACAGCTATCTCTCTCTCCTTCTGAATTGCTGAGGAACAGGCAGATGTGGAAATTATGAGTAATGTAATTGATGATCTTAAGGCTTTTAAATACCCAAGCTCTCAACAATCAAGATCTATTTGAGTTCAGAATCTAATAAGTAGTAAATACAATAGGTTTCAGTAGGATGTTTTATCAGGTTCTCTGCAGTGCTTCCCCCCCTCCTTTGCTTTTATGGGCAGCATTACCATCTAATCAGCAGACAAGTTGGAAAATGTTATTGTGACAGATGATCACTTTTAGTTCATCATATTTCATTTTGTTTGCTATGTAGTGGCTGTGAGTTCACTTATAACCCACATTTTCAGGGGGTTTGTGTCCAGCTTTTTTAAGCAGGTTAAAAAGAGCGTAATATTATCCCAGTCTGTTTATTGTCAATTTATTTATTCTGTACCAAGAAAGAAAAATGCTTGTATTAAACTCCCACAAATAATAAATTAATACCCTATAGATTTCTTAGGTGCTTTAATATATAAACTTCTTTTTCAGTAATGATGACAGCTCCAAGATTTATTCTGATTATGTACTGAATAAATTCTAGAAGTAGTTTTTCAACCCAGTGCACAAAGTGTGTACAGTGAAGAGTTAATTTCAAATTTTCTTCTGTTTTTCTTTAATCTGCAGACCAGACTGAAAGAATCCTAAATTCTACATTATGTTTCAGCTAACAAAATAAGAAAACATTTTCCAGTGAAGAACCCAGCTCATTCTATTAACATAGGTAAAGAGCCTAACACCCTTGCTTACGTGTTAATTTATCCATATACAAAAAAACATGTTAGTGTGAGGTGAGTAAAAAATATTTGCACCACTGGAAAAACTGCTAAATCACATTTCTTCAGATTCTCTGAAAAGCAAAATATGTTGCAGCTTTGCCTTTGATATTTCCTAGTTTGGTAGACTGAAAACAGAAAGCTTTTTTTTTCCCAAGAAAGAATATATTTTCGCTGCAGAAAGGGACTTTTCTTTCAAAACAAGGGAATGAAAACTGCAAAAATTTTCATAGGCATGGAAAGGCACAATTTTTTAAAAGGGGTATTTTTTTGTTTGCTTTAATAATTAAAAAGTACTCCTTTTCCCTTAGATATAAAAGCAGAATATTTGCCATTAACAAACAAAAGTGGTTTTACAAGTGTCCCTCCTTCTTTATATATGGAGTGGTCTAATACCACTGAGCTGTTCTTTTGGGGTATGTTCTGTCTGCAATATATATCTCTTGCCAAGTGTTGAACCTAATTCAGGTAATACAATCAAACCTGTGGACAGGTAAAATTGTCCTTGGGCCATTTTGGAGAGCAGTTAAGATCTCACACTCTGCTTTTCCTCAGGTTGGTGTTCCACTTAGTAATGAGGCACAAAGTAATGAGCAGCCTTAGGTACTGGTAGTCTTCAGGTGCCAATATTTGGCTATTCTTCCTGCAGGCATATGTGCCCTGGAAGGCCTAACAATGTGAATGGTATCTGTTAGAGCATGGTAACTTGGGTTTTGCAAAACGTCCCTGGCTGTCCCAGTGCTACAGTGGAAGTATCAGCCTCAAAAGAAACACCCATGATCGTGCAGTCAGCGAATCTTGCCTTGGATTAGCTCCACTGCAGTGCAGGCAGCAAAAGACAGATCCTATCCAGCAATTTGCAGGGGGCTACAGATCTACAGGAACTGCTCCACAGCACCATTGCAGGCTGCTCCTGTACAGCCATTTAGACAAGCCTGAAAACTTCTCAGAATTTTGAAAAATTTTGGAAAAATAAAGCAAATCAGAATCTGTTAGACTTCTTTGCATTCAAAACTCAAAATCTGTTAATATTTCTCAGAAAAGCATTTGAGGTCCAGAAGGAAAAAAATCCAGGGTAGTACTCAGCAGTTGGATTCAGATTTGTCTCCTGGAGATGTGCTGTAAGGCCAGCACAGGCTCCAGCTGCTGACTTGATGGGCAGCTTTGGTGAAGAAGCACATCATTTCCACTTGCACTTGTTTGCAGTGAGGAGGGAGGGGAAGTTGTCTCTTAACCACCCTCCTGGATTAAAAAAGCTGTTTAGTCAATGCTTTCTGTTTCCACAACCCTTGTATATGATGAATCAGCACCTTGGAAAAAAAAAAATCTCTGTTGTAACATTTCCAACCTATTCTACTATCAATTACAAAATTATGGCTATTGCTATAAATGGTTTACATTGGAAGTAATCAGGAAAGACAGCCCAAATTGAGTATGCCTTGTAATAGGGAAAGTATATCATTTTAAGCCTCCCAGAGTACATACAATTTCTCTGGGTTCCCTTGTTCTGAGTATTAGCCCTGCAATTTAGGACTGTGTTTGAAGCCTGGCAGGTTGGGAGGTATGATACTAATGCATGCATTGATTATGAATGCCTGGGTTAAATGAACAATTATTAACTGGTGAATGAGAGAGTTAAAGAATTTCTTAGTTTGTGTTGCTGTATTTCCCAGTGACAACAATGAAAGCAAGCAAAAGAATCTTTTGGATGCAAGATTGTTTTTCCATGGATGAGGGATTACAGATTGGCTTTTTAACTTCAGCTTTTCCAAATAGTTTTTCAGTTATTTAATTTACTCTACATGGAGTCTATTGATTATTCAAGTTGGCAGTCAATTTTATAGGGCACCCCGCTGTTTCTTTGCTTAATGTAGTCAATGATTGTAATTGCTTGATCAGTGCAGCCCATGAAATAGGTTTTGTGTCTTTTTTACAATGCATTGATGGCTTTATCTGATGCAGTCTTGGCAGGGTCTAGGTTTTACAGCACGATCCTGAACTCCCAGAGGTCTCTAGATTAATGGCTATGGCTTTCTGTTGGAGCTGCTGATACTGCTCTCCAGAATGTATTCACACATCTGGCATGCCACACTTGGCAGTTGTGCCAGCTTTTTGTTGCGCAGTTACAGAATATCTCACCAGTGCCTAGTTAACTGTTTTCACTAAGGGAATGAGATAAAAAGCCATCCACAGAGTTGTTGGCACACGCTCTGTGTCATTGTAATCACAAATTTTTAATTTTTCTATTACACTTTTTATACGGCCAATTGATGTTTAGAAACAACAAAATACATGTGATATTTGTTGTACGAACTCTGATTTGATTCCACAAAAGATTCCAAGTTCATTGTGATTTCCCGTAAATGTCCCATTAACACTTTATTTCCACAAAGAGGAATGAGTTTTCTGTTGTATTGTCAGCAAATAAATGGATAAAAATTGCTTCTCTCTGGTTCAAATTTTTCTACAAGCAGAAAGAAAGAAAATGCGGGTGGAAGAGTAGCAAGAGGAACCTCGTGACCTTGCCTATGAGTGAAGTAATTCTTTTGTCTTTCATTGGTTCATGTTAAATTACTTAAGCTTCATTTAGCTCTGCTTGAAAGTCAGTGTTTCATATTTGGTAGAATTTGAATTGTATTATTAGAAATGTAAAATGTAGTTCTAATAAGCAGGCCAAGAAAATGTAATGAAATATGCAACACAGGTGCTTAAATCCATGGACAATATAATTATATAGCACACATACACCATTTACAGTGCCTAAGGTGACATCCTGCCAAAAAATGTAAAAGTGTGATAGATTTTGGACCAGCTGTGGTATGAACTGATTTCCTCAGCTGAGCTTGACATAGAAACTGGACACGTGCAACCCCTCTATTAATTCTTTTCTCTCCAGGTAGTAAACTATAAATGCATAATGAATCTTTGTGTAGAAAAGGTCTACTAAGAAGACATCTGGAATTCAATATTTGAAATTCCAAGTCTGTCTTTCCACTGAAATCTTAGTTATGTTGGGCAATAACACAGGAATCATATACATATATATGCACAATATTAATAACTCATACACCATGTGTTAACAATAAATAGCCTTAGAAAAATCTGTCACAGGGAAAAATAATGGGAATAACACGGAAAAAACTTTTAGTATAATGGTCATTGTCTTGACATCACTGCTGAAATATTTTATGATTTTATGATTTCTGATTATTTTAGTGCAGTGAAATCCAGTCACATTCTCGAGGCCCATCCCAAAGACTTTTAAGGATGTAAGTAACAACTCATGTGAAATGTTCCATGGAATTTGTTTGTCCCCACTTTATCAGTGTCAAGGCACTAAACAGATGGCGCCTCTCCTTCAAATACTAAAAATGAAATGCTTCCTTGGATGTTCTTTTCCATTATGAAAAACTCATTATTTTAATTTAATATTATTTTTACTGGCTTGAAGGATTAAGGATCTTTAACACGGAATGTGTAAACTCACAGGAATGAAGAACCAAATGTCAGCATCAAAAATCTTACCAGAAAACTATCAAATGTAGCTGTATAATTTCCCTTCAGTCATGAAAAAAAAGATACCAACACCTTTCCATGTTTCCAGATTTTCTGAGCAGTTATCATGTTTTTTAAGTGTAAAAAAACCCCAAAAATCCTGTATAGAGGTCTACATTGAACTACAATCTTTTTCTGTACACTAATAATTTTTGGCTTCTGGAGTTGGAATGATTTTCTTTTTAACAATAAATAAGAGTAGCATAATTTCTTTACCAAATGGCAAGCCAATCACGGGGAATCTGAGAAACATAGATGGTGCTAAAAGGGAAAGTAAAACACTGTAAATTCATTTGTATATTGTACCTTTCAGAACAATACATTCCACCTTTTCTTTTACACCCTATTTTACCACTGAAAATGAAAGGCAAAGAAGTAGGATGACAAACACGGACAGATGAAAACATTGAAACAGGTACATGAAAATTTTCTGCAACATTTTTTCCCTTAAAATTCACTCATGAAAACACTCTTTGTGTTTCAATTGCTTACTTTTCCTGGAGTGACTAAGTAGATACTGGTATTAATACTCAAGATAACCTGCTACAGCTCAGTGGAAAGCACCGTGTCTGTTGTGTGCAAAACTTTGTATGTTTACTCAGACAATGATTGGACTTCTGAGGCAGGCAGCACCTACAGTATAGCAGAAATCAACTCAGTACTTGTATGAAGAGCCTTACATGAAGTATCTGTGAATATGATGGACGCCACATTCAGTCAGTCCTGCCCTATAAACCCAGTGGGCATTTTGCTGTGGCTTTTAAAGGAGGCAGAACATAATCCATACTTCTTTACTGCATGCTTTATTTGTTGAATTATCTTGGAGCATTGAACTGACCATGAATTTTGTAAAACTGATGCAAAATACTATGCCCCACTCACCATCTCTTTCATATTGCCAACTAAGTCTTCACATGACATCTGGCTCTTTCCATGTTGTCTCTGCTTTTGAAGCAAAAGGTAACTACCTCTCTTTTTCTTCATGAAAGGATTTCTGAAATTCCAGATTTCTGGTTAAGTCACCACATGTAGGAACTGCATGGATCAGCAAGGTCCAAGATGGAGGCTTAGCTTTTTTTGTCAGCCTTGTGTGGCAGTCCTTCATTGTCACTTGTGACCTGTAAATGTAGAAGATCAGATGGTTCATGACAGAATTGTCACAGTTGTCTGAATTTGCTTAAACAAGCTTAGAATTGTTTTGCTAATTTTTTTATTTTTGCCATAACTAAGAACATAGTTAAGAAATACATGACTCATTCTCCCCAAAAAATAATCTTCTGAAGCAAAATACTCACATCAGTATATTCCATATCCTATAAATAATAGCAATTAAAATTATTAATTTGCTTATTCAATCTGTGTGCTAATTTTGTAGGTATGGGTCCAAGACACAAAAACAACATCTTGAATGTGGTCAGCTTTTTCTTTCTGTCACAGTTTGTTTAAGGGATAGATAGGTAGCCCATAAAATACAAGTGTATTGATGTCTTCCTTGGGACAGATCCCACTTCCAGTAAAACCAGCAGCAGGGGACTTCTGTCAACAATTTAAATGTAAACATTGTGTTTGAAAAGACTAGGAGGTAATCAAATTTAAAACAAGTAAAATGGTTCAGATCAAGAGCAGGTCCTTTCCTTCTATTTTAAATTCTGTGTGTATGCGGCACATGATAGGAAACTACTTTCTTATGCCTTGAAGCTCAGACTAACTTAAGCCAAATTTTTAAGCCTCTGGAACAGGAGTCACCTTTGGCAAAGGACCATAACAGAACTATTTTCTTTCTTTAGCCTAAAAAAATCTCAGTGGTACTAGGAACCTCTAGATAAGCCTTGCTGGATTTCCAAACCCATTGTCAGATTTGGGGTGTAATTTAGACCTAATCTTGGATACAGAAGTACTCTGGTAAGTCAAGGGACAGAGGTGAGATTTAAAGAAAAAAATCCTGATCTCTCAAAAGTTCAGTGTAGGTCCTGTATAGGTCTCTGTACTTTGTTCCCCTGTTTTTATGTACTTTATTGGAATTGAAGCTGACCTGAGTTGATTGTTGGTGAGGGCTGCTCATCTTGTGTGCTTTGGAACAGGACACCACCAAGATATCGATTTGTTGGTCTCTTACATTTCTGTACCCTTACCCTCCTCCCCATAAGCTGAATTCTTCTCATGAGGGCAAAGACACTGCCTCCATTTGTTAGGAAGCTGAGAAGGATGATTCACTTGATGAATTCTTGTCCCAAGTATTACTTTTGTAAGTGTAAATATTACATTTCAGCACTCGAGAGATCAAAAATAATCTTTATTCTTGAAATATTTATACTTAAAGAGCATTACTGAAATAGGAGTGCTTGATTACTTGGATTGGGTTACATGATTGTGACATACTTATTTTTAGTCCTTATGCTGAATGGTAACAGGAGAAAGAGATTTAAAAAAAATAAGGATGAAAGATTCATTGCTGGTGATTGTTAACTGTTAAACAACTCACGTGCTTCTACAAATGGGAGATGACACCCCTTTAGTTTCAAATTTCTGGTCCATCTGAAATTTGCTCATATTTGAAACAGTTCATATTATGCTACACAAAGCATAAAGATGGGCACAGTACTCACTTGCCACATAAAAGTAGTGCAAATATACTGAAATGGGACAGACACAGTGACCTTGAAGACTCAGTAGAATAAGTAAAGAAGGAGTGAGCAAGGTATCTCATGTGCCTCAGCAGCTGGTGCAAGGAGCTGCCTCTCAGCAGAAGGAACCAGGGCAGTGCTCAGAGCACTGCATTATTTGTCCTGCTCCTATCTGACCACAGAGCATAGTCACCATCCCAGGTAATTACTTTGCTGGCACACATTGGAGTTTTTCCATCTGAGCTGTTTCCTGCAGGTACATTGCCATCAATCAGGCTTGTCCTTGAGGGCTTAATGATATGGAATTGCTGGGCATTTATGGGATATGCTCATGCCATTATCAGACAAGTTATCTAAACTTTTGCTTTTAGTCAGATCACTCCAGATTGATCCATCTTTCTAACAATACTTTGGCTGTTAATTGAATATGGGCAGTAATGTTTTCCATGTTTCTTAATTATTTTACTCTTCTGAACCAGGTTCCTTTAGTGGATATTTATTTATTCAGCCACAATGATGCATACACTTACTGACTGAAGCTGTATGAGCTCTAAAACCTGTCTGTCTTTGCTGAAAGCATAGCCCTGCTTTGAAAAGAGCTTGCAAAAGATGCACAGAACAGCCAAGTCTCTTGTGCCAGTGATTTTCATGTCAGGTGTGTTTGGTTTGCAAATCTAAAGTGATTTCTCTAATTGCAAGTCCTTGTTCTCTCTTACCTGTCATCATCACCAACAACAAAGTCCTCTTAGAGCTCAGTTGCCTCATTGCCCATTGTATCCAGAGAGAGTCCTTAATGACACCTGTGCAAAACCATGGACTCCCCTGGGTTCAGACTGTTGGAAGGGATGAGGATTGCCAGTGATCCTTTAGAAAACACATGAATGATTGAACCTCCAGCCTGAGTAGCAAGAGAAAATGGTAGAAATGGCTTTTTCTGTCACTTGTCTGAGCAGATTGTTCCAAGTTCACAGAAGGAATAAATCTGCTTTCCATTCTCTGGAGAAGAACATCATGTATTTTCAGGAAATCGGGATACCTTCCATATACCACCATCATATGGCTTTGGGAAAGGATGTCAGTGATGGGGTATCAGCACTCTGATGACACCAGGGCCTTTCCTTCAGATTTTGTTTAAAAAAAATAAATAAACAAAAAACCCCCCCCCAAAAAAAAACAAAAAAAAAAACAGGTACAGGCTTTGCAACAGGAAAAAAAAAAAATAAAAAAAAAAAGGCAAGCAGCCAAGCAAATCTCTTCTTTTGTGTTTGTTTAGTTTTGAAAGACTTGCCTGAAGGTTCATTGGCGTTCCTACTGCAGACAGTTTGTGCCTGGGCTTCCTTGCAGAAAAAAAGGGGGATTTTCCAGGCATGTCAATATGTCCTTGGCTGCACAGATACCTTTCATACAAAAGGCACTTACAGTTTCTCCCACTTCACAAACAGTTGCTCTTTACTTATGCGCCCTGGCGCAGCTTCACCCTGCGGTGTTTAACTGGTGCTGTTTATTATGGTTACATTCTTACCAGTTTCTCCGATATACTCTCACCTTGTCAATAGTGTCGTGCAGTTCTCCAGCAAGAGGGTTTTTAATCTGATTTTTTCTATCAGTAGGTGATTTTTCCTCATCATTTCACAACTGCACTTACTTTGTCTGCCTGCCCATCACCAATAATTTTTGAACCATTGGCCAAGTGTAACCCAAGACAGCAATGTCTGTAAAAAAGGTAAGAAACCCCCACATATTTTCTGGAACTTGGTGACAGGAGAAGAGGTGAGACTTGAGCAGGACCCTGCAGAGAGGGAAGGCTGCAGAGTGAGCTCAGGCCAAACATTTTCTGCCTGACCACAGGTATGTGTGCTCAGTGCCAGGGATGGGTGACAGCCTGTGACATAGGGTCAGCCCTGAGGAAAGACGGGGTGATATTAGGAGAAGCTGACATCTCAAGGCTTGGACAGGTGCACTCTGGGTTAAAAACTGGCTGGATGGCCAGACACAGAAGGTGGTCATAAGGGGTGCTACATTCTGTAAGCAGACAGTCACAGTAGTGTTCCCCAAGGCTCAGTATTGGGGCCAGTTTGTTTAATATCTGTATTGATGATCTGGACAAGGGGATTGAGTGCACCCTCAGTGAGTTTGCTAGCAACACTAAGTTGGCTGGGACTACTGACCTGCTGGTAGGAAGGCTCTACAGAGGGATCTGGAGAGGCTGGATTGATGGGATAAGGGCAACAGTGTGAGGTTCAACAAGGCCAAGTCCTGCATCTGAGTCACAACAACCCCAGGCAGCACTACAGGCTTGGGGCAGAGCAGCTAGAGAGTGGCCCAGAGAAAAGGACATGGGAATGCTGATAAATATAAGCCAGTGTGTGCCCAGGTGGCCAAGAAGGCCAACAGCATCTTGGCCTGTATCAGCAATAGTGTGGCCAGCAGGACCAGGGCAGGGATTGTCCTTCTGTACTCAGCAGCACTGGTGAGGCTGTGCCTCAAGTGCTGTGTCCAGTTAAGGGCTCCTCACTATGAAAAGGACATTGCGATGCTGTAGCGTGTCCAGAGGAGAGCAACAACCTGGTGACAGGTCCGGAGAGGAAATCTTATGAAGTGTGGCTGAAGGAGTTGAGGTTGTTTAGCCTGGAGAAAAGGAGGCTCAGGGAGGACCCTACTGCTCTCTACAACTGCCTGAGAGCAGGTTGTAGCCAGGTGGGGATTGGTCTCTTCTCCCAGGCAACCGGCAACAAGGCAACAGGAAGAGGCCTCAAGCTGTGCCAGAGAAGGTTCAGGCTGAACATCAGGAGGGGCTGAAAGGGTTGTTAAGCATTGAAACAGGCTGCCCAGGGAAGTGGTGGGCACCATGTCTGTAACTGTTCAAGAAATAACTGGATGAGGCACTTGGTGCTATGGTTTAGTTGATATGGTGGTGTTCAGTGTTAGACTCGATGATGTAGGTCTTTTCTACCCTTAGGGATTCTACAAGTCTGTTATTCCGGGGTTGTGCAGAGAGCTCTGGAGAACACATGGAGGAACAGGGATAGTGTAATGAAGTGTGACAGAGATTGAATTCTGACCATGATACTTTTGGGTACCCACTTATGTTTTTTTACTATTACGGTACAATACTTTCCACGTAATAGGAGCAAGAAGCTTGTTGACCTGGCAGAGAATGGCTGCTCCTCAGCACATTAATCATCCTCCCACCGGCACTAATGCATTGGGTTCCATGGTGGGCACTTTATGAAGCCCATCCTGCTCTGCAGCCTAAAAGACCCACATGAGACCCCACAGAGACCCACATGGAACACCTTGAGGTGTGTAACAAACCTTGAGCTGTGTAACAAATCATGATGCAGCCCTTACTGGTCGTGAACCCCTTGCAAAGTGTGTTTGTGGGGGCTGCGGACTCTTCTCTAATTGAGGATCATCAGCGGGTCCATGTTCCATCCCCAGCACAGACACCAGCCTGCCTCTCAGCAGCTCCTAGTCTCCTCTTCAAAGCCCATATGTAAGGCTCACAGAAGCAGGAATGAGCATTGCACACTCATGAATAAATGTAATTGAAATTCTGTTCATAGCTGTTTGGGGGAAAAAATTGCTAGTGTAATTAAAATGCACAGGGGAAAGAGAAGTAGCCTGTGCAGACACATTATGTTACACAGCACCCACCCAGACAAAGGTCTTTGTCTATAAAAAGCTCAAATATGTCTGAGATAATTGCTGTTCATTGATTGTGCCTCTGAAGTGGAGTCATTCTGGCATATTCCACCTTGAGGCTGTCTTATACATTTCTTTGAAAGGGAAAAATTCAAAAGTTCAAGTAAAGACACAAGTTCAGTCAAATATGCAGCAGTAAAATCTTGATTTACAGCATTAAGGTTACTTTCAGCTGACCTAGCCCTGAGTGGTGCTGGGCAGTTTTGTCTGATCTTGTGTTAATGCTGTTAGCCTGTGTTTACTAAATGATTTAGCACTGAAATGTTGGGAGTTGCCAAATATTTGTCTTCTGTCCTTTATGAATATTTGAACAGCTCTTTCCTCAGCCCACTCTGAATGCAGAAAAGGGTGTTAAAAGTATCGCACTCCAGTAGTGTTGCTTTGTGGAGGCTGCAGACCAACAACATTCTTACATCAGTGACGCCTTTGGCACTGTACTAAATAAACCAAAGGTAGGAGCACAAAAAGTGTGCTTGATAATGTGTTTGCATCTTGCTTCTTGCATCCTACAGAAATTCATATCTGAAAATAGAGGTCTTCAATTGATGTATAATTTTTTGCTCCCTCTCCTTTGAAATATAAAAGCATTAAATAACCCCTAGTTGGACCTGTTTTATGCTGAAGGCAACACCCAAAAAGGATGAGAACCTGAGTTTAAACCCAGACTTCTTCACAGATGTGTGATATGAACTTGAGTATGTCTCCATATTGTGTGTTTTGTCTAGACAAAAAAGAAGTGTGAAGTTTTTAATCAGTAGTGTGTGTACAAATGTACTAAGATATCATGAAAAAACATGTATCCTAGGTGTGGGTCACAATTTCTGCATGTAGCCTGCATTACTGCACTACCAGATTTTCTTTTGTCACAGCATTTTTTACACTTGCCTTTTTGGGGGGTATGCAGACCCCAGAGTAAATAAGCACACCACTATTCATACACCCAGAAGTGCAGCTCATTTTCACTTTCCAATGTGATTGCACAGGGAATCAGGGTTACTACACCAGATTTGATTGCACCCAGCAATAGCAGTCTGTAATATTTTACACACAGGTTCAAGGCTGAGATTAATTTCTCAGAAAAAAAGTTGACCCATAAAGTAGATAATTTTAAATGTCAGCTTTCCTAGAAGAGCTGCAACTTTTCACCTTCTGTGACTTAATCTCATGCCTCATGGATAGGAAGTAATACACTTCTGGTGTAAAAGGAACATCCTTATTTTGATAGAGCTGCTGGATTTAATAGATCAGGACTTGATTAGAATATACCTAGCCATCACTGGTAGTTCAAGGCTTATAATGCTTTATGCTTATTTTTCTTACATTCTAATACAAGTATAAATTCACTTCAGCCAAATTTATTGGTAATAAATTGCATTTAGTATGTCTGGAGGAAGCCAAACCTAATGAAAGGAGACACCTTCTCATTCATTATTTGTTTTTAAATATTCCTCATTTCTTTCTTCCTTTTTTTTTTTTTTCCACCTCCACATGCTGATATTGCATGCATGGCTTGCTCTCAGCTTGCTATGAAACAAGCTGGGGCAAGCCTTGTAATATGATTCAAATTGTAAATCTCATGTCTTGCATCCCCCAAACACCTCATCTCATATGCAGTCTGGAACCTTCATTCCAGTACCAATTAGACTAATATATCCACCCAGCTCCGATTGGGGTGATGGATCGGCTGGTGGGGGAAATGGAGGCGATTTTCTCAGCTCCTCTGCATTCCCATAGGCATGCAGCATTTGACAGATTGGGCAGAACTGCCACGAAAGAGTCTGACACAGATGGTGTAATTAGAAAATGCGAAGTGCGAGTGTGAAATTTATCTTTGATCAGCACCTCCTTGCCAGATTGTCATCTATGTTAATATGATGATGGCTTCTTGGAGATGGATAGAAGAAAACAGCAGCCTTGAGGAAGAAATGGAGACAGTTCACAATGTAGAGAAGATATTTTGTTTAACTCTGAAACTCAATTTCAACCTGAGTAAAAAGTGATTTAATGTATTTAATTCATAGGAAAACAAATTGAATCTAAATCTGATACCTTACTTTGTTAGGCCCATAATCAATATGATAAAATCTTAGGTTTTGTTGGAAGAAGACAGAGATTAATTTTTTATGAACAGTTAAAAAAAAATCAATCTATAGCTATAGGCACAATTGAAGATACTATATCCCTCTTTGTAGAGACCTAATGTAATCTAAATATATATTAAAATCATTACAGAGTTGCCTGGACAGTTTTAAGCAGTTAGAAGAAATTTTTTTCTCTAAACTTTGCAATTGCAACCCCATCCTCTCTAGCAGGTCATGGAGTTTATCTACATTCACTATAGAATCACAGAAATCTTTAGCTGTTCCATTTTCCTTCTTTATTCCAAAGGAAGGTTTGAGGTTTGAGGGTTTTTTTTTTTATTAAAAATGGATAAATGTTCTTTGCCAGAGAAAAACATTCTGGTCATTTATCTGACATCTCCAGCTTTCCCAGGAATGTGAAGCTCAGTGTTCTGCAGCAGAAAAGATGCTCATCCTTTAGGTGCTGATGAATCAAATGCTGCTCTTCAAACGCAGGGAGATTCAGCCTGTGTGAGACGTAGGTGTAGTTTTCCACAGAGAGAAACTGAGGCAGGGGGCAGGTAGGCACAAGGCATTCGGGGTCACTGAGCAGAGTGTAACAGGGCCACTGTCCTGGCGGGTCCCTCGCCCACCAGCTCTGTCCCCCTTCCACGCCACGCCTGGCAGCCACTGGGATCCTGTGTTCAGGTGGTTCAGAAGGTTTGAGTTTACAAACCACTATTCCATAGTTCATTTTGCTAAAAACTGCTCAAATGTTCACATGAGTGGTGCTAATTTTCAGGAAGGTAAATTAGCATAATTAATGACCAGCCAAATTTGGGGGTAATACAGTATGTAATTAACATTAGAGAGTTCTGTTGTACCACCTGCCCCCACATTTCATTGTTGCAGTGTACGAACTGTACAGGAGGCTATTTTCCCCTTTGCTGCACTGAGCAGAAAGCAGCTTTCTTCATCAGAATAAGCCATTAGCTGTAATGGCATGTAGGTGTAATGGAATGTGCTCGAAACATCTGTGCTGAGAGCAGGGGAGAAATTGCTGCATGCAGTCGTAGGCCTTTGGGGAGCTTGATTAAGGATTGCTTCAGAGAACTTGAGATCTGGCTTGGGATGCAAAAAAGAGAAGAAAGGAAAATAACACTAATAGATTTACGGATGTACTGCAGGGAGAACAAAGGATTTTTAATTTTTTTTACTTCCCTTTATTGCTCTTATATTGCATCTGTTCTCTGTTGGGCTTTCTCTTATTGAATTGATCTGGAAAAAAAAATGTAGCTCAAAATGCAGTTTAGCAAAAGACATCCTTGCTGTATAAACATGAAAATACCTTGATTTTTTCCCCTTTGTTTGCTAATGAAGACCTCATTGAAACCACAAATATTTCTAACAATAAATATTTATTACATATGACATTTGCCTAAATCTGTTTTAAAGTGATATGTCCTCTGTCTAGAAATCATGTAAAAACCCACATTAAAAAAAAAAAAAACCAAAACAAAACAAAAAAAAGTACACAAAGACAATTTTTGCCTTGTATTATTTGCATTTCTGGTCTATTCATCTTCTCTTTCTACTGATTTTTTTTCAAGATTTCTTTAAAATGAATTTCTGATTTTTCTTCAACTCCATTTGTTTGCACACTTTTTTAATAACCAATGGAATATAAACACTCAGTACACAACAAGAGTAATTGCAGAACCACTGGGCTATGTCAGTTCTGGCTATTGACCCATCAAACTGTGAAAAATCTGAAATGCAGTTTACAGGATCTTAGGCAAGGTGACAGGGAGGAGAAAAGCAATGTTTTAAAAGATTACTTTGATGCCATACAAAGAGAAGGGCTAAATCTTTGAAAAATCCATATTACAGAAAAGGGAATTAATGGCTGCCTGGGACAGATGTGTATGTATCACACAGAAAATGAGAAACAAACCTGCAAATATTGGGTGGTTTAATGATTAAGTAAATCTTACATTTTCTAATTATAAATGACAACAAAGCGCTATGTTCACTAGTATCCATCTTCCTTATGAAATAAGAAGCTTTCTGAGTTGGTGCCAAAAATGCCTTGCAATGAAGTTTAAAATATGTAGGGAGGCAAAAATGTAATAAAAATGCAAAAGCTAATAATATTATGGTGACTGGCATTGTTTACAATGTAGAGCACCTGCTGTTTTCAAAAAAAAAAAGAGAAAGAAAAAGTGAAATCATCAAACTGTTCTTAAATGGAAAATCTGGGCTCTCTGCCAATTACACAATGTGTTTCAGGTGCACTGTAAATAGGAACAATAAAAGGTGCCAGGGACAGAATCTGAAATGTTAAATCTCAGATACACAAGAAAATTATTTGATGATGTTACTTTGAAAGGAAGTCTTGGGTACCTTCCAAATTTCTTCAAAGTGGAAATAGATTTAAATTCTTGCCTCTGTAAAAAAAGTTGTAAAAATCTAATTATCCCTTTTAAAATTTTGATTAAATTAACCCCAAAAAGAAGAAGAGCCAAAAAAATCTAAGAAACCCACAAGGGGCTTCCCTTTTACTAGTCTATTCAACATGGGAGATTCATGGTGTCTACAGTGAAATATAACAAGACTAAATTCTATGATATAATAATAAAAAGCTAAGCCCACCTACCCCCAGTGTGATAAATTTGGATTTCAGGAAGCCAGTGGTGAGGTCTGGCTCACTGAAGTCAGAGCATGAATATGATACACATTTCAGAGGAAAACTCATATTGTCCTGGCACTGTGTATCAGGGAACAAACAGTGGCCAAGTCCATGCTGGGCACTGGAGGCAGGGAAATTTGTCATTGGCCAGCTAAAGACCAGACTTGAATGAATTTGCCTTAGGGGTATGGGACTTCAGCTGTAGACAAGAGTTTTCTTATACATATAGAGACCAGAGCTGGGATGAAAATTGCTCTTAATTCATATGATTAGAAGGAGAGTCAGAAATTGTTTAAGTATGTGTTTCTTTCTTTGGGAAAAATACTTTGGCTATGTGTTTTGTTTCAAGAGAAAATGAAAAAGTGAAGAGATGCCTTAAGCATGGTCAGAAAGTAGCTGCCAGGAGACTCTTTCTGAAATAAATTGAATGAATGATGGCACATCCTCTGACCTCAAGCCCTGTACTGCTCAGCTCAGCTCATGCTGCTCCTGTCTCACCCTCTTCTCCCCTAGAACAAAGGGGGCTTGTCCCCACTGTGTTTGGGGAGCAATTGCTGAACTGTGCACCTGCATAGTGCTGTTTGGCAAGATCCAAACTCCAGAGACAGGGGGAAGGGTTAAACAATATAGATCTCATGGAGCAGTGCTTAAACATGTCCTAAGCCTGTTTAGTTTACTAGTATAGATGTAGCCTTGGAGACCAGAGACCAGATGCTGTGCATCTGCTGCACTCCCTGTAAGATCAGCCCTGATTATTTCCACACCCCATATCTACAGGGAAGGGCTGTAATAAAGTAGTAATCACTTTCCTCCCATCCTCACCTGAACCATGAGCCAGATCTTCATTTCAGTAACCCTTGGATAAATCAATAATCCTTCTATGTGACTGAAATCAGACATACAATCTTTGTATTACTCTTTCTTTTGGGCCTGATCCTGCCAGTTTTCTGTTGTTAACAGGAACAGGATCATATCTCTTATCAATGGCAGTTTATTTTCCGTTTCATGCTGCAATTATCAAGCTATCTGACAACATTTATAAAAAGCCATTTCTTTTAACAGAAGGAGAAACTGGGGACACCCTTGGTATTCTCATTTTACCAGGACGTAGATTATCATCCTACTTCCATGTCCATGTCCAGCATCCTATTCCCATAATCATTTCTGTTTTTGCTTCTGTGCCTAAACTAACACTGTTTCATGGTGGAGAAACAAAAAAATAGGTATCACAGTTTTCTTCCACTTTTATGTACATTTTTTGGAGCATGCACACACCATGGCATCTTGAAATGGACAAAGTGTAAAGTAATACCAGAGAACAGTTGCAGGGCTGAAGCTTGAGCAGAGCTAAGTAGGATTTTGGCTACTATGACCTCTGTACTGATGTCTGGTTTTCTGGTACCAGATCTGAGTGCCAGAAGCAGAATCTGTTGCAGTGGTGAAAGAAGGAAGAGCATCTGAAATGAGTTCAAAGAAACAACCAAGTTAGAACACAGAGTGGATTGAAGAAAAGGTACTAGATCATCTCTGCATTCTAAAGCTTTTCAGGACTTTTTTTCCCCTCTGAATCAAGGATAGTTTCTAACTAGGCTGAATACTGGTGAATCCAATAAAGGGTTGAATAAATGGTTTTGGGCAACTAGTGCTAGGTGATTGTCCTTAAGGACTGGACCAGCTGACCTCCAAAGGTCCCTTACAAGGTCAAGAATCCTGTAACTCTGTTATTCTGTGAATCTATAGGAATTTGGAAAAATATTTATGCATTTTAAATCACTATGAAATAGGAACAAAAGAAGTTTAAAGTATGTCTCTTCTCTGGTGGATGGAGGTGAACTTTCCTACTTCTCTGCCCGCTCTGTTATGCGGGAGTGGTTGTGCTCCTTCTCCTTGTGTAACTTCAGCATCTCCTATGACATTCAAATAGTGTGAAAATGCAACCAAAACTCATGGGTGATGCTGATTCCACTAAATTCAGTATCTACACTATCTACAACTTCACTGGGCTCAAAGTTTTTTTCTTAGTTGAATGAATTTTCATTCAGTGCTGATTCTCGCTTTTAAGATGGACACGAGCAGATACACAGAAAACACTGCCTGGGATCACTCTCAAGCTGATGCATTTAAAAATGCTTTGAAAATAAATTTCTTGCAGGAAACTCTTTAGTTTATTGAAGATAAATCCACTAGCACAAATTAAGATATATAGATTGATAGATATGCACAACTCATACTATTCTTTCTTCTAAATATCAGTAGTTTTCAACAACCCAAATCTAATTCCCAATGGAGCTTTCCCAAATGGTTTACATAAAACTAACAGCAAGAAACAAGACTGTTTTGGTTATATATTTATCTTTTTCAAGACATATATAACCAAAGATCAGATGTTTTTATGTGTACCATAAGCATCCCAGGATATGGCATAGTTAAAAACAAAAAAAACATTTAGATCAACATTTCAGTTATTTAGTCTTAGATCCAATTTTGTGAGCATCATAATTTAATCATCTTAGAGGGTTTTTTTTATGGCATTAGTTAGTACACTTATTACAGTTATGATATCCAAACTTTTCTTCCCAAGACAGGGAATATGAAACACAGTTTGAGCCCCAACAGTGAATATTTAGTCCTAGTGATTTCATGTTTCAGATCTGGCTAACTTAGGAGAGGCTTAGGACTATGTCCATAGCAAGAAGACGGTCTGACATTGCTGCTTCAAGCATCTTCAAGAGTGTGAGAGCAGCTTATTCCACCACTTCAGCTATTTATTCTCTTCTTATATACAGTCTTACATAAGAAAAAATAAGCATTAGAAAACCAACAGCTCAAGTTCACAGCATGAAATGCAACTAAATCAGGAACTTTGTAAAATAAAACAGAGCAACACCAAAACCATGTCTTCTCAGATGCTTCAGCGAGCTCTAACAGCCTAGCTTCAGGTTCAAACCAAGGACCAAGGATAATGGCAAGAGAAGTACTGGAAAATTCTGGTGATGGTACCTCTCTGCAACCACTGAATGACTTACTCCCATATTTCATCATCCTTCATCAGAAATCTTCTGGAAAGACCAAATCTTTGGCAACATCATGATATCTCTTAAGACAGAATATACATCAAACTGGCCAGTATTCATGGGCAAAGACAGAAACAGCTCTAAAAGAACCTGTTCATAGTTTTGACTACTTCATTAACACAGAATATAAAATTTCACCAAACGTTTCTTACACCACACCCACATTGTTCAAAGGAGCTCTGGCATCTTCTCTACAAAGCTATCCAATCTTTTCAAAATTTGAAGTAGTAAAAATTCAACACTTTTCTAGATAATTCTTAAGTTAAACACCCTTGTTCTTCAAGTAATCTCCTACCCTAAAAGACATTTACACACTCTGATCAAATCACTCCTTACCCTTTGCTTTGGGAAGCTAGCCAGCTTGAGCTGCTCTGCAATCACCACTTTCCTTTAACAGATCCAAATTACCTTGTGACTCCTTGTTTGTTTTGGGTTCCTTTTTTTTAAGCATGATTTTACAAGAGAAATAGTACTGCAAAGATAGATTTTAGGATGCTGCATCTGCTAGATGTCCCAAATATTTCCATCAGGGATTTTGTTAGCTTTTTGCACTCTGAGAACATGCTCAGCTAGGTAGCCACAGCGACTCCCTCTTTCATAGATCTGCTCTTATTATTATTTTTTGGTGCTACTGATTTTTTAGGTATAAGAAAGACAGCCTCTCTTCCCCCAGATCACTGGTACATGATAGGTGTGTGCTATCAGCCTGAGCGTCCAAGGTTGGGTGGTTAAGGTGTTGCAAGTGGAAGGCCTTTTGCTCTACAGTCTGCTTCTTACCAGATCTTGATCTTAACCTTTGAGGCCCTTATGCTCTTCTTGAGCTTTTGCCTGAGGGCTGCTGCAGGCAGCAGCTGTACTTCAGTACACATGTGACTCTATTAATGTGGTTACACACGAGTCGCACAGACACGGTCACCCTCCCCACACAACCCCAACCCCTCCATGGTGCTGGCTGGGTCACCCACTGGAGTTCCCTGCTGGCCAGAACTCAAGTGAGCATCCACCCACAGGCAAAGGTGACAAATGCCACTTACAAGTGGGAGATAGATACAGTGGGGAAGAAAAAGCATCTCATCACTCATGTTGGTGCATAGCATTTTATGGCATGGCTTGTCACATTTTACTGCTTATATATGAACATCCTCATCACATCACATCAGCAAAACAAGATATATTTACTTCACTGTATCCCACAAAAATAACCCTCTGGCTAAAATATGCACTTACCCTTTAAAAAACATTGCAAAATGTCTCTGATTTCCCTCAGAGGGGTTTCTTTGAAAGTCTGTTTTTTGACACAGCTTGTTTTGCTGATATGTTAATAGTGAAAATGTAAAAAAGTTTATTGATTTTAATTCTTGAGATGGAAAAAATACATAAAAGTTCTGTTCTGTACTCTAGGTAAATAAATGAGCGTGGTGTTTCTATGTTGCAGCCAGTGAACCATGCTTTATGTTAAGCCCTTCCTCCACATACAGGAGAGTGAACAAAGCTTAGTAGTGGAAAGAAGACACAAATTACCTCCAGCCTTTTAGAGGCACAGTAGAGGCTTCAAACACTGGAAGCTACATGACTAAAACATCCAGAGAACCCTGTTTCAAAAAAATTATCTTAAGCTTTGTGTTGGCTACTGTAATACTAAATAATACTGTTTGAAGAATAACAAGATCAGACAATGCTTGCTCATGTTACTCCTGAAGGAAAATTTTATGCGTATGTTCTAAACTGGGGGCACACACATGTGGGTACAAGTGTGTGCCCACATATGTATATGTTCACCTACATGCATAGGCATATGTGTATATTTAGACAGTCCTTTTGCAAACAAAACAAAAATAAATTACTCTATCTATGCCCTTACCTTCCTCCTACTATGAATGGTCTTTTTGTTAGTCCACTGAATAACCATTTGTCATGGGCTTTACTGTACCATGAAGTTATGATTAATATTATGGCTCATGTACAGTGGGTTGAAAAACCATATTCATTTTCAAAGTCACGTTGCATTGATTAGAATTCACTGCAGGTTATTCAAATAACGATCCTCTCTATTCCCAGGAGAATCTCCGTCTGATTTTTCTTTATCCTCATTAAAGATCCCAGGTGCAGACAAAGCTTTACATACTTCTAATTTGCATTATCCTTGGGAAGGAGGTAATTCACATGCCTTCAGTATATAGCACTTGTTTTTGTAGTTTGCTCTTTCCTATCTGTCTATTTAAATAAATCAAGAAATTTAGCCTTTATAAATCCTCCGACAATAGAAAATGCCAAATTTTATTATGCTTAGTAATGAGCACATATATTCTGAAATATCAATTATAATTCAGATTAAATTAAACAGTTTTTTTCTTTGCTCTTCGTCAGGTTTTTCTTAAAATGCAATCTCTGCTCACTCTCTCAGTAATGGGAAAAGGTGAATTTTTAAAGCAAAGATACAGATTTCATATCAGCCTTTGACCGATGTAAGAATATCCCTCATCAGTCTCTGAGAAATCATTGACGGGATTTAGTCTTTTTCTTTTTACTGGTCAAAAATAGAACAGTGAAAGCACATAACATCTGTAATTGCCTGGTGGAACTTAACAGTCCCATTAACCCTCAAAATGCAGCACTTGTGTGAATTCCACATCTGTTTTCTGAAGCATAAGTTGTGTGGGCCTATGTTTCACAACAAAATAATCTGTCTTGGACTATTTTTAACGTGAGTCTTTGTGTAATGAATTTAGCCCGAAGCAGACTGACAGCATTGTTGACATTTCATTGAGTTTCCATCCTCAAGAGAGAGGAAATTTTAGCTAATTAAATAATGTTATAGTGTCTCAGAAACTACAAAGGCAATGGGAAACCAAACAGCAGTCATACTGTATTTCTTAAGATCACTTGTGTATTCCTGAGGTTTTATTATGTAGAAGTAATTATTCTAACAGTCTTTAAAGCAAGTCATACATTAGATAAACTTTCTATAACTCAACCTTGATAGTAATATTTGTAAACTGGTTAGTGTGTATATATGAGATTAAGCCAAGTAGAGAAAAGAGCTATTAGAGAAATACTGAAACAATTATTACTTTTCATCATCTCAGCACAATGGGCAGGACATGTTGCCCATGTGTACTGGTGGCAGAGAGACAGCAAAGACCTTTTCTCTGTTCCTTTGTGGCTACCCTGCTTCCTCTGTTCTGAGGGGGTAGGGAAAGGACAGGGAAAAGACAGGGGCAGACTGGCTTTTTGAAAGGTTGATAATACAATGCTGGTGCCTTTGGGATGGTGGGAAGTAATTCTGGGGAAGGGTGGAGAGTGGTGGGGCCAGTGGGTTTCTCTTGCCCCAGCACCACATACTCTGGTTCTGATCCCAGCAGGATACAGGAGGTGCTGCCAGTTGCCTTCCAACACCATAAGATGTTTCTGTGGGTGGTCAGCTGCTGACCAGAGAGCAGCTGCCCCAAAATAGACCAAAACAAGATGCAAACATTGAAATGTTATTAATAAAATATCAAAGTTTTGTGGGTCAAGCCAAGGTATCTTCCCCAGCTTCTGTGTTCCCTGACTCCAGATGGCCCCAGAAACTGGTTGTCATCCCTGATGTCCTTAGGGCTTGGGGTAGTGGCATGTTTTAGGCAGCACTGGACCAGTTCACTGGCACACCAGGAAGTTCAAGTTTCACTGCAAGTTTGGGCAATGGCTAACATATTGCTGGAAAACACCTTCATCATACACAGAGCTCCCAATGGTCAGAGGAAGGAGACAGACTAAAACTGCTGCTGTGCTCATCTTTTGAGTAGGATTTATCCAAGCATGCTGAGACACCACGGTGAGAAAGCATCAGGAAATTTGACCAGTTCAGCCTAACCAGGACAGCAGGACAAATCACTTCCCTCAGATCTGTCCTGAGTGCAAGGCACAGCAGACAGGTGACTGGAAAGTAATTCAGCTCACCATTACTACAAAAAACAAAATAAATTGATTGCACTCTTCTCCATGTACAGGAAAGTGAGTCCTTTGTTTCCAACACCTTTATTTCAGCTGTAGAGGCCCCCCCATCTTCACCCCTGGTCTTGCTGCACACACCACATCTGCGATTACCTTGGAGGGTGCACTGAGGGTGCTCAAGTAGCATGTTTCTGTAATAACACTCTCAGGCTGCCTGCCACATCAGGAAGAAAATAATACATTTCTACGTTGATGATTTAATTTCCTTTTTAATATGTTAGTATTTCCCTGATAGGCAATGATTTATATATCTTGTGACTAAAGTGATTCTTAGTTTTAAGGACTGAAGTACAATATAAAGGAAATTCAATTGCTGAAGGAATGACTGGTTTTCTCTGCATTTCCCCTTCAGGCACGGGGTGATGTCTGCTGATAGTTTACACGGATGGCCACTACAATGTGTCCTTCTAAGTTCTTAGTTCATGATAAGGACATTTTATATTTGCATAACACCTTTCATCCTGCAAGAGCAAAGCACTTTAAAAAATTAATTTCACGTTATAATCTCCCAGCGGTGGTGATTCACCCACCGTGATGGTGGCAAAGAAAACTCGGGAATTGTCCGTGCGCATCAGAGGCATCAGCCAGCACTAAAATACTCTGGAACCCAGAAGGGCTCTGATGGGGGGTGTGTGTCTCTCTGCCTGTGCACAGGTGTGTGCTGAAGAGGGATCTCCCCATGGCCAGCTGCCTCCGGATGGACTTAGGGTCTTTTCCTGCATATGGCAGCAAGCTGAGGTTTTCGGTTGCACAGAGGCAAAGAGGAGAGCTCAGGATTCCTACCGTGAGCCCCAAAAATCTTTATTCTCCCATTAAGCCTCAGGGAGTCTGAACGATTTTATTAGCCTTAATTACGCTTTGTCTGGGATCATGAGGTCGGTGGGCTTGGCGAGCTTTTGTTTTTAAAAACCTAACTTGCTTGCCAGGCGAGTTTCCCAAGCTCTCATTTTATTGTGGTTTCCAGCAGGGGATCTTGTTTCAAGGGATATGATCAAAGTAAAGGACATTTCTTCTGGGACTTATTTTACATAGATTAGATCTCATTATGCAACTTGTTCTTTAGTCTATATTCTTTTTATAAGCTTCTGGCTATACGAATGAATTTTACATAGTAAAGTGTGAATTTATTATAATGAATACACTTTCTGAGTGAAAGGAAGGCAAAATACAGCCTAGTGTAATGAATTTAAGCTTCCTTATCAACAAAAAATTTCAGCATTGCAGCAGTTTAATCTTATCTTAAACAAGGTTGCTGCACACTAATTTCAATGCAAGTTTTCAGCTGACTTTTATTTCATTTTTAAGTTAAAAAATATTTTCAGGAATGGTGTCAAATTTTGCATTTTCTTCCTAAATGCATATTTCTAAGCTTTCTTTCAAAGGCGTGCATGATTTTT
Organism: Chloebia gouldiae; assembly: GCA_003676055.1. Taxonomy (NCBI): domain Eukaryota; kingdom Metazoa; phylum Chordata; class Aves; order Passeriformes; family Passeridae; genus Chloebia; species Chloebia gouldiae. The sequence goes on along the minus strand of QUSF01000001.1, from coordinate 45,335,869 downwards.
TAGGATTTCAAGATCTGTCCTTGATTAAGTCGTTACCACTTGACACCTTGAGAGTTCCACAGAGGTAGGAATTTGTGATGATGTCCAGCAGCTACTTCTGAGTACAAAGTGCTCTGGATTAGTTCTGTTGGACAATCTCTAACAAGACTAAAAATTGAAGAAATTAAAGGTTAACAAAGAACAGATCTTAGCGTACACAGGAATTCTTGTCCAGTGTTAAGGTTTAGGCACTGACAGAAGCAGCAATCTTTTTTAAAAGCTTCATTCTAATAGCATACAAACAAGAACAGATTTTTCATTTTTATAGCTCTGTACTGTGCATCTATATGCACTTCTATTTAATATGAAGTTTGGGTCAATGCATGTGCGAGCTCATCCAATGTTTATGTAAATTACTTGCTTTTATTTACTGAATTTCCTGATGTGAGCAAGCAGGTATGTTTTTATTATCTCCTAAACTAGTGTGATTTGAAGTTGAAATTATCAAGTAAACTAGAATTTAATTGTCAAATGAAAGAGTTTTATGCATTTTTTTGTTGGTTGAGATATATATGTATAAAACCTCGCTTTTCAAGTAATCTATTCAATAAGGTTTTTGAATGCGAGTGATAATCTTAAAAATAGATTCAGTCATCTTGACTCTTTCTTTATTATATTACATAAGTGGGAAAAAAAAACCTTTTTCTGTGAAGGGCAAAATTTAGATGCACTTGTTTCTATCAAGTCATAAAACTGGTCATTGAGATAGAAGTGTAAGAAGTCTTAGGATCTGTTCTTGTAACTGTGAAATTTGTCCCAGCTGAATGACTTTCTTCATTTTAGGCTGAACTACTAAGGGCAAATTAGAACACCTAGAGGGTTTGCATTCTCACTGATGCTATAGTCAATACATTTCATGAACAGGGAATGGGATTTTCACAAGAATTCAGCAATTGCTTCCCTCTGGATGCACAGAATTCAGTGCACCTTTCTGAAAAGCTCAAACTTATTTTCTCAGGGAATACTGCCCTATAGCAAATATCCACATCTAAGATCTACTAAATGTGTACAGCATGTATGCACTACTTCTTCCCCAAATCTGGTTCAGTCTCAGCTGAAGTCCATGTAAAAGCTTATGTAAAAGGGGTTAAATTCTTACCAAAATATTTAATTATAATCTTATTTACAGCCTTTAAGCAGCTATTTTATGTATTTCCCAGGTTATGATGCAGAGTTTACACATCTTTCGTTTATCACAGCATAAAACAGTGTTTCAGGAAAGGAATGTTTTTCAGTTAAATGGTTAATTAAGACTGGGAGATAATTTTTTTTTCTGATCAATGCAAGTCAAATTCTCGGTGCAAGTGGTTGAATCATCTTCAGAACTCTGATCATAATTAAACCACAAGGAGCCTGTTATGATTAAATGTGGGAAGCTGAAAATACATGAACCATAACAAAGGATCTGAATTTGCTTCAAGCTTTGCATAAAATGCCATTTCAGATTTTTTTATCTTAGTACAAAAAAAGCTTTCACATTGTATACTTTTCTTTTTTCCCCCAGAATTTCTTCTAAATTCAGTTACATTTTTGCACCTTAATAATAAATCTTGCACGTTACTGCCATCTGAGTTTCCTAATCTGTAAAATTCCCTATGTCCTCTGTCCAAACAATAGACTTCTCTTTATTTTTTATTAAAAATATAGAATTCTAAAGGATATTCAAACAGTTACACTTAATGTATTGGTAAGTAAATATTTCTCCAAATTTCTTTCTCACAGCTGTATAATTCATACATGGTGTTGGTACACTACAATAAATTTCTAAAATCTACATTCTTTATTGTGTTCTAATTCTTTATTGCCATAACGATTTTTGTTTCTGTCTTTCTAATTAGACTATAGAGCTTCTACCGAATAGCTTTTACACAGGATATTTGTTTTTCTGTTCATGTAATTTAGTCTTGAATGTTGTAATCACAGCACATGCATATCTAAAAGGGACCAAATTCTGTTGTTTCTCCTTGGTAAGATTGTCTTTTTAAAACAATGGGTAGGAAATGCAGGAATTTGTGAAGGAATATCAGAAGAAATATCTACTGCTAAACAAACAAACATCCAATACACTCCCCCCCCGCCAAAAAAAAAATCCAAGAAAGATAGTCAGTATTAAATTCTTATAAGTAGGTCAACCTTTCCAACTTTTTGAAATTCAGTGTAGGAGACTTGAGTGAGATGAAGTTACACAAAGTCTGAACAGGGACTACAGCATCTATAAAGCAGGAGTGAATGAACCTGCATAGGATTTTGATGTTCACATCCCTCTCTGCTAATAGCCATACCAATGAAAGCAGGTTAGAAGACATCTCTGTGTGCCAGAGGAGAAAAAATGCTCTTCCCTCCCTAATTCCTATCCAGGCTGGAGGGGAATGGGTGTCCATCATCTCTACTGACTTGTGGTAAGCAGTAAAGCCCAAAATCAGGCACACAGGCACTGGCCTAAGGTCCCCACACAACAGCTTCCAGCTGGAGTGTTAGATCCACAAGAAGTAGATAGTGGGGGCAGAATATCTCAGATGAGAGAAAATGCTTCAGAGATAGAGGGACATCTAAAAACTCTGTTTATTTTTTTGAGTCAGATGCTTAATTTCAGTCCTTTTTAACATATCTAATTAAGACCCACATTAAAGATCTAAAATCCCCTCCAGGAAAACAGTGTCTTGGTCACTCTTTCAAGGTGGACTGTGGCACAGTCCTGTGTAAATGTTGGCTAAAGGAGGACTGCAGAGGGAGAGCCTGATGCTCAGTATGCCAGCTTGTAGGTGCAGGTGACCTATGTTTGAGGTCCTGTTTCTTGAAGCTAAATGGCTCAATAGAAAGGAATTAAAATTTCCTTGACTCAAAATAATAATAATAAGAAAGGCCATGACTGTAAGAGCATTTACCTGCATCCAGCAAGTGCCCTGGGAGTTGGGAAGCTGTGATGGCTTGCTCATATGCTTCCTAAGTTTCGTATTGACACTGGCTAGGTGCCTGAATTCCTCCCTCTGATATCATTTTTGGAACTTTTATCAGTTGTGGTCAGGCCTCTAAATCCAAATTTGCTGAATCCAAGCCCTGTACTTCTCACTTAGTGAAAACAGTTATTAATGGGACTTTTGTCTTTGTGATCCTGTCTGCAAAGGGATGAGAGTCTTTGTGCCATGAAAGTTCCTGAAACAGCATCTTCCATCCACCACCACCTCCTTACAGCTGAGGGATGTGTTACTACAGCACAGCTGGCTTTCCTCACTTCAGATTCAGGAAGCAACTCTCTACAAGCCAAACTATTGGGGCTTGTTCAGTGTATTTCATAGCATAATGGACAGCACATCAAGGAGAAAATAATTGTATTTACATTTTTTCTGCTAAGTAGAAGGAAAAGGAAAAGGCATTCCAGAGAGCAATAAAATGAGAATGAATTCATTACAGGAATATAGTGGCTAGGAGATTTTTTTTTTAACATTTTAATGAATAAATGACATTTTCATCAACTAAAAATACAAAGTACATAAGTAGTATTTACCTACAGATCATAGCATAGCATGAAATTCTTCCTTTGTAAGAATCCTGGCAGAATTATCCCATTTTGCAGGAAATTTTCATTATGTTCAGGACTGCTTACCTTTAGTAATGAAAGCCAGTTCTTTATCCAGTTAAGCATGTTGCAAACCTTCTGGTTTTTTCAGCCATCAAAAAAATTGTCTAACCCATATCACAAACATGCATCCTCATTTAGCTCTCTCTGGATGCAAAACTGGTTACTGTCACACTGAGTGCTCATGGTCAAGGTTCAAGTAATGGCTAATGCTCTAAGTGAGGCTACACATTTAGCTCAGAATGCATTGTCCTAGTTGGTGAACACAAAACAGCTCCCTAGCCATTTAATTATCTGAGATTATAATAAACCTAACTTCGAATAGGATTTTCTGCCACACCTTCTTGTGTCTGAAAAGCAGTGCCCTGAAGAAAAAACAAGTTTGTTCTCTTTAATTTTTTGTGCATTTTTTTAATATTGCTAATTCAATCCTATTTTTACACATTTATTACGACACTTTATTATCTTCTGTTTCTTCACAATGCTGTTTTATAGTTAGTTTCCCTTTTGGAAGTATTAAACATATGAAAATAGGGTGCACACACATGAGGGGATACTTACTCATGCAAATAATCCAATTGAACTTGGTGAACTTCCTGAAGACAGCATTACTCATGCAAGTAAGTGATCACAGGACTGTGTGAATGGTGGGCCTGAATGGTGGGCCTGAATATCTTCTCACCTACACTGGTTTTACATCATTACAGTTGCATTGGCTCTCATGGAATTATTCTTCAGTTTTCCCAATGTAAGAAAATTGAGATTCACACACCCACTCAAAAAACTGGATAGTAATAATAATGACCACAAATGAATGATGACTCATTAAGGTACAGTGCAACAGAAGGAGATCTATAAGTGCAGTTTTGTTAAGATCTTGCTATTAGCCAAATTCACTGTGGAGCCTGATCCTTATCTGACTAGGGTTGCAGAGGGTTTAGAATTTGACACGCAGTGCTATTGTCAATTCTTTCTTACTCTGGAGAACAAATTTACTTAAAGTCCCAAGAGAAAAGGAAAATGTTACTGCATTCACCTTATACGTAGAATAAGACAAGCATGAAGGGGATTAATTTAAAATATTTTCAGGTGCTACAAAATACATGTGTTCTACAAACACTTACAGATGGTCAAAACCAAAGATCCTTGAGAAACTTATCAACTTCGTCATAGAAAATGCGCAGAAGTAGCACACAAGCCCCTCTTTAGACAATAAAAATATCCAGAAAACCAGCAGTGAATTGTTACAATACACAAGAGATCTTACTAGCATCAGATTTTCTCTGTGGGCATCTGCATGGAAAGACTTTGTACCCCTTCTTCCAGGCAGTTTTGTACACCAAAGAGAATGAGGATTTCCCAAAAACTACGTGGGAATGATTCTGATTCTGCATTCAATTCTGAGAATTACCAATTTTGATAATTTAAAATTTCAGCTCCATGAATTTGCCAAACTAAAAAACTCCCTGGATCTCCAGCATGATTGCTTTGATGAATTTAATCCTTCTAGTCCATTTAACATGAAATAACAGACTTGTGTTGATGGTGCTTTTGTTCTTGATAGTAGGAGAACATGTAACTGAAAAAATTAGCTACTCACCCTTAAGTAATCACTAACATTCCAGCTCCTGAGTATAAAAATTATGAAAAAGCAAATGCAAACAAACAAAAATTATATTAATAATACACAACTAAGTGATGCCTACAAGTGATATTTCAGCAGGGCAAAAAAATAGGAAAACTACGGTTTTCATTGGGCCTTAATGTATGTATCCCTCTCTAATGTTTCCATCTTCAAGCAGTTCTGTTTTATTGACACAACAACACAAATTGCAGAAGTAAATTGAATCACAGGCTCAGAATGTAAAAATCAATGAGAAATAATTTTGTAGCACTAAAGTGAACAGTGTAATGCTAGGTATTCATTTAATTAACCATGAGCCTTTCCACATAATGCACAATCATTGCCAGCTTTTCAGCTCACGGTTATTCCAGGAATAATGGGTTTGGGATTCATCTTTAGAAAACCTGCATTAATATTTGAAAGCATTTAAATCCATTAGTGGGTCATCTGAACACTGCAGGTCACTTTTACATTGCTAATTGAAACAATAGTAATGGGTTATAATCTACTATCTAATAATGCCTGGAGTGTTTTACCGCTTTTATATCTGCAGATTCCAGGAAATATGTAAATTTGTTGCTGAAGTGTTATAAAATATGGAAATTTGAATGGCAAACATGAAACTATTTATTTTTATAAATTTAAAAAAAAAACCTCACAACATTAATAAACTGAAGAGCTACACTATATTTTGATGTCAGGATAAATTCCTTTCTATAGACTTTGCAGTGTTCATCGCTTCTGCGCTGTAGGCTTAACATCTGGCATTCACATTTTCAACATTGCCATTAAGAGAAAGTGAATATCATTAAACCAGTGAGTAAACAATCATGTCATTGTTTCCATATGCAAGCTATACATTGACTCAGTCTACTGTGTTCTGACAGCAATGTGTTTTGTTTTGGTTAGGTTTTTTCCCTCCATGATTTGATGCAAACTTTTTTTTTTTATGGGATTTTCTGTTTCTCCTGAATATAGAAGTAGCCATACCATATGGAAGTCTGAATTTAAGGTGGCTTACTTTCAGTTTTGTGATGCTTTTCTTCTTTTCTTTCTTTTTTTTTTTTTTAATTAAAAGGTACTGAAAGGTAAAGTTGCTTTACGAATCTTTCAGGTAATTGAATAGTACACAAATTGATACTTAAACCCTCATTTTCGTTTTTAATTAAACAGGCATCTTGTACATTTACCTGCATCTTCATAGGCTTAATTACAGTCTGATTGGGCAAAAAGATCCTGAGAAGAGCATCTCATTACATCTAGGTAGGCTGTGCTGGCAGCAATGTGTGGCATGTGTATAAGAGGAGGCATGTGTGTTAGTGAATGTGTTTAAATAATTTACTTGGTTAATAAAATATGGATGGCATGTTTGAGGGAAAATTGTGGATCATTGTATCACCTTTGCACCCACCAGGGGAAAAAAAATCAGTCTGTAATATGGTTGATGGGAGAAAATGAAAAAAAAAATATATTGTGGGTAACATTTTAATACAAACCTATTAAACTGGGAACAATTCTATATTCAGCAAGGTAAACAAACTTCTTGCTTCCTAGTGACATGTATATTGCCCTAACATGTGCCATTCTGTTTGGAAAATAATGGGTTTTGCTGGTGAATTAACCCCACAGCTTTTACGGCTCATTCCAGAGTGGTGTGATATTTGGTCCTCTAAGAATACAAAGCATCCAAAGCTCCCTTCTTGCTTTATTTTACAAGAGGAAAGGGGTGTGTAGATGGGATCTTATTCTGTAGGTTCTTGTTTGAGGAGACAGCATTGTTACCAGAAAGCTGTAATTTCATTTGTATATTTTTTAAACAATAGCTATTGATCAGGGCTGTCGAATGCTGTCAGGCAGAATATTTCCTATTCAGCATCTCTTGGCATGTGAGGAGGAGGAGGAGGAGGAGGAGGAGAGCATACAGTGTTTCTCCCCAGCAGACTGCTATGCCTTTCCCAGGGAACTGCTGTGATGGAGTCTGCAGGTAGGGCTAGCAGAGGCAAGAGGGTCTCAGGAGACAGAAAACCTCCTTCTACCCCAGCAAGAAATAATGCATGAGTAGGCACGCCAGCACTGTGGAGTGAGAGCCCTTCTGCACTCGGGGAGGGCTGCTGTGCCACGGTGATATGGCTACAGTGTGAGGAGGGGGCTAGTTCATCGAGATAAAAAGACTATCAATTCTGGTTTTCATTGCTATGCAGGGAATGAATTGAAATAATATCCACTGGGATATGATAAAGATATTTAAAAGGCAATTTTTAGTTGAATTTCAAAATATGCAAAGCCAGGAACAGCAGGAGATGCTCACTGGTAGGTAGTCTCAGCTCTAACTGGCCCTTCTCTAGAATGGCATGAGAAGCACCTACTCTGAGCCAAGTAGAATCTTATCCACAGAGACAGATTGCTCTACAAACTACCTTGAACTACAGAACATGCAAAATTCCCAGGACACAACCTGTCACTCTCTAGCCTTTCTTCAGCATTGGCCAAACCTTTGTAAACCTACTTGTGATTCTACAGGCCTATGGGGAATTACTGAACCTGTACTCCCTCACTGCCTAGCACATATCTTCCCTGGAACTATCTTGTATTAGCCAAAACCTCAAAACCTGGAATACAGAGATTGTAAATAACATAGGTAGATGTTTGGCTAGAAACAAGTACATTTCCCCTTCATTTTCAATATAACATGTAAAAACAAATAATGGATCATGCATATAGGCAGGAACTGAATGCTAGTGATGGTTGATAGAGGCTTTCCAGGTTATACAATAAGCTATCCTTGGGCTCCAGTCCTGTGTGCTGGAGAATAAGCAGCCAGTGAGTGCAGTATTTTCAGCCTATTCTCACATTTGTGCTTGGTTGAAGTTTTATTTAACTTTGGAAACTCTAAACAGAGGACTGTTCTGGATAATACGGTTTGTACTGTTGGCAAGCTTGCAAAAGAGCACTTATTAAACAAACAGTTTTTATTGTTTTTAAAAGCTTTAAGAAGGCCTTTCCCCCCTCTTTTCTTGGAAAGGAGAAAGATCTGTAATTCCATGGCATGGAAATATTGCTGTATTTAATGAGGGCTCTTTCTTATAAAAATAAGTACTCTGCATTGACTGGATAACCAGAATCTTCCACATCTTACATATCATAGGTTCAAACACAGATGCAGCCATACACCACCCTGTCTGAACACCTGACCTTGAGAAAAAGAAGGGATTTCTCTTCTGGAGAGGTTTTTGTATCACAAGGACAGTCAATGCTGGCAATCTTGGCAAAGGGGCAACAGGTAAAATGTGGAGACAAATATCCTATTTTAACCCCAGAATACTTTTCCCTATGCTGCCATGGATATATTCAGATAAACAGTGAGTTCAAACACTGTGGTCCTTTCTCTAACAAAATTCCCCTCTGAACTAAGTTTTGCTTGAGTGATGACAGTATTTGTCACATAATAAGGTCTTTAATTTGCTGCAATGTCAATAAGGCACCTTGTCAAGGATATTACACTTAATTAAACAATAAATAAACCAGACTCACCCTGCTCCAATCAGATAAAACTTGCCTGGCTGCCCAGCTTTGGAGGCTGACAGGGTTCAGGGACTGTTTAGGTGAGTCTGAAGCGAGGCAGCGAAGTCAAGACTTGCTGGGCAGAAGCCCCAAGAGGGTGCTGGTGACAGGCTGGGTGAGATGTGTGCCCTGCTTTTGGAGACACAGAGAAACAGATAGCTGAGTCTAAACAGAACTGCACAAGCAGCAGACAGAGTCTCAAGGGAAGTGTGTCCCTGTTGAGACATTTTTCCCTTGGTAAAATTAGCGAGTTCAGTTTCAGCTGTGCAATATGTTAGCTAAAATCTTAAGAAACCCTGGAACCAATTTATTCCATCTGGAAATTAGTTTCAGGTTTTATTGCTTTCAATTTTTGTTCCAGAGCAGATTCTGTTTCCAAAGATAGGTCTCTGGTCCTTTGTCCTTCAAGGGGATTTTTTTTCTGTGTGTGTTTGGGGTGTTTTTTCTGGTTTATTTTTGGTATTCCTAAAGCATATTAATTAGAAAGTTTTGAGGGAAAAAGGAGGAGAAAGAAAAAGGAACAACTTGGTTTTTTTCTTGCCATTAATATTCTGTACTATAAGATGTTTCAATGGAAGCTCCTTTGCAGGCACATCTCAAATATCAGTATCTGACATGAGATCCTTTTGGAAATCTAAATAATTTCTTCTAACAAGCAGGTATTTTTACCTGTTCTTTATATATGCCATTTAATGAAACTGCAGCTGAGCCTTTTATTTAACCATTTGTCATTAACAGGCAAAAGGAAAAGGGGAGAGGTACCAAGTGTCTGTTAAAAACAATCTGTGTGCATTCATTGCCAAAGTAGTTAAATATTCCTAAGTAATATCTGAACATCTGCTTCTGGTTTAGTGCTTTGATTGAAATTATTTTAAATGTGCTTCTACCTGAAAATGATTTCTTTTAAAAGGTGAAGGCTGGTGGTGATTTTCCCACTAAGAATGACAGCACTTCATCAGTAGAACATCCCTGGCTCTCAGGAAATCCACCATCTGCTTACTTCTCCACTTTTTTAAGGAACAGAAAATCTGAAAACTAAACAGTAACAGGGAAGAGGGGAAAAAAAAGCAAAACCTGCAAGTGAACAATCCTAATGGATTTCACATGCAATGTGTTTCTCTGCATAGTTCACCAATTTTCACAGCAACTCATTCTTCTAAACTGGTAACCCTGGGTTATCTGCTTAAAGTTTTTCACCCAGAGCTGCAGCCTGTTCTGATGCATGCTGACAAATTAAGTAAGAAAATTATGAATGAAGTCTGACACCCTGGGCTGTTTGAGTGAAAAGAGGCAAGATGAATGGAACATGGACACAGCTCCCAAATCTACATTTGTTCACAAGACAAAAACATCTCTAAGACTATGAAATCCTAATTTTTACTGCAGGCAATGATACAATTATGTAAGTCATATAAATGTATAAATGTTCATCTGAAAGAAAGCTATGATTTCACTCTTACTACTTCTTGTTCCAGCTCCTCACTCCTTTACTTACTTTTAACCTCTAATCTTCTTTTAATTTCCAAATCTGTTCATTCATGGACTCTCTATTCAGCATTCAATAGCATCTTCCAGCTGAAAACATTTTTTCTACATCTTGACTGTCCATCTCTCACCTCCAAGAGTGTGGATATTCTCAGTTCAGTCAGAGAGAAAATAAAGAGAATTCTCCCAGTCCTAGCCTGGGAAAGTTAGGAGAAGGAATGAAAAACAATTATTATCTCTCTTTCTGTTCATATTGTTTATAGATATGTTCTACCACAGTGTGCTATTCATGGTGCACCAATGGTGTGAAAGGTTTTCACTTTGAGACCAATCATATTTCACCTTAGCAGTCCTGGCTATAAAAAAAGAATACTACTTGTAAATAAAGTTCATTCTTTGCCTTCTGAAGATGGAGTCTCTTCATTTCCCTCCCTGCCTCAGCAGCCACAAAAGAGTGCAGAAAGCAGTCCTGTTCCCCCAAGGTTTTTGTTTTTTAGATTATAAGAAAGGGGAAGAAACTTGGTTTTGCCCATACAACAGGCTTTCTGCTTCCACTTATCCTACTCCTGCCCCATCTCTCCACCTGTTCAATTTGAATTCAGGTACACTGCACTCTGGTGATCACACAGACACATAGGTCTTGCTCATAGCTCATGTGGAGGTAGTTGCTCCTTCCATACCTTTCCTTAACACACCAGGTCTAAATTCTTCATATTTGCCTTGTCCAAGGCCAGGGATGTCCCTGGGATGACTCACATCACAGGTTTGTACATTTAAGTGAGCATAGGCCATGAATCTGCGTGTGAAAGCTCACAGGCTTACCCCACCACAGTGGCTCCAGAATAGGTGAGCTCCAGCTTCTATTTCTTATTCTGCAGGACCACAACCCACGTCTCTTATGCTTCTCTTCAAACTGATTGGGGCTATCCTGCTGAGAACCAGGCTGAACATCTTTCACCTGCCAAAGTCTGTGACTTCACACTTTCCGTGATAAAAAGAAAATTAATCCTAAATGCTTGTAAAAATCCTCTGCCATGGAAGATGTATCTAAAACCTCTGAATAAGAGGTAGATGTTACTGCATATCTCCTATATAAACAATTCCTTCTAGTCCCCAGTCTAATCAAATTGGATAAAATATGTTAAAAATAAGGACATGAAACAGAGGGAAGAAAGAAAATCAAGCTGCTATTCAGCTGAAATCCTCTAATCTCTAATAAACTGGGTATTATAGCAAAATTAAAAAGGAAACATATGATGGCAATATTAAGACCAAAGGCCATTAGTAAAGAGAGTCACTGCCAAAGCTCACATTCAGTAATATCTCTGTGCTAATGGACACAACATTCATTAGCACACCCAAGCTCATTCTGGCTCCTCTTAGCACTACACTATTTGCTTTATGCCTCTGCAAGTTATCTTTCCTTTCCCATTTTCTCCATCACTAAACTGAAAGCCATTTGACAGTTTCTGGCATCTCTATTAAATTGTGGGAAGTATGGAAATTATTAACTTTTGAACCACAAAGCTAAAAACACCCTTGCACATTCTGAAGCTGAAACATGTCCTGAATTAGGTAGCTTCTGATAGGGCTCACAGGGGCAGCAGGAGGGCATGGGGGAGAGAGGAAGGCTGACCCCATTGGCTGAGATTTGGGTTTTGCTGTTGTCATTAGAGATCAAAAGACTGTGATCACCTTTCTGATTGCTCCTTCTCTAGTAAACAACCTCGAAGTGAGTTCATTAAATATTAAAAGGCCCTGATATCTATTAATGTTATCGGACACATGAAATATGCCTGATGGATTTATTCTGCTGTAAAGGAACCATATCTCAGTGTCCCTCCTGGGACCATGCTCCAGCTGTTTAAACTATAATTCCATCACTAGCAGGAATGGTTGAGGCTGACCTCCATGAAATGTACTCATTGTTGCTCAGGCTGTGAATTGTAAATGAAACCTTTTGTAATAATGTTAAAATATGCATGCAGAGGAATTAAAGCATTGGAGGTCAGCAGCGGAGCCTCGCAGTGGGGTCGCTGTTGGCTCAGAGCAGCTGGTGGCTGCACTCCAACAAAAGTGATACCCAGGGGTTGTTTAGGGGGCTGGCTGTGTGCATGACTGGGCTTGACAGAGCTATTGCTGCATCTCAGTGACTCTCAATCTGCTTTTGATTGTCTTCTGCTACAGTGTCAGTTGTTTTGAGCACCTTGCTCTTTTGGAGGAGCCGAGATTCTGGTTACCTTGTCTCCAGTTCAGTGCCAGAGCTCTTTATTGCCCTACGTGGGATCATTAAAACGTTATACCACATTTTAAGCCTCAGCTTCCCACGTATTGATTTTGCGCCTGCTTTCTAGTTATTTATGACATGAACACTATCTACATGTCCATGAGAGAAGGAGCATATGCATAAATTCCAGCTAATAAAAAACAATGGAGCCTGGGACAGCCCTTCAGTCTAGACTCTGAGGGACAAAATGCCAGCCAATGCTAGGATGAACCCTGCAAGTTTCTGAAGGAGTTAAAAAGTACCTTTGCAATCACCAGGAGGTCCCTGTGCTCTGGTTTCATGCATTTGGGAAGACACATGTAATTCTATGCAGCAAGACCCTTGCACTATTCCTGGTATTATGCTTTCACAAAAGTTTTTTTCCTATGCTTTACATGCTGTGAGTCCTCAAATGCCTGAAGTGTTTTAAAAGCTTTACAAAAATTAAGTGCTCCAAAAAAAATCTCTGATAAGGTTTAATACAGAAAGATAAGTGGCAGCTTCTCTGTTGGGCTTACCAGCAGTCAGTCAATGCCACATCTTCAGTGTCAGCAGGCAATTGAATTGCGTATCCCAAAGTGGGGCAAAGGCTTCAACTTGGTACTGCCTATGCAAGAGTTTCACCAATTCAGCACTTTTGTTGTAATTGTCTTCAAAATCCTCATGTCACCTCAGGTATCCAAGTGAAATAACCGGGTCTGCAAGTTTTGAGTGATTTTCTACACCCGGGGCTAAGGACCAAGTATGGGAGAGAGGTCTTGAAAGATCAGCCCCCAGTCTTTTCTTTTTTGGAGATCTAAATTTACATTATGAAAATTACTTTTCCAGTCTCATCTGAATCATAATTTTCCAGAAAAAAAAA
>QUSF01000001.1:45180803-45322055 GCA_003676055.1 Chloebia gouldiae | reverse complement strand
AAGAAAAAGAAAAAGAAAAAGAAAAAGAAAAAGAAAAAGAAAAAGAAAAAGAAAAAGAAAAAGAAAAAGAAAAAGAAAAAGAAAAAGAAAAAGAAAAAGAAAAAGAAAAAGAAAAAGAAAAAGAAAAAGAAAAAGAAAAAGAAAAAGAAAGAAAAAGAAAAAGAAAAAAAGAAAAATAAAAACTCCACTGTCCGAATGACTTTACAGATTTTTTAAATGACTCAAAACTTTCATTGACTCTAGCTAATCCACTCATCTGACAGAAATAGAGGAGGTTTTTGTTATATTATTCATATAAGAAAAAGCTGAGAATTTTGTTAGGTCTTAATCAGATGTTGACCAAAACAGGCATAGAAGGAAAAAAATAAGCAACCAGCTTATCGTTAAAGCATTGACTTTGTTCTTCATAGAGATAATACTACAGTACAATATTCCTGTCACAGTTTTAAGATTGGCTTCCAAAGGTTGTGCATTAAAAGTGCTGAGAAGACACATGCAGATTATTCACAGCAATGTAGAGGAGCCTGTTCAGACAGTGCATGTTAAGATCTCTTTTGATTTTGGTTACACTGGCTCAGCTCTGAAGCTCTTTGTACTGAAGACATCGTGTCTGTGCCCATTGTGCAGTTTCCAGCACCCACTGCCTGTGAGCAGCACCATGAACAGCCTATAAGGGTGTGGACAACACCAGGACAGCACCAGGTGACAGCACGCTAATACCTCCTGAGTCTGTCACCAACTTTGGCCAGAAAGGAAGAGAGATGAAACACTGCAGCACTCTACATTTTTGCAGGCTTTAGACTAAAAGAAACAATGGCGGGGTGGGGGAGGGAATGGGTTTTCTTTTTATTTAAGCAAGACATCTGAAAAGGGAAGCTTTAAAAAAGAGAAAGGGATTCTTGATAGTTATTAGCCCTCTGCTCAGCTTTACCCTTTCCCAGATGTTTTTTCCCTGGGGAATTCTAGCAGACAGACCACGGATCATCACAGCTGGCATCTGAACTGCTGCGCAGTTAATAATGATTCACAACCACTGCTCCCAATCTCGCCGGCATTTGCCTCTGTTAGGACAGAGCACAAATGTGCTTGCAATTAGAAAGGAAGGAAGAATGTAACAGAAATGCTGTTTCTTTTTAAACAAGTAAGCGTAATTTTTCATGTAGACTTGGGACTGTGCCCGCAAGTAATTTGCTTTTGTCAAATGGAACATGAAAACCACGCACCCAGTCCTGCAAATGATTACTCACAAGCACAGCCTCTGCTAGCACAAATGCTGGCACTGGAGTCAAGAGCAGTCTGGTGTGGGTAAGAATTACTCGTATGAGGAAGGGCTTTCAGGATTGGCCCCAAGAGAGGTATGTGAATACTCCTTCATGGGACATAAGCTTCAGGGAACTCAAAATAGGTTAATTCCATGCCTGATTCATTCCATGGACCATTTAACGAGAGCCTCTGGAATTGTGCAGTCAGTAATGAACTGCCAAGAACCAAAAGTAATCACTGCTGCAATTATTAAAATTTACACTTGGATTCTGTTGCCTTTGCAGCAAGTATGCGTCTTGAATTAAGTGGTCCAGAAATCTAAGGACTTCCCACAAAGAGTAATCCTTTCAAAACCACAATACTTTTACTTGCTTATTGCCCAAAGTATTGCACAAACTAGCTGTTATGCTATTTTGTTTTCTTTCATTTCTTAACGGGGTCTTTGCACACTGGAGACACATGAAAAGACTGTTATATCAGTAGTAATTATGGGCTAATAGGTCATGTAGAGGCTTCTTTTTTTTTCTAATCATAGTGGGTTTGGGCATTCCTCTTGATCTGAAAGCAACTTCACATTTTTTTCTCTTAGGGGAATACAATACACTGCTCTATAACCTTTGTGTTCTTACACTGTGCCTGAGTCATGAAAGGTGTGAGCACATCCTTTTTTGGGTAGTCCTGTATTTCCATTGCCAATCATGAAAACCTAAAGTAGCTTCGGCCTGTGAAGTGCTGAGCTTTCTGGCCCTGATCCAGGAAAGCACTTGAGTACAGGCTTAACTTTGCACATGCATCTCATTGGAGTTGATGAGACTACTCATTAGATGCTTTCAGATAAGCTGAGTCTGATGGGCTTCACACTAGGATACTTAAAAATCTAGATGAAAAAACATAAGTCTGCTTGTAGCTTTAGAAACAGGGACATTGTCAAAATGGCAGCAAATGGGGGTAGCTGGTGCCTGTTATATGTAAACCATCATCTCATCTTCGGTTCTTACAGAACTCTGGATTCATCTTACAAAATGACTTGTTTTGCAGACTACAGAAAAAACCAGAAATACGGGAAATTGTTGGTGTGGCATTGTCAGGAACACCTGATTTGCAGTACTTCTGCAGGAAATGCTGTGGAGATGGCACTGGCTTACAAACAATGTGAGTGAACAATGTTCAACTACTGCAGAAAAAGCAAACACATCTTACTGCGTTTTGCAAATAAGAGTATATGTATGGGGAGAGAGTTGAAGTGGTTTGACCATTCCCCTTGCTAGAGCAGTGTGGTTGATTTTAGACATCTTGGTGTAAGAGTTAGAAGAAAATTATAAAATCTTAGAAAAAAATTACTTGAAAGGAAAGACTGAAAGGATTTGTGTTATTTTTGCTGGGGGCAGTTTGCGGGAAATTATGGTACTCACATATGGGAGAGAGACAGGACAAGAGTGGAAATAATTACACTGAAGAGTCAGATTAGACATTAGGAAGAATTTTCTAGTGCTAGAACTAGCAGAGGAGTCTGAGAAGACTGTGATGCAGGTTTTGGGGTAGGTTATGTAAACACCTGCCAGGGATGCTCTAGGTAGAGCTGCTCACTGAGTGAGTGACAGAACAAGTTCTGAGGCCCCTTCCTGCCACACCTTGCTTTGGCACTGTGCATTTCTGGGTCTGTGCACTGGCACAACAATGTGTCTCAATTACCGTGTCTGTATCTTATTCTCTGTGTCACACATGCAGCCTTTTACAGGACTGAGGCCCAGACCAACAAAGTGCTGAAATATGAATCCTATAGAAAAAAATCTCCTTTTACCTTTTTGAGTCAAGGATGGGTTGAGACTTTGCTATACTGGAGGTTTAGGGGCAGGCTGTTAAGAGTTCAAATGTACCTAAAGATGGTATTACTACACATGCAGCTTGAATGGAACATATTTCAATTTCTCTTAAGAGCAGGGTCAAGAATATAGATGTGTACAGCTCTATCTGCTTTGAAGTATGCTCTCATTGACCTGTTTGACTGTTGGGAGACTCATTTATAAACACAATTTGAAGGGGGTGAGCTGCCTGCAGAAAGGGAACATACCAGTGGAATCATGAAGCAGCAAAGAATGGCAGAAAACACCACGGCTGATTCAGAACTTCAGGCTTTGGGGTTTGACCTGCAATCTCCTGAGTTTCTATGGTGAAGATAGAGGAAAGTGTGATTAAAATATCAGAGAATTCCTTGCCTCTCTGAGGTGCTCTAAGACATGATGCTCTATGAGGAATTCAAAATTACAGATTTTCCCACTGCTATTTGTTCAGGTGGCTGTAGCAACTTTGTTATCCAGCCACAGCTGGATGGATAAAGTACAGCATGTATGTAGAGTTGAGTATTCATTAATAAATTCTTTTTGTTTAAAACGTCTATAATTGCACACTTTAAATAGTAAAGATTTGTAATGAGATATTTAGAAAAAAGAGAGTGGAATTTGTATGTTGTTTCAGTTACACATCAGACAGAATATGGCCATATAACAAGTAAGGTAAGTTGATCAGCAAAATGTTGCAAATATCCCCCAATAAAAAAAATCTAATTGTTTAAGTATTTCTAGCCCTATAAGCATATTGTTCATAGCATTCCATTTAAAACAATTTGCATGAAGTATATATATTTTCACAGCAGATATTACCATGAGAGAATTCAGCTTTGATTTTCAAATATTCTGATTGAAAGGCATCCTTTGAGAAAACAAAGTTCATTTCACACAATACTGCACTTCTGCTTCAGTAGTAAGGTTCAGTTGAGAGATATGAGGAGCTGCTGCTACCTGAGCCCCTGTCTGCCTGCTAAGGAACTCCTAGGGCTCTGACCACCACTTCTGGTCTGCCCACAGGATGAGAATAACATAAAGCATAACATGTGGCCAGTGCATTATTCCATTGTCAAAAAATTATGCTGGTTTGTTGTTTTTGTTTTCCCAGATTTTCAGACTGTACATCCTTAGGAGGGGGACACTAGTCTGTCTCCCTGGGTGATTTTCTTAAGGTCTACTGATTGCATTGGCTTTTTTTTTTGGCTAGCTTTGATCAAGGGAAAATAAAAAGGATGGGAATTTTTTTCCCATTCTTTGAAGAAAATATGATAAAGACTGCAGCATCCATGGCTTTATAAAACCTGAGCTACTTTGTTTGGTGAGCTGGAATTGTTATTTCTGGGGATGGAGGTGTGTTTCATGCACATGTCGTGTCACTCTGCCCTTGCGCAGAGCTATCGCTTCCCTTGGACCCTGGCTGAAGGACAACTCTTCTGAAGGGAGTCAGTGTTTTGTTTTCTGTGTTTCCTTCTGAAGAGAGTAGAGTTTAAAAAACTTAAGAGAAAACAAGACTTTTTGATATTTATGAGCATGTGGGCATTAGATTAAAAGATGGGCAATGATTTGAGGGGATGCTGGACCAGACTCTATGTGAAGAGCAAAAGAGCTTCCCCTTGGCAAAGGCAGGAAGGGATGAATAATTTTCAGGTGCTAATGCCATATACCTAGCCAGATGATTTTTGTTGTCACTTTTTTTTTTTAAATTTGTATCCATACCTACTCTATTTTGTGCATTCAATGGGTCTATTGACTGCAGATACAGAACAAGTTTCTTATTGCTGCCACAAATCCTTATTTACTGGCTGGGCTTTGTCATGAGAGTGCCCTGTAGTACCTTGCCTATGAAAACAAATTGTTGGGGGAGTTCTGAAAAACTGTTTTGTTCCTAGTTTTCCATTATAAGACAGGATCAAAACACATTGTGACTTTCTCTTGACTGACACAGGAAATGCAATATATTTATTACATGAATTTAACAGAAAAAGATTGTTCTTTCCCCTGTTAGAACCTGGGGTCTTGCTTGCTTATTTGGACCAACAAGTTCTTTTTTTAAAGATTTATTGTGGAGGCTGCATTATGTATATGCAATAGGTTGCAACAGATGTGCATCTTCAGAATATATTTCAGGCAGTGCTGTATTGTTAATATTATAAAAAGCCTATAACTTAAACAGACAGAAATAACTTCTATTGTGTATTATTGACATGCAGCAGGCATTATGTCTCCACTTATTGTTTACCTACTGAAGCTGCCTCCTAGCTCCTCTATACACTATTAAAACCAAATTTTGTATATGAGGCTGTGCTTGAAAGACTAAGAGCATTATTGTCAATGGGGTTTGTTGTATGCAAGTAGGATGACCTAAGGGCCAAATCCAGCTGGGCTGTTGCTGTGCAGGATACAGACTGGTTTTTTTTGTTGTTAATCTGCTAATTCAGGGCCCAGGGATATTTGATTTTGGATTTCCGGTGTAGTATTACCTGGTACAAGTGTCACTAAAGAACTAAACATTAAGTTACATGACATGAAATTTCCTATTATGAATATGAAGAACCTGAAGCATTGCATTTGACTGAGCAAAAAGTAGTTTTTTTTCACAGTGATTCCAAGAAAGGTTCTACATATAAAATTCAGTTCATTCCCTTTATCTAGAGAAGACATGTTGACAGTGTAATATATTTTAATTCTTTTCAATATATGTCACAGGAAATTATTTTAATCATTCCTTACTTAGAAAATATTCTCAGAAATATGGGTCTTTCCATGAAATAGATTTGATGTTATTGTGGCCCTACAGCTTCCACTTTGTATAAATATTCAGAAGCTTTACTAGCCATGACATGAACTTGGGAAGATGAAATTATGCACCACAGCTTCTAATTGCTTCAGACAAATTAATTTCCAGTAATGTTCTGGTTCTTAACATTGAAATATTTGAAATTCAGGCTGCCAGTTCAAAGAGGAATCAATCAATAAAGAAACAAAGATAATTGTGAAAGTGAAAAATTAAATCTAAATCTCAAATTTAAATTACTGGATGTTCTCAGATTTTCTAACAGTTTATAAGGAAAAAAAATTATAAAGCAATTTTTATCAACATGAGTAATGAATCCATTTGAGATTTTGTTGATGGACAAATATTTAACTATCACAAGAGGCAGTGCTGTGAAAAATGTATTTTTCCTATATCTTTATATAATTTGGTTGCCCTACAAGCTGTCTCTTCCTCTTGCCCCTCCCTTCTGGTTTTCATGAATCTGAATTCTGCATTGCTATAATGTTGTTGTTTGAGTTTTACCCTTGACAGCAAGGCTGCCATTGACCAGCAGGTGAAATTCTGGTCATTAACAAACAAACAAACGTGTGAGATTTATAATCATACCAAAGATATCATCTTAAATAGGTATAAAATAACTGGGGAGATGCTGCCCTCTCAAAAATTCTTCTCAGAAAGCTGGTAATTCTGTAATATTTGGGCCTCTACAAATCAATATTTGGGCCTCTATGAAACAAACTCCTGAGAGTTAATATTTCCAGTCATCATTAAAGCTTCACTCAAAGTTGCTGTCTGTGCATTCATTCCTAAATTAATTAATCTCAAAATTACAGCAAATGTCTGATTTCACATTAACCATATCCAATTACTGCCTAGGTCAACACTGAATCAGACTCAGCTAGCTCATTCTCAGGCCCTGAATGACTTGCCCTGGATCCAATTTTGTGCTAAAATAAAAAAGGAGCCCAGAACTCAGATCTTCTGGGTGCTGCCAGCTCTGATGGAGGAAACAGATAACAAGTCAAACCCTTGAAAAGACATTAAAGGAGAAGCTGAAGACCTGGGACTCCCAGGAAGCGAAGAGCTGCAGACATCAGCAATATATTTTACCATCAGGGAGGAGCGATGTCAGACAAATGACAAAGGGTACATCATCAGACAGAGGATAGGGATGGGTAAGGGATTTTGTTCTGGAGACTGATTTTTAGGGAGTCATAACACACATATCTAATTTAGTTGGGCATTTTTCATTGGTCATAACACACATATCTAGTTTAGTTAGCAATACTAACTAACGTTTCCCCCACCAGAAATAAAAGCTGCCGAGGAGGGGCTCTTCCACCTGGACGCGGGGCAGGCTCCAGCATCTCCTGCAGAACGAGGCCGTGCGGGACCTCGCAGCGGCAGCTGCGCTCCTGGAGCACCGCCAGAGGTGGAGGAGCCCAGGTTAACACCACCATGCAGGAGAGCCCTTTGGCTCCCTGCTCTGCCCTGGCTTGGCAAGACGAAGCCCCTCGCTGAGCAAGGGGCTGTCAGGGAAAGTCATCCCTATTTTTCCCGAGTGACAAATTCGCCTGTCTTCTTGGGTGCCACGTGACAAGACAGTAGTAACCGTGCTTCAGGCCAGATGAAGGCACAACCATTCATGATTTTCCATTTTTTTGTCACATTAATTTGGGGGGGAGGGGAAGTAGGGCAGAGAAAAGGCTTTGAATCCAGACAGACATGTGTGTTTTAAATTATGTTTTGTGAATTGAAGCAAGGCAGATGCTTCCAACAAGCACACATTTTGCTACTGTTTGCAAAGCAGACACACACTGGCACATGGTTGTAGGACATGAATTATACTTCTGTGCTTCTGATTTGTAACCACACCTGTATACCCTTAGAAATGCTAATAGAAAAAATACGAATTTAGGCACAAAGGAGAATCTAATAAGAGGAACATTTGAATGGGTAAGGAAATGTCTATTCCTCCCCATACCCACTCCCCCCACCCCCCCCCCCCCCCAGTCATTAGGACTGGAGGAACATGCTTATAGTAATTAGGTAAGATTGATTTAGAGGCTGAACACCACCCACAATTTGTGTAGTCTGGGGTCAGGCAGGCAGCTGCAGAAACCGCTCAGCTAATTATGAGAATTCACTGTTCGTTAATAGAATCTCTCTCCACAAACAGCAGCTGTGTGTTTGCTCACGCAGATTATTAATTCTGGCCTTGCCTCAGCTGCGAGTTTCTGCTGCGTCGAAAGGAATCCTCTGATAGAAGTGTCAGTTATCACCCAAGCGATGCCAGGGGAGAAAGGAAAGGCAGAAAGAAAGGAGAATATCTTCTAATCACAGGTGGATAAAGATTTTTTTGCAGATAGCTTCCTTTTCTGCCTCTTACTCCCAAACAATTAAATGCCAGTTTTGGAACTCATTAATCTGTAGGCAACCTGGCGAGATCTAATTTATACCTGTCAGGAGCAATGGGCAGCAGCTAATAGGAAAATAATTGCAATGTAAGTCTACTTTCTCACTTGATAGTATGCTTGCTTTTAAGGAGAAATTTTTGATATGGTTAATCAAAACATTATAAAAGATACCATGTGCATCAATTCTACACCTATGTGTATCCTCCTAGTTGTGCCATGTTTTTTAAAAAAAACCTGTATATTTGTATTTTTTGCAAGCATTGAGTACAGGCAACTTAAAAAATGTGGCACATTATTATTTACAGATACAAGCTTCTGCTTCATACCAAATGAGAAAATAACATCAGCTTTGTATGTAAGATGCCATATCTTGCTACATAGCTAGGTGTAAAATATGCATATAAATTATTTGCTGGAAAATCAAGACTCAAATCTTGGTTCAGTCAAAGTAAAAGCTGAGACTCATACTCATGTTAATAAGCAGCAATGATTCCTAAGTTCTTAGATTTGATAACCATATAGAATACTGGGGCTTTGGGGAGAGCTGAATTTCCTCTCTGTATTGTATCACCCTTACAGGACAAACTATCTGCTATTCAGGTAAGGTCCCATCCTACAAAATTCAGAAATACTCTCAGGAATGTTGACATATCTGTGAACAGAAGGTTCCTGTTGTGAAAGATAAAACATCCATATTGTGCATTTGGATGGAGATGTGTGGGAAGCATACAGAATATCCCCATCTGCAAAGTAAAGGGGAGCAAAGCCCCACCTTTACATTATATTGCCTTGTGAAATAGGTGCTTGTCACATTTGCTTAGATCATTGAATTAAGCCAAGAGATGAAGATCTTTGCAATGCTGCAGAGCTCAGTTTAATGGTAAGTGAGCATCAGTGTGGGGAAACACAAGTGATGCAATGGTTTAGTAAGAGCTATATTCTTGTAATAAAGGTAGAATAATGTTGACTGCTGGAAAATTAAGCTGTTGGGTTTGTGGCAGGCAAACTAGACCCAGTTAATCCCCACTGTATCTGTTTATTTCAACACTGCTGCAAAGTTGCCCCAAATACAAATTTGGTCCAGCATGTTTTGCTGCTTTAAATGTTAGCAGAGGACATCATGGGTCAGTGACAGTGGTGTATGATATAAAGCCCTCTAACAAATGCTTTTGATAAAATTGCTCTTTTTCCTACAAAAGTGAAATGGAAAGAATCCTCTGTGTAAACAGATTGAGGTTTGATTTTGGGTTTTTTTTTGGTTTGGGTTTTTTTTCACGGAAATAAATATTTCAATGTTTGACTTAAGGCTTTTTGAGAATCCCTTATTTGAAAATCCCTTATTTGTTTGAAAGCAAACAAAAATGTTTATGTTCACTCATCTTTTTTCATTAAGGAAAACATTTCATGGCCAGCACTATCTCCTAGAGTCCTAACTCTGTAATTTTTCAAATACAAACACAAAATTAAATTGACAATTAAGTTATTCCAACTTCCACTGAAATCCCTAGTATAACTGTTTCATGATAGGTCTTGCAGCTACATGCAGGCAATTGCACAAGGAAATGTCAAATCTTTCTAGACACCTTCAGCATCAGTACAAATCTGGTCTTTATTAGCAAAGACCTATTAACAGAGAAGGTTGCAATAACTTTTCATTAGAAATTACCTTGTCCTATTATTCAACTTTCACTAGTTTGCACATTTAAACCATTCTCTATCACCTTCTAACATAAAAGGTACTGATACCCTACTAATAGGAAAGAGGCTTCAATCAATGAGGCTTCAATGAAAGACAAGCAGCAATTAATTTTCTGCAGTGCTTATGCACATCACTGTGGTTACTGTTGGTAAGTATTCAGGGATCAGTAATGACCACTGTGGACTTGTGAAAGTCATTTGTGTGAGGAAAGG
Source organism: Chloebia gouldiae (assembly GCA_003676055.1). NCBI lineage: Eukaryota > Metazoa > Chordata > Aves > Passeriformes > Passeridae > Chloebia > Chloebia gouldiae. The sequence continues at coordinate 45,311,844 of QUSF01000001.1, read as the reverse complement.
AATAGGTTTGATAAAGCTGCAATAGATTTGAATGTTTTTTCTACAACTGAATGTTTGCCATTCATGTTATACTATGAACATTTCCTTAGGAGATTTGCAAGTGTATAAAATGTCTAAATTAATTCTGACTGTGAATTTCAAGTGTGTCAGAACACCTATGCTCTGGGATAAACCATGGGTTTGGGCTAAAAAACTCATTTATTTACATGAGTTTACTTATTTACTTATTTATTTACAAGAGAATGTGGGATTTTAACAAGTATAAGCCAACTGAAAAAAAAAACCCAGCAGATTTTCTGACTTTTTTTTCCTTGCATTGAGATAAATTACAAAATTAAATTGGATTTTTGAAATTATTTGCAATTTGATTCTTTTAAAGCAGCACTTAAGGTAGGGTCCACATGGCAGCTAGTTTTGCATATTTAAAGGACTGGGGACATTGCATAGTTTAATCACTTAATCCTCACCATGAACTTGCAGGCAGAACATTTCAAAGGGCATTTAGAGATCTTTCTTCCAGGGCTCGTTCTTGCAGTGGTTTGTACTCTAGCCTTCTTTACCTCCCCAACTATTCCTTATTTCTCCTTGCATGTCTTTCTATGCAACTCTCCATATTTCTCTATTAGAATCCAACTTGCTAATGAGTTAAACACCTTGCTGTCCTACATTTAGCCAAGCTACTCAATGCGTAGCACATATAGCAGTTTCTAAAAGATTTCTGAGCAAGTGTTTACAGTTGCACTTGGAGTGGGAGCTACTTTTAGTTGTTTGGCAGAGGGAGCAGTTAACCAAGGGTTCCTCCTTCAGCCCACTTCTCTGTGACTTTGTAGTAAAAAGCTTAATGGCTTCTTTTTTCTGCAGCCTTGAAATGTTCCAACAAGATGTCACTGAGTTTTATTGTCATCACTCCCTTGTAGATGGTCAGGGACTTGAACTGGCTGCTGTTACGTGGTTTGCAGTTTTTGTGCCAGCTTCTAAACACTGAAATATCTGTTGGTGCAGCAATTACTGTATATCATTAATACATAGCTTCAAACGTATGTGAGCTATTTTCCCCAGTAGGAACTTATGTAAATCACTTTATGGGCATATCATACTTTCAGCTGTAATAAAAAGGAAATAAATAATGCTGAATTATGATGTTCTGGTTTACTTATTATATTAAGCTTTTTATCAAGTGCACAAGACTGAAAAGTTCTCAGAAAACCAAAGCCTTTGTGTCATTAACATGTTATGCAATTTCAGCATAATTCATTCCTATTGGAAAAATGTTAAGAAACACAAACTCTTGTCTACCACTTCACCATGAAACACTTCTCTAATTCTATTGCAGTTCTGTTGCAACTTTGTCAAAGTTATTCCTCCCCTTAGTTTCATTTACACTTACAAGCACTTTTACTTAGTGTGGATTTTCTAACACCAACATTTGTTGTTTGTGCATCAGGTTGCCAGGCCTTTTATATAATGGGAATAATTTCAAGATTATAATGATATCCCTAATAAATTATTTAATATATTTATTGAAAAAGAGAGTAAAGGAACTCTTCTGGGTAATTGGTGTGCAGTAAGCTACAGTACGAGTTGTATATTCATTTTTTTTCAATGTATGCAATTATCCACTCAGCCTGTATCCATTAATATCATTTTTTTTCCTAAACTGGAAGTATATAAAGCCATTAGAAAATAATCCTAAGAATTCTATTTGCTGAATAAATTTTAATTTGCATGGCACCAGGAATTTTTTATTAATGGGAAATAAATTATTGCAATCTTATGGAAGGCGACAAGTTAATAGCTTTGTGAAAAGTAATGGAGAGAAAATGATCTTGAAAAGGTCAGGTCTCCTGTCACAATGTCTTTATGCACAATTAAAACAAGTCAAGAAAGTGGCTATATAATCAGGACCATGAATATGCATTATATCCTAATGAGAGTATGAAGATAGAGATAGGTTAGTGCTAAAGTCATGGTGAGGTGGTGACATAAAAATGGTAATTTGTGATGTAGTATTTAACTACGTGCTTCTGTTTCTTTGGGAGAATTAACTCATTGCTACCTGGCAATTCATTATTTTACCTTCACCAGTATACTAAGTGAAAAGAGGTTGCTCTGCAGGAGCACACATACACATAGAATGTGTTTTACTCTTCTGTAAAGATGTTCCCCATAGTTATGTAAATCACAAAATCCCTCTCCTCTGTCACTGCAGGAAGACTACACAAATGTTTGTTACTGTTACATTTTTAATTATAGAAGCTGAAAGGCATTTTCAAATTTCATAGCAGATTTGTCATGGCTCAACCTTCCTAAAAATATTTTATTTCTTGAGGTGCTCCTGTGCCAGGGAAGCATCCACTTCAAGACGGGAGGTGTTGTAATCCTCCATGCCTCTGGCATTATCCATTCACGGAGGAAGAATTTCTGTCCTTCCACGTGCATGTTTATGTTGCTCCCCTTTACCCCTTCTCAAACAGAAGAGATGGGAGTTTTCAAAAGTAGAAGAGGAAGGACACACTCTTGTATGTACTGTATTAGTTACTGCTAGGAAACCTTTTTTGAAATATGCCTGGCTAGAAATAATCATTTACAAGAAGAAATTAACTTAGCTTCTTAGGCACTGAATTTCCTCCTGGTAACGGAGGTTTCAGTGGTCCCAGTGCTGCTAATGGGTGCTCTTGAGTCTTGGAAATTATTCTACATTGTAATTGAAAATCAGTAAGAACATTCTGATTCAGTGGTCATTTAATAAAATATAATGGTCACTGAACAATGATTTTGATTAGCTAATGGCAATTTAAAGGTTTACAACACCTCTCACAGCATTGCTTATTTGGATATGTTATTACAAGTTACTCCCTAAGAGCTTGGTTTATGCTCAAAAATAGGAATAACTAGGAGGGGAAGCAGATGCAGCTGGCATCCTATAATGCTCTGTTTGGGTGGCAGAGTCGTATTCAGCCCATGCTGATTAGATTTCCATAGATGGGCATTCAGCCTGTAACTCTTTCCATGTATTGGCTCACTTAGTCTATACTTTTCTTGTTTGCTGCTTGTTTCTTTGCCCATTATACTATAGGTTTCTTAACTGTATTATCACTAAATTTTGTATACAAGAATAGAATTCGGTGCTTTTGTAATGAGATTCTTGTCAGGATTTTTTAGTGTTTTTGGTGTTAAGAGATTAAGCTTGAAAACTTACTCCATTAGCAGAAAATAGGCTACATATAAAATTTACGCTTTCATGTCTTGTCTGTTTACCAGAGGTCTGTGAATTAAGGAGCCCTGAGCTGGCTTCCCCATCTTCCTGTTGCCAGCTATCCTGTCAGTAAGAAACCAGTCAGGATGTTCATTATCAAGAACCAACAACATTCAGCCTATTTGTTCCCAGAGAAGATGTAATACAATAGCTACAGTTACCTCCCAGGACAACTATGAAAGGGTTACTTCCCTGGGATCAGACTTGGCAGCATTTGTGGATATGTAAAAAGCTGAGGCAGACTGGGCAGAGTTGTAAACAAGGCTCCTGTAGTGCTGGTGGCTTGTCACTGTGAGCCCTCAGGCATTTTGCTGACAATATTGCTGTGTATTCTGCTTTGTTGCTGTCCCATAACTGTGTGGTTGGTCATGGTGACTGTGGGCTCAGTCCATGACATCAGACTTGTTTGCAGCATCCAGGCTTTTAGGTCTCCAAACAGGTAATGGAGCATGAGCTGCCATTTTAATGTGTGCTTCGAAAACAGAGGGCAGTGCTCCTAATGAAGCAAACAATGAGGCAAGGAAACTGGTGAAACTGAAGTGCACATGCATGCAGAGTGAACAGTGTTTACCTGGCTCAGCACTCTTCTAGAGGTCTATGCAGGTATCTGAGGCTGATCTCCAGCCTCAGAAGGCCATTCCATGGAATGCATCACCATTGTACAAATTAGCTGCAGAGGTCCAAGTAAATCTTCAAGTTATGGATTTTGATCATTTCACCCAGGTCTGGAAATAAGGCTTGCACAATCAGGGAAGCAGGTTTCTATAAATTGGAGTAGGAGCCAGACAAAAGATGTCTTGCAGATCCTTGACCCAGGCTGGTGAGGTTGCAGGCACTCAAGGCACTGTGGGTGGCTCAGTACCTCATGCATGCCATCATTCTGCTCAGATTCCCACAGGCAGCAGAGCAGAAGTGCCTCCACTTTTTCTGTCTTCAACACTCCTTGGCTTCGACTCAGGTTACTGATGTGCTTCAGGAGGTGGAGAGGATGGAATGGCAACTTACCCTGCCAGCCCCTTCCTCCCTTGAGCAGGGCAGGGCAGGGCACACACTGCATCCTTATCACATTATCCCAGCTTGAAAACCAAGCTGGACTACTAAGATATGATGACAGATTTTCTGAACTTCAACCACTCACTTCAGCAGTGAATCCAAATTTGCTTGGAGATGTCTCTGTATGAAAAGGTATATGAATAAGCTGATGAAGGTCAGATGCATTTCTCATTTTCTAATGGCCCTGTACTTTTGGTTTATGTGCTGTTGAAATACTTGGATGGTATTTCCAGGTACCTCAGTTTTAATGTAGGGAAACAGAATTCTCATCAAGTGATGCTGATGGGAAGAAGCCATCTACCTCATTCACAATGCTGGTTTTGAAATTAACTGTGGTGACTCAGAGGGGGAAAAAAGTTTAAATTAATAGTTCAAGGAAAACTTTCTGATTTAGTACAGTTATAGTAGAAAACAAATGAAGAGAATATGCATATAGAATGCTACAAAATCGAGTTTTTTTCTTTGCAGTTATGGTGGCTTTCCCTCATATTAAATCAAATTTTGAACTTTTGCCATTCTAAGAGGAAGAAGTGATAGAAAGAATCCAGAAGTCAGTGGATATCTCTAAGAGAGTGGAGAGTCTTCTGTAAATACCAGCTTTGTTGTTGCTGCTGTGAGTGGTAGAAACAGCAGTAACATGCAATGCTTGAACAGCATTGCACTAACACTCAGGTCTGAGGAGGTGTACAAAAATGGTTCTGAGCTACATACAGAAAATAAGTAGATTAAAAAAGGCAAATAAAATACTCTAAGGAGTGAACTGAAAAGTAGAAAGTAAATTAAAATACCATTTTAACAAAAATGAGGAAAGATCAAAAAAAGTTATAGAGAAAAAGCACTTTATCTAAACCAAAAAGAAATTATTTATGTGATATATGTGCTGACCTTGTGCAACTTGTTGCCTCAGAATATTGTTTATTTTTAGAGTTTAATAGGGTTTTTTTTTAAATGGAGATTCAACCTCTGTATAGGTAAAAGGGAACATGTGTCCCTTACACTGGTAAAAGAGAATCAGAAAAGAACTTTCCATTAGAGAACCTTCCACAAAATATTAAAGTATCTTCCACAAAACGATGCTAGCAACTGATGCTACAAGGAACACAACTGTGAGCTATTTCACAACATCACCATGAATATTTCTGTGCAAAAGAGCTGTTACTCATTCCCTGCTCCCTCTTTTCATTTGCCAACAGTCCCTCCTCAGCTTTCCTAGTACCTAATCCTCTGCACCTTTTGAATGTACACGAGGGGTATAAGGTGACCTAATAATACAGAGGGGCAAGAAACCAGAACAAGGCTGATGGCCAGTTATGTTGATAAAACAGCTTGTCCTATCTGTATTTCAGTTAACATTGAAATTCTGGCATACTGCCCTGCAATTTCTACTTACCCTTCCCCCCCCCCCCATGTGCAAGAATAAAACAACTGTCCTTTAATAATGTCTTTTCCCTCTAGATGAAAGCCTTTCATGTTGTTTCTAAAACTTCTCTCTCTCAAAGTGAATGTGTGCCAGTTAGGCAGAGTCAGAGGTAACACCACTATAGAGAAATTATTTTCAGATATTTCAGCTGTCAAGAACAATAAAAACCCTCTGTGACACACAAACATAGACTTTTTCTTTGGTATAAAACAAAGTGCCAATTTATTCCAGACTAATCAATAGTTTAGACTTTTAGAGTTGGCTAAAATTTGTTAATATGCTCAACTATTTTCTTGTGTTGAAATAATGAGAAATACCAGCAAAATGCACTTACGAAAATAGTATGCACAAGGTGAGAAGGAAAGAGAGTGTGTGTGTATATTATGTATATATATATATATATATATATATATATACATGTATTTATGTATATATGTGTTTGAGAGTGAGAGACTGTATCTGTACATATATACAAATTTCCAGTTCTTTGTGAGGAACTAATTTGGTCTAATAGATGAAGTGTTTGAAATCTGAAAACAATGTTTTGATGGTCAGAGCAGCAAAAGGGGAAGGTGTTAAATATGGCTTATTAGCATTTTATGGAGAAAAAGAAATTCAGAATCCTCATGAGACCAATAGAGAGAGGGAAAAATACAGTACACATGTAAATTAACAGCCAGCAATCCTCGTACCCAAGGAAATATCCTCAGGACATCTTAAATCATCTAGAATTTGGGTATACTCATTAACCCATGGGAGTTAACCATCTGGCAAGTAGAATACAATGCCCTAACTAGTGTTGTTGTGTTGTTGTTTTATAAATCAGGCTGGATCCAACTGTACTGCTTGCCTAATGGAAAGTATATTGTCATTAACATCATGTCCATTGCCAGATCACAATGCATAAAAATTATGTATAGCACAAACAAAGAAGTCATCCTAAAAGCAGTATTAGTGTCCATAGCTTTGATTGAAGATGTGATACAATAACTCTGTGTTTAAGTACACTCCTGTAAAGATTCCCCCTTTTAAAACACAATGACAGTATTTACCAGCACATATGCACAGATTTATATCTGATGTCAAATACTGCAATTATAAAATAAATGCAAATGAAACCCATACAATATTTTCTCTCTGTATATTGGTTTTTTTAATTGAAAATAAATAATATAGTAAACACACTTAAATTAACTCATTTAAGTAGTATACTAATATTGACACAGAAAGATGCATGCATTAATCTTTATTGGTATTATTTGGATTTTGACTGACAGAAAAAAACAAATATTTTACATTTATGTACATGAGACATAAAGGCATGATTTTGAATGTTTGATGGCACTTTTGAGCAGCTGAAAATTAAGTAGGCTGGAAAAATCAAGGCCTAGTCTCCTTCTCCATGAGCCATTACAGACTTGGAGGAAGCCAATGTGGGAGCAGATCTGAGACCTACTTCAAGCAAGCAAGCAATAACTTAAATCACGTTCCATTGTTTCCAAATTTCCTTTCAAAGAATTCAGAGAATTCAGGTGTAATTTGAGTTTGTGTGTGCATGCATACGTGGGTGTGTTCAAAGACACAGCAGAGTGAGACAGCCCTGAAGAAGGGGGAAATGTTACGTTCCGTTCAGTCCATGTTTTCCCCCTTTCCTGGGACCCCGGTGACATCCTATCTGATATCCCTGAAAGCCTCCTTCATGCCCCAATGGGGTTGGTGGAGAGCCAAGATACCCTCCCTGTGAAGACCCTAGATAAAGCCCTGACTCTTCCTGTTCACCCTCTTACCCTGGCTCTCTTACACGGCACTCTTCCCCCTCGGCCATGGAATAAAGAGCTGTACCATCCACCATTCAGGGTAAGCTACCTCTTTTCAACTTTTCCTTTCTCCTGATGTTTCCCCTCTCTCAAGGCTCGTATTTCTGGGCTAGTCTGATAATTTAGGGGCTGAGAGAGAGGGTGAAACCACAGCGGAAAGTCCCCCATGCCTCACTGTCTGCTTCTGTCCTACTCCAGCAGCAGGGACTGGAAGTCTCTGATGGGTTTTCAGCAGGAGGTGTAACAAGCCCAGTGGAGCAGAGTCTGCCCTAAGTACTGATGAACATTGCTGTGGCTTTGCTTGTGTGCACTCATCCTGTGTTCACTTGGTGCCACACAGGCACGGGACTAAGTGACTTTGCTGGTCCCCTGGCCTAGAGTCTAAGAGGGGATGCAGATCAACACAGACGGATGGACAAAAGAATACATAAAAATAATAGGAAAGAATTTACCTGAATGATGCACTGTAAGCATAAAACCTGAATACCAACTGCCAGAAACATGGGGAAAAGCTGAATATAGAAAGCGCTACTGTGAAAAATTAAGAACTTTGTCCCGTGGTGAGTGTACACAGCAACTGCATGACTAGAATTTCATTTCTGACATTGTCTGTAGTCTTGATTGGATTAAATTTATTTTTAAAGACTTATTCAATTTCCCCATTTCCCCATTTCCTTTCCCTTGTGAGGTTGCCACTCTATTAATAGCCTCCCAAGTGAGATCCTAGGGCAAGAAGTGAAGAAAAGTATTGAGCCAGATCCCCATTAGTATAAATTAATATAATTTCAACTGACCTCAAGTTATTCCACTGGAGTATCCCAGTGTATCTAATTATAAAGATAGGTTAACTTTAACTAAGCAGGAAATATCCAAATTGGAATTTATCAAGGATGTGGTTTTGGATAGTTAAATCATTAGTAAATCTACACGGTATCTTCTGTTTAAAATTTATTTTCTAAAATAAAAATCCCACTTTATCAGCAAAGTAACACGTTCAATAGGAATATCTGTTGGAGCACAATGCCAAGACACATACTGATGGTCAATTGAGGTAATAGATGCACCTTGGAAAATCCTGAAAACTTTCTGTTCAGGCATTGTGTAGCATTTCCTAATTTACACAGAGATTGCAAGCTCCTCACAAACTGATTAAAAACAAGCAAGTGCAAACTGTCTGATTTAGCAAAGTGAGACTTTTCATACCATACAACTTAGTTGTTATAAAGCTATGGGCTTGCTAATAGGATCATCACTCCAAAAAGCACTTAATAGATATCTCACTTTCCATATGTCAAAGCTGCAATGCCTTTATCTTGCAAAGAACTCACATACTTTACTTGTTTCAAAAATGTAGTTTTATGGACCCTCTATAGTATCTGACAAGAAGATCTCCAAACTCTGGAGCACTCAGATGAAGTATATTAGAGTTAACTTTTCAGAAGTATTTATCAAAAACTATTAGGAGAAGAATAAAAATTGTTAGTAGAGTTGACTGAGCTTTTAAGATTTGTCACTAATCTATTTGTGTAAAGAAGGATCTTGCAATATTCCCTGCCTGCACAAATATAAGTCTCTGTTCTTATTTTAATCTGTAAAACATATGATTGAGAAGACAAATAGAAGCTGTAAAATGCAAAATCACTTTTCCAGTGAATCTGCAAAATTAAAATCATTACAACATAAAACTGTTCTTAGGAAAATAGATCCTAGGATTTAAATACCATAAAATATCAAGTGCATTCTTCCTTGCACAAAATGAAAGACTCAGACTTTGGATGTATCAAAATCCTCATCCTATTCCCAAAGTACTACAAACTGGATACTTTTGGGTGCCATTATTCTTCTTACACTGCTGCATAACTGTTTGTAGTTGAATGGATGTAGCTTCCTTTGGAGAGAAGATAATACACCTACCCCCCTCAGCACTGAGAAGACAATGTTCCTACCAGCTGTGCTTCTCCGAGCAAACACGGATCTCAGAATCACAAAATCACAGAATCTATTTGGTTGGAAAAGACCTCTGAGATTGTTGAGTCTGACCTTTGGCTTATCCCCACTTTGTCAGCTAAACCACTGCACTGAGAGCCACATCCAGTAATATCTTGAGCCCCTCCATGGATGGTGATTCCACCAGCTCCCTGCACAATCCATTCCAATGTTTTACAACCTATTCCATGAAGAAATTCCTCCTAATGTCCAACCTGAATCTCCCCTTGAGCAGCTTGAGTCCTGTCATCTTCTCTCGTGTTGCTGGGAGAAGAGGCAGACCCCCCCATCTTGCTGCATCCTCCTTTCAGGATGATGTAGAGAGCAATATGGTTTCCCCTGAGCCTCCTTTCCTCCAGCTCAAACCACTGCAGGCTCTGATAAATGCAATAGCAAATCCATCAGCTGGGAATGCAGTGCTCAGCACTGCTAATTGTGAAAATCAACATTCTGGCCAAGATCATCACTTCTTAGCTTGTATGGTATTGACCAAGTTCAAACTTTTTTACAGGTTTGTTATCATCATGGATGAATAAAATCAACTTAGAGGAGATGTAATTTCTGTAATCTGAACAATTAAGTGTGAGCACCAGGAGTGGCAGAAGTGAATGCACCTGAATCCCTCAAGGAAAAAATCATGTCAAGTAAATGAATGAAGAAGGCTAAAAAAAAGGTTTTATAGAAATCTTCTTTAAACCCACCAGGGCCAAGAACTTTCCCTAGGGGTAGATTTTAAATTAGTTCATATTTTCTCTTTTTCTTTCATAACTTCAGGGAGATTTAAGAAACCTTCGCTCTCCCATGCAGATCACAGAGAGGAGTTGAAAGAATAAAGAAATATCTGTTCATCTGTGCATGATGCCAGGCTCTAATTTTTCATATAACTGCTCATATCATTTCTGAGCGATTAAGTTTAATAAGGTCTCGTGGGTCTGTATGTGTGTGAATGTTTTGTCCCACAGAGCTCCTCTAACTGCTGTGGACTTATAGTGAGAAATCAGCAACCAACATGTAATCTCATTTTATCCCAGCTATTGGTACAGACACTAGCTAGTAAAAGTGATGGATAGCTGCATTTTATAGATTATGAGTGAGTTTGCAATGGTCTGTAAAGTGGCAGCTTGAGGCAAAGTGGCTTCTGGAGGCAAAGAGAGGGGTTGGCTAAGTCTCTTACCTGTTTTCTTAGTCTTCTAACTTTGCTCTCAGGATCAATCCATTTGTATTAGCTCTCATTCCTTCTAGGAATGGCAGAAAGATAGAGCCCCAGATTTTTTCAGAAGATTATCAAAAGCTGAGACAATAGAAGAGAGAAAATTCTTGGAACATGGTAGTTTCCACATATAATGTATATGAAATTCAATTTACTGAACAGATACTTGATCTTCAGTTTCTAACTTTCACTATTAAAATTTAGCTGTAAAGGTTATAAAAAGACTAATCTACAAAGGCCTGTGTATTTGCTTAACAAAATATAATACAAATACAACTAAATTAGCAAGAATTATGGCAGAGCTTTCTGGTAATTTTTTTGTATGAATGCTTTTCCAGCATAAAATAAAGTATTCATAGGAATGTTTCCTAAAAAAATTCAGTTCTACCAAAACATTTCAGATTTTCTACTTAGAAAAAGCAAACTGTTTCACTGTAGATTGAATTGATCTATATCAAAACATCTACTTGTGAGCACAACCAGACATTTCATGTGAGACTAGCTCAAAATTAATTTTCAGCCTTTCCTTCTCTGCTGTTAAAGCAGCAGACTGCTGCTGTTTTCCTTTTAAGCCCAATATTTGTCTGATTAAAGGAAGCACAAGCTCTATTCTATGAGAGAGAATGTATATAATTCCAAATAAAATAAATGTCTACTAATTGTCTAGTGTGTTTTGTTGATTGCAGAGTAGAACTTTAGTCTGTTCACTCACATCAAGACTAAACTGGACAAGATGCCAGGGGGCAAACCTCCAGCAGGAAAATACCTGCTTTTTTCCAGATACCCTTGAATAAAACAGTGGTCTTAAATCTCTGATGATAAAGTAACTATACTCTTTTCAAGGGTTCAAAAGATAATGTGATAGGAGTTTAATTCTGGAAGTTCATACCAGTGCAATCTCAGCTTTGGTTGCACCTGAACACAGGAGACATTAATGTCTGTTATATCATTGCTGCAATCCTCATGTTCAGCTGAACCCATCTGTTTGTTCTGCTCCAGCCACCTTCAGAATTCCCATTAACACTAACTGCTGCTTTGCTTTCCTACCTAATATAATAGTTCCAGCCAAATTTCAGAATTCCTTTATTCCTCCTTTTTTTTTGGTTCCATCCTATTTATGTATTCATTTTGATATACCTAGACCATACCTGCTCTGAAGCATGTTGTTTTCTTATTAGTTTTCACTGTGTGAAAAACAACATAACCCTGTTCCTTCAATAGTCCTCTGGGAGTTATGTAAAATATGTATAAATATGCCCATTTCACAGGTTTGAAAATTTATCAAAATATTCCCAGATCTTTGTACATTGTAAAAAGTATGTTTGCATAAAGTATGAAAAGACTACTTTTCATCAGCCCCATAATTTCACATATTAAATCCATATTAAAGAGTAATCTCTAACTGTCTCTAATGCCAAAATATTTTGAAGTATCATTTCCCACTTTTTTCCTCTCTGTTCAAGAGGTGTTCCTTCCTTTTAGTCATCAGATCCACCTACACACTTGCCAATCAAGCATTAGATCTCTTAATTTCATTTATGGAAGAAATTAAAACTCTCCTTCCCATTGAAATAACTGTTCAGTGTCTGAACTGCATCTGATTTCAGAGAAAATTCAGCTGATTTATGCATTTCAGTGATGGGAATATTTATGCCTATCTTCATGTTTTATGAGCTGTGACTTTAATAACAACCCGAGCAGTAACTACCTTGCAAGACAGGCTCCACTGAAAAGCAAAAGCAAATCAAGAGTTCCTTGTGACTGGAACTCCACTCTACTTAAGAGGTTTTAGTTAAGTTACTGAAAAAAAATACATACGATATAGCAGTCCACAATGTTCACTCAGGCTTCAATGAGAAAGATCCACCATGGATGTTATTTTCTTGGGGATATCTATTTGAACTCATTTTAACATGAGTTATTACTTATTTTTCTGTTAATCTTATCAACCTTTTACTCCACCAACAGAGATACCGAGAGAGAGCATTTGTGTACGTTTCCGATGCAATTTGAAATATACTTTATTGATTCACTTCTCCCCTGTAGCTAAAAAATATATTGCCAATTTCCTCAAGCAATTTGATCACATCCAGCAAGCTTTACTTCCACTGTCATGTGATTGGAAATGGAATATTCCTGCAATACCTGTTTTCAGGGGTGGAGCCACAAGTATTCTTATAAATGAGGCTTACTTTGCTATTTTCAAATACATTGATTGTTTTTGAAAGACTCAAATGCAAAATGCTTTGAATGAATTATTAGCCCAGGGCTGTAGGCATGTTTCAATTAGAATAGACCCTGAATGAAGCAAATAGTTTCAAATACTTAAGATGTTGTAAAAATAGTCCAGATTTGACTCTTAAAAGTGATTTCTATTTAGAAAAGGAATCCAAAACTGACTGAATCAAGACCCTACTTTCTTTCCCAGCCTGTAGGGTACATTATTCAAAACCTTGATGGAACCAATACTTGATCTCAAGCTTCTTGGGCAATTAATTCTTTGTATAATTTTATTAACTTCATTTCAAGGTACTTGAAACTGACACTTTGCAGAGAATATGAACTGTCATGTCCCATACCCAGAGTGAATTTGTGACACTACAGTCTGGCTACTGTTCTCATTTTCCAGTATCACAACAGGTAACTAGCCAAATGGAAGTCAAGAGATGTACCAGTAAAAAGCATAATTAAAATCAGCATGTCTTTGGAAAGTCAGGTGTTTGAGCTGCATTATTTCTTTAAAAAAAAAAAAAAAGTGTTAACATATCCATCAAACCTGACTATCACCCTAGTGATTGCTGAATCATTCTCTGTCTCCATTCTAATCTACAGACATCAGGGAAGAAGAAAAAGAACAACCCCCCACTCATTCCTCTTACAAAGGCAAATTAGCCAGATTGAAGTCAGCCACTAAAGGAGATGGAATATGCTTTTGCCACGTCTTCCTTGCTCCTAGGTATGGGTCCTGGCAAAGATCACATCAACAAGATCGGTCCTTCCTGGGGTGCTGGATTTTCAAGTGGTAACACAGAGGAGCTGGTAGAAGGAGGGCAGTGGTCACATATGCCTAGCTAGCTAGCAGGAGGAAGCATATGGCTACCATTTGTTCCACCAACAGTGGTGTGCACACAGAAGGAACGCTACTCTGCTCAGCCAGACTTCCTCCTCCAAGACACTCACTTCTGCACCCTTCCCAGGAAACAAGGCGTAAGTTGGCCAAAACACTCCTCAGAAGAAAGGTTTCTTAACACTTCTAAAGCATTTCTGTCTTGTCCTTTACTAAGTCAAGTAAGTGCTTTGTGCTAAATTGCACAGATGGCTCGATGCTGCATGTGCACAAGTACAGCTGTTAGGTTTGGGGTGGGTTACATGGAGCTGGCAACTCTGCCTTTCAGATGATATCTATTAAATTAACCAGCAGGCAGATTTTTAGGAAAAGGAGAGGAATTGCTGTGCAATATTTAAAAAATAAGATATATACTCACATCTTTGGCACTGGATGCAAAACAGCAATCTACCCATCTAACAGCACTTGAGGCAGAGACCCTATTTTTCCTCTTTGGTGTATTTTCCTGACTCTGTCACTCACACATTGCAACTGGGTGTCAGATTGTTTAGTCTAGTATTGAGACAGCACAAGTGCTCTCATGTACAGGCTTTATTTCTGGTTGTCTGTAGATCAGCTGGTCTTTTTAAGAGTTGTGTAAATGAGATTGGGCTGGAAAGCGCACAAAGGTCAGCAGAAAGTGGGCTGTGCTGGCTGGTGTGTGCCTTTATGCCAATTAATCCAGACAAGTATTTGCATCCTGCCCTCAGTCCTCATGTCTGCACACCAGGGTTTGTCACCCCAGCTCAGCACTGATTTCATCCCAAGCAATACGGGCACCTGGAGCTGCAAGTGAGTGAGACCGTCTTGAGTGAATGAACTGTGAATATCAGGGAGAATATATACTAAGCCACCTGAGTGACATTAGTCCTCCATTGCCATCCCCACAGAACTGCTTCATGACAAGAGGATCAAGTTTTCCCCACCTTACTGAGAAAGAAGCAGAAATCTGTTCAACACATCTGAGCCCCCAAATTTTAAAGCACATGCCTTCAGATGTTTTAATGTGGCAGTTTCTCTGTCTGTCAGATACTGAATTTGCACTGCTCTCATGGGGCCTTGACTAACCCCAATAGTCATGATTCACATTAACTCTGTAGTGAAAGAATATACCTATTAGAACATTTCATCCCACTGACATTAAAGCACTAGGTTTCACTACAGCAACTTTGTGACTGATCACAATTGCTTTTTTTAAAGTATTGATATTTTAAATTACCTTTATCATTGTGTTTGAACAACCTATTTTCCCTTTGTACCTGTACAGTGATTTAATTGAAATTAGATACTTTTTATATATTGTTTGGCTACCTATTAATTTGATGCAGTTAACACATTCTTTATAGTTTATCTTGCATTCATGACCCTCACACTGATAATTCAAGTAAGGGCATTATCTGCTCCAAGTAACTGGCAAGATGTTACTTGGGTAAAATTACTTCACACAAGTCTACTCTCAGAAAAAGCAGCATTGAAACATTTAGTTCAAACATAACTATGGCCAAGGTTACAGTAACACTTCTGAACTTTAGAATACGGTTCCCAAATCTCAGTAAAAAGAAAAACCTGAAGAAGCATACCCGTAGGGCTGAACATCAGTAAGCAGACATAGAGAGAAGATTGGCATCTACAGAATATAAAACAAGGTTTAGCACATAAGGTGAAAGAGGTATCTAAGGTTCTCAGGGGACAGACTATTTCAGTCTTTTGAAATAAGTGGTTTAAGTCTTCAGTTCAGCTCCCTTTGTAATATAAAGCCTATGTGTCCTCTTTGAGTTAGACCATGAAGTATTACAAATCAAGTGCATCTGCTTCATATGTCTTTGTCACTATACATGAATGTAGCTATATTTTTATATTTCTTGTATATTTTTATTTTTAGAACAAAAATATTTTAAACCATGCATATTTAAGTGGTATAATTGAAATTATATAATCTTGGGGAAAATCAGTAGATAAGTAAGAAGTAAAGGAATATAATTAAAAATTATAATTGAAATAAAATCTTTCATTTAGCATATAGCAATGAAGTCACAGGTATTGCTGCTCCTTGGATATGCATCATCATACATAGCTGTATGGCCCTGCCTTTCTGACTTGACTTTGCAGAGGCAAAAGTGCAAAGTGACTGCTCCCTACTAACACTGAAAAACAAAGTCATTTACTTTGTCTGGCATTGGTCCATATCTTTGGTGTCACCATTGCAATGGTAACTCAGCCAAAATCACTGTGCAGAGGGCACTAAATATGTGCTTAGTTGGATTCATTACTATTGTATTTTAGGCTTTTAGTGACTTTAACACCTCATGCAGGGGCTGGAAGTTTTAGATTTGATGTATAAGTGAAAAAATTAGATTTTTTTTTTTGTATCTTAAACGAGAAAAATAATAAATTGGACAATGAAATTTGCAATTAAATTCTTACCATATTATTTAAGAAGGCCAGAAAAAGCACTGTTTCTGTGCTCTTGAAAAAGGAAAGAAAGAAAATTATATATTAATCTTTATAGTAGTCATGATGTGCCATGTTGTTATGTTTAAAGTCAAGCATTATACACTGCCTTAGAAACCCAGCCACCATGAGGATCAAACTTGGTCCTGAATCAATAAAGATGACAGGACTGTTCACAGGATGAGTGAGCTCAGGATGACACCCTTCCAGTAGAGAATGAAGAGGAGACATTTGTTTTAGCTGACAGGAAGCCCCAATTAAAAAAGCTTCTGTCTTTCTAACAGTTAGCTGTGGGAAGTCATTAGTCATCCTAGACTTTAAATCTGACAGCCAGACAGTACCAGCTTTATACAGGAGCAGGTAACATAGGGTGAGCTAATAAATATAGTGGAAGTACATGTACCATTGCCATCCATATGAAACCCAGCATGGATACAAAAAGAACAGCAATTATCAGTGGTACTAAGATCAAAAGAAAGATATGCTGTTGGTGAAATCACTGTTATCCCCAGACATGAACATAAGGGACACTGATGGATGGCTGTTTACCACGATATGTTAACCTTTCTGGGGACAGGCTGCTTTCAGATCTTGTGCAGGTTACTCACAGTAACTGATATGAAGGGTAGCTCTTGACAACAATTGTCAAACCACCATAGTTTCCAGCAAAATGGATAATGATGAATTACATCTATCACAAATTCAAAAGTATGACAATGTTTTTGATAACATGTGTCAAAGCTCTCTCTGTTTTGCTGAATTGTCCCATCCGTCTGAAGCCCGTTGGATGTGTGGTAGCCAACTCAGAGGCATCAGCACCATGTCTGAAGTCTTTGTGTGTTTTGCTCTGGAGGTTCTTCAGTTATTGAGGAAGAAGAAAACTGTCAGTCCTCAAACAGGCTTCAGGGATATGGAGAAAAGGGGTCTGGGCTTTGGTTTTGTTCACAAACTGAGAAAAAGAGAACTGTTGAGGGAATACTTGAAACTTTTCCAAAAATTTTAGTCTAAACATATAAAAAAGAGATATTTTGCTGCAAGGTCTGTGACATACAGAAATTGAAAGCAGAATGATCTACTGTGTTCCAAGCAAGTGACATCACAGTTTGTACCTGTTACACAGAAGAAAGTCTACTCTCCTGAATTTTGAGTCTTCTTTCATAAGAAAGGGAAAAGAAGAAACTCGTATCTTCTCTGCATAGTAGCAACTCATTTCTGCTGCCTATCTTGAACTTAGTTTGTGTCTCAAAAGTACCTCAGAGACACTCCTTAGCTAGGCATTCTTATTTTCAGTATGTTTCCTCCTCCATTTCTTCCATTTGTTGCTAAAATATTCTTGTATAGCCAGTCTGTTTGTGTGGAGATTTATCTGGTGCTATAGTTTTAGTCTAGAGTGTATATATGACTTATAAACTTAGAATATTTTAAAAGTAAAATGCAAAGACTTTATTTTATTATAGACTTTTTCAAATACTACCTTTCTCATGACAGTACAATTTTTATGGAAATAAATGTGACAACACAACTGTATTTTGTAATAACTGGGAATTGAGCAAAAGGAGCTTTTTCTGAAGGACTGATTTTGAAGATACTGAGACACTGTTTTCATAGCATTAACCAAGAAAGAATTTGGATTAAGGCAAAAGTAAAATCAGAAATTTTCTAAATGGTATCTAAATCAAATATTGTTTCTCTCACTTTATCACTAAGTGCTGATGGTTCTCTAGGGTCAGTACATCCCTTCATAGGTCAAATTTCCTGCATGGAGGTATCTGGTAAAGGTTCACCAAGATGTGCCCCATTCCTTTATCCAGACTTGAAAGTCACCAAAGAGATTTTTGTCATAGAGGAAAAAACCAGAACTGCCACAAGAAAATTCTCTCTGTGACAGTGACTCTCTGGGGGAGTATTGTAAAGTCAAATGGGCATTGAGTTTGATGTCTTTAACTTGCTTTTTTGCACAAGACAAAGGCTGAATTCCTTTCTATTACTTTCTTCTGTAACACATATCTATTTATTTCAAAGACTTTTGTGAGGGTTCAGTGGCATTTTTGCTTCTACTTATGCAGCAGCATGTCAGATGTGTTCAGAATGAAGAGAGAAAAAGGCATAAGCAGTACAAAATACCCTGAATAAATTAATTCAAAGTATAAATGAACAGAAATAGCATTCAGATTACATAAATAGTTGTGATTAGTTATTAAGTTCAAATTAATGTTGAGATCCTCTTGACAATGCTTAAAAGTCACAAAAGGCATGGTTCTTTAGTCTTTAATTTTTAGAAGATTACAGCAAATAAAACAACAACTTAGACATACAATGAGCTACTGCACCTTCATGGCTTAGCAGGTTTTGCAAGCCATGGCACCTGACTCCAGTTGTAGCTGACAGCACATGTGACATCAGACCTGGAGTGTGAGCATCATGACATGTTTCAGCACATATATGGCACCCTGCAAACACCCTCTAGCTTTGACAACTCATTTCTGAGTCATCATTACAGAGCTGCTATTTTAAGCACTGTGGGAGTGTAAAGTTTTGAAAGGGGAAATGGAAAAATAAAAGAAAAAAAAAGAGGCAGATCTAATGTTCTATGAGCCTGTTGTATACAGGACAGTGAAATTTAGCTTCAGGAAGAGAAGGTGACAGACTGACAGAATAAGCCAGCAGGAGAAGTAAAAAACTGAATATTAAGGTGTAGATGATGAAAGAGAACAATGGTAGGTAGGAAATCCCAGAGCTGGTGAGGTCTTAAAGGCTGGGTAGATTTCCTCTTACATCCATTCAATATGAAAGCCAAATAATGGTTTATTTTCAGTGTCAGGCAAGAATTGCACAGTCGCATATCTGTATACTGTATTCTATGCATATTTTACATGGACTAAGTTCCTGCAGGTCAGCAGTGTTTAATATCTTTGGTCATTTAAGTTTCTTTCCTTTAAAACTCACTGCTTGAAGGGCACGTTTCACCTTGTATATGCATAAAGTCAAGTTTGTGCTTAAGTTTTTATGGGATTAGGTCTTTCTGAAATCTTTATTTTTTAAAAATAAGAAGTCTCAAAGCCAAGTAAATTCACTTTGCATTCTCTACATATTTTAATGCAGAAATATTGTAGAATTCAAGCTTCAAAAATACTCTCAGACTTGGAGAAAATATTTTCTGTCTAGATCAATGTTGATCTAATGGCTTTATTAATTTATCAAGAGAAGAGCTATAACTCTATTGTCACTTGCCCAACAATAAATACTATGGTAATTTCCAAGGACAATTTTTTTGTTGTTCATCATGAAATAACAAATGTTTAGTCACTTCCCCCTCTGGAGTAAATAAATGCTATTATTTTTTTCAGTTGTGTACAGTAAATATGGATTTCAAGACTTGTTTTTCTGCATTTCTTAAAACATTTATGAACTTTGAACAGATGAATGTGTTTTAAGTATATTATTTCATTTGAACACTTTTCCCTCTGGTTTTTAATATGGAATACTGTTCATAACATATTGAATAAAGCAACTTTTACTTTATTTAATGCCTTGACCCAAATCACATTGTCTCCATAAATATTTTACAGTTTGTGTGCAACAAAAGCATGATTACTAAACTCAAGTCTGCACTTGTAGGTAACATACTCTAGGAAAAACCCGATCATTTTCTCTTCACCTATTTTGAGAGAATTGCTGTTATTAACTGTCCAACTGATTAGAAGGGATTGCATGTGCATATATATATATACACACACACATATATGGCAGTCTTTGTATCTCAGTATGTATAAATATATGCCTGTGAGTTTATACATATATATTTTTTAACACTTAGGCTACACGGATAGGCTGTTGGAAATTTATCGCAGGTTCTTTTGCCAAGTTTCTGTCTATATTAAATCCATACATACACAAAACAGAAAATATTACTCATTGTATGTCTCTCCAGTAGATTTTTAGCGAGTCTGGAAATGAATTTCCAGACTTGAATCACGGCTGTAAGTACAGCTGCATGTCTGGCAGAGGCAGAGTCTTTGCTGGTGGTTGAATTGAATGGGCAGATGTAGCTTAACAGCTACTTTAGAATTTGAAGAAATTATCTTCCTTTTCTCATTTGTCCCAAATTTTGCTATGCAAGCACAATAATGCCAGATGGATGTTCAGAAAGAAGTAAGCTGAACAGCAAGGAGCAAAATGGGAGAAGTGGTGAATCTCAGCCTGTTATCTCAGGAGTGATGAGAGGTGGAGAGTTTTACTGGCACATGTCTCGGGTCATCATTCAGATGCATTCAAGCTTCCACTTTTCAGAGTTATGACTGATTGAATTAAGTGAAATAACAGACTTTTTCTCATTCTGAATACAATGAATAAGATTGGAACAAAGCTGGACAGCATACATGCAAATCCAAATTCGATTTCCTTTACTAAGCATTTCATTTTGGATTATAAAGGCACAAAAGAAGGCAATTCAAATAAGCAAGCTGAAAAAGCCAGTCATGAGAGGTGGAGCATCATGGTTCAGAGCTCAGCCTTCCACCACAAGTCCTGCCTTCACACCTCAGTCCTCTCTGGTTTTCCTTAATTAAAAAAATTTTTACTTTAAGTCACTAATGTTAAATTACAGACATTTTTCTGTACACATGAAAAGTATATCAAACAATAAATTTTAAATCTGATTGTTTAGTATTCCTGACTTTCTTTTAACAACTCATATTTGGGAAATTGGCTTCATCAATTCCAAGTGATTAACACTTCCCACAAGCCCATGTGGATATGGCAACTTAGTGTAAAGCCATTTTGATATAAAACTAGATATTGGCATATTAGCCTAGCTACAACCCTGGCTTGGTCAGGCATCCTCTGAAGCCAATACAAGTTTTCAGTTGACTTATTTGAGGTAAAATCAGGACAGTGCTGAACCTGAACATTTTGTTTAGGACTCCTATTTTGAATTTAAATCTTCCTGCTATTTGCCACCAGAAATACAGGTATTTGCCCAAATGTGGCCTTAATACAGCCTGGAAGTGTTCCTATTGGGAATTACTTCTCTGAAACCACTTTAGCTGTTCTTCTTTGGTGCTACACAGGTAACTGCTTGAGTCTATAAGGAATTATGCAGTCCATTTACCATGGTTAAATGCAGGTATCTGTGTCCTCTATTGTGAGTTTGGCATTTGGGGATATTTTTTGCCTTTTATTTTTCTTTAATGATAAATTATTATTAAAAACTAATTTCATTAATTTCATTACTAAGTGTTTAGTACCTAACTAAAACCAAAATAAAACAAAACAAACAAAAAACCAAAACAAACAAAAAAAAATAGGAAAAGAGGGGGGAAAATCCCTAACACACATTTAATCCCATTATACACAGCAGCACTAATGTTAATGCTTTCTTACAAACCCAGATTTCTTTCTACTCTTCTTGCTGTGTTCCAGACCACAGTAACAGGCAGCCTTCATCTGCTTCTAATAAAAGTTAAAAACCCTTCTTCCCTCACCAGACAGCACTGCAAGGTCCACCAGCAGTTTTTCTGCAGGGGGAGGACATGTAATCTCTCCTTCTTCCCTTCCCTGCCTCAGCCACTTCTAGTAACAGGGCAAGCTAAATCTCTTTTCATAACCTAAGTCTCACAGGAAAACATCACAAGGGAAAGCACAGCTTGAGCCTCTGGAAGACACAAAAGCAAATCCCATCAGCAATTGCTGGTTTAGGTTCATCCCAGTTCATGCAGAGAAAACATTATAAAAAGTATTCAGCTGCCCCAGATAAATAAAATTCTGCTTCTGCAATTGATGTGAGCAGAATAATCAGGCTGCATACAGCAATGCATCTTACAGGAGTCTCTGTCAATAAAACCAAAGTGAATGTGAATAGTAAACTGCAGATCGGCTGCAGCAAGCATTTCCCAAACGGTGAGTAAAAGCACTTAATTCCCTCACAAAACTTGAAAACCTTCCTTTGAGTTAACTTCTATAGTCATTGAAATAAACAAAATTGAATTTAAGCTAATTAGAGAAACATGGCTTAAAACTCTTAGATATCCCAAAATGAGGATATTATAATGTAGTACAGAGTAATCATAATGATAATTATTACAATGGACACTGCACAATAATTATACAGTATGTACCATGGTTTAAATATAAGAAGAGTGGTGTGTCTGGATGTTATTCCACCTTGTGTCCCAGCATTGATTACAAGACTAAACTTTAAAATTCAACTTTAAAACATGATTAAAATTTTGTTGTGGAGCTGGGTGAAAAACACCAATTATTCTTAGCTGCTTCTCTGCAAAGCTCTCCCATATGAAAGGCAAGTATTATTATTCGAGGTGTTGTGATTAAGGAAGATAGGGGGGAAGGAGTCCCTACAAATGGGTCTCATGTTTGTGCATGGTTTGTTTATCTTCTCTCACCTCCACTTTGAGCTGTGGGGTTGGAGTGGGGGCTGGCAGCTGGCAGTTCATCATTACAGGCACACACTGTCCCATCTGCACCACTTATGGTGGTGAGGTCGCATGGGGTTTTACCCAAACAGGCTCTCAGGGGTACAATAACATACCTCTTGATTTGGCTGTGAAGTTATACTTATTATTAATAGACAAGATAAGAGGCTGGGGCTCTATTCATCCACTTTAGTGCTAATTATTCAGTTTGATCTGAGCCGATTATGATACTGATAGATAACCACACCACATTTACAGCTATAGCAAGCACTGGCCAAGAACTTTGGCTCGTGCTGCTGTTTGGTTTATCTGATAGGAAGGGAGGAGAAAAAAAAGAAGCTGCTCTGGTTGATTAGCAATGTGTTGCATGGGACCATTTATAATGAAGCATATCATTTAAATTTTCCTTTACAAATGAGTCCAACTCTCTTTGCAGGCTGCAGGCTCTGTTAATTGTCACAAACATTGCTTCCTTTTTTTTTAAACATTATTAGCTCTTTGGCAGGATCTTCATTGTTGACTAAAAACTTGGCATGATCCAGGCTTGCTGAATAATTTAGGTTGTTGGCAGCTGGAGTAGGAGAGCACACACACATCCAGGCAGGCAGACGTGCTGCTTGAGCTCTTTATATAATAGCATTGTATACAAAGCAGAGTATAGTCAGAAGTGACTTCTAGGTCTGTTTATAGGTAAACACTGATGTTAGTTTTGCAGAAAAAAAAAATTGCGGGATACTTCAAACTGTATATAATATGTGAGACAGATGCACTGCTGATTGTTCAGATGACTCCCCTAATCTCTGACTTTCACAGAATGTGATTACTGCAGATTCTGAGGAGTAGCACTTCAAGTATGTTTCTGTGCACTTTGGCACTTTGAGTCTTGCGTATAAACACCACTGAACATAATAATGAATCTGTGATCTTAGCCAGAAAGAGAACTCCTCACACTTTTCCTTTGTGCAGTAAATGTGCCCCAATTGTACTGTCAGTCACAGAGAAAATGTGCAGCTTGAGAGGTGCCCATTTCGGAATTACATTTGTGTGCTGTATGAACTCCCACTTCTATCACAGTGTCTAGAAGAGAAGTAAAATACATAAAATCTGCTGCCTGCACCTTGGTGCAGGGCACCCAAAGCATTAATGATGAGCACTGAGTAGATTTTTCCAAAACAGTCATCTCCCACAAAATCTCCTCCTGTAAATTTTTTGCAAGAGACATGTGTCAACATGCACTTCTTGTCTCGTTCACATACTTTTATGCTGTACTTAGCTGTCACTATCACGACACATTATGAGGAGATGTTTTGTTTCTGTCAAAGTTTGTGCAGTATTGAATGATTGGGAGAGGAATCCAAGAAAAATAAAACATGAGGGCCCAATTCTGAGTGTTTATTATCCTTTTGTTTCCTAAGCCAAATTATGCACTGCCTCTCTACTTTTCCAAGCTACCGTTCTCTTCCCAGGAAAGTCTTTTCACTTCCATGCTCCTCACTGCTTAATTCCACTTTAAATCCTTTGAGGGCCTCTGCTTCCCAGGCCTTTTTCTCTCTGCCCTCAAGCCTTCATCCCTGGAGAGGGAGGACTCCACTAGAAAACATCTCATGGATTTCTGTGACAGCCACTTGACAGATATGATAGAACATAATGAGAAATGAATAAAACACTCTCACAGCAGTCTCAACAGAGGGAGTGTAACTGAGTTAGGGGATGAACAGGCTCTCCTCCTCCCTCACATGCATCTTAGTCTTGTAATCAGTGCTGGGACACAAGGTGGAAAAGGTGGCTACAAGGACACAGTGTGCTCTCTTGACAATTTTTATGGTTATTAACTAAGAAGAACTGAGAATTGTTAAACCTGGAATGTCTCCCAGTTATGCTGTGATGCTTCTACACTAAACTAGAAGGGGTATCAGGGTGAATATTACCTAAGCACTCTAACACAGAGTCCATTTAGAGATGCACAGACCTACATGCTTCCCAGAAGAAGCATCAGATAACTGTCAGAGGGGTCTTCCAGCAACATGATAACCTTTGCAGTCATGTGGGAAGCATTTCTGAATTGTACCTAGTGTATGGCATTCCAGTTATTATTTACTGTATAGGTTTTACTACATAATAATAGCCGGCACAAATCCATCTATAAATGTCCTATGCAGCTTGAAAGACTGCTGATAAATCCATCCATCATCATAAGGAGCCTATTTTATGAGACTGTGTTACAATTACATACTTAAAGCATTATAAATAAATGAGCACACCAATAACTTTCCTTTTTTCCTAGAAAACTGCACAAACGTCTGCATCATTTGTTAAGGGATTTCTAGGATTTTCTTCTGTTCCAATTAATTTTGGGTTGGTGCAGGAACTGAGGGTTTATGTATACTAAGTGCACTGGCATATTAAGGCATATATCAGCAATACCTATGTGTGGGTATGAAGGAAAACATGTGAAGGGGCCAATCCATGTGACACTGATACACGAACTTTAGGTATATGGAAAGTCTCAGTGACTTTAATCTGAATACTCACCCTGCCGAAACTGAACACATGCCAAAGTAGTTTACTGTATTGAGACCATATTTAGCAGCTGGTTGTTGTTAGCTGTGTTGCAGCTTAGGAAATCAGTGGGCTCAGCAGCTGATAGACTGTTAGCAACTGATAGCAGCTGATAGACTCTCTGCACAAACACTCTAAGGGTCTCTTTTCATGAGAACAAACTGAGGAAAATTTTCTTACATAAATTCAGAATTTTTTTCAGGAAAAAAATGTGTGCCCACAGTTTGAACTTTTCAGCACATGACCCAAACAATTTGCAGTTAGAAAGATTTGAGTTTTATTCCTCAAAATGTTTGGAAGTACTGAGGTATACAAGATGTGGACTGGAAGCTGAAAGATCAGGTTATCAGATAGTGTTAAAAATGTGCCCCACAATGTTTTATAACAAAACATAGCCTTAATATTTTCAGAATCAAATGCATGATAAATACCAAATTCAAAAACTTTACTGGTAAAACTATAAATATAATTCTGTGAAAACTGATCTCCAGGGAAGAGAGGAGAAAGAAAATCATGGAAGGCCAATGACTGATGCACTTTCCCTGCTTCCTTTGTCACAGTGAAAAGCATATTTCTTCTAACAGAACAGTGGCAGCTCTTATCTGTATGAGCACAAGAGCCTCTAGAGCATGAGAACCTTTTAATAAAGAAGTCTATTCTTTTGTTATAAATCATTCATTGGGCAAGAAGAGACTCTTACATTAGCAGTGTTACTTAGTTTGATGAATCTCACAATGTTAGAGTTTTAACAACAGACCCATAAAAAGGTTGCTGCTCGTACTTCAGCCCAAAGCACAGCAGTTATACACAGGCACATGGCTACAAAACGTCCAGGATGAAGAATTAAAAGGCTGGGATTGATTAGCATTTACAAGAAACTTAACAAGCAAAGGCTCTGTAATCTGTATTGGAGTAACACAATGTTGAGCTGATTTTCTATTTTTAATCAGTACTCAACTATGATCCTAGTGTCACTGTGACAGAGATGTTTGATGTTGGGGTAGAATAAACTGAAAGCATCATTGACTGTGTCTGATCTTTCATGTGTGTCTGCCATAGGAATGGTAAATAGAATTCCTGAAAATGAACACTGAGGTGAGTGCTGGACAATAGAGGATCGCTTCCTAGATAAATTTCACCTAGGTACAAATGAAAGACTTATCTACATTACTGTGAAAATTTTATTGCCAAAAATATAGACAGGTTACACAAGTAAATCTATTTGCTTTGTATTTGGTCATTGCTGGTTTTGGGGTTTTTTTTGCCTAATGTCTATGTATATTTAGCCACTCCATCATAAATATTCACATTTGACATCCACACAAGGTGGGTCTATATATATATGTTAGTGGACCAGATCTGGTCAAAAAAGTATATTCTTGCAGAATCTTTGACTTGACACTAAAAATGTGAGGACAGATGCTTTAAATACACTATTTTATACAAAGGCAAATAGAAAATTTCCTATTAGCAAAAATTATAACCACAAATGGCTTGAAGATGTCCTTCAGGTCCATTCTGAGCCAAACAAGTATCAGACTGCAAGTGTTGCTATAAGTTTTACTGCTAATATTTTCATTAAAGGACTAGAGAAAGAATTTACTGATATGGAGAAAATCTCCATAACAGACTCAGGTGGTGAAGTTAAAGACTTCACTGGAGAATAAGGTAAAATTCTCTCAACTATCAATCCCTAAGGGTCTAAAGTCCCATCAAGCTCCACAGGTAACTAGTCAGCATCATCAAGGAGACCTAGAGAGCAGTTCAGAAAGCCAGCCAAGAAACTCAGCTGAGATGAAGTGCCACACCAGACTCTGCTGACTGCACAGGAGGGACCTCCCCTGATGGGAGACTGGACACCCTGTGGGGGCCCAGGTTTATGTACATAAGCCAGACAATCTTAATGTCAGTGGCTGAACACCATATCCAGATTTAGCTGTTTTAAAATTGCCTGGCATTAATTACCCCTTGTAATCTTTTACCCAGTATTTAAGATGGGTACTGAAACCATGGAAGTGCAGAGCCTTAAAGACTTCTGTGTTTCAGGCAAGAGATAGGAGCATGAATGGCCACCTCAAATGCACCAGGGGCTAATTATACCTGGATTATTAGCTGGTAGAACAACTGCACAGCATATAAATATATAATTACAATTATACAATTTGGGGACATAAGAAAGGGAATAACTTTGTATCCCACCCAGAGGTGGATCTCCTCAGGGATAAGAGGATGTGATGCAAACTGCCATTCTGCAAAGCTCCTCAGAGTCTCATCAGGCTTTTATGGACTTGTCATGCAATCACTCTCCTTAATAACACTTTGGAAATGCTGAAAACAAAAGATGTCAGCATGACCAAACTTTTTCAACAGAAACTGTTTGCCAAGTTAGCAAATAATTCTGGCACTGCTGAAGCACTGTTTTTAGTGAACAGAACTTTCTCCTTCTTCAAAGGCATCTGTCTTTATTATTGTGTCTCTTCCTACTTTGCCTTCTCCCCCTGCTCTTTCATGGTGGCTTCTTTCTTAATGTCAAATTTTACTGTTTAATTTCAGAGTTTAAAGCAAGGCCAGTTCCATATCAGTGCTAGAGCATGTAGGAAAATTCTTATTCTAAAACTGTTGGTTCTCCTTGAGGAATATTTCAAAATCTGCAAATTTTTGCTCCAGCATGGCACAATCATTTTACTCTCTTTAGCTCATCTAAATAGAACAGTTCAGGCCACAGTAACACTTCAGGATGCAACTGCAAATCTGGCCAACCAGTAGAGTTCCTTATTCACAGGAATAGATTAGGGGCTGGTCTTGTTTGTGTATGAAATTAAGGGCAGGAGAGGGGATAAATATTATTTGATTGTGGTCTGTATTGGACAGAAGCTTGAATATTTAGAAATTTTTAATGAACAGGAAATCAAAGAGGTGTGAAGAATATGATGTGTACTATGTGCAGTAGTAGCTTTCCAGAAGTGGTAATTAGGTCTAGAGCCAGAGCTGGAAACATGTAATAAAATTAAGTCTAATAAAAGACACTAGTAATTGCATCCAAACAGAAAAACCAAATAAAACAAAACAAAAAGACAGAAATAATCTCCCTGTTTTCATTATGCTGGATAGAGTCCAGTATTGCAAATCAGCAGGCTGATCTTGGAGGCTGGTCTACAGTAGGAAAGCTGCGAACAGTGCTCTTCATGCCTTACTAGGGAAAAGAAAATAAATAAGGAATTTCTAGCAGTTTTAAAGGGCATTTTTTTGTTTGTTTGGGGCTTTTTATTTTATTTCCCTTCATGAAGGACCTCAACACACTTAACTCAGATTGAAATTAATGTAAGGGTGAGGATTCTGAGCAGCTCACAGATCCAAGAACATGGTTTTGATATTCTTTCTCTGTGCCTTGAATAATAATTCCTACGCAGACAATCTGTCATGACACAAAAGTAACCAATAATAAAGTCACATTACATCAGCATGTACCACACAGTTAATACAGTTATTTAATTCTCCCACCTCTAGAAACCATCGTTCTAGAAACTTTGGTTTAAAGTGAAGATGGAAAACACACTTAAAGAAAGCAGCATCCCTCACACCTGCCTGTTTTCTAGTAACAGCAACTACAAAGGCTGAGATAACAATAGATCTTGTGTATAAGCAGTATGCCTGCTAAACATTGCTAAAATCTTGGCAAAAAATGGTAATTGTCCACTTGAAATTGGCAATCAGACATTTAGCTCATTTTGATCTTAGCTGTCACATCAGTGAATTCTCTCTTGCTCCCATGTCATTAAACTGTAGTATCATTGTAGGGCTTAGTGTTTGGGAGCTGAAAATAGATTCTACCCACAATCTTAGGTGACAGTGGCCTGTATTTATCAATATACCAACTTTACCTAATGCAGACAATTGTAACTCAGATTTCAAGTTTTCTTGGCCATTAAATAGAGGATGATTCTCTGTGTGTCAAAGAATCAGTTAAGATACAGTGACTATTTTGGTGGTGTCAGTATGAACTGCAGATTATATCAAGTGTCTGAAAAATGACCAGTGCTTTTGTCAAATAAACATGCAATTGTCAGGAAGGCAATTCACATATTAATAATGAGAACTGTCACACTCAATGGTCAGAGAAGAAGGTCTCCTTGAGCTTTAGTTTCTGCTTCTTCTCTTCCATTTATTCACTAGCTCCTTTTTGCCATCTCCTTCATGCCTCTAGCCATGATAGTTTTGCTATGTATGTAGCAGATATACCTTTCTTTAAACAAAAGTCTCCAGTGACTCCAGGTGAGCATTCTAGTTAGATTAATAGGAAAAGGAACAAAACTCACCCAATCCAGGTCCTGTGCTCCATTTTGTCCTGTCTTTGAAATTAAGATTATCTTTCCTCTCTGTTGTTATTCTCCAGGAGCTACCAGACAGAGGAAGGGAAAATAAAGGAGTGAGTGGGGATCAGAGGAGGACACCCCCTTCCCCTCACCTTCTATGTGCAATGTTATTGTCTCACTGCTTTTAAAGATCTCTCCCCTGTGTGCCTACCTGCTTTAGTCTCCCCTCTCTTTACTCTGAACTAAATCAGTAGGCAACCTACAGCATATGCTGATGATGGGTAGTCTTTCAGCTGGTCCCGGGCACTGGTTTCAGAGAAGAGGAAACTGCTAGCAGCGAAATGCTTGAACTCCTGAGTTTTGAAGTTTCAGGTTCCCTATCAAAGTAACAGATATTAATCATCTGCTTTGAGACTTTGAGCAGAAGGCATACAGTTTTCCCAGTGGTATCTGCCTTTTAATAGGAGTGTAAGAAAAGCAAAAAACCATTTCAAAAGACTTAGTATTGAAGAAAATAGCTAGATCCCAGTGGGTAAAGGAAAACAGAAAAGTAAAAAGTTTTTCAAAGGATTAAAAGCAAGCTATTCTTTAAGTCTTGCAAGATTCTTGCTTTATTTTATTTAAAGGTGTAAGTAGCCAGGGACCTAGAGCTCCACACGCTTGGCATTCGTGGACATTTCTCCCATAGTTGTCATGTTTTATAAATCTTGATCCTTTCTTGTTATTACTGCTGATCATATATTCATCTGGATAAAGTGCGTTTCAAGATATGAGAATAAAAATGCTAAGGTGGGCATAATTTTAAAAAATGTTATGTGTATGCTATGAACAGCAGAGAGACTTTAAAATTATTATTGAGCATAATTTGAAGGCATGGAGATATTGCTACTGTTATGGAAATTGGCATCTCCTTTGGCAATTCTTATCATGATCTCTCCAATTTACATATATCATTTAGCTAAATGGATGATGCTGTATAATCCTTTAAACACCTTCCAGCTGATACAAGCACCACTTTTTGTACAAGTCAAAATACTGTCTTCAGGGGGGCATTGCTATGTACTCACTGAACAAAAACTTACTGAAGTGCAGCAACTTCCTTCCTTCATAGCAGAACACAATACTGGATAAAGTAAAAACATGAATCTGATTTATTGTCTTCCTCCATTCTATAACAAATCAAAAGTAACTTCTGAAAGTCCACGGACTATTACAGATTCAAATATTAATAACTGTAATAAGTTCTGGACCAATTAATTTTTTCAGAATTTAAACTCTAGACTACTTCTCTGCAGGAGTCAGGAAGAGATATCTCCGCTCTACAACACCTCTAGCAGAACTAATTAAAGCCAGACTTTTACTTGTTTGTTATGAATTTATTATTTACTACGAATCTACAGAAATAAATACAGTACATGAAAAAATAGTGAGCCTTGTCTGTAGTTTGGCTCAAAATGGTTTGAAAAATCTCTCCTGTGTAATTGTTCAGTTTTATCTTGGAACACCAGAAGGTATCAGGCTAATATCCCTGGTTTTATCACAGAAAAATTGCTATATTGTGAGTTTTATCAGTCAGCTTTTTGAAAAACCCAGCTGTTATGGTGTTTTGCCCAATTAACCCACAATAACACCCAAGTCAACTCAAAATTCTTCTGGCTTTTTTCTTGTGTTATTAACTAAAGTCTTGGGTCTTCGAGTCTTTGGAAAGTTTTTGTTGCCCTTTTATATATTTCTGTGAATAATAATGAAGTCCCTTCATAACACAATGAATAAACAAGCTTGGTTTCGGACCATCTTTATTGCAATACACCTTAGGAGAGGTCCTATCAGTTAGCAGGTCATCAGCTAAATGCCTGAATCCAGACCTTTATTATTTTAAAGGAAAATATGGAAGACTTGGCTGAAGTGCCAAATGTGTAAACGGTCCTCCAGTTTTAGTTCTTGGCTTTCAAGTGAAACAGGAATTCGAAAGTTCGTGGAAGAATTTGCCATATTCACAGAAAACAAGCATAGGGTGAAACCCAGCAACTGCCAGCAGCAAACTTGTCCATGGAAGGGAAATAAACTGTGAAAAGTTATTTAAAATTGGCATTTAAACCCTTCTAAATTCAATATGCATTGAGCAAGCAAGAGCACCAGGCCATAGAGTACTAATGAACTTCTGATTCCCTTCTCTAAACCTGAGTCACTCTGGCCTTTTGCATTTGAATGCATCATGTTGATGATGCTGCTGTAAACCTTGGACCTCAATTACTACATGATAACAGGTTTTTATTACATTACCCTTTCCAGACCTGAGAGCCTGGATTTCCCTGCACTTAGGCACTGAGACACAGCTGGGAGATGGTCTGCATACCCAATTAGCAGATTACTTCTGAAAATATATATTCTATACCACAGAGGCCTAAAAATGATCCATCAGCTCTAGCTACCTGCTGCTGCCACTTGAGAGGAGGGAAAGAGGGAGAGGAAAAAGATTTGGCTGCATCTCTATAATTGCATAAACAATGCATCATTCACTTGACAAACTATATTAATAGCACCCTAGAGGACATGCTCTGAACATGCAAAATGCTGCAAAGCACTTGTGTTTTATGGCAAATCTTTTTAATTTTTCAGTTAAAATGATAATAAATATTGATTTTCCATGTA
The DNA here is from genome assembly GCA_003676055.1 of Chloebia gouldiae. Taxonomy (NCBI): domain Eukaryota; kingdom Metazoa; phylum Chordata; class Aves; order Passeriformes; family Passeridae; genus Chloebia; species Chloebia gouldiae. The sequence continues at coordinate 45,279,590 of QUSF01000001.1, read as the reverse complement.
CCATTACTGTATCTAGAACACTTCCTGGCAGTGCCTGTGAAATTTATTTAAGTCATTTGGTTTGAGTTTTAGGCATCAACTGTATCACATCAAAACAGAGAGGTTGCTTTCCCAGAATCTTGGCTTTGTGCTGCATCCAGAATTTCTAAGAAAATGCGTTATGTTTCCCTCTGATGTTCCTCACATTTATGAAGGAGCTCTGATTTTAGGTTTAGCTGTGGAAGAGGCTCTGCCAGGGATCTATCAACAGAGATTCCCAACAGACACGGATAAAGGGCTCTCCCTCAGAAAAAGGGTTTTGGAACGTAGGAAGCAAGAGAAACAGTAAGAGTGTGGTCAAATATATGGCACTTTGGATGGTATTATGGAGGCTTTGTCCAGCTATGTGATACCTATGAAAGAAATTCATCTGGACTACTCCTCTTCCCCGGTGTCTGAAATGTGAATAAAGCTTACCTCACTTGTAAACCCACTGCAGACCAGGGGATCATAAACACTGAAGCCAAGAGCCCATATTTCCTGTAGGTATTTAATGCTCAGTTGGTTTAAATATCACCTAAAATCCTTCTGGCACCAAGGCCTAGGAGCTATTACTAATAATGATTATCATATGAGACACACAAATTTTGAGAGGAATCAAGGGACACAATTAGCCCAAATATCACTCCACACCATGCCTCTCCCCAGGCTTGACAGGCTGTGGCAGAAGACTCTAAGCTCTTACCTTCCCACAACAAATTCATTTTGTCCATTCCAAGAGTATCAAAAAGAGGCAGGAATCCCCAGGCTTCTGTTATCCCAGGCAGAAAGGGGTGGGAGAACTAAGTAAAGGGAAGAGCACTGAGAAGCCCAGAAATTTTGGGAATGGAAGAAACTGGGGGGGTTCTGCAATAACTCACTTTGTTTGGGACCTGCATATGTTCATGAAATCAGCCCTGTGGCTGGGACACAACAGTGCACATTCACTGCCCAACAGACTCACTGTGCCTCCAGTCTTCTCAAACAGGCTGGAATTACCATTCTCCTCAAGACCACCTGTGTAGCACACACTCTGCAGGCCAGTGCTCCTGGGATCTGTGCAATAGCCTCTACATGTGCTGGAGGCATCATCTGCATGTGGGCAGAGACAAATATAAAATTTCCCATCCTGTTTCAAATGGATTTCCAGATGTCCAGAGATCCCTGACAATTGTCCAAAATCTCTGAACTCCACCCAGACAGGATTGCCAGGTGGAAAAAGTAGACTTATCCAAGAAAACTCAGATGGTAGCCTAGGAAAAAAAATAACTGTCTGGCAGCAAATCAGGGAAGAAGAAAATGAGAAATATGGAGATGAGAAGGGAATGGGAGGAATGAGAAAGACAAAGTTTTAGAAAAGAATGAATGCAGTTAATAAATCAACTGTAACTCAAACCTTTATTTTAAACATAAAGAAGTCATACCAGTAGCAGGAAGACTCAAATAAAACATCTCAGAAAGTAATGAAAACAGCTAGATAAGAAAACAGTCAATACCTCTGTGGGTTTTTGTTTTGAAAAGCATATAGGACCAGATTAATGTATAAAAGTTGCAGATGGTCAATATTACATCACCAGCAGTCAAAGCAATATTCCTTCCTTCCTTCCTTCCTTCCTGCCTGCCTTCTGCTCTTCCTTCCTTCCGCCCTTCCTTCCTTCCACCCTTCTGCCCTTCCTTCCACCCTTCCTTCCTTCTTTCCTTCCGCCCTTCCTTTCTTCTGCCTTCCCTTCCCTTCCCTTCCCCACTTCCAACACCTTAACATGTAAACTTTACTGTCAGAGGAGCTGGCTGAACAAGCCGAAGCAAAGGATTTCCACAAGTAATTAAAGTGTAAAAAATAAATAATAAATGATAGCTGACAGAGAATATTCTCTCTAATGCAGATATGGAAGGAAGGTACACAGGAGACCTAAAATAATCAAACATGCTCTTAAAAAAAAATAATCTTTCTCCATTCCCACTCCCATATATTCATCATATGTTTGACTGATTCTATAACTACACAGGACTGGACCCCAGGAGGGTCCAACTCTGCCCTCCTTTTGCTAAGCAACGCTTATGTGAACAATCACAGTGTCTACAGTGGGATGATTCTCATGAGTAAATTATTAGCCAGTGTCAGAAAATACTGCAGAATCCTGTGATGTGTGCCTTGTTTCTGTTGAAAAACTAAGGCACATGAATACTAACCTAGGAAGAACTTGAAATTCTCATATTTGTGTTATTATAGGAATGTGCAAATAAGGCAGAATAATCTCCCAGCTACTATTTGCTTTTATTTTGCTGTATTTGGGCTTTTTAAGTTCAATATAAATCTACAAGCTGGAAAAGACCAAGAGAGAAGTCATTCACAGACCTTTATAAATATTTAGAAGGGAAAAAATCAGTCTTCAGGACTGAATTTTCCTTGGGAAAAATATTGGGAGACTTCCTTCATTTTATAGCATATTTTCAATTCTTGATTTAAAGCATGCCTGCACTTGAATGTGATACAGTCCTACATTACATGTTCTTACTGTAATTTTTTTCTGCTGAACCCTTGCCTTATTCAGCACTCAGGATAGACAATGTGCTGTAGAGACATCAGCTGCAATGGTAATTATTTTTAATGGATTCCCTGAATCATCTGGAGCAAAAATAACATTATTAGTGAATAAACCAGAGGACTTCATGAAGATGGCTTGAAGTTTATGTGCAACTTTCATTTTTTAATTCAATTTGAATATATGTTGTATAATTGTTGAGGTTTGTAACTAAGCACATCAGAAAATAGAACTTGCATTTCTGACATACAGCCTATCATTCTCTGCTCTGCTTCATTCCAGGACTGGGAATATCACCAAGCTCTGCATCAAGGGAGTAGCTCACAGTCACAACAGGTCTGTCAGAAACAGTACTGCTGGGTGGGTACCCCTTGGCCAGTGGGTTTCATTGATATTGGTGGCAGACAAATAGTGAGAGTCAGGACTCTTGTTTTCTGTTTGGGGCTTTAGAACAGAGTCTGCTCAAAAATACAGGGACCCTATACAAACACTCCCAAGTGCCCTTTATGCTCCTATTATTTCTTTATGTCCAGCCAGAACCTTTACTTTGTCTCTGGTTCCACCTAGCTCTTTTCCCCCATCCTGATTCTTTTTCCACGTCCACTTTCATCACTGGTTTCTCAGGCTCTCTCTGCAGACATTTGAGTCAAATGTGTCTCCCTGTGAACTCTAGTTTTACCCATCAGGTCTTTCTCATTCTCAGATCTCTCTCCTTGTATTCCCATAGTCCACTCACCTAGTCAATTGAATTTTCATTGAATTTTCATTTTACTTAGAACCCTTCTTTAGTTGGGTTTCAGGTGCTCTTTCCCCTCCAAAACCTTAGCCTCAATAACTCTTAGCCTCCGTATGCCTTCTTTTTTCTGCAACTAGACTCAGCTTTCTTCTCCTACCCCACTCAATTTTCTCCACTTGCCAGCTAGCTGCATTTCTTCTCAGCCTCCTCTTTGCGGCCCCAGCCCACACTGTTTCAGTTTCTTTAAATATACTCCTCATCTTCAAATCTTTCTGCCCCACTTCAACATCCCCCATCCCCTAATCTGCATTTCTTCACACATCAAGACAAGATATAGTTTGTCTTCTTCAAATTTGAGTGAGGCAGTAGTTCTGCTCTCCAGTTGGCACCAGCAAAGGAAAATGAAAGGACAAAGACAATTGGCTTGTCATTGTTACATCCCCTGTTCAAGCTCAACATGACACAGCCCAGAGCTGAGATGCAATAAAGGGTGTTTTCACCTTGGGATAGGAGCAATTGGACTGACATTTCAGCTGTTGGAATATAAGCTGTGAAATATCTGCTGATAATGAAGAAACCTGCCTCTTTTCAAACGTTTGTGCAGTTGGAGGGTCCTTGGCAAATATTAATTAGGAACAATAAAAGGTATTGTTAAAAGCTCAATTCCTTGCCTGGTTGCTAAGTTCCTAGTATGAGCATCCTAGCACATGTTAAAGAAAAGGATGAAAAAATTGTGTAACGAGTTCAGCATTTTCAACAAATGTTACTCCTATGTAGCTTCCAATTTTAAGGGACAAATTATTCTACAATAGTGATAAGAAAACAGTTATTTAGGATACCAGTCTACCCCATTTTTTAAGCAGGCCTCTCCAGAAGTGTCTATGTGGGAATCATATACTCATGGAATCATGAAGGCTGGAAAAGATCTCTACAACCACCAAGTTCAACCATTATCCTAACACTGCCAGGTCTGCCCATCAGGTGTAGAGAGACAAACCTACTACTTTAGGTGAGTCCCTAACTCCATACCTACATGGTTTTTGAGCCCTTTCAGGGACAGTGACTCCCCCACTTTCCTGGACAGCCAGTTCCAATGCCTGACTACTCTGTCAATGAAGAAATTTTTCCTAATATCCAACCTAAACCTCTCCTGGCATAACTTGAGGCCATTTCCTCTTGTCCTATCACTTGTTAACTTGGAAGAAAGAACTGACCTCCTCCTGGCTACAAACTCCTGTCAGGCAGTTGTAAAGAGAGATAACACCTCCACTGAGACTCCTTTTCTCCAGACTAAAAAAAACCACAGGTGCCTCAGCTGCTGCTCACAGGACTTGTGCTCCGGACCCTTCCCCAGCTCTGTTTCCCTTCTCTGGACACGCTCCAGCTCCTCAATGTTCTTGCTGGATTGAGACACCCAGAACTGGACACAGCACTCGAGGTGTGGCCTTGTCAGTGCCCAGTCCAGAGGGACAATCCCTGCCCTGCTCCTGCTGGCCACACCACTGCTGATACAGGCCAGGATGCCCTTGGCCTTCTTGGCCACCTGGGCTCACTGCTGGCTCATGTTCAGATGCTGTTGACACATGTTCAGACCACCCCGGTCCTTTTGTGCTGGGCCAATTTCCGACCACTCTTCCCCCCTGCCTGTAGCGCTGCCTAGGGTTGCTGTGACCCAAGTACAGGACCCTGAACTTTGTCTTATTGAACTTCATACAGCTGGCTTTGCCCTTGGCCCATTGATCCCTCAATGGCATCACTGTGTAACACAAATATCTGTATTTTCTCTACAGTTCAAAGGATGGAGAGATAGGGGATTGCTCCAGGAACAATTTATCCCTTTTGAGGATAGGCACCCAAGGGCCTCTACAAATGGTGGGACTCTCACTGCTAGCACACATTTGCATTGATGTTTCTTTGGGTATTTGTGGAACTGAAATACAAACACTTGGAAATCAGTGGGATGACAAAGTGCTAGAAGACTTGGCACACTGCATGGAAAATGTGGATGTAGCCTAGACTTTTGACAGATGAAATTCACCAAGCAGCACATTACTGAAAGTGGTTAGAAGTCTAAACCTGCCTCCTACCACCTGTCTCTACCTGGATACTTTGGAAAATGTGATATTGAGACACAAATCCAAGAGCCCATGAAATCAATGTTAAAAACTCCTCTAGCTTTAAAGGGATTCTGGTCCTCCATCCTCAAGGGAAGCATTTTTACCAGGGGTAAAAAAATCTGTATTTTTTATATCAGAATTTTTCCTAGTTTTTTCATAGTTCCATAGTCCCAGATAGTTAATTAATGGGAAAAAAAATAAATGTCTCTATTACTTTTTCCTCTCTTTTCTTCCAGGAAGCACAAGTACAGTTTAAAGTCTGAAGAAATAAAAATAACATTCATTAAAATTTGTCTCAAACTGGCTTAACTATAAGCTGCTTGTTGTGAGTGAAGTCTTTTTGTTTTCCTACCTTTGGTGCTGCAGCAATCACCTCCTTACTGAAGGTCCATCTGAAATTTCTTCCTCATTTCCATTCCAAGTCTGAGTCAGTTGACCTTCAGGGCACATTATAAAGCTTAGTAAGTAGAGGAACTTCAGATAGACTCTGGAAAAAGGAGTTTTGCAGTGATAGGTTATGCCAGTCTAAGATGGCCCAAGGCACTTGCAGTAAAGAATTGCAGGTTGAATTGCAAGCCCTTCGGGCTGCAGAGGGCATGTTCACAGGCTCCATGCAGTCCTGGCTGGACACAGGCACTGCCTGTTCTGTGCACAGAAAGACCAGCAAATATGACTCTGATGGGATTTCTGTATAAATCCTGGGATTCTAATAATTGTTTTGCATGTTGCATTGCTCATAAGGCAAAGACGCTGGTTTTCCCACTTACACTTTACCCTCATTTGCCATGGTGAACTAACATTTATATTTAAAGAGTAAATTCTCCATCTTTTCTGCCTTCCTGCCCTTTTCTAGCTTTGGTCTGTCTGGCCTTTTACATATGACTACTAAGACTACTTCCTTCTTAGGTATTCATCTTTACTGGGACCATTTAAGAGAGGTTGAAGTGCACAGCAGTGTCTCAGCTGTTTATCATTCAATCTCCCTGGTTACTTATTTCACCCAGAGGCATCTGCAGAAGATTAGAAATTACTCACCAGAGAAACACTCACCCATCCAGTTTCTCAGTTGTAGAGTGCCTTAAAGAACCCTGGTATGACAGAAATTTACTCTACAGAAGGAATCCCCTGGAGATGTCAAACTTTTGAACCTGCTTGGTACTTGTGTTCAGGGTATTTCTAGTGCTTGTGTTCACTTAGTATTTATAGTGACACAAAAAAATCCAGTTTAAGCTTCTCCTCAGTTTTATAATATCTCCATGTAAATTCTTTGATATCATACACAGGTGGGTTCACTATCCAGCTTTTCCCCTACCAGCAGTGCTGATATGCCCTTTTTCTTGCATCTGATTACTTGTACAACTTTATATTTGAACCATATACATACATAAAAGTTTTAATGAAACTTGTACATTCTTACTCTACTTGAGACCTCTAGCCATTTATCAAATTTGTCTAAAATTGAGTCAGTGGAGCCAGCGGACACACACAGAGTATGACTCCATAAATGACATTTGTTAGGAAATCCATCTGAGAATGGATTAACAGCAATGTCTGGCATTATACCAAATGCTGTCTCTTTCTTTCTCCACTGGGATGAACACATACCCTATAAAGGAAAAATTTCCCCCCTCTTCCATAAATTTGCTTGTTGTACTGAGGCCATCTTTAGTGGGAGCTCCAAATCCTATAATATCTCAATTTGATTCAGTGGGGTGCTTTCTAAGAACCACAGTTTTGTCCATGTCTGGTTTTCCTAGGACTTAATGTTCACACAGAAGTATTATACAGAAGTAATGAGTACTGATAATACTGTTCTGCTACCACATGAACGAAAATACCTTTATAGGCTTCCTCCTAATGTGGGTGCTGTTCTAGTTTAATCATATGATAAACCATAAAAAAGTAATCAAAATTACTCTTAGGCCTTTTTATTTTCTTACAGAAAGCATAAAAAGCCACAGAATGGCTTTTTTTTACACTTCTGCTGATGTTTGTGAGGCAGGCTAACAATGTGTGAACTCTTTACCCAAATACTGAAAGCCTTTATGGGTCTCTCATGTTTCGAAGCTGCCAGTGATCCTTCTTCCAGGCTCTGCATCAGGAAAGACCAAGAGATAAATGGTAGGGTGTCATGTGCAAGGAAGCAAAGGAAGTGGCTGTTCTTATCCTTTCCAAGACTGCACAGTTGATCTTCTTTCCTTATGCTGTCTTCAGTGTGCAAAAAATGGCGATTCATTCAGCTGAGAAGAAATCTTTCCCCACCTAGTTAGTCTTTAATTGGATTAGCTCCTTGATCCCAGTACCTGAGTGCACACAGGAGAGGAGACCCAGAGGCCACAGCAAAGGGTGTGGGTGAGGTCCCAGGTAAGGCTGCAAAGACAATAGGCAATTAAGAACTATTAATGCACTGAGCACCTGAGAGTAGCATTTAAATTTTTGTTTAAATCACAAGTTTAACCAGTGCTGTATTTCTTGTGCAGTATCATCTGCAGTTAATTATAGCATACGTAATTCCACCTCCTTCATCCTCAGTAGGGAGATGTGGAAGTCACAGCCATTGAAGGGGGCATGGAGTCAGGTCCCCATCACTGCTGGAGGGCCCAATGGACATGTGAGACCCTTCAGTAAAGTGAAATAACATCAGGGGTCTGATTTGGAAAAGCCTGCCAGGAACAATGACTTTCTGCCACAAGCACAAAGGTGACCACCTGGAGGTTATGAATGAATAGCCTGGGTTTTTTTTCTGTTTCAAAGAAACAGGTGTAATAATGATTGTCAGGACAATAACTGACAAGCATCTGAAAAGTCTCTGCATGGATTAAACAGGAGACACCACAACAGTTTTACTGATGGTGTGGTGAGCAAAGTACCACTTCAGTCACTGGATTGAGACATTCCCCCTGTAAGGCACTGAAACTTGCTGGAGCGGCATACTCAGGCAAAGTGACCTTTTTTATATATTATTTTTTACTGCATAGCTTGCACTTTGTTGACTTAGCTGGGCACCTGCTGTAAACTGCAAATATGTTCCTGTCATCCTGGCTGAAAACAAAAACATCAAATAGTGTAGTTCTTCGGTGGACTGGTGCTAGCACAGAGCAAAAGTACCTGTGCAAAATGCTGAGGTAAATCTTCCTGTTCTATAACCTTTCCCAGCTTTGACCCCGTGGGCTGTGAGCAATTTCCAGTCACCTATACGGGGCTACTGTTGGTTTTTCTTTTAAACACCAATTGTCCCCAAATACACAGAACAGATTTCTCCATTAGCTGATCCCTCAGCATTTTGCCCTGTGTGGTACAAAACTCATGTGCTCTTAGAGTAGCCATAGTGACTGTATAGGCTCATTTGTACTCTGTGCTCCCATTTTTGTGTTTGTGACACTCTCTAAAACCATTAACCATAATTTAAAAGTGTTGCCACAGTGTTTTCAGTGCAATTGTACACTCTGTGTCAGCCTCTGCAGCTACAGCTGGTTGTCTTTACAGTAAATTCTTTGTCTTTTTACCCCTAAGTAATGAAATAAAATAGCTTTTTGTCTCTCAGTTAAATATTCATCTCCTCTGGTAGATGTGTAAGTAAGGCTGAAATACTTCTTGCCATTGCCTACATTGTTTGGCAGAGGTAGAAGCCCCCAGTACAACATAATTTGGTTTAGACTTCTTTTTGGAGGAAAAATAATGACCTGTGTTCCTGAAACGGATGTCTTCCATCTTTCATTAAAGTGCTGGGAATATACTTAACCTGAAGGAAAAAAAAACCTGCTTTAGCAGAATTATTGTAGGAAGTCCCTTGCAAACAGAGAGAATAGTTCTCTGATGCTGGCATTTTTTGTATTCAAAAACCAGAATTTGGGGCCGACTTTGTATTTATAGGGGAGAAAGTTTGTACTTCAAACAAGTTAGTCGTATAATGAGATGCTTCAATGCTCAGGATATCTCAGAATTTCCACCATAGCTGTCTTATCGAGCACGTGTACAGTCAGGTCAGGATTCAAGGGTCACAGAAAATTAATTCAAGATACTGAAAATTTAAGAACTTACTAAAAAAGGATGAACTGTTAAACAGATCTGAACTTCTCAAAGAAATGGAGGCATTAAATCCATTTTCATAACATTCTTCAGTGCTTTTAAAAATGTGTAGCTAGTGTTTTTAAAAAATTAATCCCACTTTTCAGAACAAAGGCATTGGCATTTTGGATCCTGGGTGAAACCACACACGTAATTCACATCTCAGTTCAGGGAAGGCACCTCCTTTGCAGAAAGCATCTCTTAGTACTTACATGTACTTTTGTAAAACCAGAGGATGTTCTTTACTGGATACTGTCCCAAATCATATCCCTGCTTCATAAATAGTGTTTAAATTTGGTATGTTTTAAATTCAAATTGGCTGAAGATGTCTGACTTACTTTAATACTGATTTATGTTCAAAATTCAACTCTGTTTTGGGATTTTATTATTATCTTCAAAAACTCTCATGCTCTCATTTCGGTTCTACAAGGTGTTTTCTGTGATTCAAGAAGTCCCAACAATAGATCAGAGGAATGCCTTGAGATGCACAGCAAAATCTCATAATAAAAGGTTTGTTTTCTGCCAACACCAGCTTATATTCTATTCAAAAAATACTATCTGGTTAACCAAATTGATGAGAAAATTTAATGCGTTCGTTCTTGCTCATTGATTGCTCTTTCTAAGATCAGCATTAAGTGAGACAATATGAAATTTCCACAGAAAGAGCTCAACTGGACTATGCCTAGAAATGGTCTCTCCAAAATTTAGCAACATTTGGGTCAGTATCATTTGAAAATGATTTTTAGACAGCACTGCACCAGGGGTAGCTGCCCAAAGAAGTAAATCACATAATTTCCCAAAGAAGCAAGAAAAAAAACCAGATAAAAGGGTTCATTTTTAATTTCAAAGTAAGGTTATGCAATCCCAGACTAATTAGTTTTCCTGCTACAATCTTGAGTTCATCAGTTGAAAAAAAGAGGGATGAATAAAATGAACTTCCTTTCTAAGCCAGAAAGATGCTGCAGCTAGTGAAAATGGCAAATGAGATCTTATATGTGTCATGTGAAGTATTTCAACTGGTAGTATGAAAGTATTTGTGCCCTTGAGCAAGGCACCAGCAAGACCTCATCTGAAATACAGCACACCCATAGTGGCCATCCATGTGCAAGATTGATGTGTTCTGGCTGGAACTGCTTCAGAAAACTGTTGTGGGGGTAGTGGCGAGAAAGAAAAGCCTATCTCAGAGAAGATAAATTGAAATATTTTGTTTGTCATCCTATCAAAGCACAGCCTGAAAGGATATGTAAGTGCTATTTACTATGGAATAACTATCAGGCACTGATAAGAACTATTTAAAGAAAGGACAGTATTAGGCCAAGGATAAATTTAGACTGCAAATAGGAAAAATTCAAACCATAAAACCAAAGAGCTTCTGGAACAGCTTTTCATGGGAAATAAGATCAGAAAAATACTGATAAATTTTAAGATTCAGTTGTTAAATTTATGGAAGTTTGGCAGACTGGTCTATTCCATTATATTCCTCTGTTCCTAAAATTTAAGAGCTTACTTTGATAATAGCTTAATTAACCCTTTAACCATTAAGATCCAGAGGTTGCATCCAACATCAGCCACAAGTAAAATCCTTGGCAATGTGAAGATTTTTATTGTCTATTTGTTTACTTCAAACTGGAGCCTTTTTTTTTGTATTAATCTCCCAAATCTGAAGCAACCTGGTTAATCCCAAGAATTAAGGTTAGAATCTAAATGAAGAATTAATTTTAAATATTAATTGAGAAGGAAGATACTTAGTTTCAAAGCAAAATGTCATTTTTTTCACACTGAAAATCTGCATTCCACATCAGAAATGTTCCCTTTACAGCAAACACACCAAAATGTGCTCTCCCTTTGTTAGTAGTACATAAGAAAGAATTCTTCTGCATAGACATTGATAGGTCCTGGAGCCTGAGAAGAACTGGAGCTGTACCTCTTTTTCTCTTTGTTCTCTCCATTTCTCTTTCCTTCCTTACTTTTCTTGGCACTCTTAGATGTGAGACATGCAATGGCTGCGTGGACCCCATGTGGGGTGGCAGTAGGATGGTAGTGTCAGGCTGCTGGGGATGCTCATGGTCCTCTCCCCTCACACCCTGGCTCTGCAGGACCCAAGACGACAACTCCAGGATCTGCAGCTCCTCACCTCCTGCAGCTCTCATTTTCTTATTCTGTATAATCCATCACTGGTCCCAAGAAATGCATGGCCAGCTGTTTGAATAACTTGTCTCACTTCAAAAGCTATTCATGAGCTATTTTTTTAATAAGGGCCTTTAAAATGTTCAATAGTCACAATGCTTTTCTTTTATTATTAATCTGTCTGCAGGAGCCAACTTCTGTACGTTTCTGCATGTGCTTTAATTCTCTCACAAACTAGGAAAGCTCTACTGAAATCTTGGCCTGAAATTTAAATCCTGATTGGTAGTGTGAACCTCTGTTAGCAGGAAGACCATGTTTGCATCACAGTGTCTTTACAGTAAACTCTCCAAAGATAGGGCAAAGGACAGCCCAAGCAAAAACAATGCTAAAAGGCAGTGAACAGGTTAAAGAGAAGAACAAAAATAGCACTAGGCCATTATTTATTAAATCTCTACCAGTCTTGAGGAAAAGACAGAGAAGCTGAATGCTGAAGAAAGATATCTGGCAGGAGGTTCAAAAAGCATGGATCACTCACCATCTCTTGACTCTTGACACTCAGATTTCACTTAACTGGGGCAAATCACAGCCCTGCTCTGTTTTTGGAGCTATTTGCCATTGCCAAGGCACAATTTCTCCCTGGTACCATCCACAGAAATGACACTAACAGTCCTTTGGCCACCAAGGCCATTGGTGACCCCCTGGAGGCCCCTTTAGTTTCAATAGTCTTTCTCAGAGTTCCAGCCATAGGTGCCTGGTGAGCCAAATTCAGGTGAGGAGCTCAGCCCTGTCACTGCAGCCCAAAGGCTTCCTGGACACTGTAACACCTCAGCTATCTTGAACCTCCCCACCTGGGGCTCTGACACTCCTTCCTGGAGTTGGCTGGCTACCACCCAACATGTTGCCCCAAGGGACTTCAACATCATCAAAGTCTAGCAGCTCTACCCACCTATTATTTTACAATTCACTTGAAATTTCACTCCAGTGCCATTGCTACTCTCAGGGCACAATGAAGCCCCTGTTTAAGGGAAGACACTCTGAAGATATCCACAGCCCTGCAATGTGAAAAAATGGCTGTAAACTGCAGAGAGGCAGAGTCTGACTCTTCACAGGGACCTTCAAAACTATGGGAAGACGTGAAATGAATAAGGGAAACTGGAGGACCTTAAGTATTTGAGGCCTTTATTTTCTTTAAGAGTGGGGCCGACTGCTTGGCAGGTTTCACAGAGTTCTCACACAGCTATATTTAGGACTGGAGAGAAGCCAACTCTCCATTGTTCAAGTTCACATTTCATCTGACTTGATGGAAATTCACACTTTATGAACAAGGTTGTTCTATCAACTGAACCTTGTCACGGGACTTTGGCAAAAAAGGCTATAAAGCAAAGAAGAGTTTTGAAACAAGAAAGTACTTGCAAAGAACAAACATTTTATCAAGTAGATTCAAGTTTCTTTTTAAGAGTCTTGGATTTGAAATTTTCTACTTTTATGGCCAAATGATAAATCTCAATTTACTGTGTTCCTACTGCTGCTTCTCACTAGGGAGTACAGGACACAAGGATGCTCATCAATAAAAAATAAAATCTAAAAAATAAAATAACTGTATTCAAGTGGTTTTTAAGTCTCTGGAAAGGATTTGTAGGAACTGTTAACAAAGGGACTTTATCACAAAGCATATGGTTCAGCCTTCAAGCACACACAAGCTCTGAATAGTTTTGTCTGGTTTTACACTGGTTTATGCAGCACCTGAAGCAGGAAAGGGGAGAGCAGGCAGTGGTCAGGAGACTAAGATGTATTTTATTCCAAGGAGACACAATGATGGCTCCTTGTACATGCAACTTCCTCTGTGTCCTGAACACCAGCTGCAATTAAGCAACAAGGAGGGAAGATGGGATTTCTCAGGCACTTTTCCCCCCTCCCAAGCATCTTAGGCAAAGGATCTAAGAAATGAGGCCCATGTGTAACATGAAACCCCAGAAATTTCCAATATTTGGATTTGGGTTCATTTCAAACGATTATTCTCATACTGGTTCACTAATTTATTATTGTTTTGCACATTTATTCCAAGCTGCATGAGGCCTTTTATAGAAGTATTGGATATGTTCTCCCAAGCCCCTATTAAAACTAATGGGTATTATGCAGGTGCTTTAGCACTGCCTTCACCTTACAGGGTTTTTGTTACCTTAACTATTGGAAAGTGCATTGCTCTGTACACTGGGTGCCAATTGTGTTTGCAAGAGGTAGGAAATTACCAAGTACAGAATTAGCCCCCATCTGAGCCGCATGTATGAGTTATTTGGAAAATATTTGTTTAGTTGCCTTGGAAATAAATAGCTCAAACTTCAGAATGGATTTTGAAGAGAATTCGATAACATGCTCCTAGATGTCTCCTGTGGAAGCCTAGTAAGAGCAAAATGTTTTTCCCATGATCCACTGTCTGATATGATTTGAAGTGAATGTGTAAAACTTCCCAGCACATCATTTTGTGGAGAATATTTTAACTAAAGCTCATTAGATTTTTAAATATATTTTCTTGCTCTAATTTTCCTGTAGCAAGCTGAACTATGAGTCAGTCCAAATGAGATTTAAAATAGGTCTCAATTTTCTATGCATGTAACTGCTCTTAATTGCACAGAACAAGTTTAGACTGGCTCTGTCCAATTAAGACAAAAGGAGAAAAGGATAATTAAAAATAAATCATAACAATCAAAAGTTGCATTTGCAATTTTGCTTTAGATGCTCCCTCCTCCCACATTTTTGAAGTAATGCTTAAAAGAAATGGCACAATATCTTAAAGACGCATTGTCCTAGATCTGGCAAAGCAAAAGTACCCATCTTTTTCAGGCTAAAGGTACCTATTTCCCTGTTCAGATCAAACTTAATTGTGTGTAGAATTTAAATAGTTCTTAATTATAACTTTGTTCTCAAATTCTTTTTCTTATGACCTTGCATTTGCTTTTGTTATTTAAATATGTTTTACAGAGACTGCATTCAGGAATAACTCACATATAATAATAACTGCTTGGTATTTTTAAGTTTGGAGGGGAGGGGGACACGAAGCAGCAATTTCTGAAATAGTTACAGTTTGCTTTCAAAAGGCAATGTTTGCCATTATTTTTTCTTCGGGAGAATTATTCCTGTGATCTCACTGCTGTGATAAGAAATATTTTTGAATAATGTGTATTTATACGTGTGAACACTGTGTCCAAACCGCTCACAGAACAAATCAAAAGCTATTGACCAATGTGCAAGGTAGTGAGCTGATTTTAAAACAGCAATTTACAATTCAGAACCATTCTGTCCAAATGAGATTTGTTACAAAATATTCAAGTTGAAGTACTACAGTACAGACTTAGGAATGAATTTTACAGAGGGAAACCACTTGTTCTTCATTATCAATGTGTCATTGGTATTGCGAGAGACAGAATAAATCAGTTTGATTTCTTTCTGACTACAATATTTGGTATACTTGAGAGACATGAAGGCAGGTGCAGTTAAGAACTTCCATTTTGTTTTCCTGGGGAGGGCTCCTTCTTGCTTGAGAATAATCACCAGGAAATCACATATCTGTTTTAATTTCATTGGCTTTTCTGTCTGAATAGAGAGGCCTCATTCTGGAGCCAGTATCTAAAATAAGTGATAAAGTGATAGTAACTTAAATCAATAGATCACTGAGGTTAGATAAATCCCACTTTTTGGCTTCATGAAAGAGAAAATGTTTCACATGTGACTTCTGGAAACAAATGCCAGGATGTATAGAATTAGTCAATTTATCTTTTATGCTTCCTTCCAACCCCTGCTAAAACTTCAGAGGCAGGGAAGATACATCAGAGAATGCAGTCCTGATATTTAATCATGTGTAGGTTAGAAAGGGATCTATAAGATCTCTATTTACAGCATCTGTTTTCTTATAACTTTCATTTAGCTCCAAAATTTTGCTGCTCTCAGCCCACTTCCTATAGCTATGCTAATGCAATAAATATTTGGGAAGAAAGCAAAATTTATATTGAAGAGTAATATTTGCAGTACAGAAGTGAGCATCTTGTATCAGTCCTGAAAAAAAAAATTGAAAAATATGTTAAGATGTGCTTACTTCATTGAAAAAGTACAACTTACATGAGGTCTATATTTTTGTCTATTTATTCCTGTGGGATGCATTTTCTCCTATTTTGCTTATTGTTTTCCTCTCTTCTTGCTGTTCTCAGAGAAATGCACAGCTCTATCCCTTCCCTGGGCAGCATTGCTGAAGATAACAGCATCACCTCTGTGACAGCCCCAAGCTCTGTTGGCCCAAGATTGCTCCTGAGCTCAGGTCTACCATGTGGTGGGGTGTTACACTATGATACCAGCTGAGCCATTGAGCCAGAATAAACAGAATGCATTTTAACATAAAGGGATATAGTACAAGAAATATATTCTCAAGTCTTGGAACTGTAACCATGTGTTACCATATTGTCTTCCTTCTGCTCCTTCTGTTTCTTATTTTCACACATTGCTCCATTCTTTTGCAAATCTCTCCTCACAGAATGTTAAGAAACTGAGATCTACCTTAACTAAAAGCTGTTCTGCTTTACATCATATTCATGTTGTTGGACTGGCTGCTACCTTTCATCTTTCACTTTTCTCATGGCTCTCGACATTTTAAATCTATCTCAGCTTAGCTTCATTTACTATTCCTTGTACGTTCTTTTTGCCTGCTGTGACAGTTTCCTAATTATTTCTTTGTGCTTGACCATATATTCTGACTTAGATTGGCATTGGAATTGATAGAGCTATCATATATCTCTGCAATTCTGAGACAGAAAAAGATCAGGCTAGATTCCATTTCCTTGCCAATATATTACTTCCTTGACTTTGTTTCTTACAGTGTTTTCCACTCTTCATTTTAGACAAGTTCAGTGAGTGGTCCTCAAAGTATGGTCCACAAATAACTGTTTGACAGAAATGCCATAGTATGTGGTCAATGAGCCATGTTGCTTTTAGAAGTGATTTCAGTTAATATTCTGATGATATACGTGCACAGAGGTACTTGGGCAATTCAGAGATGACCAGTCTGGAGCACAGAACTTTGCTGAACTGCCAGCTTAAGCAATATAAGCCCATAGTTTCCTGCTGACTGATTTCAGCCTAGCATATTATACTGATGGGGGTGGGATTTTAAAATTAGAACAGAGAACACCTCCTCTGCCACTACAAATCTGCACACTGGAAGTTTGTTTTGCATCTGGGAGACATAAGGAGAGATTCCTGGTGGTGTGATTACATCAGCTCACTCAAAAGTCACTATATACCTCATTTTTTGTGTTGAAGTCTGACCCATGTTCCCAGAGAAACAAAGATATTACACAGGCATGCTATTCTGTAAAATCCTACAATATTCAAAGAATTACTTTCTCTGTCCAAAGACATAATTTTTTTGCTAAGGAGCTGTCGTTCCATCCCATCTCCTTTTCATTTGTTAAGCTAACACAGTAGGAATGAAGCTCCAGGTGATGGGAGGGGGTAGCTGCCACCTGGCTGTTCCCCAGTCATCCCCACAAGGACAGGCAGCTCTGCAGGCAGGCTCAGCTGTGGGACAGAGTGCAGCCCCAGGCCAGAACAGACCATCAGGGTATCCTCACTGGCTCTGCAGTCTCCAAACCCTTCCAAAGCAAGGAAGAAATACACAATTCCATGGAACAGTGAAACATAGATATGCTTTTTGTCAAGCTGGGAATGAAAAATAGCTGAAGAATAAGAGCCCAGAAACTGTTATTTTTTTCTGATCAGAAATCTCCCAGGAATATCTTTGCTGGCCTAATTTATCGAAGAGAAAGCTAAAATGGCTTTTACTTACCTTCTTCCCACCTCCCCTTTTTTCATAATAGAAAAGTCTGATTACAAAAAGAAAAAAAAGATCAGCACCAGGCAACTTGGACTTTGATTTCATGTGGAAAAACTTGTCAGTATCCCTAAAAACTTGTGTAATTTCAGTGAGTGTTCAGGAAGGGTATAGGGGGAGGCTGTATTCAGCTTCAATGTAATTCATACTTCAAAAAAATTGTTCAATAAATGCGCTTTACAAAATCATTGTGAAATAAAAAAATGAGAGGGGGAATTCTAAATATTTTTATCTTTCATATCTATTGTTGATATTAATTTTTTCCCATGGTCATAAATGATATGCTGTATTTCTAAGATGTTTTCGTTCTTGTCCTGACTTATGTTAATCAATGTTTTTGTTACCACACATCTTGAATATTGCATTTCTCTGGTGGCTGGCTTATCATCATCTATAATTATTCCAACTTCCAATTAGGTCTGAACTCTTCTGTAGCATTATTTGCTTGCTTCTAGCAATGAGACAACATGCTATATCCCTTTTCTTTTTTTTTTTTTTATTAGTGCTCAAAACAAATTTCATTTAAAATTCTCCTGTTGATAGTAGAATCATTGTCCAGGTCATTGTACCTGAGCTTTCTTGACCTTTTATTTGCCCTTATATCTTTTATATTTATATCAATTATACAGTTATCTCTGTACCAAATTCAAAGTTATCAAATACTTGAAATAACCCCTGTGCATATAGTGAGTGCCCTATTTGACACAATAGCCCCATAGACAATGTCACGTATAGCCCATCAAATCATGGGTTCAGAAACCTTCCAGGAGATTTCTTTTGTGAATGTTTTTTTGAGTCATAATGCCTGAAATCCTGATTACCCAGGAGTATACTTGCACTTTCTAACATCCCAATACCAAATATGGAAGTCATGTAGAAAAATCTAACAGAATAGAAGCTAGAGAGAGAGACACAAATGGTTGAAAATGATTAAACAAGCCCTGTCGGTGGCCTGCGGATGTTTATGATTAATGTAGATTTAATCATCAGCATGTAATAAAAATTCATCTCTTCTAATTGGCTTTTTTTATTGATGCTTCTGTTGCTGAGAAAAAAAACCTCATGTATTTCTTTGTATTAAAATTCAGAATTCTGCGAATACAGTACAGCTAGGGTGTATGCAAGGTAACACATGCAATCACTATTTTTAAATGCTGCTCTGGCAAAAACAGTCATCATTTTGTGGTCAAAAGATCTAAGGCAATGAAAGAACTTGCAACACCTTTTTTGTCTCTCTAATTATTTTGTACTGCATTGATTTTAAATGAATCTGAATACAGGCTACAAATCCTGGCTTTGGGGACTGTTGAGGAAATGAAAGCCTTCACTGATCTGAATGAGAACAAACGTGATAAAGGCATGAGGAAGGCTGATAAAAGACAACACTACTCAGTAAGAAGAAAGCCTTTTAAGAAATGTCACGTGATTATTTATTATTTCAACTGCAGTATCCTAAGCACTCCAGTCATGGTGCCATCTCACCAGGTATTGTAAAAGTAATTAACAGAGCAGAAAACCCTTACTGAGAATTCAAAAATAACATTATAGTTTCTGAATGCTTTATTCCTGTTTTCTGGGTTTGAGGCTTTTTTTTGTTTTGTTTTGTTTTCACAGAAAAGCTTCAAAGATTTGAAGTTTCAGACTTACTCTCTTCTGTATAAGCTCTGTGCTCTTTTCTCTGCAAATGTCTGTGAGCTTCTTTTGTGACTGCATAAGACATCATGTGTTTCCTTCTACTCTAAAAGATCATTTGCAATAATAATAAAAGGTAAGAAAGGGACAATAAATGCATAACTCTAATTGGTAAGCATTGTGCAACAATCAGTGCAGTATATCATTGATGTACAAATCAATGTGTACATCTCCTTTCAATTACCAATTGATTCTGTATGGCTTTTGCCCCTAACAGAGCTTATTTGTTAATAAAATGAAACATGAGCAAGTGTTTGAAAATCTCTCTGTGGGTAGTGAAAAATAAAAGATCTCAGGACGGTTAGAAACAATGATGCAGGCTTGGAGGCCTCTGTTTTCCTGCCTGCATAAGCTTGCTCTTAAGGGCAGAAACAAGAGCAATTTGTTTGCAAGTTAAGATGCCGAAGAAAGGAGAGGATTTGAAAGCAGCTATTCAGCATTACCCAGCATCTGATGATTTTTGGCAGATGTACCTTTTTATAAGTGTTAGTGGCGTTTCATTTTCCTCCTCGGCGGCCAGCATCAGCTGCCTGCGGGGCTCTGGGCACTGGCACCCTGGTGTCCCAGCGAAGCCCGGCCAGCGAGGCTGCCGGGCTGCTGCCCCGGGCTCCGTCCCCGGCAGCGGGGCCGGGCCGCGGGCTGCTCCCGCCCGGTGCCGCGCGGCCCTGCGGAGCAGCCACGACGGATGGCTGGCGGTAATTGCTCTGGCAGAGACTGATGACTACACTAACAACAGTCGCTGCGAGTTAAGGAGTAGCTTTGGCATATGGTATGCATTTGGGGAAGGGGGGCTACGAAAGCTTTTTTAATTTTACAGATTGCTTTACGTTTCAGAATGCTGGCGTTTTCTTTTCCTTGGCTTTATTTAGAAAATATCAACAACAGGCATCTGAAGGGAAAAAATTAACAAATATTGTTACAGCTAAATGAATTCAAAGCAACATATATCACAGCTGTTAGGATACGCCATACAATCGCAAATTACTCATCGTTGTTATTGCAGGAAATGCAACATTTCACCTCGTAAACTTTCAGCTAAATTTTCCCTATTGGTAAAATACAGTTGGAGCCAAATTTCCAATTGAACCTGGAACAACTTTTAAATGCTAAGGTCTGTGAGTTTGTACAGCCTAATTCAGGTGCTTTTTTTCCACTGAAATGTTATTTGCACATTGTTTGCGTTTTTACATGCCTGGTCCTTACTCACAAAAGCAGCTTCTGATACAGATGGTGGTAGATGGGCACCTGTTGGTACAGGAAAACACAACCATCCAACTGCCTAAAGTATTTTTTTTTTTCGAGGTCCACCATGCCTAGATACACAGAATGAGATTTCACTCAAATTAATCCCTCACAGAAAGGAAGGGAGGAAGAAGGGAGGAAGGGAGGAAGGGAGGAAGGGAGGAAGGGAGGAAGGAAAGAAGGAAAGAAGGAAGGAAGGAAGGAAGGAAGGAAGGAAGGAAGGAAGGAAGGAAGACTTGATTAATAGCCATCATCTCCTTCAGACGCTATGTTGAGTGTAGTGTTAGGAAAATTAATCCACAAACATCAGAGGTTTTAGTGAGTTATCAGCCTAACTGCACTGCTGTATATTTTAGATCACTTTTGGTTAGCAAGAGGAACACCAAGAGGCCTCTTTCTTTCTCTTTTTTTAATACCTAGAGATTAACTGTTCTGTACTGAGCACAGGTATGACCCTCTTCTATCTCTACTCAGATCAAAATATGCATAGACCTGAAACAGAAAGGTAAAGAGGCTTTTATTTTTGTGGTTTATATGGCACTGTATGAAATAATGTATCTTAAGGGAAATTTTTGCTCATCCCTTGTCATGTAATAGTAAATGAGTATTCTGGAGGTCCTTTTACTGAGGCTCCCTTTGAAATGTAATAAAAGTGAGATAACTCAGAACCACTTTCACCTTCCAATAAAAGGATATCTTCTAAACAAAAAAATGTTCAAAAATCTAATTTCACATAAGACAAGATAAAATATAAAGGAATAAAAATAGAGGAACAGTGTCACAATCTGGGAGGAGGAAAATAAAATTAAGGAAATGTAGATCTGAAGGACACAGGGTTTTTTGTTTTCTTTGTGTTCTTCATGTGACTATTTTACTCTTCTCAGCCTCTTTGGATAAAGTTTTAAACCATCATTTTCCAAGCACTCTGAAATTTATTCTTTGAGATGTATCATGTTAAAAATTCATGTGGAGCTGCATGTTTTTGAGTCCATTTCCAGCCTGCCTTTTTTTCATTCTCAGACAGTGTTGTGAAACAGTTAAAAGTAGAATTAAAGCAGTTTCTATTGTAGATCATTAACTTTTATTAAATTAGACTTGAATTATTTATGATCTGAACTGTTTGATCTATACTATATCTGTCACGGATGAAAAAATCTGGATGGCTGAAACGTTATCACTGTTCTAAAAAAATCAGAACTCTCTCCAAAACGTAACAAGCCCTCATGCTGTTTGAGTGTTAAGACTTCTGTGCTAAATACCGAGACAAGTCTGTGTTGTTTCTCAGATCTGGGTTCTGTGTTTGGATTGCCGAATTAGGTGCAAAATAATTGGCATGAGATAAAATTGAGTGTACATCTGAAGAGCCTCCTGCTCACATTTTATAAGATTAGTTAGTATATCTAAAAAAATGCATGAAATTAGGGGGTTTTTCCATGTCTGGTAAACACTATTTCTTGGAAAAAACCCCAAACCTTCTTGTGATTCATAAAATCAGCTATGTAATTGTACACCTGTGATGGGTCAAGTGCAGGCCAGAATATGCACTTAACAAAATTCAAATATCATTACATCAAAGTTAATTATATACATTAGAAATTAGTCCAATTTTACTACGTAGTTTCAAGATGTGGTGAAAGAAAATAATATAGTAAAAATCACATAATGGTATAAAAGCTTTACTAAGTCCATGTATTATTAAATATAATGTGAAATAAATATGATTACCCATGAGATAGGCTCTGTATATTTCATTAATTTGAGATTAAGCATTTGTTTTTTATTTATTTTTTTTAAATTTCTTGTTTTCATTCTATAATGTCGTCCTGGGCAGATTTGACATTGAGCCCCAAGCTGACGCTGAGGGAGAATTGCTGTTCTCAGGGCAGTCTCTGGGGCTCATCCCCGCTGTCCTGAGCGCCGGGCGCCGCCGCGTCTCTCGGTCCCCCCGGGAGCGGCGGACGCGGCCGAGCGCAGCGCCCATCGCACCGCCCTGCGAAGGCACAGCCCCACCGCGGGATGCTGACGGCCAAAGGACATCTCTGAAAACTCAGTGCCACCCAGAGCACACAGGGAAACTTTAAAACCCTGATCCAAGCAAGCGGAAAACAACTCCGGCTCGCAGAGCGGGGGGCGCGGCCCCAAAGCTCCTTCTCGCCGCAGCCGCGCCCCGACACCGGCTGCGCTCTCAGCTCCGCGTAGGGCCCAAAAGCTGTGACTTGGCAATGTTAGACACTGAAAGGGATCCGTGGGAGGCTAACAGTTGTAAAGCCGCAAATCTTTTCCTGTGGAAAAAATCTTTTCTTGTGGGAAACAGGCTCTCCCACAGATTATCCCATATTTAAAAGAAAGGAATATTAAAGCGCATTAATTGCAAAAGGCTCTTATGGGGGTGGGATGAAGTGCGCTCTAATTTACTGAAGGTTCAAGTTAAAAGTCACATTCGATTGTTGAAAGTTAATTCCCCTTTAGCTGGCTCACTAGATGATTTTTTTTTGTTCCAGTTACCTATTTAATAACGCATCTATGCATATATCACCTCTATTATTAATAGTAAATGTGCATTTCAACATGTCAAGTTTTTCTAGCCCCACTTTTGCATTTTTTTTCCACTATAAAAAAGCAAAGGCATTTCCTAGGGCACATGCTGCCAGACACCCAGCATTTATCTTATCTTAGTTGATGACTTTCCTTTTATCCTGAAATGATTTGACAATGACTCTATGATTTCCTGTACAAATTACCCTTTGAAAGTGGCAGTGGCGCTTGGCAGCGATCTTCACTTAATTACTGAGTGGATTATTAGCATACGGCTTTTTTTCACCCCTTCATTTCTTTATATCTTCTAGATTGCGCTGACAGTTCCCTTTCATTGCGTGCTTTAACTCACTGAATACTAAACATTATGCAGATTGCAGCTGAGAAGTACCCTGTCTACTCCAGCCCTCTTCCCCCACTGTCTGTGTTCCACATCAGCCCTCCTTGAAGGAGAGTAATTTGTAGGTCAGAAATCAATAATGCGTCTGGGAAGCACATTTGTGGGTGCTCTGCTTTGAACTGAGCAGAAATTAATGCTTTAAATAAGTGCTCATCCTATAAGGTAGCAAGCTGCATTCCTTCTTTTTGTTTAATGTCTCTCGAAATTGTACATGCTTTTTAAAATTTATTTCTTATTTAATTCATAATGCTAACTGTCCATCATGTAGCAGCAGTTCTATAGCTAAAATAACAGTCATTTTTCCTCCCAACCAACAAGTCCGCAGAAGGTTGCTGTTAAGATGAACTCCTTTGTCAGACATACTTTGTTATTTATTATTTGTCAGTACAAGATAAATGTGAATGATAAATCACAAAGATTTCCCCCTCACTTTCTCCCTGCAAGGATTCTTCGGAGACAGACACTGAGTAGTGTACATGTGCAGACACGTCAGGATTTCTCCAGCCACTTCTGCTTTGTGCTGTTCATCTGCTGGCTGCAGGGTAGTCCACCCCATACTCCTTTGCTGGAAAAGGTCCAGGATGCCTTCCTTAGTCTTAGTTATATACCAATAAAGATAAATCACTTTTTCTGGTTCGTCTGGTACCTTGGCTGTGAAGGCAGGTGTAGCTGAAGCCACACAGATCAGCATTTAGGTGATCTATTACGACAAAACTGGTTTTATTTCACTTCTGTGAAAAGTCTTGGGATTTGGAAAAATTGGTCATCCTGAAATAAGATGAAAAGCTAGTTTACTCTCAAATGGAAATTCAGCCTATTAAACATTTTAAATTCAATATAGTAGAACACTGATTTATCTGAAAGCTATGAGACTTACAGCTCTGTACTCTCTAGGAACCTCAACAGATCGAGCTGGCAAAACCCCAGGGAAGTCATGTAAGTAAGCAGCCAATAAGAAATTACATAAAACGTTTTATATATCATTTTTCTTCACTCCGTGGAAAGTTTTGTGAAAACAGAAATATACCTATCAACTATTTCCTTTTCAGTAAATCTATATTTTCAAAGGCAGACTGTTACTGAAAATGCTCTTTTAAGTCTGATCTTCACACTCACTGTCTTTAAAGCCGTGTACAGTCAGTAGGTCAGACTCTGCGGTTAGCCAAGCTACCTGGCCTGTCTCTGCTAGTCCTCACTACACAGCTCACATGTGCCACTTGTCCTGTCCTTGATCTCTGCACCACTCTCTGTGGTGGCTTACTCCAGCAGTCTGCCCTGGATAGAACACCTTCTAAATGATGTTATACCCACCAGACTTGGAAATATAGACATGGTAGCTGCTCACATACTGGCCCATGTATTTGGGTTTGCCCTCACCTGGACCAATGCTTCTGGGGCTTCCAAGTCCCTTGTAGGTGATTACTCCTATGCAGAGACTGGGGAGCAAAAATACAAATATGGTAGGCAAAAGCTTATCATCAGTCTCCTTCTAATGCCACTGGTGTCCTGAGCAGCAGAAATAACTGGGCTAATTGCTGCAGTAAGAAGTACGGCTACTTTTGGTCACTTGGAATATTTTCTTGCTTCGGAAGATACGTTCTGGAGAATGAAAGTGACTTGAACCACCTGTGAGCGCTCACCCAGGCCTTGCTTCAAGTCGTACCTGCTTGGAGAGCCCTCCGGACAGTGTGCTGCTGCTGCTGCTGGTGGTGCTGGGGCTAGCACAGCGTCACCCACCAGGGCTCCAGCTCTTCCCACCTGCATTCACACCCCAGCACTGCGCTCTGCTGCGCTGCCCCGGGGCCAGCCCGGCCTGGATTCGCTTCGGGGCGGCTCCGGGGCGCTCCCAGGGCCGGGGGGGGTGCGGCCCCTCCGTCTCGGGCAGCGCGGCGGGTCAGGGGCTGCTCCGCACAGCCGCTGCCCTCCCCGAGGGCTCCAGGGAGGAGCTGGAAAACACAAAACTGCGGTAACCAACCGCAGCAAAACTCCACCTTTGCAACCTCGGAGTTTCCTAATGGCCGGCACATTTTCACACATCATTTGGCGGGTTTATCTTCCACCTCTTAGCTGAATATGCTGTGAAGGCAAGTGAAAACGACAGTGTAAAGCCATGCAGCACTTTACCACATCTGATGGGTGATCAACATTTTGGGAGCCACTGCCTTAGTGCGTATTTCACAATTATTTTAAACTCCATATAAGCAGTAAGCCAGAGACTGGTGGTCTCTTAGTTCAGTTCCCATTTTAAAGTAACAGAGTTGCCAACACACAGTGCAAAAACCACAAGGTAAAATCACAAAATATTAGAAAACAGTAGGTGTATGATTCTCTTTTAATGCTGTTTTTGTGAGTGTTTTGCGAATGTTTTTCAAGCTGCGTTTTTTTTTCTTGTTAAGTATGAGGACTGAATTTTTTTAATGGAAGCTGATATTCTAGTATATGGAAGTGAGCACTTTAAGGAAAGCACGAATTTTCTTGAGATTTACACTCTATGACACTTGGCAGGACGGGGTGCTAGTGGAGTGTAGTCTGCCAAAAAGCTGGAACAAGTAAGACCGTGTAAAAGGCTATGAGCCTTCTGTATTCCTGCCAAGGTTTTATCTTTCTTTGCTCACACCTGATCTCTGTATCCAGAGGCTTTTTTTTTTTTTCTATAGGCTACCACACATCACTGTAAACAAAGCAGTGTCTCAAGCAAAGGTTTTAATTTCTAGCATTTGCTGAAACAGTTGTACCTTCAAAACACCACGCATTTCCAGCACTGGAGTAGTCATTGGGAGACGCTGTAGTTAAAAATACACTCTTGCTCTTTAAACCAAAGATACAAAGAGTTTGCTCTAAGCAGCATAAACCAATCTTAAGAGGACATGATAGAATAAACTGGCTCTCAAATTACTCTTTATCTCTCCGGTAAAGATTCTTTTCTCTCTCTCACAAGGCAAACCCATTTCAGTCTTTCCCATCTTAAAACAAAACCAAATGGACACATCCATCTCCAGCTCTATATGCTTCTTCAGTTGCACACCCAGACTCCTTTCTGTTCAGCATCTGAGTTTGCTGTGCACCTGATCCAGGATGTCTGGTGGCACCTCCCACCACCTTTACCTGGTGCTTCCATGCCCCAGTTCCTCCTGTTCCCCTGGAAGTTTGAGATAATGGCATCCTTCAAAGCCCACTCATCCTCTTGGTTGTCCTCATGTGCAGTCAGTGGAAGCTGTATGTCAGTGGAGACCTTTTTTCTAAAAGTGGTGGATATTTCCCTCTAGATGTCTGTGAAGATGTCACCAAGATCTAGACTCAGGTCTCTCATATTTTCTTCTTAACTCCACAAGGCTTCAGTAAATTAATTGACAAACTCGCACTGAACCCTTGCTTTATGGAGATCACTGACAAGTCTTCCATTCCAGACCCTGACACATGGATGGAGACACCTTTCTACCTTAGGCCTATCCCAAATCAAAACCTTGGACTGTTTCTTAGAGACTTTTTCACAAATCTCTGGTTGTCTCTTCCAGCTCAGGCTGACTAAACCAGAGATTTCCATGCTTCTACCAAGACCACCTTCTACAGGTTTTTTTTTCATTGCCTCAGACACTTAGCACTTTCTTGCAACCCAGGTATCCAGTTCAGTTTGGATCATTTTCTGGACCCTTCAGATTGGGCTAGGCATATAATTCACTCACAGTATCTGAAGGATATTCTCTAAACCATGGCTTCTCTAATCTCTCTGTGAGAGAGAAATCCTTTTGATCTCTCATAATTTTGCATCCCTTTCTTTTTTCTTATTGTTTCCCCCAATGAAACACAGTCCAAATGATTGTCAGGTGCCTAGAAAATTTTCCTAGTCCATGATTTGGATTTCATCATCTCTCCTAGAAATCCCTCTAATGTAATCTATTTTCACCACAAAATCACCACAGCTCATCTCTGCCTGTAATTTCTCATGGTGTGATTGTGGTGATGTCAGCTCCCACCTACATTCAGCTCACTTTTATTTCTTTCACTTCTCCAATATGTAAACAAGCATCCATTCCCCCACACTGTACCTCACACCAAAAAGAGGGTCACTGTACATATCTGCTCAGTGTCTTCCTTCAGATCCTTGCCCTGTTAAGAGTCTTTTGTCATACTCACAGTACCCAGTAATGGTCAAACACTGCTGTGTAGCTCATTTTGCCGCTATTGTCTCATTTTCTTCTCAAGGAGGACTATAAACAGTCATCCTTCCACTCCAGTTCTCAATTTCCTTCTCAGTCTTCTAAGTTCCTTCCTATTTGCTGAAACTCAAGTACTTTAAGAATGAGAGTTTGGATTGCCCTTACACATGGGGTTTTCCTCTAAGGAATTCTGGTGAGGCAGCCTCTGTGGCCCTCTGTGCCCATTCATGTGCCTCTCATCATCTGTGTGTGCCTCTCATGATCTGTGTGTGCCTCTCATGGTCTGTGTGTGCCTCCCCACGTTGCCAGTGCACCACAATGAACCAGAGCTACACTATAGGCAAGCCCAAATCAGAAGCAGCAAAAAGTGCTGAGCCTGGCTGGTTTACCCTGCTGGGTGTAATTCAGAGGTAGTGCTAGGATCCCTGTACAAGACTGGTCTATGCAGAGCAAGCATGCCTTTAAACATCACTTTCCTATAGGCTTTTACTCAGCTAAAGTACTGAAGAATCTCATTGATTTTCTTAGTGGAAGAAGAACTCTTGTTTCGATGAATTTGAAAAATAGTGTCTTCTGGCACACATCTGTCAGTTCCCTGATATCTGATTGCTGCTTATTTTCAGAGTAGAAGTCAAATTGCTAGAATATCTATTAAAATGACCTATTAAAAGACAACTGCAATTATCCCTTTTTCTTTAGCAGACACAAATTAGGAATACTTTCAATGTCATATCCTATTGCGTAAATTAACAAGTGAGCTTGGATTTCACCATTCTCCATTAAAATCTCACTGTGGTTCATAATGTGGTGAAGCACTCCTTCCCCCAGGTCGTTCTGTGGGCTAATCAGAGAATCACGCAGAGCTGAGTGCTTGCTGAGTGCTTGTGATTTTTTCCTATCCTATTCCTTATGCAACAGACAAACAAGTCAACCTGTGACGGTGTGTTGTGTTACAGAGGGAGCAAACTGCTGAAGGGGGTCTTTCCTGTGAAACACCAGGCATGGAACTTCATCAGAATGGAAAAGACCTGTCATGCTCCTTTGTCTCCAGTTCAACTGAAAGATGTGCTGCTGTAACATAAAACCAGAGGGGTTCTTGAGAGATCAAAGGCATGAAATGCAGACTTCATCTCCAAAAATCAGGTGCAGTTCTAGCAGTAGTTTTAAACAATTTCCTTTTAATACCACAGAGTCAGTTTTTAAACAGCCTAGCAGGTACCATATGCATCAATTACAGTTTTATTGAGTGTTGCTTGCTAGCACTGCTGAATTTGGATTGGCTACCATCTGTTTAGAAGCCTGGAAAAAATGGCTATTGCCTGAGATACCATTGCAGGTTAGCAGTTTCTGTGATGTTCTTCAAAATCCTGCCTTAAAATATCCTGGAAAAGATGGCTGAAATAGCAGCACTGTACCTGGAAATGTATTCTTAACATGAAAGGACATTATTTCAGGGCTGAAGAGACAATGTAATTGGGGATAAATATTGAATATATAAATATTTTTATTATTATAATTATTCTTTATATTATTAATAGCATAAAATATACAAATGGAAGTTTATTGTGCCTTTAGGAAAATGTCAGTATAAGATATCAGACATAAATTCCAGGCTAAAAGGAAAAGATTTCCAACCTGGGGAGGATGAAGGATGAAGCTGACTGCCAGGACAAGGAGTAGGTAAATGAATATGAATATGAACATTAATAAAAAGAGACATTTCAGAAGAGCACTTATGGCTCATAAACAAAATTTTCAGCAGAGAAGAACTGCTGAAATGAAGAATTTTTGTGTTCTCCATTCTCTTCTGTAGATCTCATGGCCCTTTTTTGCTTCCTAGTGTTTTGGCCCATATATGTTTGGGATATTATGTTATCTCCATGGCTGCAAACAGAAGTCATGATAATATATGATAAAAGAGCAAATTAGCTTGTGAGCCAAAATATTTTACACATGAAATCAGATTGAGATGTTGAGCAAATGATTCGGAAGCAGCCAGTGATGCAGTGTACTATCCCTGCTTTTGGACTTACATGTGAAAAGACTGAAATTGCCTTCACTTGATTGCAGCAGTAAACTATTTATTACTTTTTTTGATGCATTTTCTTCTATTGTCTGAAAGGACTGCAAATACTTGCCTATTTTGTGTACACTAAATCTGTGGTACACTGACCTAGATCAGTTCCCTACAATTTTTATTTTCTTGATTATATGACAAATGCAGAGGGTTCCTAGAATTTGCCATGAATGGTGATATAGTTTCCTTTTTTGAGCTAGACACATCTTTCCCAAAAATCACTTTCAGTAAAACCTGGGCAAAGTGAGGAATTCAAATGTGATTCTCCCTTGGTGATTTGCACAGCTGAATGAAGGATTCCCAATACAATGTTATCTGTCTCACACATTTTTTTCCAGGAAAGAATTTAGAGAAGCTCTGAGCTCTCCACCCCAGATAAACTCTTCCAAAAGTATCATCAAATTTCCTGCTGTGCAATTTTCCAGCTCTGGCATCACAGAAGCCAGATGGGTTGAAGTGCTTGCCCTGACCTGCATTCAAAGCCCAGAGTCAAGTATTTCTCTGGCTGGCTTTGTCTTTTCTCTGCCAAGGCTATGACACGTGGTGGGAGGGAACTCTGTCAGCTGGTGGTTCCAGAGGTGTGATATCCTACTACAAGAATTCCAGTGTAAATATTTGCATATACAAAGATCAAAATCACAGGTCTTCAGTATTTACATAAGTAAATGTTGACAGTCACTCATGTAAAGCACACATGTAAAGGTGTAAGCATAACCAAAGCAAATTTATTTGTAAATGCAATTGAATTTACATGTTCTGGGGACAGAGAGGGAGGGTGTTTGTTTTTCCTTTTCTGACTGTTTGCTTTGGCAGAACTTGTGTCCTCTCCAGCCTTTCTTCATATTATTTTGCCTGCTCTTATTAGCGTTTGCCTGGGGTATCGTAGCAATGGCCAAGATTATTTTAAGGCCTTTGTGTTAGCAGCCTTCTTTCAAAATATCTGTTTTGTTTTCTGGGGGGAAAAAAAATAAAAAAACCCAAACAACAGAACAACAAACTGACAAACAGCTAAACCTTCTATTATGTAAAACATTACAAGAAAAAAGGTAAATATAATGAAAGGGATAATAAAAGAGAAAGCTCTTCTGTGTCCTTCAGCTTGACAGCTTCTTCATAATAATATTCCCACATAGCATCAAACTGGTGAAATAAACAGACCTTAAATAGATCTTGAACAGGTAAAATTGTTACAAAGCACTTACTCACCATGATGAGAGTTTGAATAGTTTTATCTCTGAAAGTTAGCAGACAGCAACTTCAAATATTTGAGGCTTTACTTTTAGCACATTCAGAGAAATCAAACTTGTTTCAATCAGCATTTCATCCAGAAACGGAGGGATACCACATCCCCAAAATACTTGTGAACTGGTTTTGAAAACTAATGGTTGTGCTTACTTGCAGATAGACGTTCCTCATCAATTTGAGATGACAGCAGTGGCAGTATTGCACTGCTATAATAGCAATATTCTACCTAAAGTGTGTACTATACTTTATAGATTATGCTATTTATTCTTCCAGTACTTCCAGATCTTGAAGTTATTACACAGTGTTCAAACTGAGATGACCAGAATCAGTTATGTGGTTTAATATGTTTTTCAAATACGTTTGATACTCTGTGAGGTTTGTTTTCTTCTGTAAGATGATAGACTTCCAATGAGAAGAAATTTAGCTAAAGTCTTCCTCTTCCTCCCTCCGTGCTGTACCAGCAGCACTGCAATAGAAATAGGATTGCTATGTTTCATTAGGCATATTCAAAAAACCTCTCAAATATTTAAATAGTAACCAAGAGGCTGAATTAACCATGAACAAAGAAAAAATAGAAATGCAAATAAGAAATTAGTGTCTTAGAAAGGTTGTGGTGCTGGATCTTCTGGTGAGTACAGCCAAAACTCCTCAACTAGAGCATATTATTGCCAGATAAGAAACACAAAGCCAAGGAAGTGCAAGCAGAAACTCCACAGTTCTGCACATACCTGTGCACAGGCACCCATGGCCACCTGGCAGGGTTTTTCTCCTTGCAGAAAGGTTTGGAAAGCACCTCTCAGCCTTGGACTAGACCGGTGTCTGGGTGTAAATCTGCAGATTCCCTCTAACTGTGTTATCAGCATCTCATCTTTTCTTCAGGTCAGGTCCTGTGAAAGGAGAGTAGTTCTCCACTTGATGCTGAGGAATCAGGAACTATTTTTCTGAGGTCAGTTAGCAGCAGGAATCAGCACAAGGCAGCATTGTTAGCACAGTCCTGCATGTCTTGGTGGGTGCTGATGTGTGAGGAAGGTAAACACATCCCCCACATCAGCTCCTAAATGCAGACAAATAAGAGATAGGGATTGCCCAGAGGGAAGGAAGCACATTTGTTATGCAGCTATGCATTTCCACAGCCTTAGGCAAGGTCAGGTGTAGTCTAAGGCAGCTCCTACAATGGTTTAAATTGCTGGGGAATGGGGCACTCACAGGCAATATTTTCAAGAACTACACATTGGCCAGTCAGTTAATCATTATACAATTTAATTCTATAACTGTGGCACTCAGGCTGCTGAAAACGCATTAATTTCATGTGGTTGTAAACCTCTGAGACCGGTTAAGCTATTGCTTTTGTTATATTAAAGAGTGAGCATTAATTGGTGAGGGCAAAGAGCTGGACATCACATGTCAGGAGGAGAAGCTCCATGCCCACTGCAGCCCCTTGGCTCAACTCCAGTGCAGAAATTTCCCCCCTGACTCTGCTGAGCATGCACCTGGTCATTGAGCTTCAGGTTTCATCTACATATTAGATGGTGTCATCACAGCCCAGTTCACAAAGAAGCTTTGAAATTGAATAGTTGGAGTCTGAGTTGGTATCACCGGATGACAGTCCATACCACTGACAGGAAATTGTTCAGAGGGGAGGGTGACAAGGGAAAATGTTCAGAATCTGCTTTAATAAGGCACTAACACTATTTATAAGCACAGGGGGGATATACAATTAAAACCTAAATGAAATATCAGCTGTAAGTGCAACTACAAATGAACCACTGATTCCTCAGACAGTGCTTAAGATCTCCTGAATGCTCTGCCTGGTATTAGATTTTAGGCTACTTTATTGCTAGATTTGGTTCAGTTTTTCTCCTTGAACCTTCTGTGGAGCAGGTTTGCTTTAATTGTCTTTTGTTCCCTAGCTTATTCAGAAGTCCTGGGTCACAGAAAGCAGACAAACACAACCCATAAAGCCGTTACTAACATAACAGTGATAAATAATTGAATGTAAGACAAAAATATTGATGAAGAAAATCAAAATTACATAAACTTAAGAAACAGTCAAAATTAAAAGACTTTTTAAAAAAATTATCTCATGGAAATCAGCGTAATGAGAAATTGCAGAGATCAAGATCTACAAGCAGCAGCCAAAATTGCACAAAATTCTTTTTACAGTGCTGGGCTCTTCAATCCAAGTGTCAGCACCAAAGACCCTTCCCTGCTTTTCCCTGGTGCTCATCATTGAGAGACTCCTGCTGAGATAAACCCTGCAGTCACCAGCTGAGTAGTCCCCTGGCTCTCCAGTCACACCTACAGCGTGGTGCTGTGGGACCACAGGCACACAGCATCACACACCTGTTCAGGGTCCATCGAGGGCTTTTCTTACACAGTCTGTCAGTTCTGGAATTTATTACACTGCCTTTATTTTTCTCACTCTTTAGTATAATGCATTTGTCCAAGTGGGTAAAATTATTTTGATTTTACCAGACTAACTTTGATCATGTTCTTCACTCCAGCCAAATACATTATCAGGAGGCCAGAACAAAATAAACTCTAAGTGGAGAGAGGACAAGCTTTCTGAAGGACATACCTATTTCACTGTTGTATCCTACTGCTTCCTAGATTTTAAGAAACTTTACTAAACCCAAATTAAAAGCATGCTCAGCTTTTCTTCAGAAGATTATAGTAAGAATGAGTAAAAGCTGTATTTTAATTGACATTAACACTGACATAAAACTATTATTTACTTATAGATAGGTTAAGAGTGAAGATGATTTAGAATATGACCATGTACAGTTAATAATGTACATACCAGACTATATTTTATGTTGTAGAAGAGCAGAAGTTTGATACACAGCATAAATCTTCTTCCAACAGTATTAGCAACTGCTTCCTTGACCAGTCAAAAAAAAAACATTCTGTCTGCATCAGTGAGAGGGAATTGGGAAGAGTGAAGCTAAATAAATAGGGGCTGTTTACTTCTATTCTCAAGGGAGAAGACTTAAGACTTCCCCCATCCAAAAAAAGATGGCCAAGAGATGGGGGTAGTAGGAGCTTTTCCTTCAGCTTTCACAGAGTAGTGGAAGAAATGAGCCCGCTCGGGATGTGTTAACAACACTCATATATGTCCTATAACCAGCTGGGAAAAGGAAACAAGGGAATCAAATAAACCGACTATTTTAGAGAAGACAAATTGACCCAGAAAAAGTCAGGAGGAATGCTCATCCCTTGGATATGTGGAAAGGAGAGGAAGAGGAGTTGTAGAGAACAAGCTAGGAAGACCTGACAGGTATTAAAAACATATATGTCTTTTGGGACAGCATTTTCCTCCTGAAAGCATGGGATTCTGGGATTTCATAGACAAAACTTTTCCTTTGCATCTAAGAGATGCACACATAGTCCTCTAATACTGAGAGACAGAACAGATCTAGATCATTACCTGTGAACCTGACAGTAGTTTTATCAGACTGATAAGCCACAGATAATTGTAAAGTGAACAGTGTTTCAGAGCAGTTTTTCCCAAAGATTTTCTGCCTTATGTTTGCAATAAATGTAGCAAAGATGACACAGCAGCTGCATGTCATGGGAACTTTACTGACAAATGGGAATGGTACTGACAAATTTCAGATTTACAAAGAAACTATTCTGTGTCGAAGAAAACAGGGAAAAAATGCCAACAGCTGGTTTGAATTGTTTACATTGTTTGAAATTAGTTTTTTATGTGCTTATTTTTTATCTTCTATATATACATATACAATATAAATATGTGTAGATATACACCTATACATATACATACACGCATGCATAATGTACATGCTACGTGCATGCAGTACTCATGTATCTATAAGCACAAGCACATCTTTTGTTTTATTAAAGATGGGAGTTTTATGGCAAGGTCTCAGGATGATGATTTGACTAAATGGAAGTTCCATACCTAGCAACATATTCCTTGTATTAAGCAAATTTCTGAAAAATAAATCAATTTGATTTTTGATTCTTTGGAGCCAAGGCAAAAAATATTAGATTCTAACCACAGAAATAAGAACATAAACCTTTAGTGTTAGTTCTGCATTTGTTATAAAAAGACAAAAACATATTTTATATTTTAAAGATTAATCATAAAACATCTGTTTTGACACTTTCCTTTTGCATCTGTGCTTCTAGTCATTCTTTAATAACAAACTTCCTAATAAAAAAGAAAATATTTTCTTGCAGAAATAGAAAAATTCAACCCAAGGAAAACTTGCTCAGATTTTATCCTTGGTCTGAATGACTTCACAAGCAAATCAGCTTTGTTTTTCTTCAACTATTGTATGGATATGAGTCTTTATGGCCTCTTTCACTACCCTTTAAAGTCAAAGAACAATTTTGAATGGTTCTAGTGTATTTGAGCTTAACAAATGTGCAAGTAAAAGAAAAAAACAAGGTTATTATTTATTTTACATTGTGGGTGCCAAAGAGTGACTCCAAACCCATTACTTCTCAATCCTAAATAAAAGACATAGATAGCAAATACCGGTTGATTAACACAGTCTTTATGCAAGAAACTGTGGCAACGGAGGCAATCTATGTTCCTAAACATAGTAAAGATAAGTATCTAATAATTTCTTACTAGGGAGTTTTTCTAGGAGGACTTAACAAGTCTAGTAATTCTTAGAGTAGCTCATGGCTGTAGCTATAACAACATCTTGTTGTCCTGGTAATGTTGGCGTGATGGCTACTAGAACCAATGGCTATAAAGTTTGCCTCTACTTATATTAGGGTTAGGTGTTGAATTAGAACAGTTTTCTCAAATTAAAAACCAAACATAATGTGCACTGAATATTTAATCAAAGGGTACTCAGTGGGAAGGAGCACTACTTTCTCACTCCTCCCCCTGGGTAAACCATGAGAAGAGGAAGAAGATGCCCTGGGTGGTGCTGGGGAGGGTTGCAGTGGGTAGCAGATACCACCAAAGGCACCTTGCTTTTGTGGATTTTTGGCCAGCCTCAAAGATGTGCACTTCCATTCACAAGCCTCTTTGTGAGCTGAGATCTACAGGGTTCAGACAGCCTTATAATGTCCTCCAGGGTATGAGCTGGAGAGCAGCCAAGGCCATAATCAAAGGCAATATTATTATCCCAGTGCCAGGTATGGAAAAGGTTAGAAAAGTATCCCAGAAAGGAGCTGTGGCCCTTGAGCAAAACCACAAAAGCCAGGCAGTCAAGGAAAAGTCGACAAAATGGTTATTTAACACTGTCACTAAGCCCAAGTTTATTGCAGAGAGAACATTGCAAATCCTCAGCAGGCATCTTGGCCCCAGGGCTGGCAGGTTTCCCTGGCTGAGGATGCTTGCTGCCACAACAGAGCCTTCATGTCGGGCCAGGCAACATGACCCCAGATCAGCTGGGGACAGGCACTTCTCTGCCAGCTCTGGGAACAAGACACACAAGAGAAATACCCTGCTTTCCCTTGCTGTATATAAAGGAATCTAAAGTTTGGCTATTCAAGGCTTTTTTTAATAAACTTTGGGAAACACCTACTTGTTCACAATTACATGTCCTTAGGACTGTGTAAATGTAAATATCTTACTACAGGAGTAGGAGTAAACAATTACTTGATGCACAGATCTTACACCCTCTTAGTTGACAAAAACATAGGAAACACTCAGGCTCATTACTAAAGGAAATTATCCATGTTTTTATCTAGGAAGGGATTTTTCTACTTTCCCTGAAAATGCAGCAGTTATCAAGAAGTCAAACCATAAACACCTAATCTTTTCTTTGTAGACCCCTGCTCTCCTGAAAGACTACTGAGCTGACACTCAGAGATTGAGGTTGGTCTCTTCTCCCAGATAACAAGCAATAGAATAAGAGGAAATGGCCTCATATTGTGCCAGGGGAGGCTAGATTGGCTAACAGGATATTTTTTTATTATTTTTCCACTGAAAGAGTGGCCAAATACTGTAACAGGCTGACAAGGGAAGTGGTGAAGTGACAATCTCTAGAAATGTTCAAAAATCCTGTGGATGTGGCACTTGGGGATATGGGGTAGTGGTGAATATGGTGGTTTTGGGTTGATGGTTGGATTCAATGACCATAGAGGTATTTTCCAGCCTTCATGATTCCATGAGTCAGGACTCACACAGCGCACGGTGGTATCACTGATTCCTCACTGCCTTCCATAAAACAGCAGGGCCTAGGGGCCTTCTGCAGAATTGTGTTCTTCATAAAATGCTTTAGGCCTTAGAAAGCTGTGTAGATAAATTAAAAAAATAATAAAAGGATTGTGGAAAATAAACATTTTTCATGGGGAGGTGTGTTTCTTTGACAGTTTTCAGGTTTTACTGGAAAAACTAAAGCAAATCAGCCCCTTTTTCAATAGCTGAGCACCAAAAAGTCTACTCAAAATGTTAAATATTTCTTAAAACACCTACAAAAACAGTTCCTCTAAATGGTCTGCTGAAAACTGAATCTCCTCGTGATCAATGTTGTTTCTGTCTTGCTTTATCACCCATCAACTGGGTAATAGTTCCAGCAATTACCTTTGCATTGTCTTTGTTTTCCTAAATCAAGCTATTTCTTCTTCCCACCAGCTGATTGACTGCTTCAAGGCTGCTTTTACTCCTATATCTTCCTTCCCTGCAAGAGAAATTTGAAAATGGAGGTAATCATTACTTACTTACATACTTGGGCCCACTGCAAAACCATTGCAATTTAAAATGAACACACTCTAAGACTCTGCTTCTTACTTCTTTGTATATGTTTTAGTCAACAGCATTAAAAAAATCACCCCATGCTACAACTCTATTCTTAACTGTTAATTTGTTATTGAAATTGTCACTATGAAAACATACCTATGCATTTTAGATATGGGGTTTTAAAATTAAATATAAATTAGGCTCGGGGTTTTTTAATTTAAATTCTTAATTAATTGTTTCTCCTTTGTCTATTTGAGTTGTGATAATATATACATGCTCAGGTTGTAATTCATAGATAAGAATGGAGAGACTGGTTTGCAAATAGCATTGCTATGTTAGAACAAAGTTGGTGCAGAGAGACCTGATTGCCCAGCTCTTGGAAATGAGCAAATATTGAATCTTATGTGGATAAAATTAGCCTATAGCTATGCTGACAAAGTGAAGTTTCAAAAAACTAGAAAACTACAGTTTGGGAACCAGGTCCAGCTATCATTATTATTATTAAATTTTTGGTTTTATAATTATGTCCATTCTTCTGAGTTGTTGGGCCTTTTTAGCTTTAAGAAATCTTCAGGGTGGACAAAGAAAAGTTAAAACTAAAAAGTTATATTCTAAACAAGTGCTAGAACATACTTAAAAAACATCCCACATTGGCTGGAACTTAATATTAGACTTTTTCTACCTTTGCTACTTGCCCTGAAACAGAATGAACTGTTCCCAAGTATGACAAAGGGCACTCTGAAGACTACAGCAAGTTGAAGTCAGAAATCAAAAATAGAAATTAGAACTCTATGAAAACATTAATTTGATTCTTTCTAACCCAAAATAATATTTTATGTAGGGGTTAGAAAAGCAGTAGAAACACTATGAAAGATTTCAGAGTTTAAGATAAATTATACTAAATCAGTTGCATAGAAATATAGCTATCAGCCTGCCATAGGAAGAACAAAAGCAATTACCACTTCTCAGTATATATAACCATGCTCATTATTAATTGAAATACCTGGAATAAATATCCTGCAGCAACCGACCAATCCAGACAAGTTGTCTGTACTTAATTATTCTCACATAAAAGCAATTTTTAAAAGGTGGAGCAAAGTTAACATCACTTGGATAAGAAGAGTTCACATTAATGAGGAAGTGAAGAAGAGTTCATAGTTGTGAGGAACTGTTGTTTGAAACTCAAGATGCAAACCTTTCATTTCAAAGTCTGTCCTGATATCTGAAAATACTGATTTTGGTATTACAATTATAAAATTATAATTTTATGAAAAGTGCCGATTATTGTATGCAGATGTACAACTGTATGCAGATGGCTACAACTCTGGAAAATGTTGATTTATTTGGGTTTAAATCTAAAGATACCTAAACCAGATTTTTACACTGTCCAGGTATTTATCTTTGTATATCTAGGTCTTAAATATTTGCTAAGCACTTTAGTCACAAAGACACTCAAGCACCTAAATTTAATATCTCTTTTAAATATTAAGTAAAAGCCAGTAATGGTGTGTGTGTATATATATATACATATTTGTGTGTGTTTGTAGGTATGTTTGTTGCAATGTATATTTGCATATACAAATTTATTTCATATTATACATGAAATAAAGTCTCATTTTGGCAGGAAAGGGAGAAGATAAACTGGTATCACAGGTCAAGAGGAACAGAGGCTATGCCTGCAACAGACTAAGCAGAAATCCTGCAAATAGATAGCCATTTTCTCCCTGATGAGCCATATCTACCCAACAACCCAACTTCCATCTCCATTATCAGTTATCGAACAGATGGCTGCTCACAGGCCTGGGTGAATAATGCAAACCAGTGTTTGCGAACATTGGTTCAAAGTCTGAACGGCTGCTTGATTCAGGCTTGTTCATCCACTTGTTATTCAGTGTTCACAAACATTCATGCTGAATGGGTTTCCCTTCACATGGATGTTTGGCGAATGGGTCTTTTTCATACAAACCCCCATATTCATGTGCAAACAAGGGCATTTGTGTGCGAACAAGAATGTTTCTTATTCACTGTTGGTTATTTGTGCTTCTCTACCATTATTCTCCTTTCTGAAGTGTTTGTTGGCCACTCAAGGTGCATGACCTAGGTGATCAAATACAAATCAAAAATAAGAGTAACAAGCAGTCAAATTAGGCAGTTCATCACGGTGGAAAAATAGTTAACCATCTATTAAATGTAACCTTTTCACAGTAGAGACAACTTGTAGATAGCCGAGGGGAAAAAAAGCAAATGCATGAATGACTATTCCCCCTAAGTCTATCTGCAGTCACTCCAGAGCAGGGCAGGAGTCCCCAGGGCAGTGCGCGGCTGCTGCCGGCGCGGGTCGGGAGCAGCCCGAGCCCGCCCTGCCCGCAGCGAGCTGCGGCTGGGTCAGATCGGATCCAGCTGGGATCCAGCTGTGGTCCCAGACCGGGTGGCTCCGTGGCTCTGAGCCCCTGGCAGCAGATCCCGTGCTCGGCCGGCTCGGCTCAGCGCCTGCGAAGCACTTGGATGGTCACTTCTGATAGAGCTCACAATGGGCTCATAAGGAGTTTTCTGATTATTACAATTTAATCCCTAAAATAAAGTGGATGTCTAGAATACCTAGATGAAAGTGTTTATCTAGAAATGAATACAGGATTGGCTTCTCCCAGTAATATAATTCTAGAGGTGCAAGACTTAAGTCAAAGAAAGCATCATAAGCAAAATCATCACTATCTAAACCAATAAGCCATTTATTTGGCTATTTTTGCCTTCTAGAGTTTTATTAATATTAATATTATGAAATTAAGATTCCTTCTGTGAGCTGAACTCCTTTTGAGAATACAGATGAGACTGTGTGTTACTGTACCTTTTTTTTCCCCTAGTGTTCGAGAAACAAATGTAAATTTGGGATGAGTTCTTTGACCCTTATCTGACAAAATATGCTAGCTGTGAAAAGCCTGCTCTCACATCCTGATACTACAAGACCACTAAGTTCTGGCCTTTATTATGTGGCTGTCAGTTAAACGAGATAATTATGAATTGTTGAACTGAAGAACTAAAGCTTCAGCAGATAGCAGTGGGCTATGAAATCTTGTCCATTCTGCGTCCAGGACTTGGTAAGTGTTTGTTGCGTCTGCTACATAAAAGCTTTGTGGTCAACTGTCAGAAATTTAGTATTGCCCTGAACTATAACCTTTGCACCGTGCCATCCATAACCAAGTGACCTGCTGCAGCTCATTAAAGTTCATGTAATGGATCATTTGCTTCTAATTATATTCATCAGCAAATTAGACTCACTTTTCAGCTGTTAGAGAGAAGAATACAGTTAAGTAGATGGAGTGAATAAAGTATGTTATTCTGCATGTTCCTCTGTTCAAACTCATACCTTACATGAGCAGAACTAGGATGAGATGACTCTACTATAGGAGAAAGATTTTTTTTATACATGTAGATTGATAAAGTTTAACACTTTACAATTCTTCTTTTCTAAAGTAAGTGCAAGAAAAATGCTTTTTAGCTTCTATTGCCTGAATTACTTCCCAGGAAAGACCTAAATTTCCACAAATACTGTGTTTGGCTATTTGAAATTAGTCTCAAACAAGTCACATTTATTGTTAGAATACACACTGCGCAGTATTAATAGTTCTTGTCTCCTAAAATTACTTTATCATCTAAATATAAGTATGCAGTAGTTGTTGTTTTCCAGCATACATCAAGATCATAGAAAGAAGCATATGTGTTACTTAAAAGCAACATTTCAGAAATGAAAATGTTCTCTTGATTAAAGCAGCCTACTAATTCTAAAATCTTGGTGGGGGTAACAAGGAACAATACTTTTGGTAGAAATCCCATATCTTCTTTATTCAGGGTTTGGCTTTTTTAAAAACCCTTGTATTAAATACAATGTATTGACATTATGTGCAGTCAGAATTGTAGCATGGTACCTCATGCTACCTTTTGGAAAAGGGAAAAGATTTTTTAAATGCATTTTTTATATTTAGTATTGTTTTATTTTTACAAAGTCACTTTATCAACTTGTGATCTTGCTGCTGACATATCTGTTCTCTCCTCTGTATTCTCACAACATGGTTTCAACTCCTGGGGCACAGCATCCCATATCATGGGACCTGCTCTTGTAATCACAGCCACCAAAAGGTATGCAATAAGAAGTTATCCTTGATCTTAATGCTTCACTGGCCCCAGTGATTTGTGTTGGTATTAAATAACTGATGGACTCAGGAGGCTATCTCAATGTGCCCAAATTCAAAAGTAAGTTTTAACATGACCAAATATCTAAGTTACAATATGGAGTATTTAGTAAGTAGTATAAAAAGGAAATGGTCAAATCTACTCTTAGTACATATATTTATTTTATTTTCACTCATTGTTTTAGCCTGCTTCCTTTTATCTGGCTCTGAGCAGTGCCAAGATTCACGTGAAGACACAAATTTCAGAAAAGAATATTTCTTCCTAGGCACACTGCATGAGCAGATTTGGCCATTGTTTATGCAGACTCCTGTGTCTGTGGATTGAGTCCTGAGAGGCTGTAGAAGAAAAGGGAATTAAAGGGGAGCTGAAATGCTGAAAACTGGCCATGGTTCTCACACCATCCTGCCATCTGTGATGGTCATCATCCAACAGATCAGCAGTATGGCTGGGGAGAGTGGGGCTGTCCCAGGTAAATGCCCCACGGTGGGTTCTCTCATGAAAAACAAAACTGAAGCCAATAAGATATGACAGATTGTAGAGGTGGTCTCTGGCAGAAAGCTGCTCTAGAGCAATGCATACTATGTGGTTAAAATAGGGCATTTCCTTTTCCATGCCTCTGCCAGAAGGGATGAATCAATTTACAGAGGAATGTGCTTCAGTATTAGCATGCTCAGAAGTGAATTCTAGATGCAAGGATTCCAAGCCAAGGCTTCTCAGGTTCAAAAATTTTCATTTATAAATGTGGTACCGACATATTTATCAAGTTAAAATTTGGAATTACAGCAAGGGTCAAAATGGATGATCAAACAGGGACTGAACTGAATCTTTTAATTACTGAGAAGTCTGAGCTACACTTATTAAATTTTAATACTATTTAGCATTTATTGCCAAAGACAGAGAAAGTCAAGAAGCTAATATCAGGTATTTGTGACCAACACTACAATTTACCAGAGACCTGATGAAAACATCTCCTGAGATTTGCTGTCCAGATTTTGATAAAGTCAGAATGCTTATCCCAACTGAATCTTGAGTGCTGATAAAACTGCTGTCCACCAGCAAAGCAGCCCACACAAGTAGGCAGAGCAGGAATGGGCAGCCTATCAGTCATGGGACACCTAAAGCCATTGCCTGATTTTTTATTCTGTTGGGTCTTTCATTCTTCTTGCTGTGTGCCTTCCTAAGGGTGGACTCCTCCCTTAGCAAGCACTGATAAAAATCTTTAAAAAATCAAAGTCTATTCTCTTTTCCCCAGTACACCAGATTCAGCAGTGCTCCAGAACTTGGATCAATATTATCTGGGGGGAGTGAACAGACAATAGAGAGTACGATGTTTTTGTATGGTACATCAAGGGCTATTTGCAAGCTGTTAGATGGCAAGTTAAGGCTAATATTCCTTTGTTGTAGTAACTGAAGAGTGGAATGACTGGAGAATTTTCCATGCAGTATTTTGTCCTTCTGTTAAACTGTTTGTCTTGTATTGACTGTTTAAATACCGGAACTTAAGCATCTGCTCCAGTAGTTTCCTATATCAGAGCCTGTATTTCTAGCTCCCGGATTTATCTGGTTTCTGGTCAAGTCATTTAATATCCTGATATTTCACTTTCTCCATCTACGAAATATGGAAAATTAAACGTAGCTCTCTTACAGTAGTATGGAGAGTAATTAAAAAATGTTTGTCGAGCACTCTGAGAGCAAAAATTGTACAATTGTAATATTTAGCAGATGTGATTCTATCACATTTCAGAATACAGTGTTATCAGAGAGATCCTTGTACGTCTGTGAGCAGGTACGCCACCTCTCACAAACAGGTTCCTGCACGAGATACACAGAAACAGGGAAACTTGCCGACTGGTGAGAAAGTTTAGTCTAATTTCCCTTTGTAACAAGATATTTACTTAATTTAGGGAAATGAAGGGGAAGGCCAAACGCAGCATTTTGTGTCCTGTGTGACTGGCAGCAGGATGCTGCAGCGAAGGAAGGACGTCCTGCCTTTGGTGGGTACCAGCCGGAGCTGGGGCGGTGCTGGAGGGCTGGGTGGGAGCTCCTGGGCAGACTGAGCAGGGTGTGAGGTAGGAGATCAGCCTGACACCTCCCAGCTGCTTATCAGTCCATTGAGCTCAATAACCATCGTCCTCCTTAGAAAGCCCACCATTTTTTCCGTTTCTATATAGCTAACAGAACCAGCCAGAATAACACGGAATGGTGATTGACTGCCTATTATGTCCCAAAGACTGAATATTGTATGGAATTTCCCCTTTTCTAAAAAAACATAAATAAAACAAATTTTCATTAGTACTTAAGAATCTGAGGTACTTGATGTAGTCGTTTCCCTTTCTTTTTCTCTCTTAAACAAGAGCTGATTGTTATTCTGAGTGAAGAATCTCAGTCTCCAGGGTTGTTCTGGAATAAATTTATGATGCTCAGCTGAGATATGTTTGGTGAGACTGAACATTCTACAGCAAGCTCCTTACTTGAATCTCTGCCTGGATCTCTGCTTCATTCCTGGGAAAACTAAAAAACTAGATCTAGCTGGAAAAAAAATTGGTTACTTAATGAAAAATAAATGTTTATGGTTCTTCCAAGAGAAAAAATTACTTCTTATTTTTCCATTGGTTGTTCATGTCAAAGCAATTTCTTCAATGAACAACCACAATTTCTAGGAAGACTTGGTGGTTGTTTTGTTTTTTTTGTGTTTTTTTTTTTTTTTAATTATCAGCTTATCAAATTAATTTTATCAGTTTAAAATTTAAATACTGTATTATTAATTAAATTTCTTACTTTAAGATTTCCAGTGAACTCTGCCACATCAAAATCCTATATATACCAAAGAATTATTTTATTTTTTTAAATTAAAAAGTATTAACATTTATTTAGAAAACAAGCATTACTTTTAATTTATGTATCTAAGATTTAGATATATACACCAGACTTAAAGATATATTGTCACCAATACACCCATTCAACTTATTGTACAATGGTTTATAGCTGTAAATAAGGATTGTTTAATTAAGATACGATAATTGTCCCTAATGTTGCATCTCACATAACTCAAGGTGGTATGAAATGATGATTTAGTAAAATCATTTGAGAAAAAAAGTCATGACAGATATCAGCCTTCAACTTGAGAAGAAAAAATTTTTCTTTTCCATGCCCTTTTTAAAAATATTCTTTTCTTTTTGTGTCTTCTGGTTCAGTGGGATAAAATCTTCAAAACAAAACACCAGGGCAT
Organism: Chloebia gouldiae; assembly: GCA_003676055.1. Lineage (NCBI taxonomy): Eukaryota > Metazoa > Chordata > Aves > Passeriformes > Passeridae > Chloebia > Chloebia gouldiae. Next base: position 45,234,671 of record QUSF01000001.1, on the reverse strand, counting down.
AAAAATGCCATTAACATGAATAAAAATAGCACGGGTAACTCCATAGTGACAACTGACTTCACAGTGTCAAAATCACACTATTTTATTGACCTAGTTGAATTTCTTCCCCTCAGAATCAGAAACTTACCCGATTTCCTGCAGGAATGTCTGTACAGTTTTAGTTTAGTTTACTCATTAATGTTTCAAGCCTTTCTACCACAAAGGAACAGACACATGAAAGTGAAAATGTACCTTTTTTTCACAGCGGGGAGCCTTCATAATGAAAACTTGGCATGCACACCTGAGGAGAACAGTAAAGCTTATAGAATTTACATATGAGGATTGTAATGTGCTGCTTTTATTATTTTTTTTTTTTCCAACTGCAAAAGGAAGGAGAATAAAAAGAGAATGTGACATTCTGGCACCAAGGTTATCAGCAAGACATGAATTTTGCTTCTGTGTTAAAGATGCATAGAAGACATGTAAATATGTAATTTTAAGTGTTCAGAGTGTCTTCTACAAATTTTTCTGTACATCCATGACAACTGGTATTATTCATATTGGATTTTATTATTATATTTTCTCCATGGTGCTGTATAGGAAGAACTCAGTTGAGTTTCAGGATTCAGGGGGAAAAAAATAATTTATTTCAGTGGGAGGTGGTTGAAGGTTTGAAAAATGTGAGAAATAGATTTGAAAACCTGGGATGTCTTGTGTTTTGAGACATCTAGTTACAAACTTGCATGTTTTTCCTGCTTTGCCTACTTCTTAAATTTGGATTTTCATTTCAGTACCTGATGGTTTTCGGGATTTTTTTTTTATTTATCAACAAAAAAATTAAAATAAAGACTGAAATGAAATTAATTCAGCTATTTGCTTCTAAATAAATGTAACACCATATTTAGGCAATTAAGGGACCTAAAGATACCCATAACAAAAATAAAAAAACTAAGATGACCCTCTTTTAAATACTTGTACAAATTAAGATAGAAAATAATCCTCTGACACCATGTACCACTTTCTGTAATTTCTATCTTATTTTTCTGCTTTTCACTATTTTCACAAATCATCTCTACACCTGTGTGTATTATTTAGCTGTTGTATTAAAAGTGAGGGAGAAAAAAACCAAAACTTTCTTACAGCTTAAAACCAAATCTAAGTTCTGACCATCACTCAATCTTCACAGGGATATAAAGTCACTTATCTGTCTCAGTTTCTCCATTTTTATGCTGGGAATAAAGTCATGCCTCTTCACATAAAATAGCCTTGTTATTGTTTGAAATTGCTAATTATTATTCTATAGATAGATAAAAGCAGTAGTCATCAGAAACAGATTTAAAGGTATATTGCCAGCATAAGAACTTCTGTTTCATCACTAAAATATCATGAATAATTTGTGCTAATGAGCCATGGGGCATTTTTTTTTGGTAATTCACTCTCAGGTTTCTGTTGAACTTTTCTGCTATCTCTGCTGGAAGGAAGCAAGGATCTTTTTGTACACCTGCAGATATCTGACTAGTTCTCAAAATTTATGTTATTTCTTATGATCCTTTCAAAAATTTTCACCTTTTTAATGCTGTATCCCTATATACAATTTTTGCATGTTTTCTAAGCTTTCCTCATATCTGAGATTAGTCCCCTACTATCAGTCTTGGAAAAAGACAGCCATTGAAATAGGGAAAGAAGCAGAATTATACAAGAGAGAATGAGGATAGAATATTAAAGAAAATGAAGACAAGAGATGTATAAAAAAAAATGACAGTCTTTTAACTCGTCTTTCAGCAAACGCCTTACAGCTTATTCCATTTGTCTCAAACATAAATTATAATATCTCTGTGCTTTTAAGTATCTACAGCTAGGTAATGAGCTTTTGACAAAATAGTATCCCCTTCCCAAAAAAGAACTCAAACATTTCACACTGCAGTTGCAGGTTAATTCCTATGGGGAGATGAAATCCTTTAAGAAGTGAAGTGGGAAAAAAAAAAAACCATAAAACACCAAAAACTAAAACAAAACAACAGAAAATCCCAAACCAATATCCCAAACCTTAAACTTCTAATTAATTTAGTTCATGTAACTGTAACAACACCTAAAATGAAATTACAAGAAGAAAAAAAAAAAAAAAGGAACAATTCAACACAAAAACTGCTTCAAGGGCATGTCTTAATCACTGATCAGAACTGAAAGAAATAAATCTTCACACAAAAGCAGGTCTTTCACTGGCAACAATTTTCAGGAAGGAAAAGGCACAGTCAAGGGAAGAATTTTGCATAAGCAATTGTTTTTGAGGGAAAAGACATATATACACTGATAATACACATCTTGCATCCTGTCCTTGACCATATGTATCCTCCAGCAGGGCGAGTTCCCTTGTCTCCATCCTGAAATAACCAACTGCAGCACTGACACCTCCAGCAGGTTGATGGGTTGTTTTGCTTGGATGAAGCAGCATTGGATCCTGAAGACCAAGGGGCACTTGGTGCACATTTGTCTTTGGATCATTAGGGGAAGGACATGGTTTCTCTGCTGTTATAATTTGAGGCACATGGAGAGAGACCTGCCTTGGAGCCCAGTTCAGCCCAGCTTGCTGAGGGAGGGCACCAGTCCCTTCACCAAGAGGCTGCTCACCAAAATGCTGTTTCTGGTCCTCCATACCCAGCAGAGCTGTGGTGCAGCTGTGAGATCAGGCTGTGAGGAGGAGGAAGAGGGCAGAGGCATGTGCTCTGAGGAGAAGGAATGCCCCCAGGATGTGTGCTCCAAAATGGGATCAACTGATACACACTTCTGCAAAAAAACTTGTGAGGCACTGGAACAGGTTACTCAGAGAAGCTGTGGAAATCCCATCCCTGGAAGTGATCCAGACCAGGTTGGATGGAGCTCTGAGCAACCTGGACTGGTGGAAAGTGACCTTGCCCATGTCAGGGGGGTGAAACTAGATAATCTTTAAAGTCCCTTCCTACCCAAACCATCCTATGATTCTACAATTCTATGAAAGAAATCCTGTTATTGTGATGCCCCCCAGGGAGGCTGATGAATATTCTGTTTGGGCACAAAACCAGATCACTTTCTGGAAGTTACCTTTACATATTAAAACCATTTACTGCACCTGGTAAAACTGCAGCAGAGAATCTCTCCCAGAATGATTCCCCCAGGATTCTACCTGAGATCAAACTCGAGGTACCTGATGTCTGGGAAAGGAGTTGCAGTACTGCTCCAGAGGCACTAAAAGACAGATCCTCAGAGGTATTTAGGCACCTAACTCCTTTGACATCAGGAAGATCTGAGTATTTCAGTAACTGGGGGAATTTGAAAAATGGGACTGGCTTTCAGTAAGAATCATCATATTTTGAATTTATAGTACTTCCTCTCTATCTTGTCAGACTGTTGTCTTGTTGAGAAAAACTAATAGGCTCTCTAGTCAGTTTGTAGAAATATACTCCTTTTTTTTTAGATTTCCTGGTTTTAAATGTCCTTTGAAAAAGAAAGAAGAAAAAAGCTGTATTTCCAAATATCTGCTCTCTCTTCCACGTTAGAAAACAAAAGACAAATTACAGTATTGCCAAGTATTCCTTCAAAACCCCATAAGAAAATGAAGCTATGTCAACATATGCAAGAATCTATTTTCTCCATATTACATCATGGATGGCCTTAAATTTGTCTGGCTCAAGGTTGTCCTTTGATTGGTATTCAAGTGGAGTGGTAAGTGTGTGCTCTCTAATCCCTGCAACACATGGTAATTTTTTCATTCTCTCCCCGTCTCCACCTGTTCCATGGTCCAGTGGAGGGCTGCAAATCCTATCAGGGGAGTGCAGCACTGCTAAGCCTGCTTCCCTGGCTCCAGTCCATCACATGTGCACTCAGGCTGCAGAGCACGGAGCCAGCTGCAGCCCAACGATCATGTTATCAGATGACGGATGGCTTCATATCAGGTGTTTAAACTGACGAGCTGCCCCATCTGGTAAATGATTTGGGAAGTCTGGCCTTGCTTGATGAATGGGGAAAGTGACAATGCCAATCAGTGTGACCCCTGCAGCTTCCCTGCTGCCGGCCCAACAGCCACAATCAAGTATATCCCACTGGTTTACTTTTTCAATCCTATTGTCACTCTACTGAGACCTACTGTCACTAAATTGCCACTAAATTATATCATTAATCCAAATATTTTCCTTGTAAAAATCTTCACAAAATGCATACCACACCTTCAGCAGTGTTGGAAACCAGATTAAGTTGACAGAAGAGGATGCAGTTATAGATGCTGGGCAGGCCTGTAATAGATGACTCTGGTGAACAGGCCAGTGACACAATTATTGAGGCACTTTTTCTTTCTCCCTTGAAATTCAAAATCATGGGGCTGAGCACCAGACATCAGGGGCAGATATAATGTCTAGATTGTCTCCTGGGTGTGACTCAGAAAATCACATACACTGAAAGCACGTGACAAATTCCCTCTAACTTCAGCAAAGCCATATTTATTGCCATCAGCTTGAGACCCAGTCCTCAATATCTTATTAAAATACTTGTTATAGAATATATGATTGAAAACTAACACTGTTTAAAATTACTACTAAAGTATCATTTTGTAATGTGGTATTTAATGTCTATTCAAAAAGAAGATATCCTGTCTTTGTTTAAAATATTATTATTTTATTACTTAAGTATGTGAAATAGAAATTACATAAACACAGGAGCTTGCACTTTAATTCACTCTTAAATTTTCATCCATGTACTGTATGTGTTTGGCTTAGTTGCACAGTGCATTGCAAACTGGCTACTTATCATAATAAAGAAAAAATAATTGAGATAGGGCAAGTATAAAAACAACATGTAGGTATTTTAACAACAAGGCAAACATCAGCAACTACCTGAAGTATTTAACAGCCTGTGCATCTTTACATTTACTGTGGATCACTCCTGATCATTCCTTTGTGTACCATAGGATGCTTTTGTGAATTTGTATGCTCCTGGATGTATAGAGACACTGTACAACGTGATTTATGTTTTGCTAAGTTGTACAACACAGTTTTATCACAGAATCTGTGGCTAGCATTTCAGTTTTATTGGTTATCCTTGCATATATCTGCCTCAGGTAAAATTTTATCATACTCATGACAATAAGGAATGTATTTGGGTTTTATTCAGTTGTTAACCACAAAACAGAGGAGGCAGAAGGAGATAACTTTCATATGTCACAGGACTGTGACATGCACTGTTTTTATTGGCATACACACATATTTGGGGTTTTATTGTACTTACCTTAACCATGTAATATGTCATAATCCTATGAGAAGACAGACTTTGTATTAAGAAGATCATTGAGATTTAAAATTTCTACTAAATGAGACAGATGGCAAGGTTCACTTGTTGGGCAGAAATCAGGCGTGGTTCTTCTTGCACCTCTCCTGAGACCAAAGGACAAGTTTTGGTGTTCTGATATCCTTTCTTATTGTACTGTGTCTGTCCTTTTCTTCCTCTTAGCAACATTGCAGTGCATAATGGCAAGCCTAACATCTGCCTTTCCCCAGAGACAGCTGAAGGTACAGAGTGAGAACTTGCATGAATTAGCAATGGGAATCTCAGTATTTACTCAGAAACTGTCAACATATTTTCAGAGGGAAGTTCAAAGCCGAAAGAGAAAGAAGAGAGAATGCTATTTTACTTCATTCTCCTCTCACCCTCCTTTCCTTTTACAACTTCATGAGATTTTACCAGCCATAGGACCTGGTCTAGGATTGCTGGGTCCTGAAAACAGGCAGTGATTTCATTTTGAGTTTTGGGTAACAAACACAGAAGCCTCTGCAAAATTATTTTTGGTAAACAAAGACTACATAAGAGTCAAAAATAACATATAGTTGTTTTTAAACTGATTTGTATGCACAATGCAAAAGTATAAATGACTTCAGCAAGATTTATTGATTTGTGTCAAGGCATCATTACTTTTCAAAGTGTGAAAAATGATCATATATTTATGACCTGCCGACTGAAGCTGTTTTGTGAATTAGCAAAAGCTCTGGAGAGGAGCAGCCTAATTGCATTATCATAGAATCAGAGATGGTTGTCAATTTTCCTCCATTTAGCTTTTCTCCTTTAGTTTGTTAAAATGAAGGTGCCATACGTTGGTTGAATTCACTAATACCCTGATGAATGAGGTATTTTCCCAATAGGCTCACTACGAGTATAAACAGTGAATTAGGGATGATAGGTCATCAATCATATCTCCTTCAAACAGATCTTTGCCCTGAGATTATTTGTTATATATTAAGAGCACTTACAAAGTTATCATAGAAAACACTCTGATGAAAAGACACTAAGTTGACCTTAATTCCCACTTACAGGGTTTGTAAGGCAGTTTGTTTGTTCAGATTGATATCCCTCCACAATGGCATACCAATATCTAGTTTTTATTTTCTCGATTAACAGTCTCTGTTTCTTCTACCTTTTGAAATTTGCATAATTTTCATAGTATTCCCTTTTAGTGTATCTATACTCCACGGCTGAAATTTAATATCTGCCCTGAATTTCAAGTGAATGTTTTCATGAATTTGAGGGTGTTTCTGGATTTCAAGAGCTATGCTGGTTACCATTTTTATAGGAAACTGTCATTTACACTTCTCTTTTGGAAGGTATTTAATCATCATCGGGGTATGTCTATGCACACACTGTACTGTAGGGCAAGCGTTTCAGCTCCATTGATGAGCACCAGCCCCTGATGGAAGTTAAGCATATGTTTAAGCAATGTCCTGGCTGGAGGCACTTTCCTGGATGATATCCTTAATTTAAACCAAAAAAAAAGGTCAAAGGCAATCTATAATTCAGAGTACCTTTCACCTCCTGCAATGTGACTATGGCTGGCTCCAGCTGCGATGCTGAGTCAGTGGGGGAGGCAGAGCAGGAATTCATCTGTAATTGCGTCCTGCGACCGGGGCTGCATCACGTGAGGCCCCATAACAAGCTGTGCTAATAATGTGCTAACAGATGCGGGAGGGCTTCTGCTCCTACTCCCAGCAAATCTATGACTTATCATGCTTATTAAGCTGGAGGTAAATTTGCCCTTCAAAAATGCACATCCAACACCCACTGAAATCAGCAGGAGCACAGTGCAGCGGGGCTGGCGTCAGCGTTGGCTCAGCCTGTCCCTTTCCCTGGCTGACGATAAAGATCCCCCGTCATGTCCCTTTGGTTTCCAGCCAGGAAGGTGGAACACACCGGGCGAGTGAGGAGCAGTGTCAAGTGATGCTTCCTTCCCCACGTACCAGGTACTCCCACAGACACAAAGTGCTGCTTTTTGGGAGATGCTGGGCCAAAAGCTGTGCTGCATGTTCTGCAGTCCTCAGCAGACGAGCTTTCCTAAGAATTTGTTCAGATCGTCATCCACTAAAATGAAATGTATCAGGCACAGCAGCATGACAGTGAAGACACAGCGGGGAGACTAGAGCAATTATAACCATCTGAGTGCTGAATTTGTAGAGTATTTACATCCAAAGGTTGGGAGCTTTACACAGTCACTGTCTTTACCATGGAGCAATGCAGCCAACATCTCCAACAGTGAGGTGTCTGTACGATGGAAACTGGGCCAGAAGGGAAAGGATCCTTCATTTACCTCCTTGATATGCAGTTACTCATGTTGATAGAAAAGTTAAAAGCTCTGACACTTATTTAAGAGCTAAAATTGTATTTAAAATTTTATTTTTCCCATCACAGGCTTTCAAACATGGCTGTAGCCTGCACACTAACACTTAATGCAGTCTTATCTTGAATTATTTGGCCTAATTATATTGGCTTATTTAATTCCCTGTGCACAGAGTCTGGCTGGAATATTTTCAGAACTTAAGTACAAGAGAGTCACTTATAAGTTGGTTACATTTAAATGCATTTATGAAAATCTTTCTACTTGAATATTAAGAACACAGCTTCCACTGCTCTTCCTAATTGCAACACCATGGGCATCTTTCTCAGAAGTCCCAAGGACGTTGTGAAGACCATCAAATTATAGACATGCATTTGGAATCCATTAATATTTGTATAATAAAACCTTCATTCACACACATGTTAAGGAAACCCGAAGGAATGCTAACACAGTGTGTGCAAGTTCTGACTCACCTCGATGCTTACAGATAATTTTCCCCATTAGACAACAGTTAACACCTTCAACACGTGAACCCGTGACTACCAAAATGATAAACGTTGTGGAGAGAAAAAACCCTGCTTCTCAGACTGAAGCAAAAATCCCAAGGAAGGCAAAATATGAGAATTTTAAGGAAATTTGCCTAATGAAAGGTCGGTTCTTGCATAAATGATATTTTCTGTAGACAAATTTTATCACGGAACACGTGTGTGACTCCACGATCACGGGAGTTCCTTTCGGAAACATTCTTAAGAGATGTTGCTGCATTCCTATTTCCACCGCTGGCCCCGCACGTGTTGCAGGGCTGGGCCTGCGAACAGGGCTCAGATTTGCTGTTCAGGAGCTCCGGCTGGAACATCGGGGACATCGCTGCTCACAGACCCAGCGCCCGCGCTGCAGCATCCTCGCGGGGCCCCCTGCTTTAGGCCTTTCTTTTTTATTACAGTAAATGCTGAAATCCTTTTAGTACCGGGAATGTGGTCCCGTTTTTAACAGCTCTCATTGTAATTATTAAGCAGGCTAAAGGATGAGTCAAGGAGATATGATAAGGTCTAGAAGAGTAGGGTAAATGCTCAAACAAGCTGGGGGAGGAGATGGCACAGTGCTGGCTGCCCCCTTCCACGCCGTACTTTGTGTCGGCTCTCAACAGCCTTTAACATTCAGGGTGAAACTTTAAAGACAGAGAACAGCCTTGAGAAAGGGAAGAACTGTAGGTGTTTCACGAGGTTAGTGCGTGCTTTGAGAAAAAGCAGGGAGATTGAGGAGAATGGGGAAGGTGTTACTGCAATAGCAACATAAACTAAAGTGGGCGATTTCTAATTGAACAACGGGTGGTCCTGTTCTTATCAGTTTATGGTACCGCCTGTTTTTGTCTCCATGAGCGCTCTTCTTTTGTCATTCAGCTATATAATCACAACCTTTTGTAAGATAATCACCGGTAATTAACTTTGTAACTGTTCTTGTCCTGTAGACTAGTAATTGCCGTCTCTGAATCACAGATCTAGGAGGATTCTCAGATAAAGATACGATCTAGCTGTAATTTCAAGTTTTTGACAACTGATTGAGGGCCAGTTATTTTACATCTGGTGATGTATTTATGGCAATTCTCGCTTTGATAGTGGGTCTGAAAGGTTAGATTGCAAACTCACCACACTTCTAAAAATGCATTGCTCAAAGTATTGAGATCTGCACAAGCTTACCAGGCAGAACATTTAAATTCTACTACTTTTTGTTCTTCATAACTTTGATTTGCTCTTAGATGTACTTCACTGTGGGTCAAGCGGAACAATTCAGGTCTGAATAAAGAAAATAACAATTGCTTTATCAGTTCAGAACAAAACTACATCTTGCCCAGTCAGCTCCTGAGAGTAAGCTAAGCACCAGCAGTTGCTTGAAGACATGAAAAAAATCCCCATGGCAAATGCAATGATATCTTCTCAGGATATGTTCCTGGCCTCCAAATATCTGTATCTCGAGGGCATTTTGAGATGCAGGTATAGTACTTTAATTAACTATATTAAATACTTTATGATCAGTTTTTAATGCATCAGACAAGGATGAATGTGATGTTTTCACATTCATTCTGTGATCTGCAATTCTATAATTTGGACATAAATTGTATGCAAGACCATGTTCATTTGTTTGCTTTTAACTTGCTGATTAATGTTATGCCTCCATTACTGTCCCTCACAATATATGCTATCTGAATCAGGGAATATTTGAAACCAGTGCTAGGAAGCAGGGAAAATAAAACTAAAACAATAACAGGCTATTTGCAATGTTTGTAAGCTGCTATGGTTATCAAGATATAAAGATTTTTGTGCACAAAAAAAACCCAACTTAGCAACATGGCAGATGAAACATAGCATATTAAAGCATTTTATATTCAATAACTGTGGCTTAGTATAGGTTAATAAAGGTTTCTCTAAGTGTCTGTCATTCATATTCAAACTTTTTATCATTACAGACAAAAGTAATTTTTGTCAGAGTCCATAATGCTGAAAGTAACAATCAGAATACCTATATATCATGTTTAAAATTATTACTTTGCTTAAGCTCAATTTTACTTGAGTTTAATTGAATATTGGCCGAAATTGCTCAGGTATGTGGCAAGTCTTCATCAAGTGGAACCTGGTCTGGATGTCCTAAGAGAAATAATATAGTCTGGCTCAACTACAAGCTACTGACCTATATATGCAGCAATTATTTAGTGAAGTTCTGGTATGTGTGTAATGCAAGGAACTAGATTTGATTATCATTATGGTATTTTCTGGCCTTAAAATAAATAGGATCTATAATATAAAACTGTCTTCATCCAGGTTCTTCATCATCAGCTGACTTTTGTCATTCTACACATGGTGAGAGTTATGTATTTCAGGGGAATTGTTCACCATTCTGTGCACTGGGAAAGATTCAGACCCATGTTGATGAATGTAGCACAAAAGGGGTTTGAATAATAAGAGAACACTGTTTGAAACAATTTGATGACTTACTTATATATTGTATATTAAATATATTAAGTACCAAGCTAAAAAAAAAAGAATTTTTGCCCTTCTTTGTCCTTCTTTGTTCATAAAGCTCAAAATACTCTTGTGAGGAGCACAACAGGTCCAGGAGGGCAGGAATGGAAAACCTCTGCCCCTCCCTAACACATATCAGTTCCCACAGCGTCTCTCTCCATCCTCCACAGGGACAGCACAGTGGCAACCAGTGGAAGAATTAAAATCACACTGACATTGCTTATATCCAAATCCCAGTGCTGTTCAGACTATGATTAAATGTCCCAAGACAGAATTCAACACCTGGCTAAAAAGTTTTGCACCTGGCTTCAGTGCTTCATTCTCATATGAAGAGGAGCTGAGGGAACACACCTTGGACTTCTTCCAGCACTGCCTTTCGGAGTGCTCGTGTGTGCAAACAGAAACAAGAGGTCAGCAACCGAGGGAAGCACCATTGCCACAACAGACACTGCCAGGTGGGGTGATGCCGTCTGCATCTGTCAGTGGGGCTGTCACTTCATCACTGCTGACTTTGCTAATGGCTGAATGCTTTTGTGTCCCTGCTGGACCCACTTTCCCATCCCACAGTGGCCGTTGGGCTAAGACAGTACTTTGGGAAGAAGGCAGACCTAGAAATTTGCAACAGGAAATTATTTCTCTTAAACACCCCATAATTAGGATGGAGGCAATTTTTAACAAAGATCAATGAATGCACTGATCCCCACCAACTGACTGCCAAGAAAGTAGAGCACATTACAGGTGGAGAGAAACAACTGGAATGGGAGGGGTGGAGGGAAATCTTACAAGCTTTTCCCTGAAGAAGCATTCCTGATCCTGTGGTTCTGCCACACTTCAGGATAAACAAGACGTCTGTATAGCAGAACATTGTTACAAGATCAGGATTTCCTATTTCAAAAGTAACCATCAGCTTAGCCCCATATTTATTTTAAGTACCTCAGCTTTGCCCTGGTGTTCATGTAGCAGCGGCAGCAGTTAATTTTCCTGTGACAATGTTCTATTCTGCTGACATTATCTCTTAAATATAAGACTATTCTATTAAGGTGGATGAATTGAATTTCATTTCCTCTCACTTCAAATAATGGCATTCTATTCACATCACTTTCAGTACAACAGGGCAGAGTATGGACTTTTGTTAGAGGCTGGTACCTGCTAAAGCCATAACAGCAAGGGTAGAGATTTACATTATAAATCCTCTTTTATGGTGTTTTAAATCAGCTAGAAATGTTCCCTCCAAGACGAAACCTGGCAACAAGAAATAAATAATTAAAATTGAAGTTAAGAATTATTTGGCTTGGTTGTTTTAAATATCTTTCAATTGTATAAATAAATGAGAAGTTTACAAGTTCAAGACATATTTAGAATTTCTATGAATCAGCATCTCTTCAGCTCAAGGATATAGTTTGACATTAGTTCATCGTGTATTCTAATTGCCTTTTATATTATGAAAAATAACAAGTTCTTAAACTTTGGAGAGTGGGTCTTCTATATGTCAAATAACTACTTTACATAAGGGGTTTTGCTGGACATATTCTAAATATGTTTCTATACCAAAGAAATGTTAAAAATAACATATTCATAAATCTGCCATACTTCATGCTTTCATGGTAAACTTTTAACACTTATGAAACAGCTGTTACAGTCAATATTTTTTTGTGTTATAACAACTCCCTGTTTAAAAGTCATTATGTAACCTGATTCAGAAAAACACATTAAGCAGAACAAGGAGCAAACAAGACAACACAGCAAAGCAATCTGTTCTCCCAGGCAAAGTGGCTGGCCTGGCTGACCACAGGGTCTGGAGAACCTGGCAGCTGTTGGCTCTCTCATCTCTGGCTCTCCTGACACCTGCATGTCCCCTTCAGGCTTTTATCTCTGAAACATATGCATTCTTTAAAACACAATTTGCTGCATCACCCCTAAAGAAATCCCTTTGTAAGGAAGCTGGGTCACAAAACAAGAAAGAAAATTCTGGGTTTAGCAAATTCTCCTATATTCTCATACCAGCAAAAATTACACCATTTTACCTGCACCCACAGTGTAGAGAATGTAGGCATGTTCTTAACTTGAACAGTTCTGTTTTTCTGATATTTCAGAACTTCCTGAATTATGTGTGAACTCATTATTTATTGAATATTCACTGATAGCAGAAATGTCCACCTACTCTGCTCTTATTTTCACAAACCCTTCCATTTAACACCAGCTTTCCCTGGACCTCAGAAAGCATAAAGTCCAAACACACACTCTTTGAATGCACACACATGTTATATTACACTAAAACTCACACAAGAAGCATTAACAGGGGCATGGATTATAACAATTGCACATTATTTTAAGGTGCTGCAATTATGCAAAAAACATTAAAGAACATAGTGCTCATAGATTTTACTGGCTTCCAACCTGAAGGCTGGCAAATGCCTTACTCTATGTTTCTAAGTGCTAACTGACTTGAGCAGGCATCTTCTTTCAGGCTAGCAAATTCAGGTTAGAAGTCAGTCTTCATCTGCCAATCCTTTATGTTACAGTATTTCACAGATATTTCAGGGGTTTGATGTCCCATTGAGGCGACCAGGAAAATCATCTCTAAGGAAACCACACCTTCCACAAAAGTTGAATGAAGAGCAATGCGCATTAAATGTTATTCAAAGCCTTCTGCATGGTTTTCCGTCTTTTAGTTCAGCATTGTCTTGCTGAATCCTTTACACCAGTGTCCCAAACTGTTCTACCTGCATTGAACTCCTCCCCTACATACTGAGCCATGAGAAATATCAAGCTCCCAGATAGCTGTTGCACTGTGAATAGTTTCCATGTGATATATTCGCTGCTCCAAGAACCCATTAGAAAAGAACACTTCAGCACTCAATACTTCTGTCACCAGATGTACAACACCAGCCACATCAACCCTCTGCCACAGACTGACGTGCAAGTATAAGCCACCTCAAAACAATTTCCGTGTCTGATTTTTGACATTAGCTTCCAGTTTTCAAGACTGACCTCTGCAATCCCTTTTATAACCTTTTGATATCCTTGAAGAAGCTTCTTTTTGCTAATCACCAGAAGAATGGCGTACTAGTCTACACAGCTACACAGTACCTGAAGTGAATGAAAGTATGAGAGAAAAACAACAGTAATTTGATTCCAAGTATACAGGATCTATAATTGGAATTCAGAGTATATCCACTGAAATATTTCCACGCTAAGCAGCTGTCATATGGCAGGGCAGACAATAGCGATGTGGTGTGTGTGTACTACTACCAGAGCTGCTCAGCAGAACATTCTACATATTTGAGCAGTATCAGAAAATTACACAGAAAATTGAACTGCAGTCATGACCAAATGTCTTAATGACCAGAAGAGGGGGACTGAACACATGGAGAAGAGATGCAGAGATGCAATTCCATCTCCTAAGTAATTACATGAAAATTTATTCCGTCTTTAGGCGAAAAGCTTGTCTACATAGGAAAGCAGACTGGAAGAGGTGTCACAATAGGATCATGCTGGAGACCAAGCCATAGAATGTTCCCAGGTTTGTAGAAATTGTCTGACCTGAGAATGAACACAAAGGTCCCCAGGATAGGTTTTAGGACAGTGAGAAGTGTGAGCTGAACTGCTTGAGAGCTTTTGCAGAGGAGAATGAGCATGGCTATACCTAGTGGGATAATAAAGAGAATAGAAAAGATCATGAAGCACCCATGGTGACACTGCAGATCACGTGTTGCAAGAAGAACCAAAATCAAAGTTTTTAGGTGTCATCCATACAACACTATGAAAGACACGGGGACCTTGAGTCCCTTTTCCAGGAAGGTAAATGATGTAACAAGTAACAGGTGAATCTATATCTATATAATCTATATCTATATCTCTATCATCTATATCTATATCTCTATCATCTATATAATATGACTGACTTCAAGGACGGTATGTATCATCTTGATTTGAGAGGGTGTGGAAAGGCAACAATTTCTTGATCTAAGAAAATGTGTCAGTGAAATCAGTGGAGTTAGTATAAAAAAAAAAACAAACACGTGCTGCTGGTAAAATAAGATGTTCATGGACATTGGGGGTCAGATGTGCTGACACTTCTGAGATAAGTTGATTGTGAATTTCCTGCATTAAAATTTTAGAAGATGATGTGTAAAATTAAAAAAAGATAAATCCATCTTCACTTTCCTAGCCTGAGCAGTTTAAGAGATGCTCAGCTGTGACTAGAGAGGAAAGGATGCCAACTTTCCAGCGTGTGTGTGCACATTTCTTTTGCTCATAATTAATAGCCCCTGTGCTTGCTAAGTTTTTGGAAAGCAGCTCGCAGCCTACCTAGGTAATGCCTTCTGACAACGTTTTGAAGATCAGTTATGTCATATGGCTGCCTTTTAGAAAAAAAATTGTAATGCATAGCAGTGCCATATGGCATCTCTGAAGAATCAGCCGGATTGGACAGACATTCATTGGATAAAGTCCCACAGCACTTGGAAAAGAATGTAGTCCTGTTGCCAAAATGTGGCCTTTGTTAATCTCCTAACTATTATTGTGCAGAAACCAATTCATCTGTATTAATTATAAACAAATTTTAATTACTTTAGTAAAAGCTCATTATACAGATATGTAATGCCAAACAAGCTGCCTTAACCCTTTGTGAGACTCCAAAGAAATCTTTAGATGTTTGATGGTGGGTGCTCTGTGAAAAACTGAAACTTCAGCAAGAGTGCAGACTACAATTATGTGACATTATGTTTCTCCTCTCTTCATATTTCATATTGATGTGCGTTTTACAGACTCTATCAAAATAGTGTCTGTGGTTATAAAAGGCCATTTGCAACTAAAATCTGAGAGCACATAACTGAACCTGACATCTTCTATTGTTTAATATTTCAAAGTAAAATACAGTCTATTTTAAAATTGCAATGACTTTCAATGGCATGAATAATGTGACAAACTGTGACCTGTTCATAGAAAAGCATTCGGCACTGTCCAAGATCACTTGCAGTTTTTCTGTCTGGCTTGTAGCCCTACAGTCAACCAATCCACCTGAGATGCCTGGGAATGGTGTTTGGGGGTGGCTCAGGCACTGCTGTTGAATCTGCAGTCTGCATGCAGGAAGAAGCTTTTTTCCTCTCACAGGAATATGTGTTTTACAGTAAAGTTAAGCAAACATTGCAATTGGTTATACTCACCAAGTCTTTGGGTAAAATTTTCATTTGTGAATCATACATACAGATTTTTCCTCCATTGGCCACCAAAAAGGGCTTCTCTAATCTCACTTTGAGATGGGTGGGTGGTAATACTCTTCATAATTTGGCTATCATTACAAAATGATCTAAGACTCAGAGAGGTTAACCCATTCAGACTGCTCTGTCACATGACATATTAACACAACAGGCCCAAGGTCAAGAAAACACAAAGTGGGACCCTGGAGTTTTGCCATGAGTTTCAGCTGTGAATGAAATCCAAAACTCAGTGAAAAAAGGACCAACTTTATTAGTTTGAGGTCAAAACCATCTGACTCATCTTAACTGTCCATCTTACTTGAATTATTAGAACATACATAACCTTATAGCATGAAACTCTTTCAGTCTTAAATCTCTCTAGACTTGCTGAAAAATGGACCCACCTTAATGAAACCTACAGGAGTCTGACATACTGAGGGTTACAAATGACATTTCACAAATATATATGTATTTCTTATTTCACAGGACTTTTCCTATCAGACAGCATAATTTTAAAAATTTGTATTTGTGCAGGAATTTTTGAATAATATGTGAACTTGGGTGCTATATCTGGTTTTATTTCACTACATCAACCATTTTGTCTTAACAAACATTCCCAGCAATATTCAGACTTGGACCACAAAAGCTTAATACCTATAGAACCAATTCATGCCTTCTTCCTACGTGAAACTTTGGAATTCCCACTTAAAAAACAAGTCTGTCTCCCTCTAATTTTCTGCCTTTTGCTGTATTGCACAAATATTGTCATGAAAGCTAATTCCAGGGTAATTACTATGTGGTTTATCTCTTCATTTGAGACTTTTGGTAATGTTATCTCTAATCATCAAGGTTAAGTACACCTTCTCTATATTAAATTGACAGAAGCATGCTCATGGCTCTGAATGCAACGGCCTTATGACCACTGACTGGCCTTACGACCAAAAAATTGTCTTATACTCAATGAACAGTCTTTAACATAAAGGACCATAAATTGCAATGGCCCATCCAAACTGTTGAGCAAAGATGTTCTCTGGCATAACACTCTGTTTTCCTAAAAGTCACTGACTGAAATGTTGTGTAGAGAGTGAACTTCTTCTCCTTAAAAGACAGAGGGAAATCACAGAAGGAGAAACATGAAGTGGAGAGCTTTTTCTAAAAGCTTGTTAATCCATTACACTTCTAGGAAACCATATCTCATTTTACATCCAAATGCACTGGCATCTTATAGTAAAAAAACCTGAGTAGCAAATGCTGAAATCCAAGGACTTTCAAATATTAAATTGCCATAGAGAATATCCTGTTTTTCTGTGGTATTTATGGGAAATTTTAATGTGAATTAAAAATTAACACTGATATGTCAAAACTAGAAGCCTAAAATTAGATACTTATGACATACTGTGATACCTCATTAATATCTGGGTACTCAGAGATCCTAACTATATAGTCCTCACTGAAATAATATTAATATTATATATAAATTTTATGCATAAAGCAAGCAAGCTGGTTTGTTTTGTTTTTTTTTTTGAATGTAGGTTTATGTACCTTTAAAACTACTTTATGTAGCTTTAAACAAACATGATGATCCTACTGAAATAAATAAAACACTTTAGCAAGGGGAAGATGAGGATCAAAATATTATTTTCCAATTCCCTTCCCAGAGGTTCTGTCTTACTAGAGAGCTCATTTTGTTTCAACTAAAATACGTAAAGAACATGTTTTCATTACATCCAGAATAAAAAGCATGGAACCAGAAATTCTTATTATTGAAAAATAAAATATACTGCAGAAAATGTATGCTTGAAAGTCTTAAATTATATTTTATGTTTTGCCTACCTGGTCTTTTTTCCCATTATCCCTTACAATTAGGCCTTAGTAAATTGAGGGTTACAGTCAAAAACAGCAAGGAAGAATCATGAAGCTGGCAGGACTGACTGTGCAAGTAGCCAGAGCATCTGTTTCAAAACAGTGCCATGAAATGAAACTGCAGGGAAGAAAACGCATCAAGGAAAGAGATGCATTATCAAGAAACCAGTGGCAGTCAAGAGGAAAAAGCCAGAGAAACCCAAATTGAAAGTGATACAAAATTTGGTGCCACAAAAAATTAGGCGTCAGGTTATGCACTGACTGGCAAGGTTAGACTGGCCTGGACTTGCTTGTCAGGAGAGAAAAGCACTATCACACCACTATCAGAGCAGGCATGTGCTGAAGCAGCCAAAAAAATCCCTTATTGGTAAGCTCTGCCTGTTTTCTGAGCCTGCCAGACCCTGACCAGTGCAATGCATATGAGCTGTATGGAATGTGGTTTGGCAAACTTTTTTTTTTTTTTTTTGTACTATATTAACTATATAACAGGCCAAAAAAAAAATAACCAGGAGAAATTAAGGGCAGGCCATCAATAGTCTGAGACCAACTTAAATCTCATCAAATGTAGCAGGATAAGCTAATCTGGGAAAGTAGAAAGGTACTTACTTAGTTGGGACCAGACTACCCTTGTGTGCCTGTGTAGTGCTGCTGAGAACAAAATACCAAGGGAAAAATAAAAAAGTAGCAGGAGGCTGTCCTTCCATGTTTTATGTATCTAATGGAGCCCGGGTACAGGCTGGGATAACACCCTTCTAACAAATACTGCTGTTTCCCTTTATGAGCCAAAGGAGCTGGGGCTTCTCATGGTAACAAGCTTCAGTATTTGTGTCAGACCACATTCAACATACTTTTATACTAACAGCTATGGAGCGCTTTATGATGCACCTTTGTGTTCTAGGTTAATAAAAACTTCAAAAGGAAGTTGATAAAAATAGGAGACGTCATAGTATTTTTCTTGGGGGGAAAAAAACCAAACCTAGCAATGTGAACCACTGTACTTTTCTTGGTTTTTAATATCAAGTAATTAGAATTGCTCTAAAATTTACCACAGCCCAAATTAATAAGAGGTTCATTTGAAAATTCTTTAAGGCTGACTGATTAATACCCTGGAAAAAACCATTTCTGCCTAGTGCATATTTTAATTTCTGTGATGTTACAGTTGCTAAGCTCATGAAGAGGTTTGAAGAGGTTTCCCAATGTTGATAATTTTACAGTAGGACAGGATCAATCTGAAGCAAAATATGCTTTCACCTAGCAAACAGTGTTCCCTTTGGGTTTATGGCTCAATGTTGATGCCCTTTCCTTACAATGATGAACTTGCACACATGTTGCAGAGTAGGTTTTGATTTACTGGGAGTTACAGAAGGTATGCAACTTTGCTGAGATCTTCTTTCATTGGGAAGAAGAGCTGGTAGCTTGTGACTATTAAAGTCTGTCACTGAGAGAAGAACTGGATTCCTCTTCCGTGATTCTTCCTTGGGAGCTATCATTAGACTGCATTTGTTGGGTGGGGATGGGGTGGGAGGCCAGCTATGCTGCCTGGGGCTGAGAGCACTGCACTGGTCTGAGGCTGATCCTGTGCCAGTCACCTTCTGGGTGTTGTGGCTCTTGTTCACACTGTGCTGCTGTTTTCTCACTCAGATATGTTTATTTAATATGAAGAACACTGGTGAAAATCACTAGGTAAGAGCAGAGAACTATGATGATCACTAGAGAATGGGAGAAAATATTTGTAGTGTTAAATACTGTGATCATTCACTTTATGACATGGTACCATCATAAACTTTGTTCTCACCTGAAAGCCTGTGAATAATTTCCCCTCATTTTCTTTCTTATCAAGAACTACAAGATCTATTCTTGATTCCTTTTTAAAGAAACTATGCTTGCCAATTCTGCTGAGTGGTTGAAAAAAGCACGCGACTCAAAAATAGTCTATTTGATAGTGTGAGAAACCTTTGAATGATTTGTGGTATTTTTGCTACAGATAACCATTCTATAGTGTTGCAAAATGATAACCAAATAGTGAAACCAGTTTTCCAAGAAAGACATTGAGTTAGTCCGGAAGAATGTCCCACCCTATGTAGGAAGCAAATATGTACAGAAATAAAAGAGGCAACAGAGTTTTTCTTCTCTCTTAAATTTTAAGTTCCATACTTACACAACATGAGGAGAGGAAAAGATGAAGGGAAATGAAGGGAACTCCCAACTCCCTCTACTGGGAAGAGCCAGAAGACCCACTGTGGATATCGTTCCTTGCATTTTTGTACATGCATTTACTGTTGCTTTCTCTGAAGATTTTTTTTTTTTTTTTGTAATGGGGTCATATTTCAACATGCACAACTGAGCTTGTGTTGCTATCATCACCCTATTTCTGTGTGACTGCAGGTGCTGCTGCATGGTGAGTGCCATGGGTGGGGTAAATCTGGCTCGCTGGTTCAGCAGGGAACCAAGGTTACTGTTGGATGAACTGAGGGCACCATTTTGGCCTTATCAAACCTGGTGGAGTGAGGGCCCACAAAGCCAAGAGTACCACCAGGACAGAGCAAAAGTGGCAATGGTCTTTTTGAGCCTCTCTAAAGGTGTAAATCCTGTCAAGGAGCAGTATCCCCCAACCAGAAGTGGTAGCAATGGCACTGGGCTCCATCCCATCCAACTGTGGACTGCAGAGCTAAAAAGCCCCACCTGCTCTGAGTGGATTCACACTAGAGTGTGCTTTGGAAGGACATTTCTGTGAGAGCAGTGGGGTCACATCTGAATATTCCCGGCTGATATAAGAAATTAAGGGTTTTAGCACATAGATTTGCTCGGAAATTTCTATGACCTTGACACTGAGAATCTAGTACAGTCTCTAACCAATATGTTGGCATATAAACAGGAGCAGATTTCATATTTCTGATTAAAATACAACTATGACTTTGATGACTGACAAGAGATACTTTTTCTCTTTTCCCAAATCTTGTATTCTCTGTTACACTGTTTCTCATGGGAAATATAAATGCTTGGTAATATGGAGAAGCACTTGCAAATACAGTGAAGCAAATTTGATTTCCTAATTCACAAGGCCAGAAGTATGAATATTATTATAGGAAGAGATGTAAACCAAAGGATATATTTTTAAAGAATTACTGTAATGGCACAGTGAACAGTGTGCCCATCATAGCCTCATAGACACTCGCATCTTGAAGTTACATTTGTGGAACAGAGTGGGACTCTCTACTTTTTGTGCTGTTTTATGACATCAAATCAGAAATTTATTATTTAACAAAATGTAATGCTCTTTGGATTTCCAGACGTGAATGTAATCAAATGGCATGTGTGAAATTAATACTACAGAAAACTTAGCACAAGGAATGATGAAGCACATTTTAACTTGAAGAGTGGTGATGTACATGTTAGCACATCAATTTATCCAATGTGAAGTCAAGCAGAAATTATTTATAAATCATTTGTCTTTTTAAAGGAAGGTGATGCTAAGATGTTGCCCTTAACATGTTTGATAAGCATATTCTGATGTGATTTAAGTCTTTCGATAGATTCAAAATGAATACAGAGAGCCTTGCAGCTTTGATACCAACAAGAATGAACACATCAGAGAGTGCCTGATATGTAGAATTGTAAAGAACTGACAAATATGACTCACAGAAATCTT
Source organism: Chloebia gouldiae (assembly GCA_003676055.1). Lineage (NCBI taxonomy): Eukaryota > Metazoa > Chordata > Aves > Passeriformes > Passeridae > Chloebia > Chloebia gouldiae. The sequence continues at coordinate 45,213,338 of QUSF01000001.1, read as the reverse complement.
ACAGTTAAAAGCCAAGGTAAATTTAAAATAATGTAGGATAAATGGCACAGCAAGAATAACTTACAAAAAATGAAATCTTCTGAGGGAGGGAGGGAGGCAGGAAGACAGGCAGGCAGGAGGGAAGGCAGGCAGGCAGGCAGGAAGGAAGGAAGGAAGGAAGGAAGGAAGGAAGGAAGGAAGGAAGGAAGGAAGGAAGGCTTTATCATCCTTTATCAAGGAAATGGGCCAGAACCAGCACATACACAAACTAGAGATCCCAGGGTGACTGTGCACAGATGAAGGAAGATGAGAGCTCTCACTCACAAGTGTGCAGAAGGATTAAGTGCTTTCAGGCACCTCCTTATTTTTAGTTGTGCTTTACCTTTACTGTGGATTAGAGAACTCAGTCACCAGTATGAAGTAACTGAGGACAGCTAAGCAGATGAAATATAAAGCCGGTGCTGCCAAGCCCAGTTTGTTTCCTTGTCCTGACTTCTTTGAGGACAGTGATTGTAGTTTCCACTTTGCTTTGATGATGGGGATCAGGCTGGTCCTGAGAGTTTCAGTTGGACTCTTTGGCTTTAAGCAGCAAAAAGGTGAGACAAGTCTGGGATATGAACAATTTGAAATTATTTACCATGTAGCCCAGGAGAAATGTGGAAGCAACCTGGAAAGTATTCATCATGTCTTCATTAAGAACAATGAAAAAGAAATTCTCTAATAGCTTTTTCATTTTTATTTCTAGATAAGTCTAAATATCTAAGACTAAACTGAAGAACCCCACAGTGCTGGTCAAAAACCCAATCGGATGGAGACATACCACATACCGAATCATCACCTGCTGCAGTTATCCTGGCAAAGATCCTATTCTGATGATGTTTTCCCTCTAATAATGTCACTATAGGTAAATCTTTCAAAGAGGTATTGCACAGTGAACAGAGGAGATAATACCAGTTTGGTGAAATCTGACAAATTCAGAAAAAAGTTGTTTAACCCAATTGAAGTGGTGTATGTTTATCTCATGGCAAGTATTGCGTAAAGTTGTATTTTCCACATTTTAAAAGTAATAATTTTAGGATGAGCTACAAAGTAGAGCTCAGACCTGAACTGTTTCTTTTTTGACATCAATTGTGGTGAAAATACTACACAAGTAGACTTAGAAGGTCTTTTATTACTCTTTTATTGTCAGCAGGAAGATCTAATTTACAATCAACCATACGCCAAAAAACTTAAAAGATTCAGGGAGAACTCAGACAAGGTCTGCTTCATCATGACAGTGCTGAAACAGCGACATCATTCAGAAACACTGCTTTGATCATCAGACTGGCATCACAGATATATCAGAGTTATTCCAAAGGACTTCCTATGAGCCCTAAAGGGAGTATATATTTATAGTAATAGGTTATCAAGAGTTTGAGAAACATCGCAACCTTAAAGCAAACACAAGTTGTGAAGGTCATATAAGCTGCTGGACTAAACCAGCAGGGAAAACAGGCTATGGCAGTCAGGATATGTGACAGACATGAAGTAAAATGGAGGTAGAAAAAAAATCAAGACTATATTTGAAAAACCACCATATAAAAATATAGCAGAACTGGTGTTGTTCATCAACATGATAAAATTTAAAGCAAATTCATATTTAAACTCCCATTTAAAAAGCCAATCTTTTTTATTAATTTCTTAGAACAGACACTGAAAATAAACAGGATAAAGACAAGGAGTGTGCTTTTGAGAGTTGAAAGGCTCTATTTACTACATTCACAGTTCTGGCATTTTATGATATTTCTCAGTCTACAGCTGTTTCAGCAGATGCCAGCAGCTATGGTCTTCGTATGGTGCTACACCAATTACATGGACATGATTGGAAACCTGTAGCTTATTGTTCCAGATAGCTTTCAGATGCCAAAACCAAGCACAATCCAATAGAGAGAGAATATTGGGCAACCATATGGGCACAAAAAGAATGATATAGCATGTTCTTGGTCTTGATAATGTCTGACAACCCCATGATTCCCATTTTATTAATAGGGTATTCTTTAGACTGTAGAGATCATTCACACATTTGAAATACAGACAAATTCCCCTGCTGTAAAATCTGTTCATATTCAGCTCATCTGGAAACTTATGGAGATCACTCTTGTCAGTAGAAGCACCATCAAAGCCAAAGTTAATGTCCTTTTGATGCACTGGGATCACTACAGAAACCAGGTATGTTAAACTAATCACATTTGGCTTTGGCACTTTTGCTACCCAGGTTTCAGTGATCTAACCCTGCTAGTTCAGGCATTTATCAGTGACCATCCATGGCTTCAGCAGGTAGAGACAGACAAAGTCTAAGACTACTTGCCTGTAATTAAGAACTCTTCATGTTTCCTGTATCTCTTTTCTAAGAAGAATCGTAGTTTGCCCTTTAGAAGTGATTACAAAAGAAACATGAGTGACTCCGATATTTATTCAGTTGAAGAGCAGTATATAGGTACAAGAGTTCCAAGTAGCTAGCTCCAAAACCTTGGGGATAAAATCAAAAGTCTTGTGATACCTAGGGGAAAAAAAAGTCAGAGAAATCTCATGTAAAACATTTAATGGGAGACTTTAGGAAAGAATAGCGAAAGCAGTATCTGAAGTAGAAAAATGGTTGGTTGCTTGAGGTTTCTTGTTTTTCTTTTCTTTCTGGTTTTTTTTTTATTATTTTAAGATGTGTGGCTATCATGCTTCTCACTCATTCCACACAGAAGTAAAACTCTGAAAAGTTTATATACATACATACATATATATATATATATATATATATATATATATATATACACATATGAGCTAGATACTCTGTAAGATATACAAAGCCTGTGAGGCCTAATTCAATAGCTTTTGTGATGTAGAATAACCCCCAAAACACAACAACCAACCTGATGAAAATCTGCCGTTTTATATGGCTCTGCTTAAAGGTGTTCAGATGAACATATGTTAACTCTAGGAATCCTCAAAATTTCTTCTTTAATAATTGGAACAAATCCCAAAGTTTATGCAAGCTCATTAGGAAACCTTGTTCTGATGTATCTGGATGGGCAAGTGTTTTAGATTTCCTTAGTTTTTTTTCACTCCCTATTACTGACCTCTGAAATGCTGATCAAGAGAAAGTCATACCACTAAGGAGATAATTTTGTTGAAGAATGCTACATTTAATAAGCAGAAATCTCAAGATTTGAAACTGGAAATCTGAAGGAATCAATTTCAGAGAAGTCACAGAAAAGTGAAAAACTGGCTTCATGTTGAAATCACTGAAGCCTACAATTCATCAGGAACTGCAATTTGCTGTCATGTAGCAAATTTCACTAGAAGATTGTTTATGGATTGAGAAGGTAAAGGGGGGCTTGGGGAGATGTACACTGCTTCCTCAAAACTATACAAGAGAAGAAACAAACAAAACCAGAAAGCTTCCAGGCAAAAAATGTTACAAAGAGAAATAGGCCTTTATTAAGTAAAGTTTGAACAATTACTCACTGTGAGAAGAGGGAAATACTTATTTACCTTCTCACAGTGAGCCAAACCCTTCCTCAAACTCACAGACACCACAGTGATATCAGACATTAAGATATTTAATCAGAAATGCTCATTTCTGACACGAGACCTCTCAAAAAGCTTATTTTCTTGTTCAGATGCTTGGAAAGTGTCTGGGGCTGCTGTAAGCTGCACCTTTAGCAGCATATCCTGTAGGTGGTGAAAGCAGCTCCAAAGTCACAGTTTCTTGGGTTTCTTGGATTATTTAGAGATGCAATTTATAAGCTGTGTCACTGCTGGCAGAGAAAAAAACACAAGTCAAACCGGGGAAAGTACTCCTTTCAATATTTTAATATGTTTATATATTGCAGACAGTTTCTAGTTTCTAGTTTTGAAATTTTTCAAGATGCCTTCTGAATTTGACTTAGCTGGTTTCTGTTATGTAGGACAGAACTATCAAATACAATACATTTAGTTTTTTTTTTTTTTGCCTGTGGTTAAAAGAAAGTAATTATGTAAGAAAAAAAGAAATTTGAGCTAAAAAAAAAATTACTTGAAAAGAACACCATTTTTAGCAATAAGGCTTGTGAGTGTTCTAGTTCAGCTCCTTTCCTAAGAAAGCAGTGGCCAAACATGTCAGTTCTTTCAGTGAGACAGAATCAGGTTGTTTCTACAGACGGGCAATAAATTATTATGGCACATCACATGAGGTTTTGACACATTCAGCAGCACCTAATTTCAAGAAAAGTTCCAGCGAACTGATGGAGTATACACCAGAATTCAACTAAAGGTGGCTGAATTTAGCTCTTTAACCATACAATTTGTGGAATTTCTTAGATATTCTCATTGCTAATTTCCCTTTAAAATGCAATTTTGCACATTGCACTGTGTAGTGTTAAAAGTGTTATGTTTATTTCATCTTTTTCCTATAAATAGCAGGTCTCATACTGTGCTTTGTTCTTTCTGGATATTTCTGTATTATGGTTTATTTACTTCCTATGTCCTCTCAACATGCATCTTTAAAAGTTTTCAAAAAGAAAGCTTTTGCCAGTGAAAGGGAAAATATTTCTGTCTTCTGTAAGACATAATTTTTTTTATTACTTCTACTTTTCCAGCTTATCTGAAAGGAGAAACAATAAGTGACTGACGTATTAAAGCATCTTCCCTGTAATGATGTGTATATGAGACAACATTTTAAGTTGTTATTGATCTGCAAATAACAATTCCTGAGACGACCAGATTTCGTCAGTTTCTTTCTAAAAATAAGCCAGGCTTTAAATAGAGTCCAACAAATGCAGTAATATCAGACTCAATTATCTAGCTGAGGCTTTTTCTCAGCAGATTGAAACACTGAAATACCATCTTTGTTCACTATGATACTTGATTGCTAGGATTTTTTTAAAAAATAAAATATCTACTTTATGTTCAGATATATTTTTCTGCTTAAATGGTGAACGACATCCTCCTTAGTACTTGATTTTTTAATTGTTGTCTTGGGAATTCTAATACAGCCATGGAAGGACTGTATTTGAGCAAGCTTTTGAATCACATATGAATAGTTAAAACATATGAGTACAGACACAATACAATGTAAACACAATGTAAAGGGAACTAGAATGCCAACATCTCTAGGTGGCTTGTAGAGTATTTCTGGACTTCTGTGAGGAGTATCTAAGGTTATGGAAACACATGGATTTTAAAGCAATCACTACAATAAAAGTCGTCTTCAAGAGGAGAATTTTCCTTGTTTTTTTTTTTTTTTTAAGACAGCAGCTTTAAATCCTACCTTTGTTTAACTTAGTTTGATGCAAATATAAACAGTGGTTAGGGGGATGTGGAAAATGCGGTTTCAGTTACATCATACTGAGGTCATGATATTAATAGAGTTCCCAGCTTAGACCAGTTTGTTTTTATTTACAGCTGGAGACATGGAGATCTGATATACGAAGAGAGGACTTCACCTCTCTTTATGAAATCTGAATGAGACAGATTTTCAATACAGGAGCACGATTGGTATATTGGTTAGCTACAGCTGGCAGGGAAATGCAGTTTTATTCCCAATTTAAGGATGTATGTAAGTGGAATAATGTACTGTCAACATGTCAGTGAAAAAGATAAGAGAGTTATGTTGTTAGCCTTCCATATACAAAATGTCACTGTACTTTTTAGGAGATGCAGCACTGAGGGACTATGTATACACAAAAGGAAACCTGGAACAGATCATGCACCTTGGATCCATTACCTCATAGTAGCTGTGCACCATTATGTACATTACAGATGGTTGCTGTCTCTAGTTAAACAGTAGGTGTATTTAAAAAGGGATCCTGCTGGCCTTCAGAGGTTGTCTTAAGAGAGGTCTCCTCCACTTTGGAGGAAAGGGTCCCTCAGCCAGCAGCTCAACTTTCGAGGGACTTCTAGTGGTGTTTAGGTAAAAGGCTTCATGGCTGCTTATTTTATTACTGTCTGATATTAGATCACTGTTGTTTATTGCAGGTGGCTGCCTGGCAGGTGGGGAGTTAAGGAACTGTACGTGTGTGTGTGTTAGGGCAATGGTTTCCCCTTGTTAGGCGAGGTATCCCGTGTGCCAGTGTGTGTGTGTGCTGCGTGGCAGTTCATACAGCACTTATTGCTTCCAGGAACCTCAACAGCAAAATGTTTCCTGCACTTTGACACTGATGAAAAACAAATTTGTTATTTCCATTTTGGTGTTTTCGTGTTTGTTATAGAAGAAGTACTAAGCCTGTATTATTTCAGCACTATCTGTTCTCTTGGTTTCAGCACAGACAAAAATATTTCATCACTAAAGATAAATATTTTATATTTTAAAATACATTTAAATATTAATTTGATGAATATTCAAAGCCTATTTATTTGCATAACTAAACCAGAGACAATGGATTCAGACAAGATTAGCTGTTTGCTTCTGTAAAGCAGAAACTTTTCAAATAATTTTTTCTCTCTTTTTGCTTGGTGTGCTTTATTTAACCAATAGAATTTTTTTCTTGAAAAGATCTAGGTTTTAATAATAAGCCACATTTCACTGAAAATGAGTGACAAAGCTGGCATTCCCACAAATGACTGCCAATATATTATTTTTGTTTATGTGATCTTTCCAAAATAACCCAGCTCCCCTTTTTCTGTCACTATGCACATATTCTTCGGCAAAGTGCTTCAGAATGCTGCAAAATTAAAGCAGTTTTAGGACTTCTGACAATGCCAAAAGGCAAATAAGAACGTAAAAAGTATCCTCAGCATATAATTTAATTAAGGAATATCTTGAATAAATATACAAGAAGAAGAGCTAAAATCTATCCCATTAGAAAAGATGTCAAAATGTGTATCAATTGAGTTTGTAACCTTTGGAAAGCAGATAGTCTTTTTTTTTTTTTTTAATTTGGAAAGAACTTAATATATTTTCCTCACTACCAAAGAGTAAACAATAGTATGCACAGAAAGAAAGGCAGGTAATATGTCAGCTCTTGCAGCATGTACATCACCTAGTGGACATGCTTTGCATACTAAAGGGTGGGGATGGGATCTATCCTGCTAATGCATATTTTCTGCTCATGTTATCAAGTGTTAATCCTGGTGTGTGCTTTCCACACATGTGGAGCTGCACCCAGCAACTTGTGGCTCACCTGTCCCAGCCCTTGCCAAGCCCCGGAGAAGGGGCAGCATTTCTGCAACACAGCACTTCTTTATGTCTTTGCTGCTTTTCTTTGCAGGGGTCAAAGCAGCATTTAGCCTGTATTCCCAACTAAACCGAAAATGATTTTCTGAAGAAAGTGTATGCAACATTGGTGTAAACCTGCAGCAGACTCCATCCCATTGCAATCCTCTACACTGCTCAACCTACAAAATGTGTGCAAACAGACTAAGGGGAAAATGAAGCGTGGCCCACATGAATATGCAAAATACACTTGCAAATTAGAGGGAAAATTGGAAAGATATGGTTAAGGCAAAGGTTTGTGAGTTAAAGCTATCGATGATCCAGCTTAGCATTCTATCTGACTGGTTAGTTTTACACAAATATTTACTGCATCACTCCATCTAAATGAGAGCTTCTCAAGTGAATGCTGTGGTAGCTACCTACAGCCCTGATCTGGATGCCAAGGCCCAATCCAGCTTCAGCAGAAGCAAACAGCGAGATCCTTGTGCACTTCATGGATTCTGAAAGCAAGCTTTTGGAAGTGGAAAACACATTTGTAGAGGAACATCCCTGAAAAAACAGGGATGGACTTAACGTCTGAAGTGTGACTGGAAAAGTGTTTGAGGAGCTTGAGCTCTGGATGGGAACATGTGACAATATGTAACACTCTGAGCTGCAAGGCAGTGACAATTAAGAGGGACATACTTGTCTCTATTTTTAAACAGCAATGAGGTGAGTTGATATTTAAGTTCTCTTCCAAGAATTTCAGTGCAGATGACTGCCCATAGTATAATTATTCACAGTAAAGACTGAGCCATGTTTCAGCTCTGAACATTTGATCGGTCTCTGTACAATCAAAATATAGTCAGATTTGGACAGCCTAGCAGGATATTTCTGACTTTCATGTGCAACTATACTTTAACCAGCTTTTCTCTCACACAATGTCACACAGTGATACACAGTGTAAATCCTTCATATGTCAAATCAGACATGGCATCTACAGTCTGCAGAAAGAAATCTGCAGGGTGTAAAGTTACCAAGTATTTGTGAGGTCTACTGTGAGGCTGCATTTTTTTTTCCTTCCTGAAGCCTGAATTCATCTTCCGAAGAACACGTTTATTTTTCCTTTTTTTACACAAAAACCACATCTACATTCTCTGGGAAATAAATAGAGAAAATAAAAAGGTATGGATAAGAGAAGTTTGCAATAAGCCAGGCTTCAAGCATCAGCTTTACAATATAATGATAAGACTCAATGGTTACCATCTTTTGTTATTTAGGAATCACATCAATTCTCCCAGCATGTCTAAGAAAAATATAGTTACCATGAAGTAGTTGGCATTTAACACTCTCTACCACAATCCATTATCTGAGAAGGCTTTGTCCTTACTGGGAACAGTGAGAAATGTCATATAAGACGAGCCAGAGCTGGGAGTTTAAATAGGTGATTTCTGTATTTTTCTCATTATGAAATGAGACCACAGAAGCCTATAAACTTCATGGATATTAAATTGCTAATAGTTCAGATTAGATTTTCCAGAGTTTTTAAATCTAAGCTGATGCTCGTCCACTAATTTGAACAGTAATGCCTAGAAAGTTGATTGACCTTTTGGAGTGAATGTACACACCAAAGAGGAAGCATTGTAGGGTTTTTAAAAAAGCTGTAAAGTGAGAATTAGGAGTCAGTGTTCAGGCTGTGACACTTTATCAAAACACGGTCTGAGACCACTGGCAAACCTCTTCTTTATTTGTCACCTTACACATAGAACAATTGGAATAAAAGTATCATGCCACAAAGATTTTGAAACTGAAATTTCTAAGTCTGCTGAAGACAAAAGAAGCCTTATAAAGTTTGCTATCTTTAGATTATTTTTAAATATTTGAAGATACTTTTTAAAAGAGTCTCCCATAATTTTGGCTTTGAAATAGACCTCTGTAAAACAGATAGTTTTTAAATTAGAAATCAATGACAGACTTGTGGCTGCTCACCATCTTTGTAAATTGAAATCACAGTAGACCAAAACATGTCCTGATTTATGTAGTGTAGAACTGAATTTACTCCAAATTCAACCCTGGATTACAGGATACTGACCAGTTCATTAAAGCTCCATATCCTGAAATGTCTGCAGAAAAGGTAGCTTTATCCAGATAATAAAATATATTTTAAACATATTTTCAAAAATCAAACAAAATTTCAAAGCCAGCAACAGAGGCAAATACTGTTGTAAATATGCAGATAAATATAGATAAAAATGTTTCCCCCCTTTTGGAAATGTGTATGCCTTTATAATAAACACACAGAATGCTACTTTGCATTCAATATGTCTATTTAAAATTAAGTATTTGTAAATTTGCAAGATCAGGCCTATAGTGTATGTGTGTGTGCGTGCGTGTGTGTACGTGTATGTACAGGAATAAAGAAGGCAGCTTGATTAGAAGTTCTATTCCATGCTCACTCTTTTACTTAACATCTGACATTGGAAAAAATGAAGCTAAATGTTCCAGCATTTCTGACAGTTCCAATCCATTATCTGCAATCTGAAAAAAAAAAAAGTATGTTTTTACAGTGAAGCAAATGTAAGAAGTTTTTTTTTTTTTTTTTTTTTTGTGGAGACGCCTTCTTTATATGGTGACAACATGACAGCAGATATACCAGTTTGCTGTAGATTGTGTGACTGACAATAATATTCTCTGCAACATGTAGAAGGGAATAACTGATGAATCAGAAAATATATGGATGCCTACCGAAATGATTATGTAATGAAACACGAAGTCAAATGGTGGCATGCTTCTATTAATTGTAGATGATAGTAATTAATTTTCACTGCAGTTGTGATCATGTCGCTGCTTTCAGAAGAATCCAGAATCCCCTTCCAGGAAAGTGTGAAATTGCATCTGGGTTCTTCAAGCCATGAAAGACTATAAATTTCTTCTAAAATAAGAGAGGGAGGCCTTCCTTGATACTGTACTTTAGAAAGAGGAAAAAACAAAGGGAAAAAGAAAATGATAATTGTTTTCTCTAAGGCTATTATCTAATGCAAAAGCAAACAGTCTGACTGGAAATCAGCTAACAGAAGGGGATTAGAGAGTAGATCCGAGAGTGGCTTGATTTCTAGCACTGCTGTCTCTTCACACAGTGATGAGACACAGGCAGAGCAGCCAGGAGCTCTCCAGATGGCTAGAGAAAGTGTTTGTCTTGGGTTACTGCAGGGCAGTCTGGACTCTTAAAGCCGGGGAGGCATCATTAGGGAGCAAGTTAGATGTCCACCCAGTAAAAGCCAGCGAAAGAAAGAAAGAGTAGGCAGGCTGCCCGAGAGGGACCACGCTCGCCTATTGTTAACATATACTTGACCCCCACTAACCTCTTCACGACACAGATGTCTCCTACCTCTATCACCTCCCACTGCTTTAAGCCCTCCCCCCCTGCACCTGGGTAGCGGGGCCGGCCCGGCTGCCGGCAGTATGCTGCCTGCCTCGCGCGCTGCCTGCTAGCGGGAGCCGGGCGCAGCGAGCGGCGGCGGCGGCGCAGCCTCGGCCGGGCGGCGGGCTCGGCTCCGCACCGCTCCGCACCGCTCCGCACCGCTCCCCCGGCTCGGCTCGGCTTCGCCGCGGGCTCAGCTATGCGTCGGCTGCTCGGGGACAGGCAGAGACCCCGCCACTGACAGCGGCCGCTCCCTGCGCTCCACATCACGTTTGTCTGAGGCGGCGGCGGCGGCGGCGGCGACAGCAGCAAGGAGAAGGACCTGGGCATTAACTATCTCGACTTGGAGACTTTGCTTTATTTTTGGTTCTTGTCCTTTCTCGTGGAACCAGTAGTCTCTCTCGAGCTGATCCTCCTTTAAAAAAAAAAAAAAAAGAGCGAGAGAGGGTGGTGGGGGGTGGGGGGGAAGAGCAGCTGGAGTTTCTCCTCAGCTCGTTTTGACTTTTGTGGACGTGGATCATCTGGACTGGGAAGGGAAGCCGCGCGGCGCTGCTCTCCCCTTTCCCACCCCCTCGCCCCTCCAGCAGCCTGGGCTGCCGTCTCTCCCCCGAGCAGGACGGGAACTTTTATTTGCAGCTCGCAGCCCGTGGCGAATGGTGGGCATCTCCGGTCCTCTGCAGTGTGAGTACGGGCGCGGGCAGGGCGCGCCGGGGCGGGGGGAGCCCGAGCCCCTTTTCTTTCCCTTTCTCCTCTCCCGCAGGGCTCCCCGGGCTATGAGGGGCTCCCGTGGCTGTAACTAACCCAGGCGGACCGGGGCTGCTGCTGTGCCCGGGCCAGGTTAGCGCTGCATGCAGCCTTACACGCTCTGTCCCCGGCTTACAAACTAGCACCCCGGATACTGCTCAAGAGCTCATGAAACCAAATAACCCAGTTTTGGCAGAAAATAACCCTCCCAGGCATATATTATAACAAAGCGTCAGATTTCTGTCTGGATTTAGGACTTGCCTTTTTCCTTCCTGCCTCCCCTCTCTCCAGGCTCTAGCGCTGGCCAGTATGAGTTGGAGTGGCTGAAATATTTCTGATGGGATTGTTTTGTTTCTCTTGTTGTCTCACTGCAATCATAGGTTTGTGCAGCACTGGCAACATCTTTTCGGACTATTTCGAAAGAAATATTTTAGGCGGTGCATGTCTCCTTTAGCTGCACCGCGGTTTTGCAAATAGCTTGTTTACTAAAACGATAGGATAACGTTAGGGATTGCATTTCCGAAACTGCCATACACTGTAACTGTGTCATCTCCTCTGGCTGTGCTGAAGGGTTCGATTCCATAAATTCGCAACAGACCATTGATAAGGCAGATTGGAAGGATGAAAACCACATTCCCGGCCATTTAGACAAGCCTTTCACTTTTGCGGAGTTCGAGTCCTTTTGTTAGTGCCAAAGTTGAGAAATTTGGTTTAGTGCAGGGAAGGATTTGCCACCCTAGCAGGAGCACCCATGACTCCGTTTCAGAAGTAATTTATAGCGACCTAGTTGTCGTTCTTGTACACCGCTCCCCTAGATGTTAGAGAGAAACCGAAAGTAACTAATCGGACGCGGCTCTTAAATAGTTTATGCTGTAACCAGGGGCTAAAATGTTGCTTTCCTCAGTTCACTGATAAGTTTAAAGGAGCGCGAGGGTATGGGGAGCCGAAGCAGCCTCCCCCTCCGGCCCCCAGGTTGCAGCCGGAGCCGGGCGCGGCGGGACCGCCCTGCCCGACCGCAGCCGGAGGCTCTCCGGCGTCGCCGCTGTGGGGAACAGACACCTCGAAGCCGCTCGGGTTTCTCTGGGAGAACAGCCCTCCATCTTCCGATCCGCAGGAGGCTCTGTCCGCCACCCCCTCTTACCTCTGCCATGCCCTAAATCACGGCAGGGAGACGATCCGTCTCTCGCAGCCGCCCGGCCGTGACGCCCGGGAGCCAGCAGCTCCCGCCCCGCAGATAGCTCAGGAGCGGGCTGCGATCTGCTGAATCCGCGGCAGCAAGTCTGACCGAAAGAGCTGCTTAACTTTTCCACTGACAGTCACAGCCGGGAGGGAAGCGCCTGCCTTCGCCTGCCTTCGCGGCCCCAAGGTGCGCTGTGCGCCCGCCTGTGCGGGCAACGCTGAACGCGGCGAGGGCACAGCACGGCGCGGCAAGGGCTGGCCAAGAATGGGTATATGTCTCTTAAAATCAGCCTGCGGGAGCTGCCGGCTGCCTCTGGGAAAGCAGCAAGTGCCAAACGCTTGGCTATTGGCGTAGCCCTGGCTAACTAGAAGAATGTCTTGTGAGTCTTGGTATGTACAGCCAAGCGTTTGCTCCAGCAAGTACTCCTGTGCTTAATGTAATGCTGACCCCTTTAACTTTTAACATCGCTTCTCCTAATTAATCTGTTCAGGCCCCAGACTTAAATGGCTGTCCACAGCTGCTGCAAATTGATTTATCCCCTGATGGTGGTCCGAGTTGCTGACCAAAGCAGGATTTTTTTCTCCTCCCCATTTTTAGTCTACTAATCTATTTTGACTTATTTCCTACTTACAGTAATGCTTAAATGCTTTTTGAAGGACTTAGAAAATATCTTCCATAGACATGTAACTAGAAACATAATTATTGTATTTGTAAACACAATATGTTAGGGCTAAGGGTGAGTATAATTACACCCTTGAAGCCTTACATTTCCGTCTTAATTTCTGCATCCTGACAGATGCAATGGAAAGTTTAAATAAGCAACTTTGTTAACTGCAGTTTGAGGCAAGACGTGAAAGACGATTTTAGAGTTGAATTCTATTGTCCAGATTTTCTGTTTAGCTTTTCTGTTAACGGCTTAGTGAATCTGGATAGCCGAGAGGATTGAAACTGGTTTCTAATGGTTGTTAAAGCTGATGCTTGACCTTTCCATGGGAAGTCTGAAAACCTCATTCAGTTTATTCTGGGCTGATTTCCTTAGGAAATTCAATATGATCAGGGAATTTCCTTCAGCTCAGCTGAATGGTAAAAAAGTTACTCCATCTTGTTTATGCATTCTGGTTTTAGCACTAGGTGTTTCTGTGTCTCCCCTTCAATAGGAAGATAATAGGAAAAGACATGAGTATGGCTCATTCATAACTATACAGTCCCTGAAAATACGAAATTGGCAAGGGCTTTGTTAGGTGTGAGATTCATTGCAGAGTTGCTGCAAAGGTTTTCAATTGGGAACTTACAATAACTATGTTTGATAATTGATAACTTTCTTAAGGTCAGTTTCATCATATCTGAACCTTCAGTATAATTGCTACTGTTTTCAATTAATGAGTCATTTTCCGTCGTTGTCATGGGAAGCTCAACTGCATCAATGCAAGAAAATGCCAAACTCCACTAAAAATCCAACAGACTCTTGAATCCATTTGTGACTCTGGCAAGCTGGAGCCAGGCAAGGGGTACAAGAGATGATAGCAGGACTTCTTTCTGTCCTGTGCTTGCAGAAGGGTGAGCGGCTGGGTTCTTGAGCCATGAGCATGCTGTAGGGAGACAAGAACCATTCTGTTTGTAATGGAATGCAGACAGCAGTGTTAGGTCACTGCTTCCTGGCAACTGCTGCACAAGTTGTTTTTCTTCAAAGGCTTTGAGCTTTTAAATAGTTTCCAAAATCTTTTTAAGTAAAACGCTGCCTTCTACCATTTTTGACCACCTTAACATTAACTTGTTTCGTGCCTAACTAATGGACCAGTAAAACATCACACAGTATCTCTCATCTGTGTATGCTTAACACTATGTATGCCTGTATGCACATGGAGTTTTATACAGGGAGTATTGTTTTTGGAATAATGGGGGAGAAAAATAGCTCCACCTGGAGTGCTGGTCAGTGGATAGTCAGTTCAGGACATTCTTCCCTGTCAAATCCTGTTTCTCACTTCTCTGAAACGAACTTCAGACGACAGGCGTTTAATGTGAAGCTCGCCTCACTGAGGTACTGTGCAGACTGCAAACTCCTCATTGCCAGACACTTTGGGTGAAATAGGCATCTGCAGTGTTTGCATTGGGGGTGATGGGAGAATGGGCTTGCAATTGTCATTTTCAACTTTCAAATCCACTTGCCACAGTCCATTACTGTTAAATCTTTAGCTAGTTGAATAAGGATATCAGTATGTTGCTATTGCAGGAGCTTCAGACTTTTTAGACAGGGGGGTGGAGGAGGTCTTGTTCTTTGTTCTGCAGAAACTTAAGTTGTCATGCAGAGATCAAGAAGACTTAATAGCTGAAATAAAACATGAATTTGCTGGTCTGAAGAGGGCATTTCTCATGGCTTGGCTAAAGAAATGTGAAAAGATAATTATTTTAATCTGAATACATTACGAAAAACTTGATCCATGTAGTTTGATCCATGCTCTTTTTCATACAGCCTTTAACACAACCTACAATATGTAAGAAGTTGAAACTGACACTGTATTTAGTATAAGTAATGAGAGTGTAAAACATTAAAACATTGGCTTCCAGGTTACATTGTCTTTGTGATGTTTCACATCAGAGCTCTAAACCAGCTGGTTTAAAAACTGAACTTTTAAGGCAATGGATCTTGGTTTTCCACATAGATGTTCCTTTTTAAAGACTTGCTTTTAAAATGCAGTTATCCTGTTCTTACTATAAACTTTATTACTTTAATATATGGTAGCACAAATACATCAGGAAGTAGCAGACTGTGGTTTTGTGGATAAAGAAAAATGAACAGCAGACATAAAATCAAAGTCTGTTCTATCCTGTTCTTTAAAAGCTTTTTTTTATTTCCTTCCCTCCAAATTTTCATCTGAAAAACAATGACTTCCATCTTCATTTTTTTCTGCCATCGATATGAAAGTTTCCAAATGACGTTTAGACAACAGTGGACATTTTATTAAAGTAAACATTAGTTCAGTATAATGGAGGTAATTGTAAGTGATAAGAGCAGAGCAGGTTATCTGTGTGTTGTTTAAACAGAAGGAGCTATTTTGCACCATTTCCAGTAGCCATCTGTAGAGGAGAAGGGTTTGCACCTGTCTGTCCACACTAATTATAGATTAGGTCCAAAGAAATGAAATTTGAGTAGCTTTTCTTTTAATGAAATCCATGGTGATTTTATTGTAAATGTGTTTTGTGTACAGACAGTGATGGTTTGTCTGTGAGTAAAATAAATTGCTGTATAGATGTTACGTACTTGTAGTTGTAAAGCAGGATACTGCTGCATTAACAAAGGTCCTGAATAAAAATGCAGTGCTTCATTTAAGTCCTAGGCTTCAGTGATGTCTTTAGGTAGGCTTAATCAAAAAGGTTCACTGTAGGCACAGTTATTTAGGGCTATGTTTCAGGGTAGACTTTTCAGTTATCATCACTTTCATGTCAATGTACTGGCATGTAGGTGGTCCTTTGCCTGAAATATGAGGCAAAAATGTTTTCATGTTAAATATGTACACATATACATGCGGACTGTATCAGAAATAGTTTCCTCTGGTTTAACCTATATTATTTAAAAAAAGTGGAAAGAGTGAGAAACACATTCTGAAGTAAAAGGTCACATGAATTTCTACCACATCTGTTTATAGTAATTATGAACATAAT
This sequence comes from Chloebia gouldiae, assembly GCA_003676055.1. Lineage (NCBI taxonomy): Eukaryota > Metazoa > Chordata > Aves > Passeriformes > Passeridae > Chloebia > Chloebia gouldiae. The sequence goes on along the minus strand of QUSF01000001.1, from coordinate 45,197,210 downwards.
TAACATAAGAATTACAAGTGAGGTAATGACAAGCTGAGCTATGAGATATTATACCATAATAGTCATATGTTGGAATTCTCACATTATAGCACACTAGAATTCACATATTCAATGCAAGAAAGAAAATGTTAGATTTTTATCTCTTTTAATGCTTCAAAAGTTATCTGCCTGGGGCAGATGGACTTTCCGCTTTAGAGGAAGGTAACCCATTATTACAAGAGAGTCAGTTGAAATTAAGATTTCTAGCCTGCAGCTTGGACTTTGAGACAGCTGTGCTTATGGAACGCCACTTCTGTTACACATTTGTATTCTGATTATATTTATTTTATTAATGCACAATGTTTTATTTTTAAATGTGTTTTCACAGCAAACTGCTTACATTAGGAAGGACCCTGGATTAGTTTTTTTTTTTTTAGAGTTTTGTGATTTGAGTAATAGAAGTATGGTCAACATAGATATAAGATGCACATGGTGGCCCTGAAAGATGAGAATCTGGCTGATCCTAAATTAGTTCCTAAATCATGGAATATGTCAAGGAAAAGCTCTGTAACAGAAATACCAAAAAAGAGCAGTCTCTAATTTGTGTGTAATAGTTTGAAATAATATATGCAGAAAGAAATCTCTGTATTACCTTGCAGGTTGAATTAATTGAAAAGTCACTTTTCTTTAGAAATGCGTAGAATATGCCATTATGTTTAGGAGCTAAGGTTTCAAACAAGTTGACTAACTTTTGTAATATGACCTGTCTGATTACCTCCAAATACGGTTGTCACGCAACTGACAACTGGAGGAAGTTCAGGGAGAAGTGGCCCTTCTTCAGGGTAAAAATACTGGCTGAGGAATGCATAGTAAATTTGACATGTGAAAATCAGTTTGCCTTCACTGAAAAAATCAAGGTCCTGGTTTTGCAATAGGAACATTTGGCCAACTGCTGTCTTTCCAAGGCTAAACATATAGAGTGGTTTATGAAAAAAGAAATATTACCTTGTGCTATGTCTCAGTGATACCAAGAGGTTTTCACATTATTGGATTAGTGGAGGATTTGTGACAGACCCCTTTTTTATCTGACATTCATTGCAGTGACATGATTTTCACACACATGCCCTTCCCCCATCTAGGTTCTGGTTTTCACTTTGTATTATGTGTCAAATTCCCTTTATTCCTTTTCTTGTGGTATAAACTACTATCTTGGACGAGTGATTTTGGAAGGAGTTTTGCACTGAACAATGCCAGTCTCATTTCAGTGTGCTGTCATTTTCCTCCTCCCTCCTTCGTGCAATGGAAATGTGTTTCCTAACAAAAAAGTGTTGATTCCCAGGGAGAAACATTTTAGAAACTTTAAACCTGGGCTCATAGAGTGCTTGGTGCTGGCATAGCTATTCTGCCGGCTGGCTGCACTTACGGTAGGCAGGCCAGGCCACTTTGCTGTCCCCCCTTTCCATGCTTCGTGCTAACCCTGTGCTCTTGGATGAATCCCGACAAAAGAGCCCCTCAGTTTTCACAGAGCCCGAGTTGTGAAATAGAGAGACCTGTTTCTCCTTATCGCTCATTCTCTGGTGAATGATGCCACCACTTTGTAGCAGCAGTGCTGTGTTCAGGCTCTTATGCCAATGGTGACCATGATCAGGCTGGATTAGGTAGGGACTTGGCCAAACTGGGTAGAGTCTGTGATGACCGTACCGGGCCAGCGGCCGCCGTGCTCCGTGCGGGAATTAGGCACGGTCTGCGAGGAGGTAGCCGGGCTGCAGCAGTAGGCATGGCCTGCGAGATCAGAGCCGGGCTGCAGGCAGTCACAGGGACGATCGCCTTAGTGGGGGTGGTGGCGGCGACCTCCGGCAGAGGAGCCTTGGGGAGCCAGCGCTGCGCGACCCCGGCGGGGTCCTTATCCTGGAGCGGCGCTGGGCAAGTCCCAGGGCCGGCCGCCGGCCACAGGGCAGGCACACGCGGACCTGGGCACCGCCGCCTTCTCCCGCGGTGGGCGGCGCGGAGGTGGCGCCTCTCCTCGCGCCGGGCGCGGCCTCCCCGGGGACCCCGGCCGGCTCCAGCCGCGCTCCGGCCCCGCACATCCTCCGGCCGCCATCTGCGCCGCGCTGATACCGTAATCGCCCCGATGCACGCCGCCGTGCCGCTGCCCCCGCGCCGGCGGGGCCGCGGAGCCGCGCTGCTCCGTCCCCGCGCCGCAGATAAGCCGCGGGGCGCGTGAGGCGCACAAAGCGCGGGCCGCGCCGGCGCCGCCTCGGCCCTCCCGCCGCCGGAAGGTAAAATCCCACCCGCGGGCGGCGGAGGGGCGGGCGGGGGACGCCCCTCGCCGCCTCGCGCCGCCCGGTCCGGCCTGGCCCGGCACGGCCGCCTCGGCGCTGCGCAAGTCGATAGGCGCAGGGAGAAGTGAAGATGTAGCCACTCATTATCTGCCCCCGGGGCGGGCGGGGGACGGGATCTGCCTTTTGTTGTGGTGCCTCCCCCCGCCCCGGGCAGGGGCTCGCCTGCCGCGCTGGCCGCGGGCAGGGAGGAGGTGGCCGCAGAACAAAGGTGGTGACTGAGGGACCCCGCTTCAAACACAGCCCAGAGGAACAGAGAGGGCCATGTCTGGGTGTCTGCGGGACGGGGTGGAGGGGTGCCTAGGGGGTGACAGCCTCGTCCTGTCATGCCCGGGCACCCACCGCTCACTCCTGGCGTGGTTTCAATGAAGGCTCCTAACTTCCAAAATTCCCGAAGGGGATGACACCAAGCTTCAGGAAAAGTGCCCTGTTTGCTCTTTCTGTTTTGTTGTTTTGGGTGGACTTCTGGTGGTGCTTTTTAAGTTCTCTTACAGATTAAAATGAATTGCATGCTCAGTGTGTGCACACACGGTGCTTTAGAGAACGGCTTTAAACAATTTCCTTTATATTTAAAAGTTTGAAATATTTATACTGCCGTTTCACTTTGTCAAGTGTTTGCACAGATAGATATATAGATATGATCTGGTAACTAAAAGCCTAATTAAAATTTGTTTAAAGCCAGGGGGGCATGTATTCTTGTTGACAGCAGCAGATCGATAGGGTAAGACAATAGAGCCCCATTATTTTACTTCCATTGACTGAACATATTGACATTTCAGGTTTGCGATTGCCTCAGTGAGCATGATGAAACACTGAAATTCATGAACCAACTGTCTGGAGTGGCACATATATTACTGTATGTCATCTCTGCCTTCAGGTTACCTTATCACTGAAGCAGAATGGTAATGGATGGCAGCAGAGTACTTCAGGGGGGTGAGGGCTCTATCAGTTAAGAAGCTGACACGTAGCAGGTTTCAGGAGTATCTTTAATTACACCTAGAATTATGTACAAAGGAAGATGGTTCTTGTTACCCGCTGCTGTACTTCAGAGTTTACAGGCTCAGAAGCAGACGGGATAACAAGGTACTTATGTGTTTTTTTTTTATATACAAGACTTGATACCTTTAACTTTTGCTGGAGCCCAAGGATTTCTGGTTGTGCTGTTTGCATGCTCTCCATGTTCACCAATGACAGCATCTCAACCCAGTCTTGATGCTCAAGTTCCAGAGCATCTGCTAGACCTTCTCCCAGTCTGAAGACTGCAAAGGAAACAAAGAACAACTTTGAAATAAATAAATGCCCTTTGAGTTTCTCTCCCCTCTACATGTTCAAACAACAGTGCTTGGGGAATTCAGTACAGTGAGACTATAGCGGAATGAAACATACATGCATATATGTATATATATATACACATACACACACACATTTTTTCCTTGCTATAAGCACCATAAAAAGAAATGTCTGTGCAATATGTGCATATGAATGCATAATTGTATATATCAGTTTATATGATTGCATATAAATGCATATATAAAGAAGACCCCTGTCTGCAGAGCATGCAATGTGTTTATTATTTCAGAGGCTTTCACATCATCTTTAATATCTAGCTGACTGTAGAATGAAACCCATCAAGACAGTGCAGGGATAGAGACTGAAGTTAATTTAAAGCAGACAAAGAGCAAATACAGAAGAGCCATTATGATTTAACTAATTTTTAAAAGTAAGTGGACTGAAAATAGAAAATATATTTTGTGTGCCATCTACTCAGCAATTGTTGCCATCAGGTGGACTGCCGATGCCCTTTAAGATGGTAAAAAGAAAACTAGTCCTTTATACCATTTTCCTGAAAATGTTAGGTTTCTGTTTGATCAGCAGGTGCTGTTGAGATGAAAGCCATGTGTAAATTTTCAGAAGGCCAAAAGTGTCAATTCAGAAAAGGAAAGTGATAAGAGAAAATGCAATCAGTTTTCCTGTTTTCAATTTGTGCAGGATTTGAAGAGCTGTTTTGTTAAACTGCTACATCTGCTCCAATATGAATATTGAACTACTTCCACTAAAAATAACACCCTATAATTTGGAAGCCATTGCAATCTTTTGTTAATGCAAGTGGGTTATTTGAAAAAAAAATCTATTCTGAAAAATCTCCTGCCTAATGTGCATTTTTGTTTATCGGCACTTTTATCTTCAGCAGATAAAATGGCATTATGCAATTAGGACCATATCTATTTGAACTGGAAAAATGACACTGGATAGCTGAATGCCACTATGTTGGTAAAAGGATTTAACTCATACTTTTGAAATAATTTTATTAATAAACTATGATTGTATCTTAAAATGACATGTGGCTGTTTCCCATTGCAGCAGTACAGCTTTTCTTACTACTGAGCACCCTGAGCAATGTAAAGGATGTTCAGTATAGGACACAACTTTCTTTGGCTTGTTTCATTCCTGATACACCTGCAAATCTTAAGTTTAGGCTCAAAAAGGACATTCTAGTTAATGGGGATTTTGGAGTAACTTTTTCCATGGTAAATGAAATGATAGAGTCATATTTGAATGCATATATACAAAAATATTCATGGTTGTGGAGCTGCTAATCCAAGTTGATTCTTTGACTTGGAAAGCATGGTATTGGTAGAGCATACATTTTCTATCATAAGCATCTCTGGAGAACATAACACTTGCTTCTTAATCAAAAAAAATCAACAAAAAAACTCAATAATGAGCTAATGGAAAAGATACGTGTTAATTTTTTAAAATAAGGATCTAAATGAAGAAGGGGTAATTCACTGTTAAATCTATGGAGCTCTGTGTTAATCTGTGGAGCTACTACTTAATGTGAGTAAGCGTGCAGAATAGAATGAGAGTTTTTATTGATTTATTTCAACGTAGCGAATTACTTGGTTTTAATATTGGAATGGGTTTTAGCTGTTGAATTCTAATCTAATCTAGTAGTCAGGAACTAAATTTTTTGGTAGGTGTCTGCATGGGAAAGGGCCTTGCTGATGCTTCTGTTTGGCTTTACAATTGTATTTATACACTTTCGACCTTTAGGGATTTACAGACCTTTTAGTGATCTACAGATCAGAAATAATTAAAATTCAATAAACTGAAGTTTAAATATAGAATGGATTCTGTGTGAGATCCGTGCATGTGGTAGGTTGTCTAGAACTCTGTGCCATGTCTACTTCATAGTTTGTATTCCCCAGCATAACTGTGTGCACACATGTGCATAAATTTATATTGACTGACAGAGGGATAATTATTTATACAGATTTTATCCAAAACTCTGTGCTCTCCTGAAACATAATAAAAAGCCTCCCTCCCCAGAAGAGTGTTTACATCCCCTGACAGTCACTAGATTCAAATCTTCTCAACATGAAAGTTGTTTCCTTTCCTCCAAACCTCCTTTTCCCCAACAAAGCTAACCCTGTTAAACCTCACCTTCTGTGGGATGTATACATAGTTATAGACATATGTACGAGAAGTAAATATTACGGAAAACATGGCCGATTGGGGCAAAATGTCTGTAGCCTTAAATAGCTGGTGATATCTGCCAACAGCAGGAGCGGCGCTGAGGAGGCCCTACCTCGGCTGACCCGGGCTGTGAGAGCCTTGGGGAGCCTCGTGTTCGTGCTCAGTGCCCGAGTGGGGCTTTCTGCTCGCAGATACTGCCGAGCGAACGCTCTGGCGCAGTGTGTGAGAGCACAGACTGCCTACCTGGAGAGCTTTGAAACCAAGGAGCTTTTTACTTTGGTTGTTGGATTTTCTGGTACTTTGCACAGGGCTTGGGGTAGAGCCCAGCCCCAAAAGAAAGATTATAGCTGCATGCAGGGTGTCCAGATTTTCTTATCTAAGTGTTCTGAACACATTCATGGGAGTGTTCTGTTTTCTTAATCTTTGCCAGAAATGCTGCATACAGTTTTGCTGTTCCCGTTGAATTGTTGCCATATTTAACTCCACGGTTGCAAATGGAAATGTGAATGCTTTAATGTCCTCCCCTGTTTTCTGTAACACATTTTGGGATGCCTGGAAAGGGAAGGCATCCTAGGTACTCAAAAGTATTTCAGAATACACGAAAAGAATTTAATTGAAGTTCTGAAACTTGGGTTTGTTTATATGTAGTTTTTGGGCATGTGATATGGTGACTTATTTAAGGAATATATTTTTATACTCAGTATTATTTATTGAATGTAATGTTCATGAAAGTACAGTTGTGTTGTACAGAACTGTTCAGCAACAACATTCCTGCATGATCCCATATTGTAACATTGATTTGGGATCCTCATGGGATAGCTCATGATGCTTTAAATAATTTTGGAAGGCATTTGATTCATTGCCATTTTTATGTCTATCAAGACAGGTATACTCTGGTGCTTACAGTAAAGTAAATGTGCAAAGTTCATGGAGGATAGATACTAGGTTCTTTTGGAAATTAGGTTGCAGTATGGAAAGACAGAAGACTCCACCTAGTGGAGTGGAATTAATATGCACATGGTGGCAGGCAGCGGTGTGTAATAAAATAGGTAACATTTATGGAGAGCCAAGTTGCTACAGAGAGTAAAGCCCAGGAATTCAGACAAGCATTTGAGGTGATGGTTGTATGACCATTAGAAATCGTAACAGGCTGTAGTTACTTTTGGAGCTCTAGGAGGTTTATGTATGTCTGCCATGTTGGGTGTTAATATGCAGTTTGCATAAGTACTAGGCATTACCACTAGCTTTTTTTCTTTTGTGGTGCCTTTTATTTAGAGATCTGTTGTCTACATTTTTTAATTTCTGATGGTGACCCCTTCAGGAGCCCCTTTTGATTGTGGCCCAGGTGTCATTTTAAATACCTCGGGGAAAAAAAAAAAAAAAAAAAAAAAGGACCAACAATTTAGGTCCCAAAAAATCGCCACTTTTTCCTCACAACTGCTTATTTTTCAGACTACCTTTTCTGGTTTTTGCTTCTTTTACTTCAGTAATGACAGTATCAGAATGTTGGTTCTGCATGTTACCATGATAGGTTGTGTGGCATGTTGACTAAGTCTGTGTGTACTTTCTGGGAGTCACAAGGTTTAACAAACTCTCTGATGAAGCATCAGATTGTATGGGGTTTTGTGCCTGTGCTTTACTGTCCCATTGGTTTGGTCACGTTAGGCTACTGGGATGTAATAAAAAGAATTTTAAAGCTCGGATGTGAGTGAACATCCATCCTGTGCAGCTAAGATATTGGCCTGATATCCTCTTGGAAAATTAATTCTAACATGGAATCACACATGTATTGGACAAGTTCAGGAAGAGAACTCCCCAAGACCAGCTCAGGCTTTGACAGTGAGAGTGAAGCTATTGCCAGAAAATGGGATGATTAGGGTGCAACAGAGGAGACAGAATGATGCAAAGGATATTTGGGAAGAGTGCTCCAAAGGAGTTCTTCCAATGAAATCCAGGTGGGGTTTGTTGCCAGAGCCATTAAAGCATAATGGTGCCAGAAAAAGCTGCCAACAAATGTGGGAATAATGGCACCTAAGGGTGTGCTGTCAATGGATGGTATCGCCAGGATGATTTTTTATTTTATTTTAATGGTGACATTGCTAAAAGTATTTAAGGGTAATGTTATAGGAAGTGTTTTAGTGAGTGAAGTCACTGAGTTCCAGGAACCATTAAGCAAAACCTGTTTCATGACTCTACTATTTATTATTTTAAAGCTTGATGGCAAACCACTTGATGCTGGAAAAGCAAGCTGCAACCTGTATTAAAGTATGCTGCAGGTGGACAAGGAAAACATCCTATTGAACTGAATAGCCCAAGGTAGTTTCTGAATGTTGTACACATTTCATGTGCACCATGATAAATTAATGCAACTCTATGCATCAGCAGAGCTTGTAAACATTGAATTAAATACTGGAGCTCAGACCTTACATGGTATTCCCATACCTAGTTCTCACTGAAGACAGTGTTTCTTTAGTTAAAATGCCAGTCTGAGGAGCTGAGGCCTCAGGCTTTCTGTGCTCCCATCTCACCTCCATGATCTTGAGAATACTTTTTTAAGACTGGTTCTCAGACTTAGATCTCTCATTAATAAAATGGGCTATCTCAGGTCTCAGTGTAAAGCAAGGACATTCTTTTTGAATTGTAAATCACAGGCTTATCTGACAAGACTTCCATATAAAGGAGAGAAAAAACCTATTCCTTCCATAATAATGCTTGCAGATTCCTATTGAGTCCATTGGTCCAGGATTCTCAACTTGTGTATACCAAGATGTGTTTTAAATTGTGTTTAAGCCAGCTGCCTGCTCCAGACTTCTTCCAGAGGTGTTCACAGCTACAGTAAATACCAGCTACAGTAGTTAGAAAAGGGGAATCAGTGTGTAATTTCCCTTCCACTTGCTCGGATTTATTGGTCCCATTCTCTTCACCTGGGGAGCCTCTGACATGAATTTTCTTTTTTTTGTTTGTTTGTTTGTTTGTTAATTTGTTTTTAAATCCAGGCCACTATTTCACTCTCTCTACAGAGCTATTATTGGCCACTATTGTTTTTATTATTCCATGGCTTCTCTGGGAAGAGAAGGATGGGCAGGACCTCAGTGACATTGCCAGAGCAAGTCATCAGTGGCCATGTCTGCCCCTTAGGAGGTCACAGGAAACAGGTGGCTCTGTTAATTGTCCTTACTCCCAACTCTTGTCCTTCCTGGAGGGAATTTAGAAGTGGTCAGGAAGTGTCAGGCCTACTGTGTCCCCCCAGGTTTGCTACTTCAGGCATTCATAATTTGAGGTATGTGCCAAGAAAAGGAGACTGTATGGGAATCCTTACTGTCCTTTTTAAGCTGAGTGGCTACCTGGCTGGGAGGGCAGAATGCTTTTGCTGCAGAGTATGTTTTGGATTGCAGCTGGAACCCAGCAAAATAAGAAATAATTATATGAAAAATAAAGCATTTCCCTCTCATACGCTGTTTTCTTTCTTTCAAGATAGTCATAAAAAGTACTAGGTAAGCAAACTACAAAAACTCAAGAGATGCATGAAATATTTCTGGAAACTATGATCCACTTTTATCTGGTGAGTTGAGGGTGGAAAATGTCAGTGTATTTTCTGCTTAGGCAAGTTTTAATTGTCTTTGTTGCTACTGCACCATCAGTAGTCATGGATCTCTAAATGGCACTCAGTCCCATGCTTTGGAAAATCATTTAGGGTCTTGCTTCTTTATACGAGCTTCTTGTTAACAGCTTGCTTGATTTTTTTAGCAGTGAAGGTGCACAGCATTGCTGAATATCTCACTGCCAATGTGGCACCCAGTGCTGTAAGCCAGATTTTGAATTACCAGTAATGTTTCTATAAAATGTCTTTTGGAAAGTATTCACTCACCTTGGAAGTGATGTGAATTGAGTAATAAATATACTAATTATTTATCAGCCATATGCATTTGGGGTGAAAACTCTGAGCTTCTGCTAAGGTGTACTCTTGATATTACTGAGACTACTTGGCTAAATAAGGTGGGCTGTAGGATTATGTGGTTGGTGAATCACACTGGTTTCTGAATCACTCTTAGAAAATACCATCCTGAAATGCTAGCAGATAATGAACACATTGTGCTTGGACTGGTACATTATTTAAAGAATAGCATTTTAAAGTAGAATATTTTGTAAAATGTTAGTTTAAGAACCATTTTGCAATTTACTTCCATCAAACCCATTGTACCAGGAAAAATACCTCCTTCAGAAGGGAAAAGGTGTCAGTATTGTGGAAAAATATCTGATTTTTATCCTGCTATTTGCTATTTAAGCTCCCTTCTTTTCAGTGCAAGGAGATCAGCTGACAACAGCAGCAACCAAATCATGTTTGCAGCTGGGCAATTACAGTAGACCCTAAGATCTGCAACTGTCAACCATGAACGCAGATGCCTTCAAAGTTCTGTTTTTCTTCCGTGTGGAAGTCGTTGGCATGGAACAGATGCCTTCATTTTGGAGAAACCAACCGCTGGATATAATTGGTTCTCTCTTGTCTTGTCCTCTAGGGACAGTCTCTCGCAGATGAAATTAGATGAGAGAGAAAAAAAAAATACACAGGCACACACGTTTGCACATGACATGAAGCAGGAGTTTTCAGGATCCCTCTCTGTTTTGTCACGTGGAACTGTTTTCAGCTGGAAGATTTCATTCCATTTTTAGCACTCTACACACACACATGATGATTCTATATGAAAAACATGCAAATGAAAATATGTATCTGGCCAAAGTTTATTATTAATCTAGGCATGCTTGTTTAGAAATAAGACAAGCATATCCATCCCATATTACTTTAGTGTTAAATGTTGACTTCTGTGATATCTATCAGTGCTGCAGTCTCAAATTTAAAGTTAAGTCTCAGATGAGACAAGATGCTTTAAAAACTGTTTTGTTGCAGTTTTGGAATCAAAGTATTTTTATCAAATTATTTGGTATTGGTTAACATGGGAGGAAAAAAGCAAGTAGCAGACTTCAAAATTCACCTAGCATTACAGGCATTCAATTAAGAAAGCTTCTTTACAGGAACTTGGGCAGAGTTAGTCTGATGGACACCTGTGATGTGCCATTTCTGGGAGCTCTGTGGTAGGGTACTGAAGTTACTGAAGTTACTATGTCCTCTTACTGCACTGAAAATGAAATGATGGCAAATGGACTTACAGGCTATAGCAGAGAAGGAGAATCTGCCTACATTGTGCCTGTCAAAGGGTTTCTGTCATCCCCTCTCTGCCCCAGTGTAAGAACTATCAAACCATTGTGGTTTGTGTTACTTAGTTATACTCTTAAAATAAATTTATACCAACTTTAGATTACCTTATTAAGCTCAGTTGTGAACTGTGACAGTCAGGCAGTGCTGTGTATTCTTGGGTAGACTGGGTACATCCAGGAGGAGGGTGCAGCAGGGATGGGGGGCTGCCAGGAAGTAAAACTGCCATTGCCGGTACCCAAGACTCTAGAGGCCTCATCTCTGAATGCCTCTTGTTTATTAAGTTTTATTTCCTGGTAGAAGTTGGGGTTTTTGGTTTTGGTTGTGGTTGTTTTTTAAAATTTTAATAGATTTTGCAGTTTGAGATATCAGTCTCTATTTTACATGATGCATTTGCTACTGCTGTAATAGTAACGTCAGCAGCAGTGAAAACTGTCAGGAGTTACCTTGGTCCTGCCTGGGTAGAGTTGGTAAAGGAAGTCGGCAGTTTAGACACTTGATGTAGCTGGATAGCTGCCGTGTGCTGTGCTCCTTTGTTTCCTGCTAACCCCCGGGAGCTGTGTGGGTGGATGGACTTTCAGCAGGTAGAAGGAAGCCCCAGGTAAACTTGTTTTTGAACTGATGACTCTTCAGCTTTTATAGAGAGAGATTCTTTGCTGTGGGACTCCAGTTCTGATTCACAGAACTTGAATGCGACACTGTGCTTGCTCTTAGCATTATATTTCTGAATAACGGCATATTAAAGGGAAAATTTAACTGGGGAAGTGCTTAGGTGATGAAGGGATTTCTGGCAGTAACTAGGAAGTGCAATAATGGTTCGTTTCATTTGAGGTTGATCCTGATATTTGTAGTCTTTACATCCTATTAATTCCTTGAAAGATAAGCTGATACAAGAATGATTTGCCAGGGCCAATGGCTCTTCTAAAAGTCTTGGCTCAGGTTATATCCCTCTTCTCTACACATACAAGATAAAAGCACTGTGAATATGAGGTTAACTGAATTCAAATAGAAGACTCTCTAGAGTTATTGCATTCCTTAGAAAATAAATACATTTCTCATATGGTTGAGATTGATCAAAAAAGTATTCTGTATGCCAGTGATTACATTCCCATCTGTGATTAAGGTTTTCTGTCTGCATCTGGTTTTCACATTATATTTCTGTAACAGGAATCCTTTATATGGCAGAGTTCACTCTCTGTATTTTCTATTAGCTGCAGCTTGAACTACTGCACGGATCGCAGATTTACACATGTGGTTTTCATTACTTCATACCATTGAGAAAAAGTAATATTTGTTTGGGAAAGTATGTTTTTCAAAATTTCCATGGTAATACAACATGTTGATCCTTTTTTATAACACTCATGTAAGACTACAAATTGTTTGAGGCATTCTGCTTTCACTGAAGGTTCAGACATTAGACAGCTTTCCATGTACATTTGAGCAATAGCAGCAGTTTACAATTCAGGAAGCAAAAATACATTTAAAGAAGGAGATTAGTGTAGAATGGGTATAGCAAAATGCATCCATCACTTTGGAAAATGTGGCAAATAGAAAAAACGAACAGGGGCCTGAAACAAAGGAAGAGTAGCAAATTGAAGTGATGTCTTCATTGTAAAGCAGATGACAGATTTTTTTTAAGAACTTTTTTTGCAGTAAGATGTTTAAAATCTTTTACCAGCTATGGAAAATTAGTATGCTATTCATCAGAAATACTGAATTTTTATATATTACATAGTTTATTGACCATAATTGTTTCTAGTGGCCAAATTAGAAATGGTTAGCAAAACATGAATATATCCTTACAGATGTGTAACTCTGAATCCAAAATATGATGTATTCCACTATAAGACAGTATTTCAGCCAGATTGTGCTGTTGCCGCTTGGTAGAAAACTTAATGTTTAATGATCTCAGTGAAATTAATAGGGCCACTTGGTCAGTGGAGTATTTTTCAGTTTTGGTAGGATTTATGGGTTTATGACCATAAAAATCAGATCAAACAATAACAATTCAGAGAATGCTGTATGCATTTATGGAAATTTAAAGTGTTATGCAAAATTCTGGGCAATTGAAAAGTACACAATTCATGCTAGAGGCACAACTGAAAGGTAAATTTATTGCCTATGTAAGAACATAGTGACAACTAGAGAATTACATACAAAATAAAAATAATTTTATTATACTAGTTATTGTACCCAAGTTGTGGAGTCCTAACCACATTTTGGAGGTTATTTTCCAAATGCCAGAGGCAGTTGTGTCACTTTGAGAACTCCACAGTTGCCAAATCTGGGTAGAGTCCTGCAGTCCTTACCACTTGTTTTCACTGAAATCAGTGGAATTTTGGCTTCTCTCAGGACTTTGGGAAATGTCTGACCACTACATCTGGAAAGAAAGAAAGAAAGAAAGAAAGGACTTTGGTGAACTCCTTTGTTCTGTAACCTTAACTTTAACTTGGGAAGGTTTGTTTTGATTTGAGAAGCGTGCTTCTTTGTGGGAAAGATTGCAATTTCTAGCACAAACAAATATGTGATCTTTTACAAATGCCCTTGGGCAATGAATTTTTTTGCAGAAAGATCCAGTCCAGGAGAGCGTTGGGGCTGGATTCTGGGTTAGATGCATGAGCTGCGGCGGGATCCTTGTGCATGCTTAACTTGATGTCCCCAAATACTTGAACAGTTGTTGCAGATTGAAGCATGTATGTAACTGTGTGTGCTTGGCTCTGAAAAAACTTTCTGTCTTGACATAATTATGAACCCCTGAAAAGCATATTAATGCCTTGGAAAAACTGACAACACTGTGATACAGACTTATACAAATGGCAGAGTATTCGTGTAACCCAAACAAACAGGTTTTTTAGGTGTTGGAGTGGGAGGGCCTTGTCAAAAGTGGGAAGATGATTTGTAAATATATCAATAGCTTTTTGATCTGCCTTTCTTTAAATGTGTTTGCTGTTATGACTTAAAAATCCAATTTAGTATAGTGATGTGTAAATTGGAAGATCTCTATTTTTAGTAAACGTTTTGATTTAATAAATGGTTCTCTAGAGCTCCTGTTGAACCAGGTAAAGTATGTATTATTTTATATTATGTGAATGTATTTAAACCCAAGCATTTTTACAGAATTAACTAATTGGTAGCATATAGGCTACCCTTAATTTGTTGCCTCCTATATGTCAGCTGTTTTAACTGAGCAAATTATGAAACAACCTTTGTTGAAGAATTAATAGAGTTTTAAAGTACTACCTTATATTAGCTAAGAAAATGTGGTTACTTGGTTTAGAATAATCTTTCTGTCTTCCCTTTTTATTTAAGACTTTATTATCATGTAAATGAAGGGGTGTGGTGCTTCAAACTGGCTGTGATATATGCTTTTTTTTTTTTTCCCATTTGTTGTTGTCAATAGAAAAGATTGATCTCTGGGCTGGTGAACATAATATCTGTCCCAGTCAGAAAAGGAAAGAGGAAATTAGCAGAGCGATTGGTGGAGAATGATATCTGTCAAAAGAAACACTTGGAGAGCACTGAGTTTAGTGATAGGTGACTGCCGGAAAAAAGGGAACTTTGAATTTTGTCAAGGTAAGGAACAGAAAAATACTTGATTTTATAATGTGAATACCGTTTAGAAGTTATTAATATGTATATAATGACTGTACCTTGCCTTGTAAACTGTAATTAAAAAAGAAATCTTTCCCTTTAGCTCCAATGAGTCTGCCTAAATCAATGAAGGTGCTGTCCTTGTTTAATACAAGTGAGAAAAAGTACTGCAATGCTAATAAAATACATCAGTCGTGACTTTTCTAAAATATTAGATACATATATGTGAAATTTTGTACTTTGGGATTCTTTTTGTGTTTTTAATGACATAGTTGCTCTTTTTGTGTCATGTCAATATTACTTGGCTGGGTTGTGGAAGTAGTGACGTTCGGTTTTCTGAACTGCGAATTGGAATAGTATTTGCAACCAGGTTAAGAGACAGTTGTAATCACATCGGCAAAATGGTTGTTTGTAATTTATTGGAATCCTCTGGTAAACTCATTGCATCAAACTGGGAATCTGTGATAAATTTGATTGAGATGATAATGAGAATGGATATTTCTGCTTCTTGTGTGCAAAGATTTTTACCGTCCTAGAAAAGTAAATCTGCTATTGCTGGACAAAATTTCTAGATAACCTATGACAGTCATTCCTGTCTTTACTGTAACTACATTTTTTTCTTCTAAAATGGTGTGTGTCTGGATGGAAAGAAACTGCTAAACTGATTTTAAGTGATTTCCAACACTTGGATAATTTTCTTTCTCAGTGTTGGACCATATTGCCTGACATAACTTTGATAGAGTTTGGTACCAAAATAAGATGAATGGTGTCTGGATACTCTTGGCTTTGCCCTGGATAGTTTTAAAAGAAACTCAGCCTTGATCATTTTACTTGGTTTCCCACCTGAAACACCATGGCCCATGGTGCTCTGCCTGTGAGGTGTGGAGAGATGGAGAATAGCTGAAAGAGGCCAGTGGGAGCCTCTGCACATCATCTTGTGGCAAGAGCTAGGCCTGAGGTTTTGTGCACCAGTGTTGAACATACTTTAGAAAATTAAATCCTAATAAAAATGAAGTTGCATTCTAACTTGAGTTCCTAGCTCAATTTAAGACAAATAAATACTTTTGTGAGAGCTTCATGTAGTCAGGCAGCACTGGAAGAGAATGAATGATCTTAGCAGAGTTTTTTGGTGTGTTTTGATTCTGCTTATTTAGCAGCGTATAGCTTCTGACTAATTTCTCCTTTTTACTATCTACAGTCTTGTTTTTCAAAGTGCAAATGTACCCTGTACAGGTGGCTGTTGGTTGGTTTCTTTTGCCATATGGGTCTTCATAAAGGATTAAAAAAATAAATAAATATAAAAGTAAAGATGTCATGCCTGAAGCATGCAGTGCTGGCATACTAATGGGAAGTTTATTGTGGTTTATTACTGTCAGAGCACGTGCAAGATAATGGAAATTTCCTACAACTTGGGAGAAAGGCTTATTTTCTAATACCATTTAAAGAAAGGAAATTAATATGACTAAAATTCACTTCACCTCTTTAAACTGATTGGATGGTTGCTGAAGTATTCATAAAAGGGATGGAACAGCACCTTATCCCTCCTGTTTACTGTTGTGCAGGTTGTGCTCTCTGTATTGTCTGGGTGCAGGAACATGTCTGCCATGGTGAAGTTAGTATATACTGCATGATTCCCTTCCCTGTGCAGTTCCATCAGTTGTAGCCTTATACCTAAATGAACACATCTCTCTGTGGCACCTCTTACAGAATTAACAATATTGTATAGTTTTCACCTTGGTAATGAATAATTCAAAACTACTTTGTAGCTCTTAGAGAGTGATCAGTGGTGGTGAACAGCTCTTAGATCTT
>QUSF01000001.1:45133782-45174329 GCA_003676055.1 Chloebia gouldiae | reverse complement strand
TTTCTTTCTTTCTTTCTTTCTTTCTTTCTTTCTTTCTTTCTTTCTTTTCTTTTCTTTTTTTCATTTTCTCCATTTCTTTCTCTTAGCAATAGCATTGCAATAGGCAGATTTGTGGAAAGTATAATTTGATATTTGTCTTGGCCATGCTTTGTCAGCACAGAGATCTCTATGAAAGCGTAGCATTCCAAATCCATTAGTAATTACAGTTTATTCTGGGGCTTATTTAGAGTATTCTTGGACTCATCTAGAGATTAGTAATTGCTGAGTCCAAGTCTGTGGCTTGTAGAGTTATATGTGATCAGTGAAAGGGAGGATTTGCTATGATTTTCCCCTCTCCCCTCCCCCCCACAGTTCTGAGCCCCTCGATGAGAAGTAGCAGTGTTATTGAAAAAGAGAGTTACTATGCTTAAGTGTTAGTGCTGTACACCAGCATAAAATCTGTCTGTCATTAAGCTAGCTTTGCAAACATTGTTTTCTTTGGAATTCTTAAGGACTCGGTTATGCTTTGATCATCTCATTGTTCTCCTTAGGTTATTTTTTTCCTTTAGAGTGTAATGGCTCCCTAACAGAAGGTGAAGTTTAGAAAATAGTGTCTCCATATGCAAGGGATTTGGAGACCTTTTTATTGTCTTTAAAAATGTCATTCATAGTCCTCATTAGCATTTATTGTTGCAAGCATACAAGCAGAAAATGTGAAATTGGTATGTCATGAATAGCTCCACAGAGCTCTAGAGCCCTGAAATTTTGCCTGCAGTGTGGTGTGGGGCAGGCATTGAGAGAAAGCTGGCCAGATGGCTGCCAGCACAGAGCAGAGCTGCAGGTTTTTGTCTCTGGTGCTGAGAGGAGGGAAAGTTCACTGGAGCATACGCTATCACCCCGTGCATTTTAACAAAACTGACTCACCATCAGTCAAAACTGGGAGGTGGTGACATTGAAACAAAAGTTTTCAACATAATGTAACAATCCTTGTCATATGAATAAAGTATGTTTAGTTAGTGTCACAAATATTGACACGTTACAGAGAAAAATGCAAGGCTCAAATTTATGGCTAGTGGTAGATACGCTTTCACACAATTATGCTCTACATTATCTTTATTATGAAGATCCTATACATTGAGAAGACGTCGATTAGAGGTCAAAACTTGGGTTAGTATACTATAGCAGGAGGAGTTTCCCTACCCATGTTAAATGAACAAACACCCTGAGCTTCAAGTCAAAAAGCAACTGATAGCATGAAACCCTTTTTTCATTCACTGCCCCCCTTCCTGCATGCCCTCCCCCTTTCTCCTTCTTTTTGTATCTTAAAATATGGCTATAGTTCAGCAGGAGCAGATATTCTCTTCCAGGCTTCTCCAGGTCACACTGAATGTGTTCTTTCTCTGTTTGTGAGACAGCATCATTGGTATTTTCTTTCAGAAATATTTTCAAATCAATATCAAATTTTCTAAAGTGCATGAGTGGTGTCTATGCACAGATGGTGTGGTAATTTTCTTTGAAGTCAAATGATGATAGAAATTAGCAGTCAATTCTAATTTACTTTACCCACATTATAGAAAATATAGTATTTAATAAAAATGAGAGGCAAAACTTGTTTAGCCTAGATCTAGTGAAAGAAATAGACCCCAAGACAGGTACACTTATATGTGAGTTTGTCCATGTGAGTGGTCTTACTAAAATGTATATCAAGAGCAAAAGAGCATGCATTCTTTAAGGCCTGGATGTTGTCCCTTGCATTGTGAGTCAGTTAATTTTTTATGGAACTATTCTTTCATGTTAGGTCTAAGTGTATATTTTCATTGTTTCAAAATGTTAAATGCACCCAAAATGTCACTGGAATTTTGGTGTGTTCAACAAAAATTAATTTTTGGGGGATTTTTTGATCAAAAAAGCAATAGGCAGTCTAGGTTGTTAATTCTAATGCACTATCAAGGCTGCCTTTTCTTAACAGATGATTTAAAATACTCTTTGGAGTGTTGTTGAAATATGGATATAACGTACAAGTTTTCTTAACTGAAAAGACATGAATGCTTTCTCAATTCCAATGAGTTTAATCCAGTACTCAAGGTAACATCATGAACAGTTTTCTTAGACAACAAAGAATATTTTCTTCCCACCTTGGTGACTACCTTTCAACTGCTCAGTGTTTGATTTGTGTAGGTAATCTCAATTAGTATATGTTTCACAGAGCAGTGTATATTTTAAACGTCTCATTTGTCTTTTTTCAGAAGTCCAGAAAGCCTTGCCAATAAGGAAATGCTTAGGGAAATGTTTAGTGTTATCTGGCAAATGTTTTGTGTTGTGTGCATAAAGAGCTGCAGTTAACAGATAAGCACATATCTTATTGGAATATTTAAATTCATTTCCAAGGAAAGAATTAGAAGTTTATAGAGAAGTGCCTTTCTTGGGTAGCTTGAGCCTTTTGTTGGTAGTGCAGTAAAACCAAGGGAGGCTAGGTACAATGTAATGGAAAAAGTTGCACTGAGGGTCCCATTACCAGGTCTAGATGGGCTGCCATTGCACCAGACAATCAGAGATACTTGGACAGCAAGAAATTATTGAGCTTCTCCGGAAGGTGTTGCCTTTACTGTACTGTGGCTGGACAGCCAACTGAACAAAGTTAAGAAAGCATCCAGAAGTGGTTGTCCTCTGTCCCCGCATCAGCTCCACGGCTCACACATTAGGTGGGTTTGCCCTGTCAGTGGGATGCCTTAAGAAAACACTAATAGCTTCCAGCTGGGTGGAAAATCAAAACGTTTTGGGGCTGACAAAACTAGTAGATTTGAATTTGAAAGCCCAGCTAATGCCTCCATTTTTATTTACCACTCGCCCATAAAAGATTATTTTCCAATATGTCAGCCTCATTTGGTGGCCAGTGGTCTGAAAGTGAGAGTGGAACAAGCAAGCGGGGAAATCTGGACATTAGTGAGTCCGCCCTTTCAAGCTGGTGTGCCACTTTGTGGAATGGCCTTCTCTGAGATTGGGGGGGTCCTAATGACCATTCATCAATGCTCGTTGACTGATCATTGAGTGCCTTCTCATTCAGTTTATCAAGTCTTGCACATAAAAAGTCAGAATAAGCATTATTCAGCTTTGTTAAAGCCAACTAGGAGTAAAATGCTCCATTTGAACCCATTTTGCCCTTGGTTTTTCACTTTGTTAATGCAGTCCTGCTTAAATGAGTGCTTTTATTGGGTCTGTTAGAATATCTGAAACTATTAATTCTCTTGTATTGAATAGCTGGTGGCAGGCCAGAGCAGATGGGGTAGAAAACTATTTGGTTGGGTGTATTGCTTTCAATTAGGATCAATGAGGTTTCAGCTCCTTTGAATTAACTCACTTAATACCCACTGTGTGAAGTCACAATGTATCACAACAGTCTGCTATAAGTAGAGCGGGAAGTTGAGAAGTCCTACAGAAAAGCTTTGAGTTAAATTCTTCCTTCACTGTTAATAGAGAGCTTTCATTAACTACAGATGTGTTTCAGTGGACTTCCAGTCCCTGTTATTAAGCTGGGTTTGCACAAAAGGCAATCTCTGTACTTTCACATGATGGTCATTAGGAATTTCCCTTTTCCATCAGATTCATGTCTAGGCTACCTTATATCATCTGCTGCATAAAAATCTTTTTACTTCCCCATCAGATACAAGATTATGGAGACTGGTTTGCCTCCTGTACCCATTTTCAAACTAAGGACTCCTAGAGGAAGATTTTAAAATTATTTTGTAAAGCATTTTAAGTGATGGTCAAAGAAAGAGCTGGTGCCCACCCAGGACGGTGTAATGTAATGTGCACCATAAAGAAACTGGCCCTAGATTGTCCTGTGGATTTTTCATTCTCTTTGCATCCCTTTCATTTTGACAGTACTCTGACTTTTGTGATGCAGCAGAACAGTTCTGTGTTAAAACCACTGTCTTTCCTTTCTTGGTGGAGAATAAAATAATTTTACAGAATGGGCTGTCCACTTTTGCTTGGCCTGCTAAAATTTTAGACGTGGTGCAAAAACTTCTAGGGCAAGCTTTAGGTGACTGCATTAGAAATGGGGGTGGGGAAAGCAAATAAATTTCCACAGATACTACTTCAGGGAGGACTGCCAAATGGGTTGCAGCCTGCCTCAGTGTATTAAATAATGAGAGAGGAAAACTATTCATGCAGCTGGTTGCTTGAGAAAATGCTGAAGTAGTCTCAGATGCACAGGCATTCTGTTAGTCCCTTCTATGAGCAGACTTCTAGGTGAGAACCTCCAGGGATCCAGGTTTTGTTGACGTGGATCAATTTAAGTGGCAATTACTGTAGTCAGATAACAGCTTAAAAAGGCTTTTTACACACAGAAAAAAGATGCATAATCGCACAGCATATGGAAGTTCAATTTCGTGAGCCATGGTTTGTGGATTTACAATGTACTGATATTAAGACCTTTTAAAGAGTGAATATTGTTCGGTTTTATTAAAATACGTCATAGTGTTGACACGTTACTTTCTACTTCTGAAGCTGATTCAGGCTGCATCTATGTTGATGAAAGGTTGTATTTCCAACTGTGAAAATGTTTTTCCTTTCATGTAGAGTACAGCATTACAAAAGAAAAACAACGTAGAAAATACAATACTAACTGACTGGTTTTAAATAGTGCATCAAATAATAAAACGACAAGGACAGTAAAGTCTTTAAAGGCCTTGTTGACTCAGACTTTACTTGTCTCCATTTCCCTTACTTCTCTTCCTTTGCCCCTCTGCTTTTCCCCCTTTCATGAAAGTGATCAGGAAAATGTTTTAATGTTTTGTTTTTCATGTTTCTCTTGGGCTCTCTGACACTTAAAAATACATTATTCATTCATATTATTATCCATCTATCAATATGATAGATGTCTGATGAAGATGAAGAAAATACCTGCCTCAAGTACTAGACACATCAGGTTGTTAGTGCTGGGCTGTTTATTGGGGCAGGGGAGCTGCTCCTTTTCTTCTTGATAGTCTTGGATTTGCCAGTTCTGTGTTTGGAATTTCTCTCCTATATAAATGAAACTTAAGGGTGCCACTTAGATTTCGTTAAAAAGATATTATAGAGATATCAGTCAATTAAATGATTCATTTTCTTTAAGTGAGAAATATTAATGAGTTCAGTCTGGACATAGGAGGGACTATTATTTTCTGCTTGATTTTGCATGTGTGTCCTTTTCCTAAACAGATCTTTATCAGGCTCCATGTCAGCTAGAGGAAGGAAGAGGAAGGCCTAAAAGCAGAGTTGTTTCTTCTTAATAGAGGCAGAGGATGGCATAACGCAAAGTCGGGGGGGGGGGTGCATAAATAAGTACACAAGGACAGACCTTACACTGAGAAGATCTGACTGAGAATTGTAGCCTTTCCATAAATGTTTGAATGTACAATGCAAAGGCAAAGTCGCAACCAGGACCTACATGCTAGTTGCTGGAGAAATGGCTTGTTACTAAAGCACTTTGCAAGTGCTGAATGGGAGGAGAGTTTTAAAAAGGACGGTATTTTTTCTTGTGCCTAGAGTTTTGTGCAAAGCCGTGTGCTACAGAAGGCATGGGAGTCACGCGTATGCTTCTTCTGAGAGGCAAAGATGTTTTACAAAGGACTAAAGAGGGACTGCTGAGAAGAAAATAGCCAGCTTTAGATAAAGCACTATAACAAAGACTTGTAGTTTTATGTATCATGGTGTCCATTAAAGCTTAATAGGGAAGAGTGAATTGAACCTAGCCAGGCATACCTTATTCATGGGAAGGATAAACATTTAAGGTGTTCACAAAATCAGAAATTGGGAGGACATGATTGTTTAGCTTTTGAAAAAGCTTTACAGGGAAGATTTTGTTTTCATCCCCCATGGATCACTATGCAAGGTAAAGGAGAGTAAGCTGCAAATGTTTGGAACATATCAATGGAAGAATCCCAGGGGGTTAAAAGCACCATAGTAAAATGTAAGTGGTCTGCTTTCTAAGTGTGGTCTATTTTACACATACTACTGTGGATCTGAGAGAGGGAGTGATTTTGATACTCCATTCCCTATAGTAAAGGAGAATAATAATGACAGAAGTGTGGGAAAGGGCGGGGGGGAGGGGGGGAGAGAAATTCTCTTGTATACTCTTGTGCACATTTTGAATTTCCAGCTAAATAAACAGATGCAGTCTTACAAAGTGCAAAATTATGGCTGTTAAAATGAAGAATTATGTTTTTCCGCATTTGGAGGAGAGCTGATTCAAAGTGATGCTTTTTCTTTAATTGTTGTCAGCAGAGGAAAGGGTTAACTTTTAAGGAAAAAATGAATAATTCAGTGTTTGGCTTATCACTCTGTATTTTAGTTCCTATTCTTTGGTCATCTGGAACTTGGTGTGAAAGGTAGAGTAAAAGGAGTCAGCTGAGGGGAGCCGGGGTTGTGATAATTTGCACACACATCCCTGTCATTGTTCTGCCTGAAGAGACAGGGCTGGGTTCAAGGCCACATGTGCTCCTGTCATCATTCACATTTCTGCTCCAAGTGCAATACAGAGTGTCAGCTCTCCATCTGTCTTTGCCTGGCAAACGCACGCGCCCAGCATCCTGCCTCCAGCAACGCTGCCACAGCCAGTTCTGATGGCCCTCCTCGCTTCTCTCTGTTCATTCCAGAACAGGAGGCACTGAGCCCTAAATAAGCTTGCTTTTAGGAGAGAGCCATTTACAGTGTGGTATATTTTATCCAAGGATGCCTGGTGAGTCAAAATTATTGCAGCTCTTTCGGTTCTAAACGAGGAAACGTTAATCGTTTTTTTTTGATAGTATATTTTCCCTCTCTCTTTTTTTCTTTTCTCTTTTAATATAGAGGGTGATTTGCAAGCTGATATGGGTACGGAGCGATCGCGGATGCTAATTCTGTTGTGTATGTGTTTGGGGGAGGGGAATTTGTGCAAGTGAACTGCTAGAGATGATACTTACAGCAGGACTGGATGTTTCAATGAAAAGGGATAGAAATAGCAGAAAGTCACCAGCTTTGTGGGTGCAGATCTCCCTGCACGGGGGATCATTTTTAATAAAGAGAAATACAGCTTTGGGCTGGCTTTCATGACTGTCAGCTGTACCTTGAATCTGCAAACATTTGATCGCAGGAGATCATTCACAGCGTTTACCCATCAGCTGAAATTATCTCTGTGAAAAGCTGTTTATGTTGGAGAAGTGAGGGAGATTTATAAAACAGATTATTCCAGCCTTGTCCTAAATTGTAGTCCTTCACTGTCACCAGGCAAATCACCAAAATATGTTGATTCAAAATAAAACAATAAAAAAATCTGCTGAATTAGAGGAATTGCTGTGGAGCTGGGAGTTATAATTGGTCAGTTTCCTCAGGAAAATATTACCCTTGGATCTTATGATCACTTGTCTATTGATAAGTGTTATTGCCAATAAAAATGCTTCTATGCAGGGTGATTTGTCTGAGAGGTTTTATAAGATGCTTGACCATGTCTGAGTAGATCTAATTTGGTGTGTTTTGTTTGTGTTTTTTTCCCCCTTTGGTAAGGTCTGGAGAAAGCCATGTGCCTGATTATAACAGCTTGTGTTCTGGATAAAAAAAAGACGGGGCTAGAGATCCTACAGCTGGCTGGTTCTTGTGGATTATTTGGGTAGGACAGGCAGAAGAGGCTATGCTTGATCACAGAGAGTCTGTACACCTCGCAGATGGTGTTTTGAAACAGTATCTGCCAGTTTACTGCAGCCACAGTTGCATGTAGGTATTGCCAGTTGTTAGAAGAATGTTTTCCTTTAGGATTTTTGTATACGGTCATACCCTACTGCTGTTATGTTTGCTGATACTGTGATTGTAACGAGAAAGTGGGCTCTGTTTGCTCAAAGCACAAGGTTAAGAGGATTTATATGGTTGAAATATGGGCAAATTAATTTGCATAGATAACAACTGAGGACTATGAAAGGTCAATTTAACCCTTTTTACATCAAATTTGATTTGCATGCATTGCATTCCTGGGAATGTGGTCTTCATTAGAAATACCGTGGTAATCCATTAATTAGGAAAACTCTGCATTGTGCGTAATTTTTATCCACTGATGTTTCCCTTATGTTTGTATGAAGCTCATCTTCTCCTGTGGTTTACATTTTCTGTGTTTTATCAAGGTATTAAGGTGTACTAGGTATACTAAAATGACACAGTCTTACCAGTTTTGATCCTTGTGTGCGTTATTCGGTGCTATTGGCACACTGTTGGAATGCCTAGAGTGGACATTTTTGAAAACGTATTAAGCCTTTGGCATTTAAATGACTTAATCTACCTGCTGGTTAAAATTTCATGCATCTTGAATCAAAATGGCATGTACCACACTCAAGTATGTATACCCTTATCAATACTCGTTAAGCTTTACCATTGAATAAATCTTTTATTTGCAGCATTCTCTTAAAGCAGTAGCAAGCAAGAAGCGTGTTTTAATGTCAGCTCTGAGTGTTAGAAAACCTTGCACTTGGATACAGAGAATACACTGACAGCTGTGACTGGGAGCATGTGCCAGAATGGAGATACTTGAACAGATCTGACACTTGGCTATTTTTGACACCCATCTGCACTTTTTTACTCTCCTCTAGGATGAACTGCCTCTCAATCTGTTCACAGCATATTTTAGCCCTTTAATATTGTGGTGTTGTGTTTTTTCAAATGGGCATTATTAGCCATCTGGGGCAGATTTTGTATTTTAAAAGTAAGCACATTATGTACAGGAGATTAAAAGGATGTGTATTTTTATGTAATCTGATATTATGTCAGTGCCTTTTGTGTATGTGTGAAGTCTTGATTTCAGAACCATCCCTTTAGAGATTCTGACATCTGAAGTCCTTCTTTTGGGGAAAGAACAGGAAGTAATAAAGACGGGTTCTGGTTTATGTGTGGCGATAACAATTACACAAACTAAATTTGCCCTTCAAAGACAAATTGCTTGTACTGTTATAATTGCGACTGGGCGCTCACCTCCTTGCTCTCCTGTCGGGGCAAGCAACAGCAGCGGGGCTGCCTCATGAAGTGCTGTAAAAGCCATTCAGACTTTTGTGAAGGCACTGCTGCAACTCTGAGAAAAGTCTCTAGAAAGATAATCCCGTTAACATGCAGCTTGCCGTAACCGAGTTAACCATTTTGTCATTCTGTGTAGCGAACTCTAGGAAGCGTTTATCTCTAAGTAATTGTTCCTGGGGGAACAGTGTTCAAATTTAATACTGTATACCAGTTTCTCTGATTACTGTGAATGTGGTGGTTGGTTTCTTTTTTCTTTTCTTTTTTTTTTTTTTTTTTGTATTGTTTATTCCGGACTTTATTTATGAAACATTACAAATCTATCAGTCATTTTATAGTACTTTCAAAGAACAGATGTTGGCCTACAAAATGCTTTATTATTGCCCATGGCAGTATTCAGCATGGTTTCCTTAAAAGGACAATCAGTGATCACAGTCATTGTAGCCCAGAAATAATGCTGCTCTTTCAGAAGATGGCCTGGTATTAGGTCAGACCACCCTTTCTTTACTTCTGCTCTCCAGATGTGGCTGCAACTATTTTTTTTTTAAGTTCATGTTTCAAAAAAAAATGGGTTTGTTTTCAAAATCTGGTTTTACTTAAGATATCTCCATCCTGGAGTGCATTTCATAAATTGCCCACATATTTTTCTTAGCAGAGAACTTAACTGGCTGTAATTTTTAACACATGGCCACATCATGTGATATTTTCAAAACATTTGCACATAGCTTTAAGAAGGTCCCGGCAGAAATGATCCATCATCTCACAGCCAGCCCATTTCTTAACAGCATATCTGCATTTTCCATTTAGCAGAGCTATATATTATTAGCTTACATTTTGGGTAGTAAAACAGTGTATTGCTGATTGTAAAACATGGACTTTATTATCTGCTGAAAATTGATTTGGCATTTATAGCCACTGTGTACTAGAGTGGCTTTCTGGTTTTAACATTAGTGCTTGCAAGTGATGATTTGTTTAAAGAACAGAAACAAAATTGCCATGGACATAACTGTTAGTGTCCTAGTAACTGAACATTTGGATTATCCACCTGTTTTTTAAATAGATGCTCTTAATGGCGTTACACAGCAAAAGTGGCCTAACAGTCCATTAACCGACTTGTTCTGTTCTAAGTTGCAGTTGCTATGCTGTTGTGTTAGGAGGACTCTGTGTATTACAAAACAAGTTTCCTGCCAAATAGGGAAAATGTGTCTGGAAATACTTAAGTCTGACTTTGCATCATTATTCCAATCATCCTACATAATGATTTGAATCTTCAGGATTCAGCTACGAGTGAAAAGCTCTTTCCCTAAGAGGGCCATGGGTCACTGGGTTCTTCAGATATGTATGGTAGGGTTGGGAGGTGACATGTGATGACTTGCTTTTCACAGTATTAAAGTTTCTTTGTCTTTTATGGTAGTAATAAATTCCAAAGTCTGCATAACATTATTGCTCTTATTTTCAACCTATGGGGCTGTGAACTGCCTCATGCTACACATGCATGGAAAGTAACTAACACATAATGGAATGCAAATCATGCTGCAGGAATGAATATGAATATACACATACATATATATATATATATATATATATATGTTTCATCAGGGTCCCAAACACTCTTTTCCTGAGAAGACTGAAAGCTTTATAGCTCAGGCCCTTAGCTAGAGAAGAACAGCTGTCAGGACAGGTACTTCCTTGGTGTTTAGCACCAATCACATCTTGATTTGAAGACTTTGGACTCAACACTCACATATATAAGGCATGATCATCATAGCTAGCAAGTCAATGTGATCTGTGTATATATGATTTGAAAAGACATCTTGAATTTTGCATAAAATGAAATTTTGTGATACACCAGTTTAAAGTCCATATAGAGAAATTGATACATTTAAGAGTAGAGGACATGATACCTAGTCCTTTTCAGAACATACACACATACCTCTACCAGTTTTCTGGTTTGTTTGCTTCATCCATGTTTCTTTCAAGTGTATACATCAAGGGTAACACTACAAAAAAATCAGCTGAAGCCTGGTATTTCACGTCCAGGTCACAAAACAACTTGTGCACTTGAAGGAGTAGCTGCCTTCCAAATCCAAAGTGCTGTGCCTCTAACTCGCCTCATCCCTGGGTGCATGACTATCATAGCTTTCAAGTTTCTTGGTCATGTCAAGCTGCATCTGTGCATGACAAGGTCTCCCTCAGTATTGATAGGGTTAAGCAGCTCAGTGCTGAGATCACACCAATATCTTTTTGGAGTTGAAGCATTTCTGTGTCTTGAGTTATTCACACAGTTGGATCTGGTAGGTAATCTCAGAGGAAGCCCGGTGCATATTTAGAAATGTTGGTCTCTTCACAAGTGTAGGATTACTTTTTGTTCCAGAAATGTGTGTGGTGTAAAATGGAGCATAGAGCCAGCAGTGCTAAGGCAAGTAGAGATTAAATTGGGAAAAAACACAGGGCACAGCAGTGCTTGGATTTTCACTTACACACAGACACAGTCTAGCCATATTGGCCCACTTGGCAAGGCTTATTTCTTTCAATATCCTGCTATGCTAACTCCATGTTCACGCAGTTCCTCTGTGAAGCTGGTGAAGTCCTTGCCACGTTGTACCATTCTGTCTATATTCACTGGCTCAGCTCTCCAGCAGCTCAGCCGTCTCTGCACCAAGCTGCATTTTTGTGATGTACATTTGTTCTTTCTGCCTCACGTACATGAGAGTCACCAGATAAAGAGCAGGACCAGTGCAGGAGCTGCTTTACCCTTGCTTCTGTTGATCTTGAGCCATTTTCCCTCTTAATGTTTCTTATTCTTGGGTAGGACAAGAGTGTTGGAGATTAGTCCCCATAAACTGCTAATGGGCAGTAGCTTTCCCCACTGCTAAAGGAATATGTTCCAGACCTGAGTGCGAGCAAGCAGAAAGGGGATTTGAACTTGTGTGCTTCACTTCCAGAGTGAGACTTCCACTCCAAAATCTTGCAAAAAAATTTCAAACCTCACTCTTCTGTCTTGCTTAGCTGTATCTTATACAAACCATTTCTACTTGCCAATCTTCTGAGGATGATATGGACAGCTTTTCTGGAGGAGACAGAAATGCTGTGGATTCCATGTCTCCAAGTTATTGAGGCCCTTGAAAGGCAGGAATTTTCCTGTTTGTGAGCTGTAGGCTAGTAGGCTAATGTAATTAAATTTATACAATCTTTTTGTCATAAGCCTGAAACTGCCTAATGAGAGGGTATAGAGAAGATGGATGAAGCCAAAGTTTTCTCAAGGTGCATAGTAAAGATGAGAGGTAAAATGCACAAGTAATAGACTGTGATAAAACCCAAGTAGATACCAGGAAAAAAATTCTTCACCATAATGATGGTCAGACATTAAAACTATTTTTTCAGAGAGGTAGTGATATTTTCCTTATTTAAGATCCTGTATTGGACAGACCCGTGGCAACTTTATCTAAACTTCACATGCTTTAGGACAAAAGGGCATACACTGCCTCAATCTCCCAAGGTCACTTCAGCTTGCATAATGATTCTTTGTTCTGTTGGATCTGTTAACTGTTTTGGACACCCGGTCTGAGGTGCTTCAGACACGTGCTCTGTAGAGGAGAGCAGAGCAGCCCCTGGTACTGGCTTGTGTGTTGTGTTTCAGGGGAAATTTCAGCAGTGTTGGTCTTAAAACACCTAAAGGGTTCCATTGAATCTGCTCTGAAACTATTGTTTGATCTGTAGCTTTGTGAATGGACTTTGTGTGCTAGTAGAAGAGCAGAATTGTCAGGCTCAATGCTGGTTAAAAGGGCTGCACCTCCTTCCTCTGGCAGCTCATGGACCTGTGTTTCCATATACCAGAGGTGAATTTATTTGTCTGATCTAGTTTTTTAATTGTTTTATTTTTATTTATTCTCTACTAGTTTTAATTTCTTCTTTACTGCAAGTTGTAGGCAGAGTGTGGAGAAAGAGCCTCATTGTGAGTTTTAACTGCAGAACAGCTTGAGACAGCAAGTTGCTGGAGACCTTGGGATTTGAGAGGAGACACTTCAACTGAAGGTTCACAGACCTCTTAGTTTTGTCCCTGTGCTGCAGCACACCACCTGTTAGTAATGTTCCTGCAGCTGGTTTAAAGAAGAGACACTGAACACATCCAAATTCTAAAAGTCTCCTAAAATTCTTATGGCATGAAGCTAGAGCCTTACTTGAGCTTTTTCATGATGTTGTGTAATGATTGTAGATTGATTTCTGCTTCTTCTTGCTCTTGGGATTTGGTAATCTTGTGAAATTTTCATGAGGAAAAATTACTTGGTAAGACCCCTGCATCTGAATTTATTAAAATTTTCCAGCCAGATATTTAGGTATTAGTGTGGATAAATACTCTGGAGCTATGCCTGCAACACAACTGTACTTTTAAACAGGCACGAAGTGTAAGTCAAAGGTGACAGGAAATCTTTCCGAAGTCAAAAGGAAATATCATCGGCAGAGGACACAATTATTAAGAGTAGTGCTCATATGGTTCTCATTCCTTATGGACATCCCTTTAGAAGCAGAGTGTAACAAGCTCTGCTGTAATTTTTGCATGTTGACAATACTGAACTGACAAAGACCAAAAGAAATGTGGAAATAGAAGAGGGAAAGGGATTGGTTTTGATCACCTCCTGGAGGAGAAGCTGAGAATTAAGGAAGAAAAATGTATTTTGGTAACCCTTCAAGCATACTGCAAATTTGGGCAGATCTGCTGGAGGGTCAGGCTGAGATCCATTCTTTTTTTAAAAATGGGGGTTGCTATATTGAACTGAGATTTGAGTAAGTGGCATTTGCATATGCTTAATTAACTGCAGTGAAGTTTGAAATGATACAAGAAGCAGGAACATGTTTTACCTTTCAAAGTCCATTGCCCTTTCTAGCTTATCAATACATCTTTTCTGGGGTTTAAGACACTATTCTGTCTTAAATAAATAATTTGGAAAGCATATCTAAAATGCTCTTGATACTCTGTCAGTTTTAATGCATTACTGGAATTTTCTTTATATGCTTAAAATCCTCTTCTCCAAGCCTTGGGAGCTTTCCTGTATATGTCCAGTGCAGATTCTTGTAGTTCCCCCTTCTGTTTCTTCTAGCGATGCTAGGTTCAATGTCTTACTGTCCTCCTGTTTAAAACCACATCCTGCTAAAGGAGTAATCTCCCAGTTAGGGATACACTGCCTTTCCCCTTCCTTCTTTCAGATCTCTCCTTTATATGTATTTTGTGAGTCATGCAAGCACACATGACTCAAATACTCTTCCTGCCACAAGATTGCAGTTTGGAAAATGTGTGCACTCGCATCATAGGAAAATACAGCCATAAATTGATTCTTGCTTCCAAACTGTGCATTCCCAATCTATTCTGGTGGCCCTTTTAAGCCAGAGCAATAAGCATGTGTACACAGCCTTGAATTTTCATTGTAACTGTTTTATAATCCAAATGAATGCCATGTAGATAGACTTTCCTATATGTGCCTTCCTTGAATTTTTAAGAGCTTCTTTTTTTTAAAGAAATTTTGTGCCTTGCAGAGCACCAGCCATATCTTCTATGGTTAGCAAATACAAATTAACATTTATTGTTTTAATTTTATTTTTCCAGTCCATTTCACCACATAATTGTTGATTACGTAATTATATCTGCTAGATTTGCACACACTTATTTGTATTCTCTTTAGGAGAAAGTTTGTCTCACTGGAATTTAGAAGAGGTCATTTTCTGTGACAGTGTTACTGTTACTATATTTTTTTTGCCTGGAACCGTACTAGATAGACTCTTTTGGACATTTTAGACTATAAACACTGCAGTGTACAAAAATGGTCTTTTAAAAACAGGGACATGCAACAATCTCATTCTGTTTTAGAAAGTATTGGGATTTCTGTCAGTTTTGGAAGGGAAATCCTGAGTGAAACACAGGGACCTTGTAACACAGTAAAGAAAGTGGAAAGATGCTCATTAAAGCAATTGTGGTTAAGTTTGTAAAAGAATGGATGTAATTAGATATCCATCAAGGTCAGATGGCACTGTCATTTAATAGCTTCAAATGTCATCAGTTTTCTTCTTGGAAACTGGTTTGCAACAGAGTTTACTACCTCCTGGGATTGGCACTTTTAGTTTTCATTTTTCCACTGACAGGAGGAAGACAACTAAATTTCTGGAATTCAAGGGGTCCACACTGGTTGTGTTCATACTCCCATAGCACTGTAGGATCTCCTAACTTTAGGGACCTAATAGAGAAAGAGCTTCTGTCAATCTCATCCATATTTGATCTTAGAAGTAATGTAAATTACTTCATTAAAATCAATATTTGATTTTTTACACTGAGCTCAGTATTTGACTGCATTGTATCTTCAGAAGTAAAAGCAAAGTCCTTTGCAATTTTTAAAGGAGATCTGTGCAGTAAGGAGTGTATATCTTTCTTTTCTGAATTCCTATTAGCCAAAGTGAACACTCCATTGTCCCCTCGAAAATGGAGAAGTGAGACAGTGGCTTCTATGAGAATACTATATATGTTTCTCATGTTAAATTTTTCAAGTATTTTGAAGAATGCTTATCTTGTTTTGTTAATTTACTTGCATCTCTCTTAACATTATTCTCTGGTTGTAAAAGCAAACATGTATTTGAGTTTTCTACATCTATTAAGTGAATCTGCTGCACAAGAGATGAATCTGCATGAAGCTTTGATTGAGAGATTGGTATGAAAGCAGAGTCTACAGAGCATGTATGGCAAGGTTTCTGGCTGGAAAGCCAGTGTTACAGCCTTTCTTTGCCCTCTTCAGACTCCTCTACATAGACAGAACCACATTTTGGGATTGATTTGCATGGTTGCTTGCCAGCTCAGCAGCTAGTTTTCTTCCTGTGACATGTCAACCGGTAGAGTAGTAATTTCCAATTCCTTTCATTTTGAGCAAGGCAAGTAATGGTATTTAATCTTCAGACACCAGCAAAAACAGAATCCTTTCATTTATACTGCCTTAAAGGTTTTGCTTCAAACTGCTTTTGAGTCTGTAAAAGCTCCAAAGGTAAAAATACTACCTAAATTTAAGGTATTGACCTGCATCTCTCTGTAGAGCCACAAGAGAAATTATATACTCTTTCTTTAGTTAACTTCTATATTCTCTCAGGAAGAGCTTTGTGGATGCTGCTGAGTAACTTGCATTTTCATGAAGGAACAGAAAACCATCATGCCTTGATTTCATCATGACAGCAGCAGATATGATCACATGGTTTTGTCTGGGGCATTGGTTCAAGACAGTCTTGAAATAATGAGTGTCCACTGCTTAATCACCAGCAATGCTTAATGGCTTTGTCACAAGTGTTTTTCTTTTTGGAGGCTGTAAGTGTTTTCGCTGTCTTGCCACACTAGATACAGAATAGATGCCTTGATGAATTACCCAATGGGGATTCTGGTGCAGAAATTGATGCTTACTGAATCAGAATCAAAAAGGTTTCTTTGTGTTTTTTTTTCATTTGTTTTGGGGGGTTTTGTTTGTTTTTTGTGTTTTTTTTTTTTTTTTGTGGGGGGGATAGTTTGTTTTGTTTTGGTTGGGTTTTTTTTGGTTGTGTTTTTGTTTGTTTGGTCTCCTTTAGTCATTACAGTAAAGCTGCTGGGTTTTAAATGTGTCTGCTTACAGGTGTGGGTATGTGCACATTGTTGCATGCAATTGCTAGCTTTTGGAGAGCTTTTCGACACAAAATACTATGATGATGCAGATGTTCTGATATTGTTCTTGGAAACAGCTGATAGTGGATCTGATGCTGAAAGCTGATCAGCAGCTAGCATACATCATCATCTTCTGATCCAAACTGGTTCCTCTGGGAGTCAGCTCTACTGTTTCAGTGTGTTGTAATTAAATTGAGTGCTGTTAAGGTGTCAGAAATTACTTTATAACGCAGGATAATGGACTTAAATAGACTTATTTGCACATTGAAAATCATAGTATAGCAAATTACCCTTAAAGGCTATATATTAAAAAAAAAAAACAAGTCCCCCAATATTCAGCAGGAAAAGAAAGAAGAAAAAAAAATCTATCTCATTCCTGACTTAATCCTGAAGAAATCTTCACATTAAAGCCTTTCTGGACTTAATAGATGCGAGAATAATACCTGTTACTTCTGAATAACAGTCATAACATGCTTTGTTTGAATGAAAAAGGTAATTTTTGTTTTGTTTTGTTTTAGTTAGGATTGGATATGTGGTTGGAAATCCTTGTCAACCGGACTTTAATAGTTGGAAAAATACTTCTAATATATGCAACAGATAACTTCTGGATGTAACTCTTACAAGGTTTTGAGCAATGTTAATCCCCAGAAAAGTTTGTGTGAGTTGTGAATACTCAGCATCTTGAGAATTAGACTATATTTATGAGAAGGCTAATGTTGTTATGGAAATAATAAATTTACATGTATAGTGAGAGCTGTTGCAAATCAGCAGGTTGTTTATAAAATATCAGAAAATGGCAAAATGTTTACTGATGTGATTTCTCTCTGAAAAATAAAACTGTTTAAAAATAGTTGAACATTCAAATTTCAAATGCTTAAAGTTGATTTGCTTTTCTTCAGCCATCTCTGGTCTTTCTTACTTGTGCTTTGAATTCACAGGTTCTTAATTTTCAGTCTTGAGGATCTTATTTTGTATTCTGAAGAGCACAGTAACAGGAAAAGCAAAGGAAAAAAATTTTCTTGCAAACCATATATTTCAATAGGAAGTTTATTTCCATGAATAGATAAGAGAGGTTCAGATGATACCAGAAAATATGTGCTTTCATTTTGTATGCCTAATCACATACTTTCATACAAAATACTAGATCACATTTCTCTTTAGTAATATAAAACCTGCTTGAGATGGAATTAATAAATTATGTGAAGCAGTATTAAAATTCTCCATGTCTTTCGAATAATACATACAGCTTTAAGCAATTTGTTAGTCACAAAAGCCAAGAAATATAATTAGAATAATATATATTTTAAAAAATCAAAATTCTGTAAGCTAATTTGCCTGTGTGCCATCTTCTTACTCTGATTTAAAATTAAAGCCTGTTCCTACCCTATAAATGGCTGTTGAACTGTGTACATCTTCTATGAAAAGGTTTCCAGTGTGGTGAAAAAAGGAATTCAGTTCAAAAATCTTTAATCCAGTTTCCTCTGTTTTATTTGATTACTTGGAAAACCTTTCCTTTTGCTGTTCCCCAATTCTTCATTCACTAATAGTACTGAGGGGAAAATTTGTCCTGTGCTGTTTATACATAATTTAAAACTATTGTGCTAGCTTTAAACCCAAAGTCTTTCTCATCTATCATTTATCTCATGATGTTATCTTTTGTACTCGGTACCCTTCAGTAAGCACAGCCTGACACATCTTGTGGCCTTTACCTTCTGCGATAAAAAAGATTGAAAAGATGCTTGGCACCACCTGGTGAAGATGAGGCAACCCTGGAGAACTGTGCTTCGGGAGCAGGTGACTGATGCTACGAAATGTGCCAGTCTGGGGACACAGCTGAGGGTTGTAGTAGGGAAGGGGGAGGGGAGAGGAAGAAAAGAAAAGAGCAGGAACATTAATACATCTTCCTGAGGTTTGATGGGACATACACTGCCTACTGTTCCATCTGGTGCTTATGATAGCATGGCATATTAGCATGCTGCAAGTTCATAATGTATTCAGGGCGAGAAAACACCACTTGCATACCAATTGAGGCGTTCTCTTTCTCAGAGCTGCTTTTGAATTTCAATGATGTTTATGCCTCCTAAGCCATGACTGAACGGAGCATTTCCGCTTGTGGAGAAATAACAGCAGTGAGGAATTCTGGCTTATGTGGCTTTTCTTTCCTCTTTCTTTATTTTTCTCATTTTTTAAGTTCTTTTCTTCCCGCTCTCTCCTTCCAATTTGTTTTGTTTTGGGAAGCCTGAAGACTCATTGAGGTTTTTGGATTAGCTAATTACAGAGCTTCTGTTAATATTACATTGACTTCTTTTTAAGGTTGTAGTCTATTGTCTTTTTGCTTATCTCAAAATGCTTAAATGTCTTTTTATGACATTTTGATGAAATTACTCTAAAAGCAGTGTCATGAAGCATTTAGAAAATAGCACATTGCAATTCTGCTTTATATGCAGTTTTCCTGTATTACTAAATCAAAGAACAAACAATACCTGAATTCCACATTTCATGGTAAATTATTTGTGCCCCATGTCTTTAAAGAGTTGATTTTCACTTCAAGTGTGCTACATAATAGGATAAGTATCTGAAGTTGAGCAGGTATGTAAGCCTTTGTAGGAGTAAGGTCTTTTTATCGATTCCTTGCAGGAAATGTACTGATATGTTCGTTTTATTTCTTCCTACCCTGTCCTCTTTGAAACTCTGCTGAGATTGACACTTGACAATCTCAAAACTCCACCATAGACACTCTTGACTGCACATTTTGTTTCTGAATTTGTCAAAGATTGTGATCTCTTCATGGCTCAGTGCTGTGAATTGCTCTGCAGCCCTCCTTCCAGTGGTTTTAAAAGTGTGAAGTTTACACACAGGGTAGGGTATTTGATGTGGGATTCTCCTGGAGTAATACATAGAGTGTGAGTCTTACTGGCTTTGTTGATGACTGAGTTTCTAAACTACTTCACCTGTTTTGAAAGGCCTACCCTGAAAAGGAGACTAAAATTGCTGCTTGTTGTAGTTTAACCCCAACTAGCAACCAGATCCCATAAAGCTTCTTGCTTACTCCCCACCAGCAGGGCAAGGGGAAGAGAATTGAAAGGGTAAAACTTAGAATAGTCGTGGGTTGAGATAAGAACAATTTAATAATTGAAATAAAATAGTAATAATAATAACAATAGCAGTAATAATAGTCATCAATATAATAAAAGGTAAAATAGCAAATAAAGAACCCAAAAAAGTCAACTGATAAAATTGCTCACCATCGACTGACTGATACCCAGCCAGTCCCCAGGCAGCAGCCTGCCAGCCAACCTTCCTCCCAGTTTTATTGCTAAGCATGACATCACATGGTGTGGGATGTCTCTTGGGTCAGTTGGGGTCAGCTGTCCCAGCTGTGTCCCCCTCCCAACTCCTTGTGCACCCCTAGCCTGCGTGCTGCTGGGAGGGGTGAGAAGTAGGAGAGCCTTGACTCTGTGTAAGCTCCACTCAGCCATAGCTAAAACATTCCTGTGTTACCAACACTGTTTCCAGCACAAATCCAAAACACAGCCCTACATTAGCTGTTAAGAAGAAAATTAGCTCTACCCCAGCACACTACTTGAAGAGGGAAAGAATATTAAAATGGCATCTCTAGTATAAACCCACTTGATTAATGCATTTTGTATCTAGTCCTCTACCTGCACAGCTGGACTCTTGCTGCTGCTGACTGTGGTTTGAGGCTTTAGCTTAATCTTTAATGCATATGACTGTCATGCTAATATAACTTTAATAAAAATGTACTAGGTAGCACTTTGAACTCCTTCGGTCTAATTTAGTATTAATCCATTTGACTGCTAGAAAAGGAAAGCTCTTGCTTTAGTTCTGATCTATTCTTTCAAATACATACAGCCATGACTTTTATAAATATATATTTTCAGGCATTCATTTTACTCCTCTTGCATAGATAAGGAACAAAAAATGCATTACTCATCGTGGCAAAGAATAAATTGACTCCCTTTGCTTTACTATCTGAATATCTGTTGTCTGATGGGTTAAGAACATTTCTTGTTTACTGATAGTGCATTTAGACCTAGACATTAAAGCCTTAGCTGAAATGGTAATTTTTTCCCCTTAATACATTCAGGAAGACTAATGTTACTGAATAGGAATGTGGAGGAGATAGTGTGGGTTATTCAAGCAAGTTTAGTCAGCACTTACAAGATTCTTGAAATGTTTCTTGATGTCCTACAGAACTGTTAACATCTGCATGGCTTGTGAGAAGAGCCACATTTATTGCAGCTGTATGCTAGCTAGAATGCAAAAGAAAAGGGGGGATCAGAGTTAAGAATGAAGCAGCTGGCTTTTGGTACAGAGATTTATAATTTTACTCTCATTACAGACTGACAGTAAACTCTGCTTGGACTCTTTTGAATCTGCTTCTTTGAGATGGCAGGTTGAAGGCTTGGGAATTTAGCTGTCAGTAGATGCAGTCCAACAGAATATATACAGTTTAAAAGAAAACACAGCTTTTAGATAAATAATCACAAATAGAAGTTCAGCCTTTGGAGGAGCTGTTTGTTCCAGTATGACATAACATGATGTAGAGCATGTGTTCAAAGCCTACATTTGAGATGAATCAAAAAAAGGAAAGACAAAGACAGATTGTTTCAAATATTAGTGGTAAGCAATAGACAGAAGCTTGCTGATTCCGTGCAGAACCAATGAGGCCATACAGATTCTTGTACCCGTTCTTGCAAGGGTTTGGGATTTCTGGAGAAAAGGAAGAGTCTGTTGAGAGACTCCTGAGAGCCCAGCCTGTTTGAGCAATGTATCTCAGTGTGGTTTTTTAAATCTCCTCTCTCTTTTTGTATTAGGAGAGAAAGTGAGAGAATAGGCAGAATCAGAGTCCCATTTTCTGTTGCAATCCTTCCTGTAAAAAAATCACATACATGATTTCAGAATCAAGGGGTATTTTTGTCCAAGTTTCTTTTGTCCAAGTACACTCCTTGCCCATTTCTTCCTCAGTTGTTGAGACAGATTTCAACATAATCCAGGTCAATATTTGTTAGTTGTCAATATCTTTGTTCAGTTTCAGTTGAGATCATAGTTTTTTATAGTTTTGTTTTCTTATTTATTTGATATGAATGAAAACTGATCATGTCTTTTTTTTTCTTATGGCTAATATAGCTTGGGAGGCTTCCTCTTATCTTTTTTCTCCTGCACATTTTAAGTGAATCTATTCTGGTTTTGCTCAGTTAATTTCTTTACAACCTGCCCAAGCCATTCACAGTGGGAGTGCCAGGATCTGTTTTTGTGTCTCCTGCTGTTTCTTTAACAACCTCAGCAACTGAGGAAGCTGCACGTCTGTACTCCTGGTCTTTATTGCTCTCCTTAAATGGGAGTTTCTGAATAGTTTTCTAATATTTTCTAAACCAGACCTATTGCTTGTTCATTTGTTGCAGTAGCACAGCTACCCATTAAGAAACAGGGCCAAGAGGAATCAGTGAAGATCATCCTGTTGTTGTTTTAAGGTGCTCATTCATTTGGGTTCATCTTTATCTACAAACACTTCTGTTCTCCATACTGGGTCTACAGCAGATGTCCACTCTGATATCCTACTATGATTTTTATCTCTCCTGCCTAGCCTTACACTTTTCACTGTTACACTCATCATTATTTATTGTAGTATGGCACATTGTAAGGGCTCTAATGTATGATTCCTGCCTCCTTTCCATTCTCTTGATACCAGAGCACTGACAAAAGCAAATGTTTAACATTTCATTTATGAAGATGACTTTGATTCATTTGTGTTCACCACCTCATACCTTCTTTTAGTTTCTGAAAGTTTATTTCCACTTGATGTTTTGGAAGCACATTTTATCTTAATTTTGTGCAGATTGTTGGCACTGAACAGAGTTGTCAGAAAAACCCAAGTAGCTTTGTAAGTCAGGGCTCATAATCACCTTTGGAAATGACCTGTTAAGTTTCTAATGGATCATTTGTATGCACAGTTACTGAAACTACTTGCAATAATTATGGAAAAGATAATGGCTAGGAACTCGTTTGGGGACCGTTATTCTTGTTAACTGTTTAGTATTTAATCCAGGTACACCTATTTCCCCGTTTTCAAATTTTCCTTTCATAATTTCAGAGTTTGCCATGGATAGTTGTTGCAGTTCAGCAGCTCTTCATTTCTTCATATCCAAGCAGTTTAGAGCTTGCCAGAAAAGTACTGATGTGTTTTACATCTTCTATTCCAAGAAGACCATAAAGAAATATGTTTTCACAGGAGATGCCAGTGCAGTCAGTATCTCTCTGTGCTTTTGAATTGTATCTGCCCTTGGGATTTAGCTTTCTTAGCACGTATATGGTGCCAAAAGGATGTTTACAAAGATCTGTGTGATCCTTTACTTCTTCCCTGCTTGCCGTTTGATCTCTCTGATTACGGGTGTGAGGGAAATACCAGGTTTTGTTTGGTTCTCTGTGTTTTGGTGCAAAAGAGAAGTGGGGTTAAATTTTGTTGGGGTATGTTCAAGTTCATGCTATCATCACATGGCTGTAGTTGTATGTGCACAATCCAGGTTTTATGATTAGATATACTGTGAGTTGTAGGCATGACACTGCCTATTGTGTTGCTTCTGCAATTCCACTTTGGGAATGTTTCACATAGAAAGCTATCACCCAAGCAGGGGAAGGTGGAGGTGTAGTTGAGGGCAAGGGGGAAGCATCTAACATGTCTTGCTGGGATGAGAGGTGACAATAGAAGGCACTGAAAAAGGTGCAGCCAGGGCTGGCTTTGCTCTTTTGAGAATGTAATTAATATGGCTGAATTTTAGGGATAATTAATTAATATTCCGTTAGTACTGTGGGCACAGACTAGTTCATACTGATGTGTACACACACAGAGTATCATAGGCTCTCCTTTACATCACATGGCTGAAGATATTGGGAAATACTGTTCTTAAAGCGTGTCCCTTTGGCTTTCTGAGCAGCTTGCCATTTGAGTATTCGGTGCGGGCAGGGCTTTTTCCCAGTGCCGCGGCTCTTTTTCCCAATGCCGGCTCCCTCTAGTGGTCTCGCTCGCCCGTGGCCGTTCCCGGCGGCGCTCGGGCTCTTCCCGGTGCTCCTTGGTTTCCATCCTGCTCGGGAATAGTCTACTTTATAGGTTAACCCACCTCTCAGAGATGCAAAATGTATATGCCCAAGTAGGCCAAGGCCAAATGTAGGGTGTTTCCATAGAACAGAGAGAGTTAAAGCTACACTTCATAAGATGTTTTTTATATACAAGAGAATGCAACCAGATCAGAAAGGGTTAAGTGCATCCACATTGAGCATTCAGAGTTCAAATACATCAGACTTCCTCACTTTGTCAATATTTTGCTTGCATTGGTATTATTGAGCGGCTTCTCCTTCATGTCTGACTTCTCGCCCTCTAGTTTCCCCTCCATTTAACACTCCCTTCAGTGCAATTGAAGGCTCTTTCCCTCTTCCAGTTTTCTAAATATGCATGTTAAATAATAAAAAAAAAATCACACCAATTATTTTTATACACAAAGCCAAGTAAGTAAAACTTTGTCCCATATGTGTACAAGTGTGTGTGCACATATGCTCATGGGCACGCACATATCTACACGTATGGAAGAGAGCCGTAGAAGCAGCACTGATGCACAAAGATCAATATTGCCATGTTGGAGTAATAGGTTTAGGGGGCTTGACGAAAATGTTGTTCTATAAATGTAAAAACCTTTTTAATGTATTTGTTGAGGAAAAAAAAAACACATTTGTTTGAATCTGCTGGGCTTGAAATGAAGTATGTATTGTACAACCATCATCAATCCTGGCAATGCTATGAAATAGTTTTAAAAATTTGCATGTATTTTCTGTGGATTCTGTAGTAATTGCTGATTTTTCTTTGAATTCAGGCTTTAGCTGGGGTCTGCTACTTAAAATTCAAAACATAGGGAAGATGCTTCAAAAGAAGGAAGTTTTAAGCTTTATTGTGCAAGACAAAGACTGCTGTGATACTTTAAGGTCTAGAAACGTTGCGTGTAATTGTATACCCTGTGAGTCGTCTCATTAATTTACCTACAGCTGTTTTCAGTGTCTATAGTTAAACACATATTCCTGAGTGTTTCTGGAGCTGGAGTCTGCCTGCAAGGCTAACCCAGCATCTCTCTTTCTGGGTGAGATCACCAGAGATTTCTGTATCAATATGATTTTGTGTGAATTTGCTGACTTCAGAAAGAGGTTTAATCTGGTTTTATACTTTTTAGTCTTAAATATAGTCTTATATATGGTTTTATACCTGTTAGTCTGAAATGACATACACAAACACAATTTCCTTCCTTTCCTTCTTCCTTTATATGCTTATACTATTTCACATTCACTTTTAAGAGTGCATGTGATGTGTTAGGTCAGATTCAAAACACAGTTTTGGATTTGCTTATGGTAGTATTTGCTTTGCTTGGGAGCTTATTTGTCAATAAATAGCATTGTCCCATCTAAGAAGATACTTGAGTCTTCATTTCTTGTGAAGTTTTGAGGCTCTCTTTCCTCTTTCTCACCTCTCCACTACTTTATTAAGGTCTAATCCAGTGCCCAAATAAAAGACATTTGGTGTGACATGTGGCACTGAGGAGGGGCTGACTTGTAACTAATAATGAGTATTTTCTCACACTCTGTCTAGACAGTGAATCATGTAAATAAAGGATATCTTTAATGGCATCAGCTGATGATATGAAATGATAGTTTTCCAAAGTATGTATTTCTACAAATACCAAAGTACTGATGAGTATAATAAATTTCATTATTGAAGATTGTCAGTGTATAACACTGAGATGGAGAAAGCCTATAGTTCCACTTTTGTCTTGCTGGTAGTGCCAGTAAGTAACTAACAGTGTCAGCACCTGAGCAAGGCTTTCTGGGGGAAATATGCTTCATTATATATTTTCATATACCTGTCTTGAGTGGCTGAATAGAAGCCAAGGAGTTATTATGCCTGGTCACTGAGGACCACCAATTGTGTACAGCAGCCACACTGTTGAGAACAATCTGAATGCTTCTGGTTCTCATGAGGCAAAGAACATAGATCTATATGGGAATGTTTATGCCTGATTTAGCAGCCAGAGATATTAAAAAATTAGAGATTCTAACTCTTTAGTGATTATATGGGACATTTAGTCTGCTAATTTAGCTGTCTGTGTTA
The DNA here is from genome assembly GCA_003676055.1 of Chloebia gouldiae. Lineage (NCBI taxonomy): Eukaryota > Metazoa > Chordata > Aves > Passeriformes > Passeridae > Chloebia > Chloebia gouldiae. Next base: position 45,148,506 of record QUSF01000001.1, on the reverse strand, counting down.
GATGGCAGGAATAAGCAGAGCTTCTCAGACTGTTCTGGTACTTGGAAGAGAGGGAGCTTGGCTGCCTCTGCTTTCAATGTTGTGGGTATGGTCTTGTTCCCCAGACCTGCACAACCGGTCTAATGGAACAGACTTTTCACTTGTTTGAAATATCACTTGGAGGAACTGGTGGTTTTTTTTTTGTGGGTTTTTTTTTCTTTTTTTTGTTTTTTTTTTTTTTTTATGGATAAAATGGTGCAGTCTTACAGGGTAGGGATTTGGGACCTTGATCCACAAGGTGGGGAGCAGCCTATCCCAGGCTGGCCACCACCACTCTACACCTTACAGGATCTTGACTTGTCCATGACAAATTCCACATTTTAAAATCAAGCAAAGCCAAAAGTATATCCATTAACCTTCTTGTGTCATCTTGTGTCATCTTTTCAGAGTATAACCATGGAAAATATCACCTCCTACACCCATATTTGATTATTTTTGAGCCTAAAGGACTTCTGGCATGTTATACAAATATAAGCAATGCATCTTAAAAGTACAGCTGTAGTAACTTCTTTTCATTTTTGGCAGAGGAGTTTATTGCATAAACTTTCCTGAATTTAAATAAGTTGCTTTAGATTACTTTATGTAGTCTATATTGGAGACTTCAGTTCCAGCTAAGTCTAATAGAATATGGTATCAGTATTCTCTTAGGACTTTTCTAAAATGAGTACAGCTATCCTTTACACATTGTATAAGTGCATTAAAAATGAAGACGTTTATAATTATTTGCTTCAGACTTTTAGCATTGTGTGACAAACAAGCTTGTGGTTTCAAGCTGAGAATATGTTTATAGACTGGTTATTAGGGAAAAGTTCTTTACTGTGAGGATGATCAGGCACTGGAACAGGTTGCCCAGAGAATCTGTGGGTGCCTTATCCATGGAAATGTTCAAGGCCAGGTTGGATGAGGCTCTGAGCAACCTGGTTTAGTGAAAGGTGTCCCTGTTGATGCAAAGGGGCTGGAAGGGGATGATCTTTAAGTTCCCTTTCCAGCCCGTCTTCACACAATTCTGTTATTTACTGTTAATTTAGGACTGGACAAACTTTGGATTAAAAACATAAATATACTTCTGGAGACCAAGTTATGAAATTTCAGTTGATGTGAGAGAAAAATCTTCTTGGTTCTGGTGGGAAGGATCTGTGCTGTGTGTGGTTGAGTATATAAGAGCACGCAAACAATACCAATTAGATTCAATTGGCATTTGTATTTCTTAGATATTAGTCTGCCTTCATCTCTAGTTTGCCAAATTAGTGTATAGTCCTGACAAGGGTAGGCCTTCCAGGGATGCCGGTGCAGAAAGGAAATGAGTTAGTGGTCACGGAGCCTTTGGGAAAGTACTCCTGAAAGTACTTTCAGTACTTTCAGTACTGAAAGCATGAAGATTTCCTATATAGGAAAGGGATTAACTGCTAATATAGAGGGGTGGTCACCTCTGTAGCTTGTCAGGGATGCTGGGGTGTGAGTTTGGCCAGTGCTTGCTCTGGCTGTTCTTCCATTCTTCATTCCAGAGGCAGAGTGACACTTTGTCACTTCACTTGAGCCTCAGTGTTCAGTGAGCTGGGTTTGGAATAGCAGTAATACTTCCTGTGATGTGAAATACAAGAGAACTGCTCAAAACACACAGTTCTTAGTTGGATAGCTTGTCAACAAAAACAAAAGATGTAGGAAAAAATATAAATGGGAAAATAGTATTTCAATAGTGGCTATGGGACTGTTGCTTATTAACTGCATTAGTTCATGTATAGAGGAATTTTCATGATGTTTGGTGGGTTATTTAGAAGAAATCCACATTGTCTTCAGCTTCATTACAGGCCAAGTGTTGTGTATTCATCCATGACAAAGGAACTTGTAGACTTTGTTTTCTGGGGGCTTATGGAAACTAAGGGCAGCTGCCACAGTTTGGCCCTTATTTTGCTTATCTGTTCTCACTAAGTATTTCATAAATCATTATGGTGGTAACAGATCTAGATTTAGAATATGTTCTTCTTCCCTGCATTCCTGCATCCAAGCAATTATACATGGTAAAATTCACAAAGCCAGAAAGGGTGAAGGAGAAAAGAGGCATTTAAAAAAAGGTGCAATTCTGACATGAGCCAGTTTTTATTAAATAACTGAAAGTGAATTTATGATAGTTTTGAAACTGTCAAAACATGTCAGATTGTTAAATGAGAGGGAAAAGTTTATTATTCTATTCCCCCCGCCTTTAAAAAGGAAACTATATGGTAAGGCAAGTTTATTTATTTCAGAAAAAAATAATATGTTCAAGGAAAGCAAGCCGTGACATTATTGTCTTAATTCTGAGATTGAACTCATGCATTACTTATTTTATAATATGCGTAATTATTTGGCCTTCAGCTGCTAAGCCATGAGTATGGGACCAAGTCTTTTTGCCAGTCATAACTTCTCACCATAGAGAACAGAAATTAAAAAGAATGCTTTGCATTTGTGGTTCATTGTTATGATTGTCAAGACCAGTCAAGGTACCATTGTGGACAAGGACACAACATAAAGCATTTTAGTTATTTACCTGTTTTATATCATCCACAACGTCTACCAAAACTAGGAGACAGTAGCACAAAAATCCCTTTCATCTTTTGGGAGACAGAGTAGATTGTATTATGCTAAAGGCTTATTTTAGCACAGCTGAAGAAAACTCTTATAACTTGGCCCCAGATAACTTCAGTGAACTCCCAGGATACAGAATTTCTTCTAGCTATTGCATATTAAATGAGCATAAATGGGTAAATTGAATGTGCTTTCATTTATTCTGAAGAATAGCTGGTGATATGAATTGTTCAACTATCTGAGCAGAGGAGAATGAAGATAAGACTGCAGCAAAATTGTGATATTGCTCTTGCAAAAGGGTCATCTTCAATATGTGAGTATCATACTCAGCATGCTAAAGAAGCATTGAACTGTTATGTCATCTGAAAACTTTGCTGTTCATATCCATCAGTCACTTCACATAGATTCTGCTTCCTGGTGGATAAATCTTGCAGAGGTAATGTTCTGTGACAAAAGACAGAGTCTGAGCAGATCTCTGATACTGCATTCCTGAAAATCACCTGGAAGTAAAAGTTATTTACTGGGGAACCGGAAACCCAGTGATGTTGCCTTTGTAAGCCAATAACACGACTGCATCTGGTGCTGAGAGAAAGTCATGTCTGCATTATGGCTGCTTGAGATTGTTGTGTATAGTACAAAAACATCCATTGTGTTTAGGTCCTTATTTATTTATCAAGAAGTCAAAAGGGCCAAGAGGGGAATGGAATGAAGACTGTACCAGTCTCAAACAAATCCCAGGCATGCTAGACAGGGAGAGGGTCTGCAGTGGTGTTGTCCACATGTCATGTTTTATGGCTGCATTGAATGACTTGCAGGTTTTCCCAGGGGTCCAGTGCATGGAGTGGGTGGGATTTACCAGATATGTCAGGCTTATGCCATGCATTCTTATTTTCAAATGGGTTCTTTTCAACCAAGACCATCTTGTAATATTGTCCTGCTTGGTGTAGCAGCAGGTTTGAGGCTCAGGAGTTGTGGGTCTCCACAAACACTGCCTATTTCTAATAGTGCTGTGTGTCTTGGCCACATCTGAAGGAGAAGGTTTCACTGGCTGAAACATGATAGTGTTATGGATGGAAGAGCTGTGGAATTTGTCCTCCACGGTTGGACTTGTGGTTGTCTGACTTCAGGTTCATCGCCACTGTGACTCACAGTCTGTGGTTACCTGCTTGCAGATTCCCTGCCACCCCTCTCAATATAATGAAAATTAGTCCAAGGTGTCTAAGAAACCATCAGTATTAAATCCTTCAGTTTTATGTCTTGATTCCTGTAACTTGTGTGGTGGAGGCAGGTTCTAATCCCTTCTGTCATATGTGGGGCTTGCTCTTTTTGTGAGTTTAAAGGAAACAAGACAATGGACTCTTTTAATTTAGCAAGTTTTATTTTTATTTTTTAAATGTTGGCACCAAAGTAGAAAGTACTGTACAATCAATATAAAGCATCTTTTAAGAATCTTTCATGCCTGAGTGTACATCTGGAACTGTTTGCACTAACTAAAAGTAAAATAAATGCCACAGCGTATTATACCACAATTTTTTTTCATTTAAAAAAGGAAATTGAAAACACACCACTCCTAGAAATGGTTGACATTGAATTGGCTATTGAAATGGTATCAGTAAAGTATTTATATATTCCATATTTTGTTCCATACATCAGCTTTCCTTGATGCGTTAGACTTGGATGTGTGCCATGTGAGCTGAAATGTTGCCATTTATGAAAGCCCGCCTTGTTTTAAAAATGGACTAAATCTTGTAGGGTACAGGAAATAAAGTAACTCAGTTTGAATGCAGTCACATCTCTCTTTGCCCCAGCTCCTGCATGCTTTGTCTCTTCCTTGTTTGGTTCCTTGTTGTAAGCTAACTGTGCTTACAGTAAATATCAGTGTTCACCTAAATATAGTGATAAAAAAAGAACCTCTATCATGAAAACTGAATGAACAACAAGAACAGTATAGTTCTATGAACCAAAAAATCCACAGAAGAAATATCATAATTTAAAGTTAGTTTTACAACATTATTTATTTTTAAACGAAGCAAAATACTTCTGTGGTTAAATCACAGTTCTTCACTCTGTGCTGTAAAAGAGATTCAAGAATGTGTATTTCAAAATGTTTTACTTGGGTTTGTTTTTAAATAAAAAATATAATCCAAAGCAAATGCAATAGATCTCTGCATACTTGAAACATGTTTTCTGAATTTATTCTAAGTCTCTTGCTGCTCCAGAGGGTTGTGTGTATGGATTAGGACTAGACCATTATTTCACCATCTTTCTCCATCCTGAACTGATTGCAGTGAACACTACAGAATGAGTTGCAGATGTCTCCTTTTCCTTCCAGTTTGGAGGACCTCTGGTTTCAGTCCCATTTGATCTGAACTGGGCTGAGGAGCACAGGTCTGTCATTGTTTAAAAGGATTCAGTGGAAGAAATTGTTGTACCTGAAAGAATTTACTCCCTCTGTACATACAGGCTATGCTTTTAAATGGGATGCTATGAGATGCTGCCTGTATGAAACTTTCTGGTGTGTCTTTCTTAATTCAGGATTATTGTTTGAAATGTCAAGGTCCATCTGAAGAAAAAGATAACCAGAACTAACTTTGCAAGTGGGGAGTTTTGTTTGAGTTAAGAGCGTAAACATATACTTGAATTCAAGAAATTGAGCTGTTTTAAGATATGGTGAAAGTTCTTCTGAATTTCAGGCGAAATTCAATGTATATGTCTCTGTATTGTAAAACTGGAGCACATGTATGTGAAATCTTACCCAGGCAGGTTTTGATATGTTAAAATCAGATTTTTCCCTCTTGAGGGATTCTTTCTTCCCCTACCAAATCCTCATTACCTCTGAATGTATGAATAGCAGAATATCAACTGAGAGTTAATATTAAGAATGTCCATACATTAAAAGCCTAGTGAAATATCATGTCTCAAAGGAAATTGGCTTGTGAATATGACTTAAATATCATTATGTCTTTAGCTTCCATATCAGCCATTGTAGTAAAAAGTGTTGGTTGTTAGGCTTATTGTTTTTATTAATAAAAAATAAACAATGAATTATAGAAGCTGGAGTTGTCGGTTGTCAGACACCAAAAGCTTTAGGAAGATCAGATCACAAGAACTGTTAACACTTTTATCAGCAGTGGCTCTGATTTGTGGCTCTCCATCACCACTTCATCCCCTGAGTGATCTGTCTTAGAGCTCCTGAGGTTCTCTGGTGCTGTGGGTGGTGGGACAGTGGTGGGTGTTGTAGACCGGTGCTCCCAGTCCCATCAGTTCCTTAGAGTTCAGGGAGCTGTATGAAAAGTTAAGGAACAGGTGAAACAGTAGCAGTAAGAGCAGAATGGCTCCCACAGGGGTTTTGTTATTAAAGAGGGTGGAATGGAGAGTTGTAAAGGCTGTTCTCCTGGATGGTGTGATGGTGTCTTCCAAGCATGTGGAAAAGCTTTGATTTTGCATTGTACTTCTTCAAAAGCCCTTTGTCCTTGTCCCATGAAGAATCTCTGTTCTGACAAAATGATCTTGTACTCTGGCAAGAGATGTTTTGGGGTGTGCTTGAAAGGAGCCTTAATATCGCCTTAAAGAAGGCAGGACTAGTGTAGTAACAAACAGAGAGAAATCTGCCTGCCTGTGATCATACAGTAGGAGAGTAGAGTTTAGGGCTTTGCAAGGAAGAGAGAGAGGTAACGAAAAGGTAAGTGGTTATGTAAATCTTGTTTGTGTTTACGTCTGAGACGTCCAAAGAAAGGTAATTGAGAAAATCAAACCTAATGTTATTAGATTTAGATGAGAAGTACAGGGGTCTGTGGATATGTTCAGCGATCTGCAGACTGGGTGGCAAACTGTTGGAGGTAGTAAAAACCATTTGGATCATGATAGAGTGGCAACCTGAAATTCGAGGGCAAAAACATCACGCTCTTTCCCACTACCATGTTCAATTTAAGTAGCAAAACATTGCCAGCTTTGTGGGAAATTCTCCCCGCTCTGATCTGAGCGGGTTTCTGATCAAGCCTGAACTTTGCGATGCAGTGAAGGGAAGGGAGGGAGCAGGAGCCGTGCGGTTGGTTACAGCTCAGGATCGCTTTAGTTATCACCAGCTGAATTGGAGGATACAGGCTGTGCCTGCTTGCAGCGAGCAGCAGTCTGTTAGAGGAGCTCGATTTCTCTCACTCCTTCTTCCACCCACCTCCATCTCCTCTGTGCCTGTGTCTGCGCTCCCACATGCTTCAAATCTGTGTACCTGGACTGCCTTCCTTAACAGTTCAATGTGAGTGTTAGCAGAATGAAAACCAGATGGACCAGCAGTTCCCACTGTTATCTCCCCACCAGCTCTGGCAAGCCTCCCTTTCTCTCTCCTTTCTTGGCATGGGAGAAATATTTGCCTTTATTTAGGAGGGCTTGGGCTCACTGCTGTGCCTCTTTCCCTCTGTTGCAACATGAGCTGAAAGCTATTTATTCCCTTGTTGCTGAGGTTGGTTGAGGTGAGTGCAAGATGAATTCGGCTATTAAGGAAGTAATTAACATTTCAAGATGAGTTTTCATAGTTCTTTATAATAAATTAATGGCTTATTGAAGATAGAGATTTAACTGGTTTAGTATACTGATACAGAAAGGAACTACATATAGAATTTTATAAACCTGTTTTTGTTTTCCAGCATGTAATAATTTACTGTTTCTTGATTTGCAAATCATACTTCACTTACCTGTGTAACAACCTTAATATTTAAAAGGTAATCATTGTGGTTACTTTTCTCTCCACAGCTGAGGTTTACTAAGCTTAGATCAACACTACAGATCCTATAAAACTGTATCTTTATTCCCCTCATTCTATTCTGGGGGTGTTTCGCTGCTCATCTTCCCCAAACTTGTCTCTAAATTCTATATGAAATTACTCTCTTTCCCTGAGAGCTGAAATATTGCCTGTAGGCATTTCAACAAAGGTTGAAGATGGCTTTTATAATTGCACTCCCTGACATGCTGCACCTCTGGGACTTACTACTTACTTCCTCAGTTTCTTCAATTTCAGACAGAGAAAGATTGGTATCTGTTATGTGTTGTTAATTTTTGGAGGGTATAGGGGCCGTTTTGAATTTTTCCCTTCCCCCCCCCCCTTTTTTTTTAAATTTTCTCATATTTAAGTTTTCTGATAATTAAGTGTTTTGAGGCTCTTTTAAACATACCTGTTCTTTGTTAAATGTGTATATTGCATTCAATTTCTGTTATTTTTCTCTCAGAGCAAATTTCAGATATTATTATTACATTGAAGTTTGTATGTTGTTAGTAAGAACAAGGAATTGTGTCACAAAGTGAAGTGACAGAATTTATAGAATATGGCATGTTTTGAATTAAAACCACAGACTTACATGCTTGCCCATTAGCAGCGACACTTGCTTGCTTTACAGAATAGTTTTGTGGAGCTCAGGAAGACTTCTTTTGGGCTGTGTATAAATAAATAGCTCATACTCTCCAAAAAAGGGACTGAAGAATTTGACTTATTCCCATTCAAGCTAAACATCATTGTACTCATCTCTTTTTAAGATGGCTTGCTAAACTCCTGGCATGAGTGAGAAAGCCTTAATTTTGCCTCCAGCTGGTAAATTTTGCTGTGTTTTGCCCATACTTAATAAATGAAACATATGGGCTTGCATGATTTAAAAAAGACAACTTAAGGTAGTGTCATTCAAAAAGCAGTTGGGAAAAAGAGTGCACTTCTGTAGCTTTTGTATCATATGTGTTGTATATTTAGATCTTCAGTTGCAAGAGAAGTGTTAAGTTTTTTCCTGCTTTTGCCTTATGTTTGTTTTGTTTTCCTGAGGAGGTATGTTCCTGCTTATCTTGCAGGTTTTGAGCATTGAAAGTTGTTCTTAATATGTGATGGTGCAAACTTACATGCTTATTTGAAAATAATTGTGTGCATATGAGATGATTGACATACCATTTTGGCATGTTGTGTTTATTTTTCTGGTGAATATGAGAATAACCACGGGCACTGTGGTAAAGTGATCCAGAGGGTGTGTGTATTTAGCATAAGCTGAACATAAGATTACAAAGGGAACCAATGGAGAGGGCAGCAGGTGATACAAAGAGACATGAAGAGAACTTTTTTCAACCACTATTCGACCCAATATCTCACCTGTACTAAAGAGCTTCAGGTTTTAGTTTTGGAATAGATGTCATAAGGGGATTTATTATCTTCCTGTTCCTTCATCTATTTTTTCCTCCTGGCTAACATGAGAGCCTTGAAGGGAGGTGGCATTATTGCAGCTCTAGGATTGTTTGGGAGGTAGCATCTGCACATGCTAGAAATAAAAACAAAAGATAATGCAGCACTGCTACAAATGAGGTCTTACCATCTGTGTTGCACCTTCTTAAGTAAGGTTTAGATGATGCAATTTGGGAAGAGCACACTGGAGTAGATAATCAGGTGTAATCTTTCACAGCAGATGCTGAAATGGCTCACTTCTTGCATTAGCTTTTAAGTTTTTGTCAGAAGGGGTGTGCTCGGGGAAATAAACCGGTGTGTTCCTGTGGTGTGTGTTGCAGATCGCACTGAGAAGCATTCCACAATGCCAGACTCACCTGTGGATGTGAAGACACAATCCAGGCTGACGCCTCCAACCATGCCACCTCCTCCCACTACCCAAGGAGCTCCAAGAACCAGTTCATTTACGCCCACAACGTGTAATTAGTCTTTATTTTCTTCCTTTTCTTCCATCTTCTTTGTATTCTATGTCAGAAACCAAAATAGGTGAAGGGAAATGTGCATGAAGTGGCAGGAATAACATTTGATTGTATTGGGATAAAGTAATTAAAACAAAGCTCACAATAGAGTCATGCATCTTTAAGGTATTAAGACATTCAGCTCAGAGTTGTGTTAGTATTTCACTGGTCACTTGCTCACAGTGTCGAAGAACAGTGGGCACTGGCTTCCCATGTACTTAATGGTGAGGTTAGCCCTCTTGTGAGAAGGACAGAAGACCTTCTTCTCTTACATGTCATTATGTTGTTTAAATGATCCCATTCCCTTTCATATAAAAACTTCAGGGAGTTTTTTTTGTGTGTTTTTTGTTTTTATAGTGGAGATAATTCATAATGAGAAAATACTAATCTTCCTTCTGCTTATGTTTCAGTGAAGAATTCTGATTTCAGTGCTATATAATGTCTAGTTAATATTGATATAAAACCAAAATTAGAGTCCTTTCATAATTTTTATCTAGAGGTTTCTAGTCTGTTACGACTTCTCTAAATCACTTAGGGCTGCATCTCTGTCTCAGCTTATTGATGCAAACATGTAACAAACTCTACTAGTTAGTCTTGATGTATGCTGCATTCATATCAGCGTAACTGAGATTTGAATCTGGCACATTGTCTGGACTATTCTTTTCACAGCCACGCAATGAGCCACATTTCTCATACTAAGATTTAGCTGCAATTTTTTGGGTCTCTTTTATACTGCCTTGTAATAGTATAAACATGAGAATGTGTTTACATTTCACGTTTTAAATAAAACATTTTTAGAATAGTAGAATACATATGCCTAAACAGAATGAAGGCTGCATCTTCTATTTGTCTTGCCTAAGTCTGTTTTAGTCCCATTCTCTCTGTTAAATGCCGTATTTAAAATTCACCTCTATGCAGAAGGCCAGCTGGAGGCCTTTGTACTACTTATCCCAGGGAACCCTGTCCTGACAATTTATATTGAACTTAAACAGTGAGGAGGGTTTGTGCCAGCTATTCACATAAACTCACATTTAACCCAGTGACCCTGATCCTTCAAAGATTTGTCTGTGTTGCTTAACTCCAGCACCTGAATCATCTTGGATGGAGCTTCGCACTGGAGCTGCTTCAGTCTGAAGTTAAATTGTTTCTAGGTTTTTGCAGCATCAGGTTCTTGCAAATTAAGCTTTCCAGTGTGATGCCCTGCCAAGAGTTCAGGATGATCTTTGGCAATCATAAAAGGAATATGACAATGTTCTTTAATTACACTTACATTCCTCGCATGGCTTCTGGATGTTTGTTTATTTGATTGAGTTCAGCACTTTGGAAGGTGTGTGAACCACAGCTTGATTTTTGGGGCTCCTTATTTGAAGACTAAAAGTCTTAAAAACCCTGATTTTGTTTGCTTTTTACCCTGTCAGATTTTGGAGTTTGGCCTTAGCTGTTCCAGCTTGTACAATAAACAGTCACTACTATCAGTGTGTCTGTTACATCTATTATTACTACAGCAGGAATGCCTGTAGGCCAGAAAGATCTGACTTGTTTTCTGGTCTAGAATATCTTTGTTTTCTTTGGTTTAGATGATTAAAAATTCTTGACGTGTTGTAGTTTGAAATTTGAAATGCTAAATTCTTTTGGATTAGCAACATGGTTTTGGTTTAGAAATTACACACAGCTTTGCCAATTGGCAAATTCAGATATTATAAGGAAAGCACAGAAATCATGGGACTATTTCATTATTTCTTTTGTTGTGGGCGGAATCTTTATCAGCCTTTCTTCTCCATGTATCTATGCTAGGTGATGAACTCCACAATTCTCTGCTTTCTTGATCAGCCCCAGCACCCTCTGCCTAGAGCAGCCCCTTATAGGTGACAGAGTTGTTGGCTGGTGTCAGGGTAGATCAGCAGGACATGTTGCTATTCTCCCCAGTCCTCATTTTCTAAGTTCGTGGTAGGATGACTTTTGGCTATGTGAGCTCCTTGCAATCACAACGTATTTGTTTACTCAGATACCTCACCCCAGTGCAGCACTCAGAGCATGGCCTGGAGCTTCATGGGGAGCTGAACTTACTGAGGCCAGCTTCTTTCTATTTCTGCATTTTCCAATCCTTGTTCTCACTAGCCCATGCAGCCAGAATAGGCAATCAAAAGCTAGGAGAAAACACAAGCAGAGGCTAGATAACAGTTCACATAGCTTTTTCTGTAATTCCTCTGGAAGGCAGTGACTAGGGCAACAAAAACTCCTTTGAAGGTTTGTCGCAGTGATTTAAATATAGTAATAGGTAGGGATTTATATCTAGTAGTAGGTGTCCACCCTAAAAAAGGACTTCCTGGTTAAAGATAAGGACAATCCATGAAGAAAATGAGATGAGAATGGGATGTTTGGCTTCAGAGAGGCTGGTCATTGAGAAACATTGAAAGTATTTAAAGTTGCTAGCTTGTCCTGGTTGTGCTTTTAAATAGTAAGCAAGTTAAACTGATACTCCTATGCATTTTTGATTGTAGACAAGTTCCTGATTTTTGATGGTTTTTTGAATGGGTTCTGAGTGATTCCCAAAAAAAAAAATCAGAAAATTTTTCCGGGTCTGTTGCCCATTGAGGGCAGCTGCTGCTGGGTACAGTCACATGCTGTGTGCCCACACCTGCCAGTGCACTGGTACATGTGTATTTCTAGGGGAGCCATCCTTTTTCTTGCTGTTTGCTGTCATTTTAGCAAATCAGATTCAACTTCAATGGCGTGTTTTTTGAGTGTTGCTGTTCCAACTAACCTGAGTGGAAGAGGATGTCCTCAGTTTGATTCTCTGCGCTCTTCTAGAGTGTGGATAAGATTCAAACTGAAATCACTGCCAAAAAATCTCTGTTGTCTTCAGTATGTCTCGTTGCCATAAATTTTGAATGCTTAATACTTCAGATAGTTATTCTCAAAGCAACCTTGCAACAGGAAGAAAATGCTTTCTTAGCCTTTTCAGAGATAAGGCGCTGGCATGTGAAAGCAGGGCGATTTGCTCATGATCTCTGAGAAATCCTCTGAAGTTTAGCTTGCTGCCCTTGCTGAAAGGCTTCAGGACACAGAGCATTTGCAGCATTTGTACCTGCACAGACAACTTTGTGTACTCCATATGTTAGCAGCTAGGGAATCTGTATTGGAAAAATTAACCTTCTCATTGGGTGGTGTAAGGTTAAAACGTGGAAGTCCTGTTTTATAAACACAGCTGTTAGTTGTGTGTACAAAACACAAGTAAAAATATTCAGAGATAAACTGAGGCTTCATGAAATATGTCTGCATGTTTTTTTCTACCTCAAAGAGCAATTTTTTTTTTTTGTCTTCAATCATACATGCACTCATGCTTTTTATCTCTCCATTTCCCTCTCTCTCTTTTTAAAATTCTCAGACAAAAGGCTGGTATTCAAATGGTGCTTTTCAGGTCCAGGAGCATTTTGAAGGGGATGTGTGAGAGGCAGCTGCTGTTATTTCCAATCCTTACAACATTCAGCACCAGCTACTGGGAAATAGATATAAACTGCAGACTGTCACTCTGTCTAAAGGCTAATTATCTTTGATTGTTCAACATAATTAATTCTGAGGTCAAGTGCAGAAAACATAAGCTGATGGATTTTCCCCTCTGTCTCCTTTTCCTCTCTATCTCTTCCCCAACCCCAATCTTTATTTTATCCTCTGTCTCTTTTTCTTTCAGTAACCAATGGCACTAGCCATTCACCAACAGCATTAAATGGAGCTCCATCTCCTCCTAATGGCTTTAGCAATGGGCCATCCTCTTCCTCTTCCTCTTCTCTGGCTAACCAGCAGTTACCGCCAGCTTGTGGAGCTAGGCAGCTCAGCAAACTGAAGAGATTTCTTACAACCTTACAGCAGTTTGGCAATGACATTTCACCAGAGATTGGGGAGAGAGTGCGTACCCTTGTGCTAGGACTTGTGGTAAGCAAGTATTTTTCTATTCTTTTTCCTCTTCCTTGCTTGATGTGTTTATTTTATAAATGAGTGGGTCACATGCTCTGCATTCATCATACTTTAGGGGTACCAAACGTGCAAGAGTGAAGCTCCAGCTCCTGCTGACAGAGCTAACATGAGTAGCCTGACTAGCTTCCCACAAGTGGCAGCTATTCCCTACTAGGTATAGCCTTGACTATTTTTTCCAGTATATTGTTATGGTGTAATGATGTGAGAAGGTTTTCATTCTATACTGGCAGTACCCCTAATGCAGACATACCTAGAAGCCTGTACTGTAGTAAAATATGGTTTGACTTGCCTAGTTTAGTTGGATGGGGAAAGAGAGCCCTGCGTATATAGTGTCAGTGGTTAAGAGGGTGAGCTCAGTATGTTTGGACTGGAGTTATGCAGTGCAAAACCCTTTCTCAGTATCATTTAACCAAACAATTATGAACCCAACAATGCACTGCTGCTACTTAAGTCACTTTATTGATAAGGTTATCTCTATTTGATGGCATGGCTTAATGAATCCAGCTCTTTCTTACCTACATCTGTCAACTTGGGCTGCTCTCACATGCAAACAGTGAAATCCAGCCCAGGGTTCTTTTTACTTCAAGTTCTCTCTCTGCCAGACATTGTTGTCTCCCATGTATTTCCTTCAGCAATAATTGGATGTACTGGGGAGGATGCTATTGTGGTGCTGTAATTTACATCTGTTCTGAGCAGCTGCAGTTGACGTTGATTTCATTTGGAGCAGAGGCTGACAGCACTGTTTAGCACTAAGGTTGAGGGGTGACTTCACAATCTTTGCTTGTATCTTCACAAGCCTTACTTGACAGCAGTGGATGTTCCTTCACTTGGGTCTGTGTCAAAGGGAAGTTTAATGTAGGCAATATAACATTAGTAACTCTTGCTCTCCATTTGTTTCCATATGCAAAATAAGTGTTTAATGGGGTTTTGCTTGTCACATGGTTCTCTGTGGATGGGGGAATGAGTAAAGAAGCTAAAGGTGGCTTTGGGAACATCCACATTCCACTGATTTTCAGATAAAAGCTGCTTTCCCACTGTTATTTACAGTTGATTTCTAACTTCATTTGAGGTCTTAGGAGCAAAATAGGATTTTTTTCCTTGGGAAAATCCACATATGCTATTCCCTTGGTCAACCCTGCCAGCATGTGGAATTTATGATTATGACTTCATCTCTAAAGTAATGACTTTCTTACATAGCCCAGCACATAGTAAACAGTCCTCTTTAAAAAGAAAACAGTAGAAAAATGTGAAATTAAAAAAAAAAAGGTTTAAAAAGCAGCTTTAACTGATGATTGAAATATAAATGCCTCTGCATACTTTACACTTGAGAGCTTAAACTGTACTCTAAGCAACAGGCACTGAATGTCTGAGATGCTAATGCTTTTCTTTGTGTATTTTAATAATGTAATCATTTATTATGCAGCATGCTTTTCTTAATTC
>QUSF01000001.1:45093782-45128782 GCA_003676055.1 Chloebia gouldiae | reverse complement strand
CAAGCAGCATTTAATCTATTAAATTTAAGTGGTACATGGCATACATGTTCAGGACTGCCAACACAGTTTTTCAATAGATGTGCTGTGCATATTTGTTTTAAACATCAGTATAAATACGCTTTGATAATTTTGAGTTACTCAGGCTCTCTGAACAAATTTGTCTTAATTTAAATCTTTATTTTTTAATACATCTGTAATAATTTATTTAAACTTGCAATTATAAAAACATCAAAACCTAATTTTATACTATGTTCTAATGAAACCATTTCAATTTAAATTATAAGACTGAAATATTTGTTGCTGATGGAGGAGGCTAAGATAGTGCCTAAATCTTGAAGGATATAAGGCTCAGTCCAAAACAAAAGGGGAGCATTTTTCAGACATTGAAGCGTGACAGTTTAGGGTGGTGTAAACTGATGTTTGTTTGCAGTCAGAGTTCCTCTGGTTGAGAACTGGTTTGTATCTCTCACATCAGAGGTACAGAAGTCTGTCTACAGGATTCAGCAGCAGTGTGCTACTGCAGGTATAGAGATCTGCCTTTGCTATTAGAGCAGAACCTCTGCACAATCCTCTGTGTCCAAGGCCACAGAAGTATTTCAGAGTCTCTGTGAGTAGGCTTGAGTTGCCTTAGGAACCTCATCTCTCCCTGCTCACAATAGGGAGAATATTGATGTTTCATTCTGCATTCAAAATTAGTTCTCATTATCTTCCCAAAAGCTAGTTCTTGTGTATCAGGACCATGGTGACCAGAAGGAGTCTGCACACTTGACCTACCTATTGGTCAAGTATCCTGATTAATCTTCTCCCAACGAACTAATTATTTATTAATATATGGTTTGATAAAGATTGGTTCGAATAATATTTTGAGCAGGTTGAAAATTCTAAAAAATGAAGCAATTGAATATATCCATGCTTAATAAATGTATTAAAAGCTGTACATGGTTGTTCTGTGCAGAGATAATCTATTCAATCTATTTAGATAAATTTATGTGCAAATTTTTGTGTTTATGGTTAAAGGGCAAGAATGAGCACTTCTTTAGGAGAAGGTAAACAAGTTAAATAAATCACAGTTTTTGCTGAACAGTTCAAACTTTGGTTGTCTCTAGAGGTATCTATGATCCTTTTTTGTTTGTGATAGTAGCTAAGGAACACAAATGTGTTGTTTCTTACTTCATTACTCACCTCCTAAGTAGGGCCTTCACATTTCTACGTCGCCTGCCTGCAGAAATGTGATGATACATCTTCTAAGTATGTACCACTAGTCAAATGCTAGATCTGATTCTTTTCTTTCTTCCAGATATTTATTTGTAAATATATGTGAACTTTTCCAACTATTTTCTACCATGCAAGGCAGTTGAAATAGTTGAGTGTCTTGACTTGTATTCTGTGTGAGCTTTTTAAAGAAACAGTGGAATTAAAACAAGTGAAGAACTCTGCTCACAACACATTCAGTCAGTCAATCTCTCTGATAACCAAAAGAAAATAGATATTTGGTTCTTTCACAAAATATTTCTGTTCTGTGTAGGTCTGAAAAGACCTCCATATTCCACAATCGTCTTTCCATCCTGTGAATAACTGATAGCCATTTCTAGTTTTTTCACCACTGTTAAAAGTTTCATATGTACTGACTATTCTGGCAATTTTTGTGACACAGTGGTTCTACTTTTATGGTAACAACAGGTGCTAGAGCAGTTGCCCTTGTTATAATGCTAATGAAGTAATTTACCTAGATCCTTGAAACTTTTCAGATCATCTGGGTTTTTTTTGTTCCATGTGCATTACTTTTAGAACTTTTTTTGACTTCAGAAGTATTTTCCTGCCTAAAAGAGTTTTTTTGGTTTAGTTTCTTTGGGTTTTTTTTTAAGTGAGAGTTATTTCAAAAGTAAAGGAAGCTACTGAAGTTCTTTGTCTTATCTTTAGTTACTAAAGGTTATGACATTTAATCCAATATTTGAAAATTTTAAGGCGAAAAATCATCCTGCAATAGTGATGGAAAAGAGACGCCAAGGCACATCACTCTATGGTACAAAAAATAATTAGGTAAAAATGAATGGCCTTTCCTAGTATCGATGTTGGCATGTGCTGCAGAGAAAGGAAGATGTTTCCCAGGATGTGTTAATGTCTCTGCAGAGGGAAGGGACATGTGGTACCACCTTTTCTGGCAAAACGTATGACGAAGTGTGGCCCTGGTAGATGGGCAAAATGCGCTGCCCAGGGATCAACAAGCATTTTCAGTTCTCTTTGTCTGAGTCCTGGTAATCTCCAGGCCATGACCCACGTCCCATTGGGGCCATGAAAGAACAGTTAGAAATCCTTCAAGCTACATCTGGCTAGGAGGAGGATTGTAGCCCTCTGGGTGATTTACTGAAGCTCTGGAATGTGAGATTTTGTTGTAATCTTTATCTTAATGTGCAACTGCAAGTGTAATGGGAAAGCTGAGGGCAATCCTATTCTCAATCCTGTTCTCCTCAAGGTCTCAAAGAATGGTGACTGAGGCAGTTTATAGAGTTGCAGATCCCCTGGTTTCAGACAATTTCTGAGTACTTAATGCAGTCTGAATGAGAAACAAAGGATTGTCACTTGTTGAAAACAGCTGCTCCATAGGCGATCAGGTTTTAGACAGTTAGAAAGCAGAAGTCAGCCAAGACAGTGCTTTTTCCCTCTTTAAAGATGTGGCACTCAGACCTCGTTTTCTCACAGCATTTACTGTTTTCTGTTAGATTTTTGGTAAGCTCCCATCCTTCCATGCATATTTAGTACAGCTATAGCCACTTTTGGAGGCTGCCTGATTTCAGGAAGCTAACCACAAACCTAGCTGGGAATGATGGCAACAGTTTCAGCTCAAAGCAGGCTTTCCTCTGATTTCTGATTTTTCTTCTTCATCTCTGTTGAAACTTCTTGCAAGCTGCCGTCTTAACACGTGCTGCACTCTTGCAGGCCAATCTGCCCCTGCTGCAGCGGGAGCTGCTGCACTGTGCAAGGCTAGCCAAGCAGAACCCAGCCCAGTACCTCGCCCAGCACGAACAGCTGCTTCTGGATGCCAGCACCACCTCACCTGTTGACTCCTCAGAGCTGCTTCTCGACGTGAACGAAAACGGGAAGAGGCGAACTCCAGACAGGTGAGCAGCACCGTGCCTTTCCTGCCCTTCCCAGAGAGCCTGTGGGCCCAAGGTGCTGAGCTCACCAGCACAGGGCAGCAGAGGGTGGGTGCTGCGGGGGATACTTGGATGGTGTTCCCTGCTTGTGGGTCTTGTCCTGCCTTCAGATCCAACCTGACCGTCAATGTTTCCAGAGATGGTGTATCTACCACTTCTCTGCGAAACCAGTGTTTCACCAGGTTCCATATTTAAAATTTCTTCCTAGTCTGAATCTACTCTCTTATTAGCTAAAAATCATTCCCCATGCCCTTTCATAACAGGCCCTGCTTATGCATGTCTACATATACATACTTACATGTATATATGGGGAGAGAGCTACATACACATTCCTCAGTATATAAATATAATACATTCACACACTGATTCAGTCACCTCAGGACACGCTGTGGTCATATCCACACAGAAGTAATGGTCAGCCAGTACTGTAGTACTTTGTGCACAGTGAATTGCACAAGCAGCAGATCATGCCAGCTCCATATGCAAGTCCTTTGCATCTGACATTTTGTTGAACTCAACATTAAATGTGAGGAGAGTCGCTAGGCATTTATATTGGGATGTACAAGGCAAACCCCAGAGCACACTCAGGGCTTTGACTCTTTCTGTTGTGCCATATTTCCATATCCATACATGGAATATGCATAAGGGTATTTCTTTCAAAGAGGGTAAATGTTCACTGCAATCTGTTTTGTTGTTGAGCTGAGGAAAGTCTGGGCAGAAGTGGGGCAAGCGAATGTATGTGTGTGAAGTACAGTGGCTTTAGGGGTATGAAACAGTTTCTATTTTTTGGAATAAAGTTCCTTGTCTAGTGTTACAAGGAAATTACTCCTGTGGTTATTTATTTTTAACTGTCTTCGCTATGCTAATGTTAGAAATTCAACTAGCATTTACATTTTACCTTTGGGAAACTCGGGTATTGTATTTTTCATTGATTTGTTTGCCATGGGTTTTTAGTGTGGAAAACTTATTATGCTGTTCTGCTAAATACCACTACCTGTATGCCTTAGGTATGCAAGTGTCCTAGTTATCTTTTAAATGAAAAAGATGACTTGCAAAGACAAGATGCCTTGTAAATTTGTCCAGGTGACATTTTTGTGTTGGAACAGTCTTGAATGGCACAAAAATAAAAAGAAAACAAAGTCTGAAAGTTCACAGTAAAACTTTAGACTTCTCATAGCCAGAAGTGACCAGTAAAATTTAAAGCCACATAGCCACTAGTTAGAAAAATATGTGAAAGTATTTGAAATTAGTTTGCCTGAGATTGTGTTTCAGAAAAATCACAATGAACTAGCAAGAAAATTAAGGTATAAGCAGAAAAGCTCCTTTTATATGTAGCTACCTTCTTTCCACCAGTTTTTCCTGATAACTAGACCAAACTGAAGGAGCTGTTGGGGTTAATGGAAGTATGTTTCTGCACCTCAGAAAGATGATTACTTTTTGGACATTTTGCATGTATTCACTTACTGTGCGCAATGAAATAATTTTTTCAAAGCTGAAATTTAGTACCTTGGGGCAGTTCTGTATATTCTCAGTCTTTGCAGAGTAGTGTAGAAAAACATCTGTTAAAAAGACCTTTTAATATCTTGTGAATAACTAAATGTCAGCATACTGTACTCTGGTGTCAGTAGCAGACACAACATTTTTCCTACAAGGAGATAGACATACATGAAATTATCTCGTAAGCCAGTGAGGTATTGCTTGACAGAATACAGACAAAAAGAGGGATGTGCTTTTCTGACAGCCCTAACTCACTTTTTTTTTTTTTTCCTGTTAGTAGAGAGGAGTATTACTCATATTTCCCTTAAGGCCACAAAGGAAAAATGCAAAATAATTTCTTTTGCTTTTCATCCTTTGCATTTGGAATAATGGTCCCTCTCTTGGAGAGAATGGTACCTTGAGCTTAAAAAATAAGTTGGTTTTGTTCAGTGTCAAGCAACCCTATCGCTGGTTAGTCACATCTACTTCTCCATTGCTTATGACTATAATAAAAGCTATACAAAAAAAAAAGTTGTGGCGTTGGCTGAGCCAAGTTCAGTGGAGTTGTCTTGTGCACTCAAGAACATTTGTGCAACAGATTTAGTAAAAAGAACAAGATGCTTTTGGAAAGATTCTTAAATTTACTGAATCGGAGCCTGCATACCTTTTAATTTGGATAATGTAAGTAAACCAACCACAAAAAACTGTCCTCAGAGGCAGATCATGCCTAGACTGAGTGAGCATTGAAACCAAATACTTGTCTGGCTTTATACTCATTACACTATTAATTATTTTAATTGTCTACAGAGGAGCATGAGGAAACATCTGGAAATATATATACCTTTTGTTTAGAAATATAAGTAATTTTCAAATATACTAATAAAAATTCAGCAGAAGATAGCAGATATACTTTAAGGGAAGGGTTTACTGTGACTCCATGGATAGTAAATGAAAAAAGATTGCTCAAAGGCCACATCTTTCCAGGAGAACTAAGTACAGCTGGAGTAATTTTGATTGAAAATGTGTGTCTCACTGAGGTAAACTTGTGATATCTTTTTCACTTCCTAAGGTATATGATATAGATGTATAGATATATAGTTATACACAGGTAAGCACTATATATAATGTATATGTTACATATATACATACACATTCATTTTTCATTTGGGCATGGGTAACTGCATACCACTGATACTGCTGCAGGAAGAGTACAGGAGAGGATTAGGCAAAGAAAGTGGAACAAGTGTTACATGTAGCCACAGCTGCCTCATGATTTTTTTGTTGAAGAAGATCCACATGCAGTATTTTTTTCTGCTTATAATTTCAGAACCCTTTTTGCATAACCATTTTCCAATTCTTGTTATTTATCTGCATATCCAAGTCTACTGTATGTGAGGTTTTATAGAGCAATGTGACAGCCAGGCTTTGTGTTTTACTGAATGTTTTCTTGGTGCATATGGTCTGACACGGATGAGCAGCCACGGTGAGATTTTGGAGTCTATTAAACTAGCTCATTAAAAAGATCAATCTGTTTCTGTAATAACACTGGGAACCATCAGTCACTGCAAGAGAGGAAAACTGACACCTGAGGAGACAACACATTTTGGTAATTTGTTCATGACATGTCATGAACAAAGTGTTCACTGTATTTTGTTTACAAGTTTTGGAGTTTACATTCTACTGTAGTAAAGCAAAGGAACTTGGACCACAGTGAGTTTTTATTTTGGTGAATGAATGCTTAATTATAAATCACATTATTTTAAATACATTAACAACAAAAAATTTTGTGCTAATTGCTCATCCTTTGAGCTTGCTGGAAAGGGCTAATGGCATGTGAACATGTCATATAGTGACTCTACATTTCTGACTGTTCTCTACAGAGTGAATATGGGATAGCAAAAAATTCTGTTAGAATAGCATTATTTTGAGTGAGAAGAAAACAAAAGTGGCCACAGTTGTGTTGTGACTTCAGAAGGTGCAGCTGTGGTAGCAGTACACTTGGAACCAATGACATAAAATACGTACTCAGAGGTACTTGGGCACAGCGATCAACTTTGATAATACTGTTAGGTAAATCTTATTTGAAGAGGCTCTTCAGTATCTGAGTAAGGTGAAGGATGTTCACAGCTCTTACATGTGTGCTCCTTGTATGCCTTGTGTAATTATGAGGAATTTTAAAAGAATTTCTGTAATATGAACTGTTAGCAAGGCAGAAAAGTAATTTTTTTCTGTAACACAGAAACAGCTACTTTATTCCAGTAAAGCATTATCATTTGTTTGGTTCATCAAACCTTTACTGGCGAAAGTCAGTTTTAATCAAAGCATCTTGCACAAATAGTAGATGAACAGCTTTGTCTCATTCTTGTAAGCTGACATTAGTGTTCTTTGAAATTCGTGTAATACTCTTGATCAGGTGAAACCTAATTTTCTAGCCAAGGCAGTTTTGCATGGTCAGATTTTCTTCCCAGGAAATTGTCCATAAATTGCAATAATTTAAAACTGAAATCACAACCTAAAAACAACATAAATTGTATTAAATGTTTACAGGCTAAAAAGTAGTGTCTATTCCGCTGTCTTTAAGTAAATCATGACTTCAAGTAAAATGACCCCTGTGTGTTTATAGCTGAAGGACTTTGTCATATTGCCAATTTTCCAAACAACAGTGTTGATTTATAGGCACATCAAGGAAAATGTGGCCAAGAGGAGTAAGGAAAAAAGTGTCAGTTATGTTTCCTACACATTCACTGTTATTTCCTCTCTACAGCTTCTGGTTACTTTGCAAAATCAGATGAAAGCAGATTAAAATTGTGATGGTGTTATATTTGGAACTACTATTCACATGGGTGTGCCAGTAACTGGGAAACAGGAGTGCTTCCTCAGGCTCCTGGAAAAATGCTGTTGCCCCAAGGGAGTGAGTCCTAGAAGAATGAGTAGGACTGAGATCAGAAGCAGAGTAGTAGGTAAAATTCAGAGCATCTGAATTGTGGCACTCTTCAGCACCATATCTTTTATCACTCTATTCAGTGTATTCAGACATAGTAAATTTGGCAGTGATTCCAGTTCTGATGAGGTTTTCTAAGTTGTTACCTTTTTATATATTTTTATGTGGTCAGAAACCTAAAATGAGTTTATATACAGTCTCATTCTAGTATTCTGGTAAGCTGTTTATTTGGTCAGTGCAACAACAAATAGTAGAATTAAATTTTTACACCCAGAAAAGACATGGCAGCCATTACTCAGCATAATAGCAAAACCATCATTTCAGTAAATATGTTTTCAACAGTCATGTTAGTTTCTGTGTTAGAGTTAATGGATATGCCGGTGTGATTTCCACTGCATTCCAGTTAAGGCAATTAATTACAAAGCATTCTTTAAAAACACAGAAATACCTGTACATTAGGTGCAAATATATACATTTGTATGAAAATATATTATTTTAACATCAAGCTGTAGTGTAGAAGAGGAAAAGTGGATTCCCACTTGTTCCAGTTTTATCTCAGTGATCGAGTCAATGAGTTATTTATTTGTTCACTGTTTCTGACTTTTACCCATCTAAATTGGAGAACATTCTAACTGTAGTAGTAAAGGACTTAGGTGAATTATTGGTTTGACTTGTACAGACAGAAAAGCCCATTTTTTTGCTTGCATAGTATTTTGACAACTGGAAGATTGGCACACTGAGTTTGAGTAAATATGTGCAAAGAAAACATACACCAGCCACTAAATACAAACTTGTCTTGAACAGCTGTCAGAAACATCACCACCCATTGGGTGTTATTGCAAGCAGGTACATCATGCCAAAAATAATAAAAAATATATTATGGAATTATGGACTTCAGGTTTTCTTGGTTAGGAGTTTTCACAGCCATGCTGCATTTCTTTTGGAGCAAGGTACATGCTCCACTTTAGCAAAGGATGTCTTTTATATCTGCCCAAAATGAGAATAGATGTCCTGCTATGCTGGTGAAAGATTCTTCCCTTTTTGTCAAGTTACAGTTTCGTTATATGTATACACACCTGCAGCTTCTCTGGCATTAGTAATTTTGGTGAGGTCTCTGAGAAATTGCTTCACTCCTTCTGAAAACAATTCAGCCCATCTTTTAATTTCCTGCCACTAGTAACGAGATCTTAGTTTGATTGTCTCTCTCAGAGGATATTGGCAATGATTTGGTTTCATCCTTCCTCTCATTGGTGGTAAATGGGAACCTGTTGAGGGGTGACAATTAATACACTGTTTCCCCATAGACAGTGCCTCGATGGTGGTTGATTGGTTTCTGGTGGAAGGTTTGTTGTAGAGCAGTTGATTTTAAAAATAGGCAAACAAGAAAATTCGCTCAAATTTACCTGCTAGTGTCAAACAATTGTGTTATTACTAGAAATGATACATTATATCAACCCTTTCTTCCAGAGGATAAAGTTATTTTATAAAAGAGCTGGAATATAACAGCAGTTTAATGAAAGTTTTTGGAGGGAGGAATGAAAACTCAGTTTGCAATATTTATATCTAAGAAACTTTATGATCAAAGCTAATATTTTTTAGGTTTTCTTTATTCATGTGGTTAAAAAAGCCCCAAACATTTTAGTGAAATAAAACTTCCCCAAAAGGGTTGTGAACCTGTTGTGGGTTTTTTTTAAATATACTTTTAATGGAGATTAGTTCAGGGTTCGTTCAAGATTCTCAGGCAGAGGTGTCGAGAGTTCTTTGGAAATAGCTGACTATGAATTTAATTAAAGAGTAACTAGAAAATAAAAAAAGTAGCTCTTCCAAGTTGCCTGAGCATAAAACCCCTCTCTAAGAGTAATGAAGTGGGAAATCCTGAACATTACTGAGGACTTGAGTCTAATGACATCTTCCTGCAAAATTAATGATAGTCACAACACCTTTGACTGGAATAGCCCAGATGGTGCAAAAAATCTCTGAAGGATGCATTTCTCATCATTTAGAGTCAATTCTTCCCCAAAGGCTCTGTGTTACACTGATCTTGATGGGAGCTCATTGTATGCTGAGCTTCAGCACACTGCCATGCACTGCTAGACTTTCTGGTATCCTCTTGAAAAAAAACCAAACGTGTCTTGAACGGCAGATTTCTCCTAATCACTATAGGCTATAGCACTACTGAAAACAGGAATTTCTTGGTCCCTAGCTTCATGTATCAATTGATGGTTTCACCTCTGCAACTGCATGTGTATTCACCCCATCAGTCTGTGGTCTCAGCAAAGGCTGCTTGCTCTCCAGCCCCTTATTAGGTGGCTCTGTCAGAAGGCTCACCCTGATAGTATTTCTCAAGTTACAGGGATGGTTAGACAAATGAGTCCTTTGTATGGTTTGAATCAGCAGTGTTATGAGATGTTCTGCAACACCACACATTTGGAGCAAAGTGAAAGAACAAACTTTAGTTCCTGAAGCTGCATGTGTAGATGGGGGTGCATGTTCCCAAGCTCTGTTCACTAAGTGAATTAAAGTTCCTTTGCTTTGTTTTTCAGAACCAAAGAAAATGGCTTTGACAGAGAGCCTTTGCACTCAGAGCATCCAAGCAAGCGGCCCTGCACTATTAGCCCAGGCCAGCGGTACAGTCCAAATAATGGCTTATCTTATCAGCCCAATGGTCTGCCTCATCCCACCCCACCTCCACCTCAGCATTATCGTTTGGATGATATGGCCATTGCCCACCACTACAGGGACTCATACAGACACCCCAATCACAGGGACCTCAGGGACAGAAACAGACCTATGGGTAAGGCATGTTGATTTTCGGCATTGTTTTTTTAGGTTTCCCTTTCTCTTGTAACTCTATTTTGTGAACAGGACATTTTTATCTGTAGTTCAGATATAGCCTTTATGGCTGTTTGTCCATCCAGCTGCTTCTAATGGCCTTATTTCAGAGCTGTATTTGTAAAAGTGGATTGAATTGTGCCTCTAAGTAAGAGGGTCGGAAATGGAAGGAACTCATGTTTTCAAAGCTTCCTGGGTGATATGGACACTCAGGTGTATGGCAGGCAAGGATAGGTAGAGCCTTTTATTTTTCTTCTAATGTGAGATTTGTGATGATAGCAACATCAAAACAGCTTGATTTCAGCTTAGAGCAGAAGAAAGTTGTTATCTCTCAGAGAAATGTTTTGTGTGTGACATGTCCAGAACATGGAGGATGTAAACACCAGAAGCACCAGCCACACCCCACACAGCATGGTTTGGTTTAATGGGATGGATGCCTGATGCTCTTGGATTTCACTTCACATCTGCACTTACTGTTTTGCATTGTTTGAAACAAATCTTCAGTAAAAGAGGAACACTTACAAATATTCAGCATCTGTATAGAGGAGGCTAAGCAAAGAACAAGTGTTGGTTCCCCTTGAGTGTTGATAATAAATACTGACTTGGTTGTATCATGTTGTCAGCTGCTCTGATATATGTGCTACATTTTAACCACATGTTGTTTAAACATCTGTGGAGGGATGAACCCTTAATGATGCTCTGTTGACATGGTAGTAATTACTGTATTTAGTGAAATAACACTGAGTTTATACTAATATTTTTTCAACTCTCTGAAGTACAACTAGTATTATATGCACTGAGTTACCAAATAATTGCCTTCCTGACTTCAAGTAGTGCAAAAGAAAAATTATATATTGTAGTATGTTATATTTATGTATATAATAATTGTATATAGTCAGAAAGAGAAATGTCCATTTTTGAAAGGTCATCTTGCAACCTGTAGAACTTACAGAATTAAAGACATTAAATTGAACAAAACAGTAGCATCTTGTGTGAGGAAAAGTACTAAAGAGAACTTAAAGCAAAGTGGTTTTTTTAAGCCTTTTTTTGTGGTGGAATTTCTAATACTAGAACAAGTAATATATGATGTTTTTGTCTATAAACTCTTTTTTCTTCTGTTTTTGTTTTTGGTTTGTTTGTTTGTTTGTTTTTCCCATAGAGGACTTCCAATGTTGTAAACATAATTTGCTCCTCTTTGGCAGGGTTGCATGGCACGCGTCAAGAAGAAATGATTGATCACAGGCTAACAGACAGAGAATGGGCAGAAGAGTGGAAACATCTTGACCATGTAAGGGCTAAATATCCATGTATAATTGTCTGAACAGAGGCCTTCTAAGATAGGAATTTAAAATTTTTATTTTAAAACTGATCTGAATTCCAGGTTTTGAAAGCTTTGCTTATTAAATCAGACGGCTTGATATCCCCCATTAGATAGTTCATACCAGGCCTTGCTGATAAGTGTCTCCTGCATTATCCTAATTATTACAGTATGCCAAAAGAGGAATGGACTTTCTCTATAAACACGGGATCTAGGGCTTGGATTTGTTCCTGAATTTATTAGCTCTTGTAAAATTTGTAGGCATCAGTTCTGGACCATATCTTGTGTCCTCTGAGGTGCCATGTAATACTAGTGGCAGGGCTACAGCCTGTTCAGTTGTTTTCTCCTCGTCTTTGCTCTTTTTCCTATAAGTCCCTATCTGTATAGTTTAGGATCACAAGTTAAAGAGGAAGAGATTGTCATTCTTAAAACAAGTCTAGAATTTTTCAGCTATAGTTGGGGTTAACAGAGAGGGACTCATTCATTATTAAAACCTATGCACTCAGTACATTGATGTTTTCTTTGTTATTATATCACTCTGAATAAAAAGTTCTTCTTTGTTCCTGTGCTCCATCCACTGCTGTGAACAGTTGTTGAACTGTATAATGGACATGGTGGAAAAAACCAGACGATCTCTCACTGTCCTACGGCGATGTCAGGAAGCAGACCGCGAGGAGCTGAATTACTGGATACGGCGGTACAGCGATGCGGAGGATTTAAAAAAAGGTGGAAACAGCAGCAGTAGTCATTCCAGACAGCAGAGTCCAGTGAATCCAGATCCAGTTTCATTAGGTACAGTATCCTCATTGAAAATCATGTGCTGATTCTCTTTAAGCTCAGCTAAGAGATAGGTGACATTTGCATTTGTTCTTCTCATTCTTCTGTTAATAGTGATGATTCCTCTCTGCTGACTGCTGAATTCACTATAACTCTTATGCCCAAACAGTGCTGTTTCTGGGTGGAATGGCTTGAGGCTTTTTGGGTGATGCTTAGTAATTTGCTTTTCATTCAGCAAAGTCTAAGAGGGTGGGGTGGGAGGACAGACTGTCTTGTAGGGTTGGCAGAGCAGTGAGATGTGCACTGACTCTCTATCCCTTCTGACTCCTTCTTTTTCCTGATCGTTTAAAAAAATCTGTAGGTGCTGAAACAGGGCTTTCACCTTCTTAAATCAAATGACTTAACTTGGAAGTCGTCTTTCTAAGGCAATGGAGTTGTAAAGATATAGGCACTTCTTAGGTGTACTTGGTTTCTGTTTAAGAAAGGAATAAGATCTGGAATGCTCACAGTCATGCATGCATGATCCTCCTAGGTCTGTTTGCATTGCTGCAGCTTGTGCAGGTGTGTCTGAGGACTGTTTGTTGTGTAGCTCCGTGGAGCTGTGCAGGCCTTGGCTCAGGCAGTAGAGCTTGAGCTGGGTGCACTGCAGTCACATTACAAGGACCAGACCAGACCCTGCTGCAGACCTTCACAGTCACTCTCACACAGTACCTCACACATCTGCTCTAAGAGGACTCTATAAAAACAAGCTTTTAATTTAATTTCCTATAAGTTACTAGTATTTTGGTCTTTTTCTACCCCATTTTCTCACTTTTGTGGAAGACCTGCTAAAAAACATCTTTTTATTGTTCTTGTTCTTTTGAAGACAACAGGAGACTATGCTTGCTTGTCTAATATTGTCTTATAAAAAATAAATTGTCTGTATCCAATGCCATCTACTCAAAATCATAATGAATTGTTTTCATTATTAGAATTACAGAATAGAATCAGTAGAATATGTATTATTTTGTAACTATATTTTTACTGTGTTTTCCTTTTGCCTTTAAATATAACTTACTAAGTCAAAAATTTATTTAATTACAAATAGAAAAACAGAGAAACAAATCTTAATCCCATCTCCATCATTCTCTCAGTAAATTTCTAGAGTTACTACTGTAACATTTAGTGCCTCTTGATAACAAACAAATCTTGTGTGTGTGTGTGTGTGTGTATGTGAAATTACCTGAGTCAATAACTCTATAAATGTGCTCCAATCAGTGGAAGGAAGGTTATAGAAATGTTTCCATAATCCACTAATAAGTCTAGTCCCTAGAGGAACCCTTCTCAGAAAGTATTCAGGTAATGGCTTGTATGAACAGTACTAAATGTAATGTAAAGAAAGAGTCATAAATACAGTATCTGAAATGTCAATCACATCTGCAACTTCAGGAAGAGCACTTGTGAGTAGATCTAAATTAGTGGCTCACTTCTCTAGTGAAGCTGTGATGCAAAAAGAGACAGTCCATGGTGCTTTTGTACTTAGTAGGTAGAAAAAATGAATGGTAACTTGAGTGTTTATACTTCCCCAAGGAAACTGGAACTCACTATATTCATCAAAACTTTACAGATAATATTACAATCCAAGAAAAATAGTCATCACCTGAACAGCAGATACATAAGACAAAATGAAGATCAAGCATACAGTTAGATCCCTATATAAGCATTTGTTTGTGTATTTGTCAAGATGATTCTTGGAAACAGCAAAGTCTTCTGGCTTAAAAGATAATTATACAGCCCAGTCTTTGGCATTGGACACATCAGTCAGTTCTGCAGTATTGTGTGTACAAATTAGCTGGTTGGAGTCCATTCAATTTTAACACATCCACTTTGGTTATTTGGTTGAAAAAATACTTCTGAGACTCATAAACATGAAACTTGGATTGCTTCAGTGATGTAGCATCCATGCCAGTTGTAAATATTGGTAAGAAGTGCTTTTATGTCTGACATGTCAGGGAGAAAATAGTTACTTTGGAGTCTATGGAAAGCTAATTATCTTATTTCCTCAAATCTGGTAGTAATCTAGTTAACAAAATGAAAACCCCTAACATTCAGAGGTGTAACAAAACTAAAGCAGTATCTGTGAGCTTTGAGATGCTTTAGGGCTTTTTATTTTAGTTTTGAAGTGGGGAAAAAGGGATTGAAGAATTCCTGTAATATTTTAATTAAAGTACCACAGCATGTAAATATTGGGGGGTTTACTACAGAGATTCTAGATGTCAGTGATTTCCCTTTGTACCTTTTTTCTGGGGGGATTTTTTTTCAACAATGTAATCCAGCCTTTAAATCCATCCTGTCATCTCCACTAGCAAGAGAGAAAAAAAGGGGGCCATATGGCTACATTATCTGTGCCTTTGTTTCTTTTTCTTTACAATTTAAATATCATCACTGAAATGATAACTTCTCATTGCAAACATTATGCCACAGTCTTCATAGATAGGTCTTGCTGAAAAACTCTGAGCTGAGATCTAGCATGGATAGTTTGAGTTGAAAAGTAATTGAAGAAAATTCTGGTTGTTATTTTGAACCTTTTGTCCTTCCAGAGATTTTTATGCTTCTTTTTATTTGACATCCCTGTAAATCATGTTGAGCCTGGAAGTTTGCAAATATCTAATCAATATTGTTCTGTTGATATTTTTAATTAAAAAAATAAATTAAATACTTGATCATTCATTTTAATGTAATGTAATCCAATACACACATTAGCCAGCTACAACAGGTTACAAGCTCCCATTATTCTCCAAGAATGTGCTGAAGGTAAGAGGGTCTTTTCAGTCTGAATAATACATGTTTATGAAAGTCTAAAAATGACTCAGACTTTATATATATTCACTTGATTAACTGTGATGGTCTATGAAGTGAATAATACATCATCTGACTCCTCCATTTCTGCTGAAGAATTTCAGTACTACATACTGCAGCAGGACTGCAACTTTCATCCTAATAGTGAATAATTACCCATATCAGACACTGTATACTGAAGTACACACAGTGGGATAAATTAAAGATGAGGGTTCTTCAGCATCGTGGGTTATAAACAAGATCTATAACCATACTGAGTGCAGCTGTGGCTCTAGATAAGTGGAGCAGGCACACATCAGAAGGTTTGCAGCAGTGTTGATATTTTGTGTCTGTTGAATTTATCTGAATGGAAATCTTACAAAATAGAGTTTGAAATCTCCAACTGAAGAGTGCAATACCTGCAGGATTTGCCTCAGGAAACCAGGATTCTCAGAAGTGTAGGAATTTGTCAAAACCACACAGGTTAGCTATTTCTTAATACATTTTTAAATGTTAACCCTTTTAGACCCTTTTTATTTTTTCTGAAGCTGTTCACCATCATGTTTTCAGTGTTAGCCAGAGCATTCCTGCCAACACATGTCTGTTCATGCTGTGATGATAAACCTGCTCCTTTGCCATTTGCAGATAATCAGCAGTGCTGTGATATGCATGATATTCTCAACATGAGCAAACCATAATGCTGTGAATACCACAGTAACATTTATAACTTGTAATTCCAGAATGCAAAGCCTCTGTGATATTGGTCACTGATGACATTAAGTATTGCTCTTAATCCACTCTCTGCATGGGAGGTTTGGGTTAGATTGTGGCTTAGTGAACTGCATGCTGTTAGGTAGAGCTCCAAGTGCAGGAACATTGTATGTGCGAGTTCTCAGTGCTCAGTTCTGACGTGGCCTCTGCTTGAGGATGATTCAGTAGTACAGTACCTATGTGGCTTTTCTTTTCTTTTTCTTTTACAATGAGAACACAACAACTATACTTTTAACACGATTTCAAGGAGTGTTGCAATAGCTGCAAAAATGTATCTAAGGGGCAAAAAAAGGCAAAGATGTATTTAAAAATACCGGAAACAATTGCCCCCAACCAGGTTGTCAAGGTAGTCTCATTCAATAATACTCACCTTCAGAACTCTATCTCTATATTTCATTATGTGGAACTGGCACACTTTTGAACTTGACTCTTACAAACAAGGCAGTGAATAATTTATATTTGTTGGTCTGAGAATTTTTTGTTTGTTTTCTGTGTCCCACTAATGGTGTTACATTTATTATAGTATTATAGAATGGAGCAGAACTTGCATATGAAATATGGAAACCACATAAATACATAAAAAGGCATATATATTTAATTTACTCAGGGCTGCTTATATGTAGCTTTTATTATTTTTGAGCTTCAATATTCAGTACAGCATGTAGGGTATTTTTATCACTACCAGAATTTTCATGAATGCAGTAAATTCTAAAAGATCAAAACATCACCTGTTCATCTCCATTTCTTAATACTTTGTGTTGTAGTATGTCAGTGTCCAGTGGTAAAAACAATTCTTCTGTTTTGCCAACTTACCTTCTGTTCTTCTTTCCAAATGTGAATTAGGCTTTTTGATATTATTGAACATTTCTTTCCTTCTAAGTTTTTCTATTCTGTTTTCTTGGGTTTGAGCCTTATGATCACATAAGGGTTCACATACTTTATTTGGCCCTAGTCTTTCATCTCAGTTTCACTTCACAGATCCATATTTATGGCTGCTCTTACAACTCTCCACATCCCTGCACGTCGCTCTCTTTCAGCACCTTTTCTCTTTATCTTAAAGCAACCAAAATTTTTTATTTGAATGCGAGATCTAAAACCAATGCAATTTTTTTTGTTTTCTTTAAGTGTAGTCTCCAATAACTTTTTTACTATTTCACAAGTTTATTTCACATTACAGCAGAAAATTCCAATGCCACTTTTGATGTCAAAAGTCTCTTTTGTTTTTATCTCATTTAAGGACTTACAGACAAGTAGAGATTATTCCCATATATATGTGCTTTTTATTTAACTTGTTCATCTTTTTCCTTTGGTTCAGTAGGAACTGGATTAATTACCAACACATGCTTTCATTCCTTGCCATGAATTTCAAGTAAATTCAGTTGTATACCTACCATTGTTCTGCATAATGATATTGTTGCATTTTCGCCATTAACAAACCTTTGTTATTATATCTGACATGTAAAACCTTTTCCAATATCCTTTTCTAAATGACCTGCCTTGTCACTTCAGATTATTCTTATTGTTGTCTTATTTCATTCCATTTCCTTCCAGGCAGCATTTACTTTGACTTCTAGGTGCTGCAGTTAGTTATTTAAATTATGTGTTGTCTGCATTATGGCTTTTTGGTTTTACATTCAGTGTTTTGGGGACTTCACTCAGTTGTGTTCATCTTGGTTTGAGTTTGCCAGATGTCCAAATTAAGATCTTTCGTGCTTCAGTTTTAATGAGAAATTTTTGTGATTCTTAAGCTGAAGGACTCCTTACCTTAAAAACACTAATATGTAAGATTTATATCCTCTGGTCATTTCCTGTAGTTTAGGCTTAGAAAGAAGATTGTTTTCATGGACTCATCACCACTGACTAAACAATAGCCATGTTACTAAAATTTTTCTGGCTTGAAAAATATGGTTTTTATTATCTTCATAAGTGCTTCTTGTCTTTTTTGTGCACCATTCCAAACTATGGGAAAGTGTCTCATAAGCTTTTGATTTAAGTCTTCTTGCAGAGGATCTCATTCCTCATGTAAATAATTTGTGGTTGGAATAAGAGCTTGATTGATGTTTATGTTTTGGAAATTTTAACAATTATCTGGCAATCTGGTCATTTATGTCATTGAATTCCACTTTTGGAAAGTCATGTGTACCAAAAAATCAGTTCCACATCTCTCTGTCCTTTTTCTTTCTTTTTTTTTTCTCCCCCCAAAACTAAGAGCCATAGATTTAAATCAAGGTTATGTTCCCCTTGCACTGGATGGTACCTTAAATAGCAAACAGGAAAACTGAATACAAACTAAAGACATGAATGCAACAAACCCCTTGTTTTGCAACATTTGGAGCTTGGTTGGGTCTGTTTCTGCAGGTATTCCATGAAGAGCAAATAAGAGTGGTTTAATTTTTTGCCTTTATTTTCTTGAGCCTTCAAACAATATTTTCTGCTGTTACCTCTGTCCCCCTAACAGAACTGGCACTGTGCCTGTAAGTCCAAAAGCTTTTAAGGGGTGAAAACTGTACACAATGCTATTTGTCATCTCCAGAATCATGCAAGCCAAGCCATACTGAGAATTTTCCCATTTTTGGTATCAGGTCTGAAATCCTCTATGAAGCTGATTAAACCAATATAAACAGCTGTTTTACAAAATCTACACACCCGCCCCCAACACATATACAGTCCTATTACTTTATGCTTGAGAGGTGTGAAAGTCTGCCGACAAAAATCTATTTTACATTGTTGTCCCATGCTTCAGTGACAAACAGAAGAGCTGGGTAAATCCCCTCAGCTGCCTGTCAGATGGGAAGATGTACTCCCAGTCACTGCCTGCAGATTTTCATGCTAGAAACTACATCTGTGAAACAGTGCACAGGGATTCCCTCCTCTCTGTTGAAACAGCTCCTGTTACTTCCACCTTTGTTAGCTGACTGCAATATTATCATCTTTTAAAAGCATTTAAGTTTATGTGGGCTACTGTATGTGGGCTACTGTATGTAAACAGTACTGTATGGATACATGTAGTGGTGTAAGAAATTATTTGCAAATCCTGATGTTTCACTTTTTCTTAAAAATACTTTTTAAGTATTTAAATATACTTTTTAAGTAAAGTATTTAAGATTAATGCTTTTTGAATAAAGTTAGTGAATAAAAGCTCATAAGATACAAAAATGAGTACATTTAGTCAAAATTAGTATTCAAAGAATGGCAGGTATACTCTTATATATTGTTATATTTCAAGCTCAGACATCAAACAGGAATTTTATTTCTAGCAGCATCTCCAAAAATATTCAAACCTGTCTGTAATGTAACAAATCAAGTTATTTTCTTTAGGCAATTGAATTCTGACACACTGGCAATAGCAATCCTGACAGTGACCTTAGTTTTATGTGTTTGGTTGGGTTTTTTGTTTTTTCATTTTGTCCTCTATTAATTTGAATAATAGTTAATCAGTTAATTGCACTTGAAAGGAGCAATTTCAGTTTCATCTGCTGAGGATCTGTATGATAAATTTCAGGCCAAAGTGAATTTTTTTTTTTGGTATCATCTGATCTTAGGTCTTTGAAATCCCTGTGGAAGGGATCTTGCTGATTTCAAAACTCTTAGGCCCAGGTCTAGAGGTTAAACCTTTTTAAAAATAAGAGGAGAAGGGGAAAGAGCTGTCAAAACGTGATTGAAATATGTGGGTGAATTACGAGCTTCAGCTCCAGTGAGGTTGTTTGGCAGCATGTATTTAGGGCCTTAACCTAAAGTTAAAGGTTCTGTTTTTCAAACTTTTGCAGCTGCAGTTGCCAGCATGGGCTCAGATATAGGAAAGTATAGCTCTGAACTTAGAGACGAACAATCCTTTGCTTTTCTGTGGAAAACCTATTTGATCACTGGAAAGACGTCTTGACTTCTGTCTGCTCATTATTGTGCACAGAGCAGAAGTGCCAGACCTGCACTGTTGCCCGTTCTTTTTCCTTTTCATAAATACAATGAGAAAGGACAAAGCAGGTCATTCCCTCAGTTTGTCTCGCAAAGCCTCCCTTAAAATTATGCATACTGTCATACAGAGTTGTCTCAAAATACTGTCAAAGAAAAATAAAATTAATATCTTAACTTGGATTAAGATGAAACATTCAAGTCACAAGCATTGATCTGGTCTATGTGACATTCATGAGCTACGGCCATGGCATCCGTTTTGTTTTGAGGAGAAAAAAGCTTCACTTGATTTCTTTATGTGAGCTATAATTAAAGAGCAAAGGTATTTTTCTCTAAGCCTTGTTCTCAACAAGCCAGCATTGCTTATGATGCTCTTTCTTTTTCCCTGTTCACCGCCTCCTCTTGCAGAATCTCATCGGGAATTCCTTCACAGGCCTGCGTCTGGATACGTGCCAGAGGAGATCTGGAAGAAAGCTGGTAAGAACTGTTTAAAAACACCAGCTTAGTCGTCTGGCAGCTGTGTGCAGTTGTTAATGCACTGATGTGAGGAATCGGGAGGCGGGGGAAGGGCTTACTAGTAACAAGAAGAAATTGTGCTTAATAGTCTTAAACTGGAACTGATCGAAACATTAAATAATTTTATAATAGAAGCATCTGCTGCTATAGTTGGGGGAATATCAGTACTTCCAATATGTACCCCTATTTTCAGGGCTTCTAATGGTTTCAGGCTGAAACTTGATATGTTAAAAGTTTGTCTGTTAGCAATTTAAAAAAAAGAGGTTAGTGTGGGAGGTTTTTTAAGCTTCAGGGTTCTTACCTAGTTTAAATAAGAATTCCCAAAGGAAGGAAAAAACCCAAGTACACCTGTTAAAAAAAGACTTCAACTATGCAAAGTAACCATTCTTAATTTAAAAAAGATTTTGTGCCTGTCAGCCCCCAGTGAAGCCTGTGCTCATAAACCTGCAGAGTTTGCAGTGAAGTCAGCAAGTTCACATCTCTGCAGCTGCTCTGGCTGTTTGCAGGGCATTGACAGCATCTGCCTGTGCCTGGAAAGCACCCTGGGCAGACGTTGTGCTTGTGCAAAGTTTTCTTAACACTGAAACTCTGCCTGAGCACAGGAGTTTCCTGGCAAGGATCCCACTCTGATGCTGGAGCTAAACCTTTGCTCTTCTGACACTGACATCAGAGCTTCCTTGTTTCAGAGGGGCCAGGAGGCAGCTCTTGAATTCTTTTAAGATAGTTGAGGAGCTATTTACACACCCAAACATGCCCCCCTGCTTTTGAACACCTGTATAACCATGAAGTCTGCAGCAGCTGTCTGAGCAGCAGTTAATAATTAAATGGCAAATATGCAGCAGTGTTGATGCTTTCTGATCAAATCTCCTGTAAATTCTTGCTGCTTTCCAGTGTATTTTAAACTAGATATACAGCATACAGGTAAAAATGTTATGCTGTTATCTTGTTGCATCAGACAAGAAGCTGTGTTTTGTGTGTAACGTGGGTTTATTGTGTAAAGTCTACATTTGTCAATATGTTAATGTTTTTAGAGCTATTGCGTTTTCTGTGAAAAATAGTAAAACATTGTACATGTTCTTGGTTTTGTCCAAGGAAAGTGTAGTATTTGTAACTCAGTGCCCAAGAATATTTTCATATTGCCATATTTATGTTAACATTTTAAATGAAAATACAAAAAAATATGCAATCCCAGGAAATCTCACTAAGAGGAGCATTATTCTGTTGAATTTCAAAAACTTCAGTCCTCTTGCAAAATTTAGGGTTTGATGTCATTTGGCATCAGGTTATTTATGACTCATGGATTCAATACAAGAGAAGAAAAAAGATTCTTCATAATTAACACAAGTTAGTTGAAGCTTTTGGTTTGAATTATGAAGTTGGATGTGCACTCACTCTGCATGTATTCAAAAATGGTAGTGTGCAGGACCTGTGATGTCGTCTTGTGAACATCTATGTCATCGGTTGCTTTGAAACAAAGTTTTTCCTTTGGTCCCATTTCCAGTCTCTTATTTTCAGATTGATGTGGGTTTAAATCAAGTGATTGTGCATGTGAATTGGAGACTGAAAGAAGTGTAACTCTGCAGGATGCATACCTGTATCTGTTACTAAGTCTAGTCAAACATCAGAAAGCATACTGCTTTCATAAATCATGGTCCTGCATTTTTAGGAGGCTAGTCTCAAACTGGAGGGATCCACAGTTTCATGATGAAGGCAGTAAAGGTGTAATTCAGCTCTGTAAGAATAGGCCTCTGATGCCATTTGAGATGCTGGGCAGCAACTCCCACTCTAGGAGACTACAAATCCCTCACAGGATATTTCTTTTGGTGCAGTGTGGATCTCTTCATGTATCAAATGTCTGTAAAGACCAATGTGCAGAGAGCTGAATAAAGTATGAAATTCTGTTTGGAATCCTGAATCTATTACATGAATGTGGCATAAAAACAGCTAATAAGCAAGCTCAAAAGCATGTGAAGAGGGGATTAACTTTAAACTTTTGGAGATTGGTAGACTCCAGTGTAATTCTTTAAAATATACCAATATACCACATGTGCTTTTGTGGCTGCTGGAGCAAGGACATATCATGCAGTACCTCATGAGTTAAAGCCATGTAAGCCCACTTCAGTTTCATACACCAGTAGAAAGTGATCATCAGTGCCCTGATGCACCTCATTGAATTATGGATATGGGGATGAAGAATCCAAGACAAGTTCTTGGCATTCCTCAGTAGTCAAGAAGGAGGAAGGCAGGTATTGAGGATCAGTCAGATCACAGGTTGGATGACTTGCTCCCTGGGAGTACAAACTTCCCTTTACTAAATACAGAGAGGGGCAGAGGCCCATTGTGGGCTGTTGCAATAGCTTCTTCTGTGTTATGTAGGAACTGTCTTCCTTCCAGCCATCCCTGTCAATTATGCCCAATTCCCATGGCAGTCCAGCTGAAAGCTGTGGAGTTACAGAAGAGGAATGAAATGACCATCCTTTATCTCTATAAAGGCAGTAAGGGTCCTGCACATTGTACAGAGTAGTCCTGAGACACTTGATGCATTTTGGGATATAATGCTGAGATAACTCTTTGTCACCATCTGCCAATGGCCACCCTCACCAGAGTCAGGCTGAAACTGAGATGATCCAAAATATTGTGGTGGTACAGGACTGCACATCTGCCCACCACCTTTCTTTTCTCATCATGTGGACAAAATGTGTTAATGATGTGAGGGAGGTGACCAGGAGCTGTGCGTGGAATCATCATTTTTAAGTAAAACATAAGCTCCTATCTTAAGTCTGCTCCAAGGACTTCAGACCATGCTGAGTAATGCCTGTTTTGCACACAAGCTGTTTGCTTCCTGGAGGTTCTCTCATGTGTTAATGCTGCTCAAAGGGAAGGAAGATTTCAGTTGCACTCCTAAAATGACAGTGAATTTGTGCCAAGAGTGCTTAGCAATGCTGGGAAGGCAGAGGATAGAGGTACACACGTCTTAGATACTTGGTTTTGAAAACTTGCAGATTTTTGCTATTTGTTACTGGAATCTAATCACTCTTCCTTTCTCTGGAAGCACTCTGGAAGAGTGCTGGTATAATTCTTGGTCTTCATAGTTCAAGGCAAATAAAAATCTCCTTCGCAATCACAAACATATCTTAAACTATGAAGCTTACATTCTATGTCTATAAAATATCAGTAGTATTTAGTTTGAGAAGCTGTGAAGAAGATCGATGATAAATTTTTTCCTTCTGGTTATTTACATGTTCATGAGTTTGTAATATATTGAAATAATGATGGTACATTGTGACCTGACATATTTTAACTTATTTATTTTCACACCTGGTATAGCACAATACAAATCCTGTCATCAAAGTTAATGGAAATAATAAATTCTAATCCATAGTTTAAGCCAGTCAAAAAGTATCAGTCAGGCATATGGCCTCATAAGCACTTTCAGGCATCCTCATATAAGAGCATGAAAAGAATGCCAGAAATGTTGCAAAAATCTTATGCAATATAGAAGATATAATTTTCAGTTTCTATATTTGGACTGAAAAGAAGTAGATTATCTGGGATGAAAAGTCCATATAAATATGTTTTGGAGCGTTTTGCTTCTGTTTGTTATAAGAAACTGGCATTTCTAACTACTGCAAACACCTAACTCTAAAGCTAAATTTATATAATGTAACAAAAGTGCATCATGTCATTCAAAGATCATTTCAATTAGTAGCAAATATCAGCAAGAACACAGATTTTCTTAAAGAAATCCACTTTGTCAGTAACTGCAGTTCATAGGCACGAAACGCCTGTATTTAAGTTGCCTCATTTTTCTGGAAATGGTAATAAAATTGCATCTGTATGTTTGCCTGTGTATATTTCTTTTCTCGTGATCAGTGAATGGTTACAGTTGGTAATAAATATTCAAGCACCTTGCAAATGTCCTACCAATTCCCTTTGCTGATCTCTGTGTGCCTGTGGGACTAGAATAGGAATGCATAATTTAAATATAAATTGCCTGATTTGCATATACAATTAGACTAGCTGTAGCTTTGATCGTAAGCAAAAATTATTGTCCTGTATTGCCACTTAGATAGAATTTTAATTCACCTTGAATATTCAAAGAAAATTAAGCCTGGGCTGTATGGTTGAAGGATATGATTTTTTCCTCTCCTGAGGCTTTCCCTAAACAACATTTATGGTAGGGTAATATAAGGGCATATTTTCAGCTTCATAAAAATAAAGGCATAAGTTTTATCTCTAAATCCCTCCCCACTCCTTGAGAACTTCAGTTGAAAGATTTCTTGCAGATATGCACACATGTAACATGCACACATACTCCTCAAGAGAGCTCTTCTTTCATTTTAGCTCAGTTTTAGTCAGTACAAGGCTTAAAGGTAAGATTTTATTGTAATTTGCTTGATACCTGAAAATGGAGACTTCATGTAGACATTATTTTTAAAATAACACATGTAGAGCTATCAGATGTAGCTCAGGAGAGTATCTCTGCATCAGAGTTACGTCTGCATGTTCGTGCACACAAGTACATAGGCTAAATACATGGACTAAAACTCAAACACATAATACTGTTTCTAATACTTAGATTTTAATCTACAGTAAAACATTTTTAATAGAAATCTGTGGCTTTAATTAAACAGAACATTTAATTAAGGTGGGTTTTAAGTGCATGAAACAATTAAGTGCAAACACTTGAATACTTGAATGAAACATGTCATAATTAGTTTTAATAGAGTGTTAATTGGTACTAGGTTTGCCAAGTTAATAATTACCGCTTATTAAATTTTCAATTAATCATTGTCATTTTGCTTTGAATAAAGATGAAAATTAGATAAACTAATTCAGGGGGAGGATGGTTTCCTTGTTAATTAGAGCAGTTAATTAAAAAAAAAAAGAAATTACTTGTTTTAGTTGTCAATTAAAAGACTGTTCATTAGCAAAATCTTTGCACTCTTCCTGCATCAAAAGCTAAATAACTAATTTGAGACAATCCATGTTTTCTGGAATAAAAGATATGACACTACTATGTACCAAAGAAAGGACTCATACTACCATAGTTGTTTTACAAGAAGCATGAAGGAGCATTTACAAGTTTAATGAAGTGGGGTGCCCCTGCTCAGTGTTAATTGTGCTCCAAAGTCTTGCTGGGCAGGGTGTGCTCCAGAGCTCAGAAGAACCAGGGAGTCAAGTCCTCAAATATAAACACAGATTTGAAGGACAGATCAAGAGGTCAAATGAATGTTAATAAACAATTTTTTTTTCATGAAACGATATGTTCAAGAAAAGATACAAGACCAGTGATTTAAAATTTTTAAGTAAACTCTTGGGGTTTTTTTTAATGTTGTATATTTATTTTTTTAGCATATGGGGAGAAGAAATCGTTAAGAGCCATAAATCCTGTCTTAATTTCCCTGAACTTAAAAATACATTTTTAAAAAAGTCTGTAATATGTCTTAAATAATAATTATTGTCAAATATATTCATATATCTGCTGTGCTGAAAAACTAATTTTTCAGTGTTCAAAAATATTGCAAATAAAATGGACCAGAGATCTGAAATGATTTTACCAAAATAAGTACTGCCTGAGAATCAAAATAGCAAAAATCATTACTAGTGGTAGAGTGTTCGATTATGGGAAAGAAGAGAAGCACCTCAGTGCTTCTTGGGGATTCTTGAGGAACCAGGTTCCTCTGTGTCCTCCTACTCAGAATGAAGACTGCCATTATAACTGAAAGTAATCTCAACGTAACGATACCAGCAGTGGTGCATTCCCCGCGAGGCATTTCCCACGCCGGTCCCAGGAAGGGTGTCCAGATGTGCCGTGCTGACGCGGTTTCTCCCTGCTTTGCAGAGGAAGCTGTCAATGAAGTGAAGCGCCAGGCGATGGCCGAGCTGCAGAAGGCGGTGTCGGAGGCCGAGCGGAAGGCTCACGACATGATCACGTCGGAGAGGGCCAAGATGGAGCGCACTGTGGCCGAAGCCAAGCGCCAGGCGGCAGAGGACGCCCTGGCTGTCATCAACCAGCAGGAGGATTCAAGTGAGGTAAGGGCCTTGCGTCGCCTGTGCCTGCAAACTGTAGGTGTGTCTGAGCTGGCTTTAACCTGGGTGACACAGGGCATCAGAGCCTGCATCAGAGCAGTTAACTCTGCACAGCTGTTCTGGGTGTGCATTTCAGGCATGCACCAAGTTCCAAATTCTCTTGACTGTGTTGTAATCTGAGCCCAAAAAAACTAGTGAACTCAAGCTCTGGTCTCACCTTTTAGCTGCTGCTCAGGGTTACATATAATGTTCTAACTTGACTTTTCAGTAGCTTCATTTTAATGCTCTTCAAACTACCATACTGAATAGATAAAAAGATGCTCGGTGGAAAACATCTGACACTGAAATCTAATTGAAATAAAGAAATTATTAATGAAATAGGTTGTAGAGCAAGGTGGCTAAAAACTTGTCTGGGACAAGTGTTGGATGTAGAAGTGATTAGCAAAAGATGATGGTTCCTTCAGGACAGAATATGAATGTAAATTTGCAAGTGTTTCCTTATTTTGAATGTATTGCTTTGGCTGCAGGGAATATTTCAGAGTTGAGGAGTGGGCAAAGAGCATTTGGTAAAAGAAAAAATAGACTGAGAGATCAAAGAGTAAAACAAGAATAGGTATGTTAAGCCTTGATGTACTTTCAGATCTGAGAGTGCAAATCTTGAATTGTTATGACACGGGACATCTGACACCATGACTGTGTGGAAACTGGGAGTGAAAGAGCAGTGTGTGTTTGACCAGTGCTGCGTCAATCTAGATAGCAATTAAATTTTATGCTTGTTAAAAAAAAAAAAAAAAAGAGTCCCAAGTTAAAACTTCCCTTAAAAATGGACATGACAAGAAAATTTTGTCAGTTAGAAGTTATTTGTATATAATCTCTATTTCTCAAGACCGCTGAAATGAAAGCGCATTACCTTGATGAAGTATTTAT
Organism: Chloebia gouldiae; assembly: GCA_003676055.1. NCBI lineage: Eukaryota > Metazoa > Chordata > Aves > Passeriformes > Passeridae > Chloebia > Chloebia gouldiae. The sequence continues at coordinate 45,101,310 of QUSF01000001.1, read as the reverse complement.
TGTTTGTATAGTAACATCCTGACTGTAGTAAATCCACTTTTTGAAATAACTTCTAAACAGCAGGGAGTTGGGGAAATGAGTAGCTTCAGTACTCCCTTCAGAAGTGACAGTCCCTGTTACATGGGGACATGCATTTGTGTATGCTCATGTCTAAACACTGCATGGGCTGGATGAGCAGTGTCGTAGAAGAGTCATTTCAGTTGAGAGATCCAGATGAGCTACCTGCAGCATGCTGAGAACACTGGCAGAAATCACCAGCACATAAGTCAGTGGCATGCTGCAGTGTGCATCTGTAATTTGAGGGAGCGTAAGTTTTTAATTCCTACCAGGCTTCTCTGGAGATGAAAGACCATTGTGGGATCACTGAACGCCCAGGGTTTCTCCTTAATGTGTAGCAGATGAATAACAAGGAGACAAAAGGAATTGATTTTCAGCATCTGAAAGTTTCTCAGGAAGAAAGGGACTAGGGGAAGTATACGTACCCTAAGTACTAGCTGTTCCATTGTAGATTAAATGAGACATAAATTCAATTTATTGGACTTTTGTATCTAAGATACTCAAGGACATTTTCCTGCACTGTTTGTAGAAAGGGCATTTTTCTGACATAGTATCATTAAAGAGCTTTCATTTTGTATGTGTATATATACAAGAGATTTCTATTGTTATAAAACCAAAATTCCAAAGGTAAAACCTTTGGAGGAAACAGCAATATAAATCTATTTAGTGAACTGATATAGCATGAGCAGGACAGAGGGAGTACTTACATGCCAGTACATCCAGCCCATTTTTCCACAAGGAAATGTATATCCAAAGGAATGTGTAGAGAGTTTGTGTGCTTTGATTAAGTTCTGAGTAGTTAAAGCTCCAGAAAAAGCCATGTAACTACATCTTTACTTCTTCTGCAGCAGAACTGATTCTAAGGTTTTTCACTTCTTGGGAGCAGTGCACTTCTTTGGGCAAACAATTCTTTTAATTGCATTCTAATGAACTGTGGCTGTTAAGGCTATAAGTGTTCTTAGGGTTTTGCATCCCCAGGGAGGTTACAAGCTTCCTGGACCTAAAATTGAGGTCTAGTGTCCTCATCCTGCAACTTTCACCCCTGTGGTCATCAGAGTGGCTATTTTGAGGTACAAGTTTTAGTAAGCCATCAGAGAGAAATCAAGTTTGACAGTTTGTGTTTACCAGGTGATTGATTAACTGTGAAGGGAGATGATGGCAATGCTTATTTGGTTAGATATATTTATTTATAAGAAGTTCCTCTTTGGCTTCTAATTATGACAAACTCCAAACACTTAGGACAATGCTTCTCACAGTTACCTGTTAACTCAGGCTGGTTTGGATTCCTTTGATGATGACTTCTGTAAGAGTGGGCTGGAGTTTTGTTCATCTTTGGGGACAGGAGATCAGTTTGTCAGTGTTTGAAAAGTGTTTCTTCAGAGATGAGACTGTATTTTTCAGGTTTGAGGAATAAAACTCCACATTTGTTTTGGTATTAATTATCTCTTGGATCTCTCTGTGGACATTGCTCCTGATTTGTCTAGGTCTTAAGTCTACATAAACTCTCTGTTTACAGCTTTCAGCAGAACACTTATAGCAACACAGATTCCTGTGCACTTAAGGCACCAGAGTAAAATTTCTAGAGCTAAAATATTTCCAGTTTCAAATCTGAGACTGTTCCAGTGCAGCCTCTAAATTCTTGCAGGTCCAGGGGGAATGCTGAGCACCTCTCCTCATTCCTTATCCTTGCTGGGGCATTGCTTCAAGGCATGCAAGAAAGCTCACTATAGGCTGCTGTATAACCTTCATGCAGTTCCTGACAGACAATATTTCTCTCGTGGGTGTCATTATTTCTTTTGGCTGTTGTAACTATGAATGGAGATGAGAATTTGATGCCAGATTTGTAATATATCAGGTACAATTTTCTACTGATATGCCACTCCCTGTCTATTGGCAAGGTTTTTCCCTTGATTTGTTATTCGGTAAAATGCAGCCTGGACCTAGCTCAGGCTTCTTGAAGCTGATCTGGTGTGAGAATTTTATGGTATGATTTTTATTGCAGTCTGCTCAAAGTGATAACTAGTACCAAGACTCAGGATTTTTGTGATTATTATAATGCAGCCCCCTAATCCAAGACCTTTCAGAGCTCTCAAAAAGAAAAGTAGATTGGATTTTTGATATTTTTTTGTTGATGTTGCTGATTTCTGTGTTGGGTTGGGGTTTTTTTCTGGTTTTGCTTGTTTTTTTTTTGGTATTCTGTTTTGCTTTGAGTTAAATTCAGAAAAAGTAGGATCCATGAGTGCAAGACTGTCTTCAAGAAAAAAAGTGAAGTTGGGCATATTAAGGTGACGATATCAAAATTCCAAAATTAAGGGAGCACAAGACAGTAAGCAGACTAATAGGAGAGGTGTAATATGCAGAAGCATCCTGACTTTTAAGAAGTGGTCTGCAAGATTTTGAGAAGGACCACATTACACGGCCTAGGTAGAATTTCTGACTCTGACTTGAACTCCTTTGTTGAACTGTTGTTCTTTACTTATCTTAGAGTTGTTCAGCATGGTTTAACTAGCACTCCCACTGCTTCAGTGTCTGTGCATTTACTTTCTAAACATTTTCATAGTTCTTAACATAAGACCTTGCAACTGAGCAGCTAATGTTCATGCTTTTCTGTTGAGGACTAGCTGACTGAGCAGACTGCTGCTGGAAAGCAAAAGGACCAGGACAAAGCCTACCTGTCATCATGGCTGTTCAGAGCCACGAATTATTTCTTTACCAGTTCCTTACAGTTGGTTGATAAAAAATGACCCATTCATCAGTAGCTGGCTTAGCTAAGTACAGAAACATGTGTGAGCAGCCTACTCTAAAATGACTGCTGTGCTTGCTTTGGCTGCAATGTGCTGCTTTGCAAATCAATTTTAATAGTGAGGGTGAACAGTTTAGCAAAGAGACTGACTGCCCAGATTGTAATGGGGGGTGGGATCATCAAAACATCTGTCTTTCTGGTTTGGTATAAAATGCCACTGAAAAATCTGACACTCAGTGTTATCCCTCAGTTTTGAGTAGGCTGGGGGCTGGGGACAGGGAAGGAACACAAATGTTTCAGTTCTCTCTACTTAAAGCAGATGCTGACATCTGCTCAGATAAAACAAGTATGTAACTGGTCCAACACTGCTTTTAGGAGATGTGTAATGTTAGGGCTTGTTTATATTGCAGCAGTTCATGTTGTATGTGAACATCACACCTGACATTTTGAAGACAGCTGGGTTCAATCTGCTGACCAATCCATTGAGATCAGGACCATGCCAGCAAACCTGACTCTGAGCATCAAATGGTGTGATTCAGGCAAGCCTAGTTTTCAGCCTGGTATTAAATTTAATACCTATGTCAGCTAATGTTTAATTTTTTGGCAGAGCATCTCTTGGAAAGCAGCACATCATCCCCTGCAGTGGTGGGTAGTACAGAGGCACCAGAGCCATGTGTTCTGCACAGGATCAGTCCAGATGTGATGTGAGCATTGGCACTGCCCCAGACTGCTAAGCTAAGCCTGGCTCACCAGCTTGCATGGCTCTTCTGTGGGCTGCTCCACACTTGTGTTTGCAGGATTTAGCTACTCTCACTGATTTGTATGGAAGTTCTTGTATTTCACTCAATAAACAGTGGCTTGGGCAAGCCTGGAGTGTTCTGTGATAGGTGTAACTTTACTAGAAACATTTAAAAGTTTGAATGTCATTTTGACACAGTGTGGGAATTTCCAAAGTACCAATGTATTTCCCTTTCTAATGACTCTTGTATAAAATTCTCATAAACAACTTTGCTGGATTTTTACACTGCTATTCAGCAGCTCATACAGTTCTCATTTACGCCCCTGTGGTTTCAGTGCTTTCTAGATGTTCCTTTTCTTGTGGTTAGCAGTGGTAGAGTTTTGAATGTCATGGGCATTGCAGAACTAGGAAAAATCTGGGTTCTTCATACCAGCCATGCTTCCTTTCATGATAAACTGGGGAAATCCAGAATTGCTCAAAGATGACAGAACAAAGGGAATTTTTTATTTATTTAAGCAAGTTCTATACTAAGTCTCAGCTGGAGTGTCAGAGGAAAGCAAATACTCAATTCTGGTTGAATATTTCAGAGATGAAAGCAACAGGATGGGCAAAATTACTGACAAGTGTATGTTTTGGTACTGGTGAACACAGAAATGGAGATCTTTTAAGAATTTTGATGAGGGCAGACAGGAGAGTTTGAAGACGGAAGCTTAAGTGCATGAGAATTGAGAGTTTGACCTAAGATAAGGCTCTGACCTAAGACTGATGTTCCTTGTCAGTTGAAAGAGGAGGATGAAATATGATCAGTGGCATAAATTTGGAGTGAGATTCCCATCTGGTGTAATTTAGCTCAATTTCATTGAATTAATCAATTTTTAAGGTAGTGAAGTTAAATTGAATTACATAGTCTGAGAATCTAGCTTTTTGTATAACCTCACTGTATCACAGGCAAATCAACATAAAGTGCAGTCCACTCCTTCTCAGAGTTTTAGCTATGTCTGGAACTCTATAGAGCACGAGCTGGAGGTGCAATATAGTAGGTCACTACCTAAAGACAGAATATATAGACCAGCAGAGGCTTTGAAAGATTGGCTTCTCCCTTTTCCAATCCATTATCAACTCTAGCTGTACCATTCCCCCTGCTTTTCCTGTGCTTTAATGATGGGGATTCTCCAACATCTCTAGGCAGTCTGCTCCTGTTCTTAACAGAATTTTGATGCTATTACTTCTGCTAATCCATGTAGAGGTGCAGTGATGTTTTGGTGTTACTGCCCCTTTTAGGCTACCATCTTATATTTAAGAGTCTGAGTTCATTCAGTCTCTTCTCACAGTTTATGTTTGTCTGACTTCTGATTGAACTGGCTGCCTTTCATCAGGTTCTTTCAAAGTCTTGTTTGTCTTGCTTGACTTTCTGTATTTGAAGTGCATCATCTCAACCTTGATAGGCCTCCCAGCTGGATCTTGCCAGCGATAGGCGATAGTCTTAAAGCAAGGCAGTAAGGCAGTCCGTAGTTGTGGCCATATGCCCTTGTATGAATATTGCCATCTCGTCACCAACATGTCACTGTGGCCATCTGTTGTTCAAGATGCTGTGTACACACCTCAGTGAGGGTGCTCTGTTTTGCTGATGATGCTGCTAGAGCATCCCAGTAAGGAAAATACCCTGGGTATGTTCAGTCCCACAGCTTTGTCTGTGACAGCTGGATCTGCTGGAAAGACAGGAGCAGCAGGGCATATGAAGCACAGCCCAGGCTATTAGCTGACATCTCAAGCCTGGCTTTTCTTTGGTAGAATTTTGGGCTATTAGCCAGTGCTGTGAGCAGGAGGCATTTGTTTCCAAAGTTTGTGGTGCCCAAGCCTGATCTTTGCTGCTCTTTTTCACTATTTGCACATGGGAAGGAGCAATGAATGGTCAGAATGATGAGGGCTGTGTGGGACAGGGAGTTCTGCACATCAAATCCAGCTGCTGTCTCAGTACAAGCTCCCTGTGATGTGTGTGTTTGTTTATGTTAATTTGTACTGTAGTCATTTTAAAACACAATAAGTTGCTGCATAAATGTGAGATGTAAAATTTATTTTTAAATTCTTGTATTTTATGTGGTTTTATTCCCACAATTACACTAAAGCTGTAATGACCTGTTAAATTACAACTAATATGTCCAATGAACAAAATCACATACTAAACAATGTAAGACACATTAAGTAATCATGTAAGGAGACAGTTTAGTACTTCACCACTTCATTAAAGTTTTGCACCTATGTATCACTTTTCATGTTCTGTACAGTCTGATAGTTAACTGATGTCTATTTTAATACGAAAGTTGAACCAATATTGTTAGAATTAAACTACTGTTTCCTGACATTAGTACAGATCATGTGGTAAGATACTGAAGTACTGTGTGGTGGCTCTGGTCACATCTGGAGTCAGATCTCTATGTGCTCCTCAAAAAGAGAAGCAGAGTGAAGATTCTTTGCATGCTGGCCTATATTAACTGAACAGATGCTTGAATAAGTTTGACACCCTCACAGTAATTCCCACACAAATAAAGCATCAACTTCAATGTTGCAAACAGTTCTGCACAAGGGAGGAATTCCTGCACCTGGGCATTTGCTGTCTGGCTTCAGCATAGCTCCACGTGGGAGGAAGATATCTTTTCAGAAAAGTCTGCATGGGGATGTTTGTACATGTGCATTTGTTTTCAGATAAGGGAATAAAGGGAAATATGGATCAAACCCATGGCTGGCAATTTAGTTGGAAGCAAATAGCTGGGAGGTCAGCAGGCATGGCAGTATGTGGAAACTGTGCAAATACAGCTGGACCAGAATTGCACCATGTTTACTGATCATGATACAAGCAAAATGAAACTTTTCATTAATATGAAAGAAATAAAGAAATATTGTAATATAGAAATAGAATATATACTAAAGAATATAAAATAAATAAAATAAAGATACATATAAAATACAAAATATAAATGTATTAATATCACATACAATAAATATTATAATAAGGAAATATTAGTATAGCAAAAGAAGGAAAATACAGGTACATCACATTTAGTTATCTTTCTGGTTATCAGGATGAAATGCTAATATGAAATGCTAATGCAAAAATATCAGGTCATTTCGGTGTATGCATAACTATATATATCTATGTGTGTGCATGTCCATGTACAGTGGTCTAAATTGCTAACAATTATTTTTCATTGTGGAGATAAAAGGTTGTTTAAAGAAAAGGTGTTTGCAAATAGTGTAGATATTCTTTTCCAAAGGTGGATTTACCTCTCTGGCACTGGACAGAGTGTGAGCAAATGAACCTGAAACAATGACTACTGAATGAAAACCAGGTGATGCCTGGTTCAGACAAGGAGTCTGAATTCCTGACATTTAACTACCAGAAACATCTGTTTCTGTGTGTTGGTAATTCCACTTTTTTTTTAAAGTGTTTTTAAAGATGGGAACAATTTTATGAATTAAAAAAAAAAAAGTCCCCAACACATATATCGGTAATTACCTGGTTTAGTCTGTGTGTTTAATCAGTATGAATTGGGAATGCCATGTACCTTAGATTTCAATCTCAAAGAACAATTGGGCACAGAACAGTCACTCTTGCCCCATTTGCCAGTATGTGCCTATGCAAAAAAACCCAAAAAACCAGAACAACCAATCCCCCAAAACAATGAAAACCAACAAAAAGAGGGAACATGGAATTAACACAGGAATATTTTCTAAAGCCACTTGAAACTGATTAACATTCTAATTTCCGTAAAATACCTGTTTGGGTTTAGGTCTTTGTTTCATTCTGGAATTGGGATTTTTTTTTTTTTTAAAGTAGTTGAGGAATATCACTTAAGGATTGGCTGCGTTCCAGCATCCAGCTGGCACAGCTATAGAGTGTGTTAAAGTGAATACACATATTCTGCAGTGGCTTCCCCATCCTGCCAAAGATTTAGATTCTAGCTTAACTGTTCACTGCCAGAAGTGCCACT
>QUSF01000001.1:44763782-45088782 GCA_003676055.1 Chloebia gouldiae | reverse complement strand
TATTTTAAACTTAATGGGAATGCTCATTAAGAAAGGGAAGCACCTTCCCAGAGGTGTAGACTGAGCAGTAACTTTTACAGCCCTTGTCCAGTGCAGTTCCCAAGGGTACGCTGGCACATGTGGGGCTTAATTAACCATGCTGTTTCCAGGAGTAAATCCGTCTCTAGTGTGATTGTTACAGAAATTAAGACTGCCCTAGCAGGAGGAGAACATCTTCAATGTGATTTCCATTTATATCCAGTAGTTGGTCCTAGCTCTGTACTGTGGTCTGCTCCCACAGATACCTCCCAAGGTATTTCTTGTGAGTACACAGACGTTGCTGATTGTGTTCAAACACTAGTGCTTTGCCAGTGTAAACCATCATCCATGGACCCCTGTAATTCTCTTGTTTCTTGTTGCAGACATATAATATTTTTTAAGACATGAAATAATTACCACAAAGATATTTAAATTGGGATTTGATAACATCATTCCCCACCTCCTTTCCAGAAGGGAAGAGAAAGTGTGAGCACTGCAAAGCTATTTAATGGATCAATACTTTTTAGAATGATTTTTTTTCTGTTTAAGTTTTTAGCAGAATTATAAATATATCCAAATGTTCTTAAGAGTCTTGATATGGAGCATCAGCTCTTCACCTTGTTAAGCAGAGAAGAGGCATTTTTATTAATTTTGCAAGTTGGTGTAAGGTAAAGAGGATGTGCAGCAGCATAAATAAAGGCATCATGAAGACATGTGAAATGCATTTTTATTTTTTTCATGTCAGAACACCAACACTGAATGAAGCTCTCTTTTAAGGTTCTTGCCAGGCTTCTAGTAATTTGATTAATTTCTCTTATTATCAGTACAATCTCTGTTCTTGAAAGTATTTTGGTATTCAGAGTTTCTGTTAAGGCTGTTCTTGAGCAAGCTCAGTGTTTGTGAATGACCACCTGGAAGCTGGAAGCTTTCCTGTGCCTCAGCAGGGAATGTGGCTTTGGCACTGGAAGGGGCCACTGCCAAGTGAGAGTTGACTTTTGACCCTTCCAGTTACACTACCATTAAATGGCATCTAGAGTGGAAAGGGAATTCAAACACAGACTTGCCAGTTTTCAAACCACAGGCTTCAGAGAACGGAAAATAATTGTCAGCCTACACCATGCACTGGGGAATGCTAACTGTGAGGAGTGAGAGGTTCTGCCGTCGGATTGATTTTTTTTTCTGTGTGTTAAACTGCAGTGCCTGACTTTGTAAGCTGAGGCACAGGTAAAATGTGGACTATTTACCATTTTGACTCATTTCCCCCCCAGTCCATAGTATGTAAGTACCCGATCCTGTGTTAACAGAACTCACTCAGGAAGTGGTGTCAACTCTGATAAATCTGCTTTCTTCTGCCTTCATGTGAGACATCAGCCAAAGCCAGGGTTATTTGCTTCATATTTTGGGATCTTCAGAGAAGTGGTGGCAAATTTAAAATATCTGTCAGAAGGGAAGGAACCTGATAAGATTCAAGCCAGGAAGTAATGTGTTTCTGCTTCCACTGCCCTCTCTGAGGTGTACTGAGGAGGATTAGGTCACACTGACAAGCTGACCGAAGAGCAGCGCAGTAAACTCAGGGTTTGAGTTTGTACACCTTGCTGCAGCTGCTTTCCTCTTCCTGTAGTTCCCTTGTTTCTCCATCAGTTATTCCAGCTCTCAGACTGTTGATTCATGTAGTGTATGTGCCATGTTTGGAGCTGAATTTCCTCACGTGTATTGGGCACAGCAGTAGAAACAAGCAGTAACTCCCGAATCCCTGGGTTTTCCCTTACAAGTCCTTAGTCATAGCATACTGAGCTCGAGAAGACTGAGAGACACTTTCCCCATTGCCCCAAGCCAGAGCCCTTGTCCCTGACATGCAGCTGCCGTCTCAGGCAGAGAGAAGCCATTTCCGAGTGGGTCACCCATGGCAGTGAATTTTGCTGTTCCACTCCTACAGCCAAAGAAATGCCCTGTGATGGAAGACAGAGCCAGCTGAGCACTGATCCTGTTCACTTCCTGCTCTCAGAAGGGTTTCCCCCCACTCCTTCCCATGTCTTCTCTTCACCATCCTGGTTCACAGGACCTTGCTGTCTGACCCAGCCACCTCCAGATCAGCACATCTGCTCTGGTTGCTGTAACCCATGCAGCACTGCAGTGAACAGTTAAGGGTTGAAGTTAAGGACTTTATTTCTGCACACCCCTTGCTTTGCTGTCCCTATTTTTTGTCTCCCCCAGCCCACTGCTCCAGGAAGCTTGGTTTGGGAGGGAGAGAAGGAGCCATGGAGGTGAGGGTGGCTGGAAGGAAAGCCAAGGTGCCTCTGAACCAGGCTGGGCCATATTGGGCTGTATGAGAGGACATCTGTGGTTTTTTCCTTGCTGTTTCTGCCCTTGCTTTGTCCTGCAGGTCTGAGCACTGTGGTGCCATTTTTTCATGATAAAAAGGAGATAACAATGTTTCCACCTCCACAAAAGCATGCTGAGGCCACCAGAGAAAAGGGCAGTGCAAAAGGTAAGTATTTATTCTAACAGCAGGACACCTATCTTGAGGGTACTTGAAAAAAAGAGGCAAGATAGAGCAGAGGAATGTAAACATGCTGGCTTTGAAGGCTAGGACCATCAAACACCAGCTTCTAGGCATGGGCATAAGCCCAAGAGCACATGAAGTGCATGCACAGTTCAGTGAGCACACTGGTGTCCCTGGGCTGCACCAGGCAGACACGAACAGCAAAGGAGGAATTAAGCACCAGAGCACGCTGACAGAGTTATGTTTCCTTAGAAATCATTAAACCCAAAGGCAAGTTGTTTTATAAAGGAAACACCCTGTGTAAAGTGCAGGAGATGAGAAATGACAGGGAATTGGCTCCTAACCATACTATGAGCCTGGAAAAAGCAGCACATGTAGACTTGTGCAATTTTCTAGCATGTAATTTGTTTTTACATTATGTACAACTTGAAGTAAAATGCACTGAGACCCTGTCCCACAGCTTATGTTAGACAGGCAGCATGGCTGTGTAAAGATGGTTTCTAATTCTCTCTCCATCCCACAGAACTGGCTCCTCTCAGGGGCAGTCAGTGTGTGTGAGAACAAAGTGTGCTGAGACCTGGTTTTACCACCAGCCGTGGCTGCTCAGAACCCAGCAGTTTCTACAGGGCCACAGCCAGCCCAGACTCGGGGGCTGGGGAGAGCACACACATTCAGGCTGCACCATAAAGGTGGTTTTTTTTTCCTCCATATTTCCACTGTAATAAGGAAGACATGCTCTGAAGCAGCCTGGGTCTCTCCACTCTCCTCCACTCCCAAGTAGGCAACAAGACAAGGAGCCATGCAGCTTCCTGTCCCCCACTCTGTGATGCTGCTGTAGCAGCTTTTGTAGAGCACTTGGAAGAAAACTCTGCTTGCATCTTTTCTTCTTTGTATCTTACAAAAACCAAATGGATGCTTTAAGTCTTTTTGTTGTTGTCGTTTTTGTTGTTTTTATTTCTGGATGGGAAAACCACAAGAAAGACAGACATTAAAGTTTCTCTGGAGGCTCCTTTTTTGTTCACGTATGTCCAGCCTTGCACTCTGAGGCAGCGCAGGGTTGCCCTCAGCACAGAACGTCTGCCACCCATGTGAGCTCATGCACTGTGGTTTGCATAGCTGTGCTCTCAATACCCCTCCCAAAGCAGCCCTTTAGGTCCCATGTCCAAGCTCCTTACATTCGGTGTTTAAACATTCTCTGAAACTTTTTCACTTTAAATGTTTTTGGTTTTTTTTTTTTTTAACTAATGTAAAAAACATTTCCTGAAGCCTGACGTCAGCTGTGGTTGATGGGCTTTGTTTATTCATGCCAGTTAACAGGCTAAGTGGAGGTCTACTGTACTTTTGCAAGAAATCTTAATCCCTTCAACTGAATAGCAAGAAGAAAAAGATGGGTTGACAGAGGCAGTTAGCAGAGATCATACTTACACATGTTTGTTTTCAGTAATTAGTCACAGTGTTAATAGAAACATCCACTTTAAGCAAAGACGGCTGATTTGCACAAACAGTGGGCCATATGCTCTGGTGGGTGTGGAAGGGGGTTGATAAAGCTAAAAAACTTTTCAGGAATTTTTATATGTGAAAACCTGCTATTATATTTATTCATTTATTTATCCAGTGTAATTATTTTCATGCCAGTTAGGGTTTGCAATATTTTCCGCTTCAAAACATAAGAATAAAAACGAGGCCTCCATGTTCACCTTGTCAGTCTCTCTCTTCTCTGCCCCCTGCCTCCTCGCACACACAAACACACACACACACACACGCACGCACACAACAAGGGAGTTTTTAAGTGGCTGTCTATTGCTCAGGGCTTACATATGGATAGCATATGAAAATGAACTAGGCTGTAGGTGTTTTAACAATGTAATTTAGATGTGTTGCCTTTTTTACTTTTCCAATGGTGCCAGATGGGTTTTGCTGCCAGAGTATGAAAGCAACTCTTGCCTTTCACAAAGATTTATTATTTTTTGGTGATATGACAGACTAATACAAGTTCCAAAGGGGTAGATATGCTGAGTTGTTAACATACCCCTTTGATTCCAGCGTATTCTGTTCCTGTCAAGTATAATGGGGAAACTTCCTATAGGTTATGAAATGCTATTCAGCTGCGCGTCTCTCCAGTTCTGGATTTAGTTTTGATTTTTTATTTCCTAAATAATAAAGCTAATTGTTTTAACTTCAAACAGAAGCCTTTTTTCTTAGACAAAATCATAGCTTCACTTTCATAAGGAGCTCATGATCACTATAGGTTTTCAAGAGAGGAAACTGTTTGAGTTTGTGTTTTTGCTTTTGCTCACTGTTGTGTTTTTAAGCATGTTTATGGTTTACTCAGCATGATGCTTTTGACTTTGCTTGTGTGAAACATCAGATATTTTGCAATTCATCCTCTTGCAGTAGGCTCAGAACAGAATCACAAGCCCCAGCTCTGGGATACATCCCTGACTACCTGTGGGGAGGTGCCAACAGAGACAAGCATTTTCCTCTGTGTGTCCTCTGAGGCTGGGTTTCTGCCAACCATTCCCAGTGGGGCCTGGGCACTTTGAGAGGGTTTGTTCTAAATCACAACAGCCAAGTTGCAAAGCAATTCACCACTGAATCTACTGCCTGATGCAAAATATGATTCTAAATTTTATTTACATCAATACTTTACAGTAGAGAAACAAGTGCATATCCATTAGAAAATCTACAAGAGTGACAGAAATGAATTCACCACTTGTATAACAAAAAACCCAGGCCCACACCATCTAGGCACACACACAAATACTGTGACAGAAACTGTTCTGGCATGTTGCACTCCCATGGCTTCTGGGTGCTTTTCAGACTGCCTTTCAGTGGCCTCTTTGGTCATCCATGTCTTTGCACCATGGTTTGTCCCACAAGCTGTGTAATGTCTCCGTGTCGTGCAGGCTGCTCTTCACACAGAGGCCAAGTCCATAGCAAGGAAGTAAGGAAGGCAACCACTGGCAATGCCCACATATTTCAGAGCGAGGCAGGGAAAAACTAATGGGAAAACATGTTTGAAATGCTGTAGAACAAAGAGAATTATCTGCTCTAATAATATGTCCATGAGCAAAGGAAAAAAACCAATGAGCTGAAGTTGTAGCAATGCTTTAAGTTGCACACTTTAAGTTTTTCCTGGAAAGGGTGTTAGAGCCACAGTAAGGACTACACTGGAGGGTTTGAAATCCCAGTGGCAAGAGAGTAACTGTGGACAGGCTATACTAATGTCTGCCTGACTGGCTGGGTATGGAGTCTGCCTTGGGACTGGGATAGGTTGGATAACTCCCAAAGTCCTGAGGGGCACCTGTTTCCCTGATTACTGCAGCAAACTGTCAGCATTATCCTGTGTTGCCCTTCTCATTTGCTCCACACGGGTAATGCCATTTTCAAAAGTGTCTGCAGGATAGATTTTAGTTTGTAACCATGGCAGACTAGAGACCTTCTGCTGACTCCTCTTCAGCTGCTTCCACAGTGGTGTCACCACAGCTGGCTGCTGTTGGCCCAGGTTTGTGTGGCATTTGTACATCCCTTTGTCCCTCTCACAAAGCATCACAGCTGAGGGCTTTGGCTGGGTGGGTGAAGGTGGGTCAATGGATGGGCCAGCTTGGCTCTGACAGAGCTGCTGCTTTGCTGGAAGGTGGCAGCCAGCAGCCCTTGTGGTTCAAGTGCATCTTTGCCTTTAGCAGCTCTCCTTAGGAGTGGTTTGGCTCTTTGCAGCTGGGGTCCCAAAGAGGCCATGTGCTGTGAGCAGAGGTGAGGGCCCTAGACAGGGTGGCAGGCTCCAGTCGGAAATGCTGGAGTCAAAGCCGGGCTGCTTTTGGCTCCCCTCCCAAACCAGGGTAATGGCCTACCAGCAGTTTGACTTTGAGTCACTGTGGTAATTTATGTTTAAAATCATCATTCTTGGCACATGCGCCAAAGATTAAAAGAAAACAGGAAAAATTCCTCTCCGAATGACAGATTTACATACCAGGAGGAAAAAATCCCACATAAAAATCTGATTTGAAGAACACAATTATAATATTTTACCCTCATTTCACTAACCATTTTATTGACTGAAAATGGAGCTACCTCAGGACTACAGATCTAAAGTGCTAACAAATTAAAACCATCCCCAAAGGAGAGAGACCACTAATCTGAAGCACGCCTCCCTAAAGAATTTCCAAAGATCTATAAATGCCATATGCTGAATAGACAGTATTTCTTTTAAGGTACAAGTAATTTTTTTCTCCTGAATAACTGACCAAATGCAGTCAAAAAGGGAAGGAAAGAAGACAAAGGACACCACATAAGAAAAATAAAAGTGCTATACCAGCACGAAATACCAGCCAACATGCATATGGGAACACTTATTTGATCATTTAAATATGCTTATTTTATACAGTGGATATCCAAAAGTGATTGCATTTGCACTGATTCACTTAATGTAAGAAATAAAGTTGGCCCAATATCCATATTCCATAAACAGAGGTAATAAATTAAAGAAGCTGAGAATCTTGCTGCCAAGGCACATTTAAAATATGAGCCAGAAAGAGAGCACAGCTAAGGAGAATTGAAGAAAAACAGAGAGAAAGGAAAAGCTGTTGTTTTGTAACAATAATTACTTTCTGAAATGCAGGAAATGGACACTAAGTGAAGACTCTTGCATGACTCTGGAGGCCTCCTCAACAGTGTTTTTCCTGACACGTCCAGAGAGTGATGCTGCCTCTCTCCTGATGGAACACCTGTCCCCTAACTCCTGCTCAGGTGTCCCAGGCTCAGGAGATGAAGTTCTACACTGCTGTGGCACATCTGCAGGGTTGTGACTTGTGCTAGGTGTATTTCCCTTAATATCTTAAAATTACACTCTGCACTGTAATGAAACACATGCACTCATGTTATGAAATACATAAATATAAAATACATAAATATAAACTGAAATACAGAAATACAACACATAGGAGCTTTAATATAAGACAGAGAATATCTAGTATGTTCTCAGTTGCTCAGTTCTCACCTTCATTCTGTGAGCAGCCAGTGAGTCCCAGGGAACATCAAGGAAAAGGATCACAGACTCTTTCAGGAGAATCCCCCTCTACATGAACTTACTTGTGATAATTTCATATGATGTTAGACCTCTGGTAAAGTCTTCCTGAGATGACTCGAGCTGCCCAGAAAACAGAGATGTGAAAACACCAAGTATAGTTCGGCACAAAATGCAGCCCCTTGCAGCTGTCCCCTCTATATGAACAGCTAACCAATGTTACTGAAACCCCATATATATCCCTCAAAGTATATTTCAGCTTTGCATCCTACCCTGGACAACCTCAGGTAAGATGAGTTGTCAGATGGCTCCCTCTGGTTACACTGACCTGTCTTCATTTTGGCCATGGGTACTGTGGAAGGCAACAGAGTTTCTTTGTGGCAGTTGACTTCCAATTTTCAGTCATTCAAGACAAAATGTCACTGGTTAGTTGGTTTTGGAAGAGACTTTTGTTTTGACGGGAATAGCATAAAAGTATTCAGAGGAATGGGTCCTTGCTTGTCTGTTCCAGTGCACCTGCACAGTAAAAACGTTTTTCCTCATGTCCAGGTGGAACTTCCTGTGCATCAGTTCCTGACGACTGCCTCTTGTCCTATTGCTTGGCACCACTGAGAAGAGCCTGGTCCATCTTCTTGTCACCCTCCCTTCACAGACTGACAGACATTGGTGAAGTTCCCTCTCAACCATCTCTTCTTGAGGCTAAAGAAACTTCTTGAGCATCAAGGCAGTGAACAAGCTCCGGCACTGCAAACTGGTCTCAAGATGATGCCATGCAGATTTTTAGACGAGCCTGGGAGTCAGTGGGATGAGATGCTGCCGTCCACTGTGCCGTGCTGAAGAGAAGGAGGTGCTGCCAAGTGTGGCAGGAGCACAGGAGTGAGCTCCAGAGAGCTCACAGATGGAGGCAGGCGAAGGGACAGCTGTTAGCAGGCATGGACGCTGCTCGTACCTTGAAGCCAGGGCACAGGCCTCTCTGGGGAATCAAATCATTCTTGGATGACATCCACTTGGAAATTCTTCCTCAGTAAAAGGCAGAGCTTTTCACTCAGCAGACTGCTTAGGAAGGCTTTCATCCCTTTTTTTCCCAGTCATTTTTCCCTCCTTGTACCAAGTGCTAGCCCCCAGCCTGCTTTTCCTGATGCAAGCCATGTGGGCTGGAGAGTTGTACTGCAGTAAATACTATCTGGGAAACATGTCTATGAGCACTGCAAGTATTTGTCACTCTTCAGGCCATAAACTTTCCAAGGAATCTTATTTTTCCTATTAATATGGAAACTGAAAATTACAGGAACTTCTCACTAAAATTATGATGTTATCTTATTTCCTGTGTACCATGGATTGACATGTACATATGCTGCTGACATGTTAGAAAAGCAGCTATCTGCTCTCAGGCTTGCTAGAGCCCACTCATAGGACACAGATCCAGACTGAGTGAAAAAAAAGGGTGTTACTGTGAAAAATCCAGGATATGTTTCTCAAAGGCAAGTGAATTATTTCATTTCAAGATTAAGAAAAAAATCTCCCTGCAAATAACTTAGAGTGGTTAAGAGGAAATATCTAACTGGAGTTCACTAAAGGAAGCTCTGGCATTAAAAACGTCCTTCTGAAAAAGGGAGGGCTTTGTGAATGGCAGACACAATGCACAATAAAAATCAATAGGGTTTTCATCTTTCTCTTATACATGCCTCTAAGGATAAGTTATCCCTTTCTTCTCAATTCACACTGGGATAGCAGCAAATACAGAAACATGCACACATGATTGTATGCACATACCAACACTTCCATGTTAATTTTCTCTTTCATCTTCATATGTCATCCATAAGTTTTTTTGTCCCATTTGAACTGAAGCCAAAAGTATTTTCAAATATCAAACATTTACTGCAAAACAATTGGCCGAACCAAATTTCTGGCCATCCTCATTAAAAAATAAAATTAATAATTTCAGATGGTTTTGGTTCTGTTTTATATATTTATATTTTTAAACTCTTTTAAGAGTATAAATCAGCTGCACTTTTGAAATTACAGTAATCTGAAAATGACAACTGATGTTGTTTTGGGAAGATGCAGTCATTCACTGTTACTGTAGGTTAAAGCCATTGTTCAAGAAGAAAATCAGCTTCATCCTACAGGTAGATTTAAGGTTTAGTGATCTACTATTCACTATTTTAAAAAAAATAACAGAAGTAACTTTACACAAATGTTTTTTGGGCAATTCACTGTAGCTCTGTCTAATGGTCCTTAGGTAGGCCCATTAACTTATATATTCTAAGAAATAGCTTTACTTTATGGATGCAAGGACATACCAGCAAATATGACCCAAGAAAAAGACAGATGGTTCTAAAATCTCTGTCTGCTCTTGGGAAAGGGGAGGAGCACAGACACAAAATCTGGTCTGGAGGATGTCTTTTCCAGAGATTTAACTGCAACACCTAATGTAAAAGGCACTTTCTTGCTTTCTGGCAAAACAAGCCATGCTTTTAAAAGTTTTGGAGCTTTAAGCTACAAAATAAGTTGTTCACATTTGCAGGTGAGAAGGTAGCTGGGACATCATAAAAGGAGAAAGGGAAGAGGCATCAGGTAGGCACTGGTCAAGAGGATAGAGGATATGGACAGTCCATGGAAATGGGCTGCTCTCACAGCAAGTTCTCATGCTAAACCTGTGTCTAAAGAGCCCACCAAGTCACAAGGGTTTTTTTGGTAAGGTGTTTTTTACCAGCATCATTAGGATTTGCCTTAAACTCTCAGGTGATCTATAAGAAATTCACCTTCAAAATTTATAATTTGAAAACCTCCTAATGTGGATGATGTGTTTTACAAAATTTCCTGACAGTATTTTGAAGAACAAAAAGTTGCACAGACTTTCTAAAACAGGAGTAGGACAAGTATTCCAGCTGCATGGGGTGTGATATATCATTTATTCTGGCAAGCAGAGCTATATATTTGGATGTGTGAAGAAAAAAGGTGACATAAAATTCCTTAGAATTGTGATTAAACTGCAAAGATAAATAAAACAACAAAATAAGGGAAAAAAAAAGGATAGCTGTATTTGTATACTTCAATTATTTTATAGGTAGAATTAGGCGATATATTGGCTGGTCAAGTTTGTAACAAACTTTTTCACCCTAAGGAATTTTTTTCTGCTGAAAGCATTTTGTGCTATTAGGCTTAATTCTGCAGGAAATTCCTTCTAAAAAAGTCATTGGTGCAAATGAAAGTCTCTCTTTTTTGAGGAAGCACTGTAACCTAGTAGAGATTCTTCAGGGCAGACCAGTGAAATGAGAAAAAAAAAAATATTATTCCTGCTCATGTTTTGTTTTGTTGGATTTTTTCTTCAGCTTGTGAAGCTTGAGGAAACTGTGAAGATTTCTGATTATTTGTTTCTATTAAAAGATCAAGTCCTGTTTTCCACTGGAGTACACTCAAGTGTATTATAAAAAGATCTGTTATCTTCAACAAAGTAAAGCCATCACCATTTACTCCAGCATGAGAACAGATCCTGCCTACAGAGTCAAAGGATACAATTCTGCCCTGAGGTTTAATTTGTCCTTTTTATAAAGTGACCTAAATAAAGCATCGATGCCACCAGGAGAACAGCAGGTTTTGAGTAAGGCACAGACACCATTTTCTGTGTGACTGCTTCTCATCTTGGTAATGCATAGCTGCATGTGTGGGATGGCAGCAAGACTAGCAGCTTTGCTGTCACCAAGTCTGAAAACACTCTGCAGTTGAAAGGTCTACTCTTCTGAAAGCTCTACACTTCCTAAAATGCATTTTCTTACTGAGGAATTGGTGCGCCTCACAGGGGTGTGGGGCAGGGCTAGTGTTCAGCATTTTGGGAGATTTGACTAAGCAGTTCCACGTAGCAGCCTCAAGAGGCAAACCAAGCACACCTGCTGTAGCTGCTGCACAATTTTCACCAAGTCACAGTAGCAATCATCAGGTTTTAAAAGACCAACCTTTGACCAAGCACCACGTTGTCAACTAAACTGTAGCACGAAGTGATACATCCAGTTGTTTCTTGAGCACCTCCAGGGATGGTGACTCCATCTCCTACCTGGGCAGCTCATTCCAACTCTTAAGAGCTCTTTCCATGAAGAAATTCTTCCTGATGTCCAACCTGAACCTCCTTTGGTGAAGGTTGAGGCCATGTGCTCTTGTCCTGTCAGCAATCCTCTGGAAGACTGATCCCAGACTTGCCACAACCTCCTTTCAGGTTGTACAGAGCAACAGGCGTCCCCCTGGCCTCCTTTTTTACCCAGGCTAAACAGCCTCAGTTCCCTCAGCTGTTTATCATAGGACACAGGATTTTACTGGAGTTTGCAGGCAGTTGTTTGTTATTGGACCTGTCTAATGCACAGGGTTGGAGAGAAACACTTGAAAGACCAGTTAAGAAAGAAACAAACTATTCCAGGAGATGCAGGTTCAGGAATTCAAGGAGGCATAGAATCACACAGAATCACATTATGGTTGAGGTTGATCTGGAGGTCTCTGGGTCAAGCACAGACACCTAGACCTAGCTGCCCAGGACTGTGTTCTGACTTACTTGCTCATCTCTTTAACAAACTGAAGCTCTACTGGAGCAGGAGTCGTATGCCACTGATTTCCAAAGCCATTTCAGAGCCAGCCATGAATGGCGATTGCTTCTTGCATTTAAATGTGATTTATCATAGTCTCGTGTTTGCCTGAGGAGTCAGATGACATTATTTTGGAGTTTTGTGTTCTGAGGTCACTAGGAAATTCAGAAAACTCAACTTTTTCTTTCAGTGATCTGGAAACTGTGAATACTTCCTGCAAACAGAGGCTATGAGGGGTAAGATGAATGAGGAATAAAGAATGAGGATTTTGGATCTCCCACAAGAACAGAATGAGGGCAAACTGTGTCAGCTGACATGAAAGGAGGACAGACACAG
The DNA here is from genome assembly GCA_003676055.1 of Chloebia gouldiae. Lineage (NCBI taxonomy): Eukaryota > Metazoa > Chordata > Aves > Passeriformes > Passeridae > Chloebia > Chloebia gouldiae. The sequence goes on along the minus strand of QUSF01000001.1, from coordinate 45,076,328 downwards.
AGTGGAAAAGCAAAATCCTAGGAGAGGTGATCAGTTTGACAACATCTAAGAGAGGTCATTGTCAGCCACCCATTCTCTTTCTCCCTGGGTTTATGGGCTTCGCTGAGGCCCTGGCTCTCTGAAGATGTCTGAGTTATGCTTCCTTCATAAATAAGTGAACATCATCCTTCCTTCCTTTAGATGTAGGCTCTGAACACTGAAGTCCTTCTCTCTCTGCCTCTGTCTGCAGGTGTTTCTGTGCTACAGCCAACATGAGATGAAACACAAGACAAACTCAGGGCTGAGGTTTCTGGGGAAGAGATGAGAATGGGCACGGTCCTTCTGTGTCACAGGAGGGGAGTAATGATGGAGACCAGCTTCTGACCCTGTCCACCTCCACAGAGTACTTCCATCTTAGCTAAAAATATCACATTAAGGAAAATGGTCCACTTAGCAGCACTCTTTTCTCTTAGGTCAGATGATTATTTCTGAGAATGTTGTTGCTGTTTTGTATGTCCTATGAGGATACTGGAAAGTCTGGTAAACCAGATTTGGGATGATACAAAACACAAGGTCGATATAAAAATTCTTTACCCTTTCTTTACTCCTGCACTTTGGTTTTTGCTCAGTAGATTCTCTTGGTAGTATTTCTCTGGGTCTAGGGAACCAAGCAGGGTGCAGATCCAGCCATGAAGGTCTCAGCAATACAGGCTGTACTGCCAGGTGACCACCGCCTGCTCTGAGTGGCATTTCTGAGCATCTGGCATCTCTGGGTGGGCTAAGGAGACAAGGCAGGTCTGTGTCTTGATCCTTCAATTTACTCTTGTCAGTGAGAAATCACAGATTTCTGTCAATCAGGGGAGGGGGAGGAAGGTCGTAAGAGCTCAGCCTGCCTCACTCCCTGCGTGGCCCACAGCAGCTCACCAAGCTGGAGCTCTGCTCTTTACTCCTTCAGTGGTTCAGGTTCCAGCTCTCCTCTCCCATGCCGCTGTTTTTAGTATCTGGGGCTGTCCTGAGGAATGCCTGAACTTAAACTTCTGAAAACATGGATACACAATATGACTGAAGAGGCATCCCTAACTTTTGCTGGAGGAACCTGAAGGGAAACATTACTTCTCTTTCAGATAAGCTAGGGCTTATCCACAAGCCCACAGCTTAATATAGAGGAATGCAAAGAAACTAGGGTAGTAATCAAGCAGCATGTCAAATGGTTCATTCCAAAAGTACAGAGCATTGCCAGGGAGGGAGGCTCCTGAATGATTGGAACCAGAGAAAAACAGGTCTGAAAGGGACTTCAGGAGGTCATGTAGTCACTTCCCTGGCCCCCAGCCAGTTTGGTTATGTGTGTGTTGTTCTTGACAGATGTTAGCCTAAATTGTTGAGACGGCCAGTGTTGGAGACTCCACTTCTTCCCCAGGCAATCTAGTCTAGTACTTCCCTAATTGTACCATTAGAAAGTTTTCCCTAATGCCTCAGAAAATTTTTATACACTTCCTTTGCAGCAGCTGAACTCCAGTGCTTCTTGACCTATCCCCTGCAGATGCAGAGGGCAGGTTACGCCTTTCCTCCTCCCAGCAGCCACTATGTACTAAAAAGCTGTTACCATCCCCTCCCCTGACTGTTTTTCTTGAGACCACACCAAGCTAATTCCTTCACTATTTCCTCCAAGGTCATGCTTTTTTAGACCTCTTGTTGCTTTTCTTTGGACATTCTCAAATTTGTCCACATACATCTCAAATTACAGCCATTACTGAGGAAAAAAATGCACAGTATTTCTCTAAGTATCTTTCTTCAGCTCTACTTTTTATACACCCTACGCAACGTTTGCCTTTTTCATGACACAGCTTTGTTTAATTTTGTTCTCACCAACCTCAGATTTGTGATTAATCCTGTCAAAGTGCAGCACCTTGCATTTTCACCGTGGAAATTCATCTTGTGTGTTTTCCAGGCCATTTCACTGGTTTCCCAAGGGCACTTTGAATTCTAAAGCACTCCTGCAATGTGCTTGCAGCTCCTCCCAGCAGTATCATCTGCTGTGTTATCTAGCAAGGCTCCTTTCCCATCGTCCAGATAGTGACAGCACTGGGCAAAACTGACTGTAGCATCCTACATAATTCTGTCCAAGGCATCCATTCACTTAGAGAGCAAACCTTTCCAACTGACTTGCAGGTACGAGTACCAGAACAGCTTGCAAATGGCATTATAGACTGGACTGCTTTCTTATGAACCTTGAGATGTAAAAGAGTCAAAATCTAATTAAAGCAAAGATATCTGCTCTCCACTGGTTCTCCCCTTATTTCAAATTATTTGTACTTGGTAGATCTAAGCTGGATATTACACTTTTCACCTTTCAGTTCCTTCCAAGAAGTTTGTCTGCTTATTTGTGAAGTGTTTTTCAGACTGCATTTAAGCTGACATCTCCATGATCCTCTGACTCTGCTTTCTCTGTCTTTTCATTGTCCCTTCCTTTACCCTGATGTTTTCCAGACTCTTGGTAATCCAGTTGCTTCTTGCAAGGCCTCAGTGATAACTGCTGACAAGTCAGAGATATTCTTGTGTCATACAAGGAAGCTCAGCCAGTTGTAAAGGTGAGCCTACCTAATTTCTCTCTGGTTTGCTGTTTCCTTTTGTCCTTGGAATTAATGACATTAACCACTGCTATAGGGATGATAGATGAAAATAAAGTCATTAAACACTATGACCTTCATCTCTACATTTCCCACTCCACTGGTCTTTTCCTTACTAGAAAAGTATAGTGATTTCCTCTTGTCCTTGATGCCTCTGTTCTTACACTCTCCTTTTTTATACCTGCTTTGAGTAATCTTACCTACTGTTTACTTCCTACATTTCCTCTTGGGCGTGAGATCAGTAAAGAGCTCAGGATTTTGCTGAATTTCCATGTTTCTATAGCTGATTTCTTCTTCTAATTATTTGAGAAGTTGCCAGCTTGTTTCATTTTTCCTTCCACAAGACTTCGACTATCAATCCTTTACAGTTACCAAACTTTACTATCTTACATTTCATTTTTTAAAGTTTCTTTATAAAGATCTTAAGCTTTGTTATTTCATGCTCACTCTCACACAAATTGTGTTTTACCTTTACATTATCAATGCCTCCTTCTCTGTTGTCACATGAATAGGGGAGATTTCCTCAACCCTTAGTGTTTGATTTGTCTGCCAGCACCCCAGGAAAGCTGAAACCCTCATGCCTGAGCAGTCTGTTATGGGCACCCTTCACTGAACAGTCCTGATGCATAGGACAGGTCCACTGACTTATTCAGAAAAATACACCAACAGCAAAAGGGACACCCCTCAGCAGGTTTTCCCACTTTTATAAACCATCAGTGGATTTTCTACTTTGTTTGAGTGTGTTCCCTGCTTCTGGCAGCTGCCAGCATCTGTGAAGGACTCACGCCAAAAGATTATGGAAAAACACTATTTATCAATAAAATATTGTGACAGATTAAGGTTTGAGGATATCTGGTGGCAGTATCTGACTTCAAAAATGTTTTCTAAGAAATACACAGACAAACCCCAGTAACAGTATTCAGCACTCACAGGGCAGGGTTCTTACCCAATAGGCATCCCTATGGGGAGAAGAAAGTTTCAGTCTGTTGACTTCCCAGCAGCTACAATGGAGTCCTTCCTAAATTTTTTCCCATTCTTGATTTACTATCTTTGATACTATATGTTAGGTGGAGCTTGAATGACTTTAGGTGTAAATACCTTTGTTATTGATTGATGTCTCTCACTTCACTCTTAAAGATATAGTCAATAAAATGTAGAGCACAGGCCCGGTGAGGGGTGGTTGCACCTTGGGCATAGGTAGCTTTGGGATGTAGGTGTGAGTTACAATCATAGTTAGGTTATAATGAGCCAAGTTTATCCAAAGAGAGTGATTTCAGCGCAGTTGTTGGCTCAGCAGTAAGGCACCTTCTCCTATCTCCCTTGGCTGAGAGGCTATGCAGTTTCTCAGCTGCAAACTGCCACTGAGTTCTCCTCCCTGTGAAGATTTCTATTGAGCTTGTCTGTGGTGTCTCCAGTTGCCCCATCCTCCATTCCTCCCCCTTAGCAGGTGCTTCTGGTTGCAGACTGTGAGTGGGGAATCATCGTGGAGCATGCCAACCGCATTCCATCTAGGGTGCAGCAGCCGTATTTTACCCTACAGTTTCTGTACTGTTATAACTCCTGTTAGGATGTGAATGTAATTTCTCAGTTTCCTCTGATTTTACCCCATCCATCTTTCCATGGGGTCCTCAGCCATCTTTCCACAAGGATCTAAACAGAAAAAGATTTTACTGTTTTCCTTATCAAAAACTGTCTTTCAAGAAGTGACAGAATATCTCCCTTTGCTATATTATTTCCCGTTCATATAGTCAAAATACCCACTACTCCCAATTCTATTTTGATTCTGCTAATAAGACTTGTAAGAGTGTCTTATTAATGTGATCTGCTCTAGAAGGCTCCCCTTCCACTACAGAGTGAGACTCCTTTTCTTCCTTAATCATTTTAAGAGACTGCCAGAGGTTTAAGTCCCTCCACCTCCTTGTGAATTTAGGAGGTATGTAGAGCAGCAGCTTCTCTCTTCCCCATCCCTGTCTTTTCAGAATAATTTATAAATTGTATTAATATTCAGATAATTTTAGACAATCAGACTATTCTTTGTAGATTTTAGGGCCAGATTCTGAGACTTCCCTCCTCTGATCAAGCTTTATGGCTGGGAAGGGTACTCACAGATATCCAGATGTGAGGCAGCAATCTGCCTACATGAAATAACCATGTGTTTTTCCAAGGAAGTATCTCCAGAGAGAGTGGATGCTAAATCCCAGATGCTGGAGAGCACGGGGGATTCACAGATGCAACTTGCTGAGAGCAAAATGCTTAAGAAAGCACTTTCACATGGAAGGTAGGGATGAGGAGTCCAACCACCACCAGCCATTTGTTAGTGGACTGAGGAGAGGAGGCAGTGAATCCTGGGTGAAAAATTCATTTCTGCCTATGCAGATTTGTGACTCCACCACCTAGCCTGAGAAAGCTGAATGTCGTGAAATATTGAGCAGGGGTTGTCACGTGCCTTCAGCGTGAGGCAGCAGCTGAATGGCTCATGTAGTTTAACAAGGGCACGGTGCTGTACCTGGGCTGGGACAACATCCAGCATCATCACAGGCTGGGGATGAACAGACCCGGAGCAGCCCTGCTGGGAAGGGCTTGGGAGTGCTGGTGGGTGAGAGGCTGGACATGACCCAGGAATGGGCACTCACAGCCCAGAAAGGCAACTGTGTCCTGGGCAGCATCCAGAGCTGTGTGAGCAGCTGGGAGGGGATTCTGCCCCTCTGCTCTGCTCTGCTCTGCTCTGGTGAGACCACACCTGTGGTGCTGCATCACTCCAGGGTCCCCAGCAGAGGAAAGACATGGACCTGCCAGCGCAGGTACAGAGGAGGCCACCAAGGTGTCTGGAGAGAAAAAGCACCTCTCCTATGAGGAAAGGCTGAGAGAATTGGGATTGTTGAGCCTGGAAAGACAAGGCTTCAGGGTGACCCAATTTTGGCCTTCCAGTGCTTTACAGGAAAGATGAAGAAAGACTATTTACAAAAGCATTTAGTGACAGGACAAGGGAGAAAGGATTCAAATTGAAAGAGACTAGGTGTAGATTAAATATTAGAAAATAATTCTTTATTGTGAGGATGGTGAGGCACGGGAACAGCTTGCCCAGAAAATCTGTGGTTGCCACATTCCTGTAGGTGTTCAAGGCCAGGTTGGATGGAACTCTGAGCAACTTGATCTAGCTGAAGGTGTCCCTGCCCACAGCAGGGGGGTGAAAACAGATGATCTTCAAGGCCCCCTTCCAACCCCAAACATTCTATGATTCTATGATTATCTGAAATGGAGGATTTAGAGTTCAACATAATGTCTTAAAATTCACCAAATGTCATTTGGACACACAAGTCCTAGACCTCAGCCCTCCCTTAAGCAATGCAGCAGGGAGAGCTCAGCCTCTGCTCAAGTGATTTTCCTCTTACTCACCACACTTTCTCCCATGAACAAAAAACCCCAGATCTCCTCTTGTGGAATTCCCAGGCTGCAGTCTCAAGGCTATATTATTACGTGTACATGTAGCTGCCATTAGCTCTAATAATGTGTGCATTGTTCAGGGTGCAAGCAGAGAGCTCTGCTGCCACCACCCATTAGAGTCAGTAGTGCCTTCTGACTTCCAGCAGCCCCAGCAATCGCCTGAGGAGCAAAGGCTTGCCAAAATTTGTACCTAATTCTTCTATTTTTCATAGCACAGAGCTGCTCAGTCCTAGGGAGATTCTGCAGACTTAGGTAGCAGGAAGGATGACAGAAGCTGTCTTCATCTGATGACAGTGTCTGCGTGGTCAGTGAGAAAGATGCAGAAGTGGCAAAGGAAAGCACTGTTTCTTTCTCAGAAAAGACATGTGGTACAGCTGCCTGCACAGCAAAGAGAGATCTGGCTGAGTAACAGAGGCTGGGCAGAACATCTGTTTTGTGTTTCCCAGGCTTCTGACAGCAAAACAGAGTTATTCTGGGGGTTTTGCAAGTCTTGCAGTCATTTTAAACAATGCTTTTGCCAAGTTTTCCACTTTTTCTAATAAGATTGCTCTTGATATCAAGACATGAATTTATTTCAGGAAATAGTCATAAATGTCTGCCATTACCTACATTCCCTCACACTACCTTTTTTTTTTTTGTTTGTTTTTCCACCAAGCTTTAAAATATCCATTCAAGGACTTTGTGAGAATTTCTGCTGGTGATAAAAGCAGAAAGATTTCTTTCATGAACAAATGAATGGTTTCTCTTAGAAGAGAATTACATATGCTGCTGCCTTATTTTTCCCTCCCCCTCTAACTCTTGGTTTCCAGATGTAGTGAAAGCTGGTTTGAGCAGAAGAACATATGTTTTCAGCATGAATTCCGTTGGCAGGGCATTGCTGCACAATACTGCAGAGTTGCTGCAAGCCATTCCTGACCAGCATACATGTATAATGTGCTCTAGAGACTATCATGGCTTCATTTTAATCCTCCTCCCCCTCCCTTCAGCAAGTTTTACTTTAATGCAACACTCTAGACTTTGTGCTCTATTCTGCTGCTGAACACCTGAGTGCTTCTCTCAAGAAAATGTTACAAACTGAGCTCTCCCAGGCACAGGGAAAAGGCAGCTAACTTTAATCCATCCCTTCAGCATCCTGCTTCTTTGATCTGCATCTGAAGCATGTGGCCATTCATATTTGTTAATTAAAAAAATAAATTATGTTGTCCAGTGTTCTACTTATAGGTTGAAAGAGTTATTACAAAAGAAGAACCTTACATGTGGCTCTCAGTGTTTATAGAGACCTTCCTCTCTGGATGATAAAAATGAATAGGATTCTTTATATTTGTCTGGTGATGTTTAGCTCCAGCCAATTTTGGACCAGCTTTTGGCTCACTTGCTCTTTTTGAATAGTCTCTTGCTCCACAAGGAGTAGATTTATTTTGGGACAAAGTACATTTCAGCAAGATCAAGTGTGCCAAAATCTAGTCCTATAGTAACATCACAGGGCAACTGTACTATAAACATGTCTTATCTTAGCAAGCAATATATCAGAATGATAATGTTTCCATTAAACATATTTTCAATGACAGAAGGTTAGAATCACACTTTGTTCAGTCATAGATGCTTGGCTGAGTCATCTGCTAACTTACTGCTTGCCTTACTCCTGTCATATATTATCCGTGAATGAACACAGCAATTTCCATCCCTGTTATTCTTCAGGTTCAATCATTTAGTGCACTCCACAAGGCAGCTTTGAGGCTGTCTTTCCATCATATCCTCTATTACTTTAGCTGATACTGAATTATCAAACCAGCAATCCATAAAGCCCTTACAGCTCATATTAATTATCAGAAACTGATGAGATATAAGACCATTAATTGAATCCTTTTGTATGCTGCTTTTAAATACAAAGCCAGCCCAAGATGGGAGCTTTCTTAAGATATGTTGTTGTGCATATTGTGCTAAGTTGCACAACTGAAGGTGTTTAGTTAATAAATATTATTTTAGTTTGCTTAATTTGTCACATAATATAAGTAACAGTAGACTCTGTATATACATCTCAAGACAACACTGTTAGATTATTTTCTCCAAAGTTTTTTGTGTGTCTTGAAGAATTATTCTGGGGAAACACAGAGCTACCCTTTTGAAACTGAGGACTAGACAAAAATTTTGTTTGTAGGAGTGCAGCTTATAAAAAGAGGAAGGAATATGCTGGTATATGGCTAGATATGGTGACAGACTTGGAATTCTGTAAGCTGTTACCATCTCTGATTTGAGATGTGAGCATGTGGATGCATTTCCTATATCTTAATGCAAAAACAAGACAGATGAGCTGAAAGATCTTCAGAAAACTGGAAGTCAATGCATCTTTTAAACTCAAGTGCTGATTTACAATAAGAATGTTGTGTTTAGTTTGCCCAGTTCTCTTGAAATCGAACAACATGGAAATGTTTGAGTGTGACTCCAGGCCTGTTTAAGCCAGCAAGAGGCACTCATGGTTTAGGCCAGTAGGGATGTGAGCTGGTGACACAGGACACACAAAGGACTTGAAAGGCCAAAATTTAAAGTTAGGACCCAGAAGCTGTGCTGGCCTATTAGCTGACCCATTAGGCACAGAAGCTCCATATGGGCTTGGCACCTGCATACAGGTATTTCCTAAATGTTAGGTCACAGCTGTTAGCTGTTTCCTCGACCCATCAAATCCGTCAGAAGCAAGGCGCCAAGGAAGAGACAAGTAGGAAACTAAGTTCTTATAGGATGCCTCATATTCAGCAACAAATTCATGCCATTAAAATCACAGGAGACATTGTGACTATACTTTAAAGACCGTGGTTCCCTGGCTTTCCAGCCCTTTGTCTTTCTAGAGCAGCCAAGAAGGTAGAACAGTCATTCTTGACAGTGCAGATTTTAATTTTTCTCTTGTGCCTGTATGAGAACAAACTTAACATTGTCTCTTGGAGAAGAGAACACAAACTTTAAGCCATAGGGTGCTGAAGAGGAATTTTTTTCAAATGATGTTCAAGACATGCCACCATGCAGTAGATAAATCATCTTTCTCTGGATTAGGAAAACACAAAAGGTGAGATTGAAGCCCACTGTTCAGACCCCTCCCCTGAGGCAGGAGGGGTGTAAAATGTTTAAATGGATGTTAATATGAGGTTCAGAAACAGAATTTAAAATAAGAACAAATAAAAGTATATATAAAAATGTGTAAGCTGTGAAATAAAGCCAGTAAACACCATTTAAAGAGATGATGTAGATGAAAAGTGGATTCATAGATGCCTACATGCACTTCCAACCTTCAGAGAGCCACTCACTACACCCCAGGGAGCTGTCTGAGTCAAATCTTCTGCCTAACACAGGAAAAAGGTTTGAACAGAGTTTGTACAAAGACAGAACTCTGAAGACTGGAAATAATTTTTAGCAAAGTTAATCATGCTAAAACACTCAAGCTGCTTTACTTCTTGAGCACAGCAGTCAGATAAGCCACAGTCTGGTGCTGGTAAGGTTGTCTCTGAACTTCTGAGGGCTCAGCAGGCTGCAAAGGGCATGGGAGATCCTGACACTTACACGAGGAGGAGGGCATCCAGCCTCCCTGTGCAGACCTGTGTGCCCTGGGGGAACTGGGAACCTGTTTTTAAGGTTCAAATCCTCATACAAAGTCAGAAATCATGAATATCCAACAGGACTTCACAGCAGCTGAATTCTTTGTGAGATGTTGGGTGGTTTTTACCTCCCAAAAAAAGAGAAAGGGAAAATGAGGCTCTGTTGCCCAAAGATGATGTAGAAGCTTTTTCTTTGCAGTTTCCACTGTTGTTAGAGTAACCCTAAGGAAAGCCTGGGAGTTAAACATAAGGGGCAGATTTGAGACCTTGCAGATGGGAGAGAACTGTAAGATTATTCCTGGTCAAAACCCCCTTCAAATTTGCCTTTATACCTCGATCCATTTGTTTGAGCATGGAGGATGGCTCAGTGGAGTAAGACAAACAAGCAGCTGTAGTTCATCCCACTGAGAGGAAGGACATACCTAGTCTTGCATCCACATTCCAAATTACTGAGTACCTGCTTACAGTTGGGCCAGAGCTTTGGAGCATCTCTTGAACTTGCAAACTTGCTTCCTCAACCTGCAGCAAGATACCCCATCTGTTAATAGCACTGTGGGCCATGCATCCTTTTCGAAGGCAGGTAAGGATCTCAGACCTGAACAAATGCATTAAAACATGAGCAGAGCTTTTTGGGATTTTTTTTTTTTTTTGGCTTCTGAAATGCCAGGATTTGTTCTGGCAGAGCATGAAAAAAGACATAACAGAAGTAAATGTAATGGCTTAGGCAAGCAGGCATTTGTGTGATTCACAGAAACAGGAACCAGAATTAGATTGGTAACTTCAGTTTAAAATATTCTCAAATTAACCTAAATGTATTTACTCATCTATTCAAGTCCTCAGGTCATTTGGCTGTGAGAAGAACTGAGATATTCTCAGTATACAGACTCTTGCATAAGAGTCTCAGCCTCATAATTTCTTCTACTGTGAGATTAAGAAACACTCAGTTTGCTTCTTGATAGTCTATTTTTGCATGTGAAATTGCTTTGCATTACCTCTACACATAAAATAGGCACTGACTTGTATCTATTAGAAGGAAAATAAGCAAAACCCCAAACAAACCAAAACAAGCAAATAAAAACCCAAATAAAAACACAAGACCCAGAAGAAAGGGAAGTTTTTTAGTGTTGTAAGGGTTGAGGTCCCTGATGTTGTTTCCAAGTGAATATCCCACAGTCATATTCCCCAAATACAAAATGTTTTCATGGTCAATTTTTAAGAGCAAAGAATTTGAGGGGTGTGGTTTAATCACGGCAGGGGATGGACCATGAAAATGCATTTAATAGCCTATCTCACAACATATCTGTGAATAAATTAAGATGGGAAATTGAGAATTGCTTAAAGTAAAAAAGGGAATTTAGTTCTCAAATAGCCTGGAAGCTAGGCTGCCACAGCTCTGTGAAATGGGGCAGGTGATGCACATATCTATGACAGCAGTGGACAGCTTGGGACCCAGGAGCTCTATGCAAACATGTGTTCACATTTGTATATTTATGTGAATGTTTTTCTTCATCTCATTTTTTTACATGTTTGGATTTGTAAGCAGGATGCTAACTTTGCAAAACTGACATCTTTACAGAGTGGAGAAATAGAGACAAAATAGGATTTTGTCAGTGAGAGAAAAGTAGAAAAAGACCAATAATTTACAGAGCCAATTATTTCTTTTATCAAGTCAGTTGAGTGCAACAGACTAAATCAATATTTAGCAAATTGTATAGCAAAACTATTTAAAGAAACAGGCTTACATATGACAAAAAACCGTTTTCCAACAGTTTTCATTATATTAGGGTCAAGAGGAACATCCCAGAAATAGTTTACAGGGATAATTCTGGACTCTCTATGTAAAAAAATTATAAGGAGAATTTGATATTATGCAAGTTTTCTATTCTCATAAGAAACAATTCCTTGATGTCTCTGCACACACATTATTTACTTTGCATTTCAAAGGACCTCAACCAAGGTAAGTGCCCCAGTGTTTCAAGACCACAAGAAGTTCATCATAAGACATTGTCTCAGAGAATTTACAGTAACTTGATCTGCAGTGTCCAACTGCACACCCAAAACTGCTATTCTGAGATATAACCATAACAATGCATGAAAAAGAGGCTACATAGACCAGAAGTTTTAACCATAATTCCTGCAGCTGTGAGAATATGTAGATGGCATAGGAGGACATGAGGAAATTTTTCTTTTGCAGAATTCATTTTCTGATTAAGAGTGGAGCTACTGCATAGGTAAAGATGTAAGCACAAATGTCAGTACTGAGCAGCCAATGACTAACCTGTTGTTGCCAAGGAAGATGTACTTTCAGCTTGTACTGTTTTATTCTTGTAATGACCTATTCTAATTAGTTTTTAGCTCAATGCACTAGGAGCCATTTACTAATTGGAATTTTAAATATTAATGCAGGAGTGTTTAAGATGTGTCCATTAAGGCTGGTAAAGTTGTGTTTGATTAACGGGCTTTTCATAAATGCACTGACACAAACTCTTTTTTTTTAATTAATTCAGCCTGCAAATGAACATCATCCATTTTGCTATCATATTTTATCAGTCTGTAAAGTGCATTCTCACTTCAATTTTCAGCCCTGAATGCAGAACACTTTGTGAAAAATGACAGAATTTTAATGAGAAAGTGAACAACATGCCATCAACACCCTTTCGCCAGTAAAAATGGAAAAACATCAAGCTTTAAATCATGTTCCCTCCACACCTTTGGACATCTGCGATTCTGTCTGAGTCCTCAAAATCTGCTATATCTATCACCAGGTGCAGCCTTTAAACGCTGAGGAGCTTTCTGCTTCATTGGTTGGCATGGCAACAGTTGTCAAATCATCCCTTGATAATGCTCTTTAATTGATTGTATAAATTATTTCTGAGATACGTGATTGCAGAACGATGTACTGAAGCTCTTAAGTACACTGATCAGAGTCCGTGCATTTAAAAACGTGCTGCATTCGCTGACCCTAGCTGAGAATCTGACCCTCTTACAAACCTGGAATTCTTTGGATGAGGCATAAACATAAAGCATTGTGAAAAAAGTTCAAAATGATGGCAAAGGTATAATGTACGCCAAATGCATGTTAACAGTTATGCCAGGACAGCTGACTTACAAAAACATCAACAACAATAAAGCTGTTGTTACTAGTTTGCTTCTGAACAGAGAGCTAAATGGTCAGGGACCAGAGAGATGCTTTCTTACCCATTACACTCGGAACAATTTTAGATCACTAACTACTCGTGTAAACTCCAAGGGCAATACTTCTCTGGCCAAAAGGAGACATTTGCAGTGGAAATGACAACATTTGAGCTGATTGTCTAGACCTTTACAGCCTGCAGAGAGAAAAATACACTTCTAAGATACATTAGTAAATATCTAAAGAAATCAGAGTAATTGCTAAATTCAAAAGGTCAACCTTCCCTCTATTAGCCATAAAGGGCTCTTGCTGTGACTAGTCCAGATGGAGGTACCTGCATTCCAGATATCAGAAGTTAACTGATATGATTATTTTTTTTCCTTCTTTTGCAGTTTATTTTTTTCAACATGAGACCATAATTGTTCCATAATTTATAACTGATAACCTCTAAGTGCACGCTTAAAGTTATCTATTTTCTGCAACTCTGTTTTGATTACTGTAAAACTTCTGAATATTGAGACAGTGATGCCTAGATCAATAAGTATTCACTAAGATGAACAGTGAGTTTCCCTTTGTGCTTGCAAAGGATTGTGGAGTTATTTGTCTGGTTTTGTCTGTAAATTCCAACATCACAAATGCTAATAATTAATAGACTTTCATACTGGTGAACTGCAATTGACCCTTAACATGTTGAACAAGTTTAAATCCCAACTAGCTTTTCAACACATGGATGAACATAGATAATAATTTATAAAGATACACAGGAGAAAGGCTTATCTCAGTTGTAAAGAAAATTTCACTGACCCTCAGACAGAAATTTAGCCTCTTTGTGAGGGACACCTTCTATCTTCATGAAACAGGGAAGGAGGTGTTTTTTGGTAAGAAAAGGGTAAGTGAAAAAACCTAAAACATTACTAACAGAATTTAAATGTCTTAGCTTTAGATAGCAAGATGGGGTTTTCTTAGGCAATGCAAAATCCCAATCCACTGATACAGAAAAGTCTTTGCAGAAAAGAGGCATTTGTGAAGATAAATAGCCATGTATCTGTTGCATATTTATATTTCCACAATGTGGGTCATAAGACAAGCAGTGTCCCACCGCATCATATGGAACCGGGTTCTCCTCATACCAATGGTTATGTCATAGTCTATCCTTATTATCTCTGTTTTAGTCCAGCATAAAGAGATTAAATATGTGTATAGACACACATATTTCTCCTCATGTTGCTAACTGGAAAATGACAGAGAAATGGTTCAGTCATCTGCTATCTAAAAATCATACGAAGTATTCTGTGTTAAATGGGTGGAGCTCCTGGAATGAATTCTGAGAGGATAACAAAGATGTTTAAGTGATTGGAGCATGTGTCCTACAGGGACAGTCGGAGGGATCTGGGCCAGTTCAGCCTTGAGAAGAGATGACTGAGAGCGGATCCCATCAATGTCTATCAGTATCTGAAGAGAGGGCATCAAGAGGATGGAGCCAGGCCCCTCTTAGTGGTGCCAACAAGAGGACAAGAGGAAAGGGGAGACACTGATGCTCAGGAAGTTCCACCCGAACGTGAAAAGGAGCTTCTTTACTGGGCAAGTAATGGAGCACAGGAACAGGCTGCCCAGAGAGGTTGTGAAGTTTCCATTTCTGGAGGTATTAAAGAACTGTCTGTGTGCAATTCTGTGCCATGTGCCCTGTGACCCTGAGCAGAGGGGTTGGACCAGATGACCCATTGTGGTCCCTTCCAACCTCACCCATCCTGTGATTCCAGGATTCTGTGAATTTGCATTTACCTACCCATGTTTCAGTCCATTTAGTGCTTGCAGTGTAGGCACTCTCTGAGAGGTAAAAAGGAATGGAAGATTTTCCCTCATGTTAAATTATCTATGCAGTAATTAGATATTGCTCTATTTTCTGAAAGTTAGAGGTTCTTCTAGTACACACACACACACACACACAAAAAGAATTAAAGTATAAAATAATCATAAAATGAAAGACAAAGAAGCAGCATATATTTTTACGTATCTAGAAGATATGATTTATCTAGATTATAATCTAAATGGAGAGAACTGGGTAAATTATCTGTATCCTTGGATGAAATAAATATGGCCAGCAATTTATATATATATATAACTGGCTTGACTTGCATTTATCCTCTTCAACCTCAGATTGAAAGTCTTCAGGAACTGAATTGTGTTTCTTGTTTTTACTGTCTTTGTAAATTCAATTTTCATTTCCTAGCTATTTGTCAGAAATATTGTAAATTCGTCAAAACTCACACATTGTTCGCCATCTAACCAGGGAACAGATAAATATATATGTCAGACCTGGTTAGTGAACTGTCACTGATGAATGCCTGTTTTCCCTCCCTTACATGCTACCAATACCTTAAGAAGCTGATGATCAACAACTGCTGCTGCCTAATGAGCCTGAAATCTTCAGCACTGCCTCCTCAGATATGCCTGCTGTTGCAACACTTTTGAAAACTTAAAACCTAAACAAACTGTCTGCTTTATACACAAAGAAAATGATTTTCTAGAAGGAAGGGTCTGTCCTGGAGGAAGGATCTTCTTAGCCTGAGTGTTTCTGCTGAACTCAGCGCAGGAATATTTCATGGCTGAGAGAGAAAGACATTGCAAAGGTGGGAAGTCCCCACTGGGGCTTGCAGCTGAGAGCCAAACATCCTAAACTCCATCTGGCAGAGGCAGGCAGGCTGGGAAGGTGCTGTGAGCCCAGGTAGCACGTGCCTGCAACAAGTGACCCACTTAGTCTGCAGCCCACTGTGCTGGTGCTGCCACAGTGCTGCAGGATGGATGGATGGATGGATGGATGGATGGATGGATGGATGGATGGATGGATGGATGGATGGCCTTACCTAGGCTGTTGGGGGACCTCCTTGTCTCCCTGTAGCATCGGGCACTGGCTGCCCCAGCAACCCTGTCCTCCTGTCCTTGGAATCAGCTGTCCTTCCTCATCAACAACAGCAAGAAATGAGATTGAATTCAAATGATACTGTGATAGGAATTAGAACATTTTTTAACCTTCTCTGATCTGTTATGTCAGATCCAGCACTGGAAATCTCCCAAAATGCATAAGAAAAGGTGGGCACCACTTCAGTATTACTGCTTTTTGCCTTTTCAGTCTCTTTGGCCCCTGGTTATAGCAAGTATGGGCCCTTTCCAGTTTTAGACAGGGTCTTGCAGATTATTGAAGCATATATATGCACATACATGCATACATACTTATACACACACTTCAGCTGAAAAACTGTAGATCTTTTCATATAAAGAGAGATTTAACTTAGAAAAAAACCCCAACTGTGAAGGCTGAAACAAGCTGGAAGCAAATGTTGTTAGGAAGGCTCCCCCTCCTCCCTGCAAGTCCCTTAAAGATTTCTGGCAATTCTGAAACTGTATTTCCACTCCAGCATTTTGCTTTGCTTGGAGGCAGCTGTGAAATAGCAGCAGCTGATTAATGCCAGGTGTACATTCGAATCCACGCATCTGTATTTGTTGCTGCAAACTTAAGTAAACAATGACCAAATGTGGCTTTTCTAAGTGCAGTTTGAACTGTGTGTGCATACAGAAACTTAATCACTGTCATCTGCTATGTTGCAGGCTCAGAGGGCCCTAACCACAGAGGAAAGCTCAAAGGAAAGTTCAAAAGGTATTAACCACTTGACACGTCTTGTGTTTTGGGAGATATTTTGGGAAAACTGGATAGCAATACCAATTTTTAGTTTCAAGTCTGCTTTTCCTTTCTGTGGAAGAAGATAGAAAAGAGGATTTTCCCCAAATCATCTCAGTTCATTGATTTATGGCCTGTATCACCAGTCAAACAAAGTATGGGAAGGGCTGATTCACCTAAGGTTTGTCCTTTGTGTGTAGCTAATGGACAACATCAGAGAAATTCCCCTTACCACTTAGGAGAGGTTCACCTTTCATTGTCCCTGTGCCCTGGTGAATTGTTTTAATACTCTGCTTTGATTAAGAGAAAACAAATAAATTAAAAAAAGTTAGTTTCAGAAAACAAAGATTTAATATTGTCCAGCCCATGACAAAGATGGTGAGGAAACCCTGTCCTAACTGAAGTCAGTGCTGAAAACTCCAGTGATTTCAATGGGAGCAGAATTTTATCCAGTATTTTATCCAGTATTTTCTGTGAATGTAACATTCATTGTATCTTCAGGTCTTAAGACAATAGTAATAATAATAAAAGAAAAGCATCATCTATCTCAAAACTGCTGGCCTGGATATAAAATTTGTTATAAAAAACCTATTTTTGGTGCCTGAACAAGAAAAAGATTAGGGAAAGGACTGGATATGTTTTGAACAAACACATGTGAGAAGGAGAGAGGAGGGAGGGAGTGGAAGTCACTTCTGAAGCTGTGCTGTTGGAGTATGCAGACTTGGCAAAACAAGTCACATATGTATGTCATCAGTAACTCAAAGTCTCTGAGTAACATGAAGTTGGAGCAGATGCTGACTTGAAATCTCATTTGTAGCAGGGTTAAATCATGTGTGGGTAATTATTAAATATTAAAAGCACAAGTCAAAAAGATTACCCAAAGAAGGAAAAAATGGAATATTTCATAAAACTTCTTGATGAGGAGGTGCTGATGAATGAAGACAGGCATAGGGATGGATTTAAGCACCAGACTGAAACATTATCAATTTTGCATGCCAGGTGTTTTATAAAGGCTACAGAATTCCCACTGTATAACTCAGGTACAGTCCGTTCCCATCCTTGGACTCCCATCTTTCCAATCTTTTGTAGGGCAGGAAGAATATGAAAGCAGCACTTGGACTGGAAGAGTCTTGCTCCTGTTAAACCTCATTTGTCTGTAATTTGTAGACAGGAAATAAAAATATCTGAAGGCTTCTGGTGCTTTGAGCCCAATGAAAACCCATAAAACTGGGCTCTTAAGGGACAAGCCAGCTCTTAGACAATGATTACAGGAGGACAGTGGCACTGGAAAAAGTATGGGGTTTCTAGAGACTTTGACAAAGGTCTTAGTGGAGAAGGGTGTGAGATTATCCAGCCTTCCACTGTAACTGCTTAAATTGGAGCTAAGACCACTTTCTTCCTCCAGGATAATTTCTGCTTTCAGGAGTGAGTCTTTATGTGAAGTTAAGAAGAACAGATTATATTTTACTATAAAACTTAGTAAACAAACACCCAAATACCTGAATTTTCACAATTGTACATTCAAGCATAAAGACTTAGCATTTTTGAAGTATGAAATTAGTCTGTGTAGAGCTAGAGCAGAACTAAATATTATTTCAAGACTTGATACTTTAAACTGATATTTATTTTCTTAATCTGCCTTACTTTTATTCCTCATGGACTAGGTGTAAGCAGCAGTGTAAAGAAAGGGGAAAAAAATCCAGCTGTGAACCCCTGAACATCCTTCATTTATCAGGCCCATGCCTATAATTCTCATGGTAGTCCCAACATTCCTATTAAAAAGTCTCAATACACCTATAACTTTCCAATAACAGACCTTTTTGCTCACTCTTGGCTTTTTGATTACATCTTCTTGAAATCCAAAGAAAAAACTCAGCATGGTTCATAAGTTCACAGGGAAGTTCATACATTATGGATATGCTATTTTTTCAGGGATGGATTTTAGGATTTAATTTCATTTGTTGAATCACAAGGGGGGCTCAAAACTTCAGAGTATTATCTAAGTATCATACACTTGAATAATTTTCTGCTTGCAGAAGAACAAATATAGTGGTCAATGATAAACTACATTGTTTATCAAATGTTGGGATTTTATTGTGGCAGCTACTGTGTTTCACAATTTACAGACCAGGATTCTCCTAATAGTACATTAAAGTTGGATTTAAGAGCAACAGGAGCTTATAACATCAAAGCTACTGGAGAATAGTCTTCAACAAGAGCTCTACTCTAGCTCTTCATGTTTTAACTCTCCACATAGAAATCACTCAAGGTAATACACAAAATCAAAGAGAAGGGCAATTCTAGGAAAAAAGCATACCTTGAGAGGGCTGAGCACAGGGGTGGGAGGAGGTGTTCAGGGTGGGGCAATGTATGTTTGCTCTGCCTGAGAGCTCAGGTGACCAGCTGTGAAGGCTGCCACTTCCACTGATGTCCCAGCCACTCTTGGCTCTCAGCCTCAGCACCTGGATCCTTGTGCAGCTGCACAACCTTCTTGGCCAAATTCTTGAAAATACAAAGGTTACATTGTGCTCTCTGCTGTAAATACACAGAGGCTGCTGCAGCTGCAGGAATGGAAATGAGTGCAGAAGCCAGCCAAAGTTGTTGCTATAAAATTGCAAATGGGCATTTGGAAAATATATTCCCATCAGAAGTTTTTGTGAAGGCTTTACTTTGGCTGGTAGGTTGCCCAGTCTGAGTGTATAACCTCAGGCTTATGTCTTTTCTTGCTATTAGTTGTATATTGGTGTAACTCCATTAACTTGACTCTGCTATTTCCAGATGCCCTTGGAGGAGAGAGAAATTTTTGTTTATCTGGTCCGTCGTAGCAATACTTCAGCTCAGCCTGACTGAGCAATGCTGGAGGAGGAGACTGGACCTCCTCCTAAGAGGGACAAACCATCCCTCTGCCTGAGCCACAGTTAGTGAACTGCCAAGCTATGCTGAAGCAGTGCAGACAAAAAAAAAAAGAACATGTTTCACAGTATAAAACTGGGTGCATGAAGGTTCACTAGCTAGCAAAAAATGTAATTATTCTTCTCTCTTAAAATGTCTCTAAAGAAATTGGCTAGATAGTATAATCTTTAGACTGAACCAGAAAAACCATATTAAGAATACATAAATATTTATAGATATTTAACACAGACAGAAAATATCACCCTGGAAGATCATCTACTCTAGTAATCATGAGAAAAATTCTTTCAGAAGCCAACAGGTGCAGTGCTATATCTGAGAGTGGAGGAGTGTTTATTTGCTTTTCTTCTAAACTTTGGTTAGAATAAGATCATCCCTCTCACTCCCCTCAGAATCAGGTATAGTGAGCTATTGAAAAAAATTTCAAGTCTTTGGTTCCCCTGAACCTTTCTTGCTAGGACTGTTCCATTAGCAGGCTTATGGCTTGTTTAGTTTCAGGAGCTGGGGTGGGACCTAGAAGCAGGTTGGATAATTTTCATTTACAATTGCTCCATTCAGCACCATGGGTTGTCATTAGTGTTTTATTATCTAGGGAGACCAATGCAGGAGACCACCCTTAAGTCACTTCACATCTTACAAGACCACTCTAAGGTTGCCCAATACATGTGATTCTGGTTTGCCTTATGAAAAATATACATTCATTAAGATTTTCTCAGACCTTTGAATAATTCCTCAAGACTGGTTTCATTGTACAGAGGCTGCTGAAGTATGGGGAAAAAAAAAACAAACCTTAATAGCTGCACACTCTTTTGGTATATTATAACAGCCATGTCTACATATGGAGAAGAATTACAAATTTATTCCTGATGAAAGACCCTAATGTCAGTTTTCATCATTCTTCGTGCTTTCCCTTTCACAGACATATATAAAATCATATTTGTATCCATACATTTTACTATTCCAATTGGAAATTGTGGATACTTGTAGATTTTATTCATTATATTATTTTAAGTGCAGCTTTTTATTTTCTTTATTTGTTGGATATGGGTTTAATAACAGGGTGGAAGGATAAGGAAACTTCTGATGTGCAAACAAATAATATTATTCCGCTGGCCTACTGGTTATCAAATGTGAAACTTCCATGCTAAAATGGTAATGTTTGGTGACTATGTAGACTAAAAAACTACAGCTGGGCATGAAACGTTCACCATTCCATGTTTATTATGAATCATTCTTTGTTTCCACACAGTCCTTTTTTAAATGTTCATACATGCAAATGCATAATGTATTTTTCCTTATTCAGCTGAACACAGATTCTGTGATCCCCCGTGAACAATCAGCCTGGGAAAGGCTCTGCTGTCTGAACTCATCGCATACACTGCAGCTTTGTGCCTGTGTATTGTGCTCCCTGTCCACACTCAGCGGAGAACAGAAACATAGCATTTTTTAGTCCTCATTTCTGAAGCGCCAAATCCAAAGGCTTCCCTTTGGTAATCCAAAAAGCTTTAGACTATCCCCCACAGCATGTGAATAGCCTAGCAATTTTTAAATAACACTTGGTTTGCATATAAAAAAAGCAGTAACAGCTACTGTGAAATGGAGCAAGAGCATATTGAGTAGGTGCATCCTCCAGCTTCTTTTTGCACAGTGTCATTTTTAAGGATGCACAATTGGTATTCACCATTGTACTTTAAACTTGCAAGTCTTCTGTCATTCAATTAAGTGTAATCACAGTGTTCTGCCCAAGTATCCCTATGTGACAGTGTGACAACATGATTACAAAGGGGTGAGGAAGAGAATGGTAATGTGGCCTTTACATGACTATGAGATGAACTGCTGTAACATAGTGTGTAGGTTCATTTGTGATAGTCTGGGCAGATTTGCACCTAGGAGACTGTTAAGGAGAAGGTTTAGCACCACGCCTGAGCATGGCAAGGCACGGGCCTTTACCATCAAAAATTAACCTCATTCACCAATGATGGTGACAAAAATACCCAGCTCATCTGTGGGTTCTTGGACACCAAGGCTCAGAATAAACTGCAGGTCACTGACAATGTTCATGCCAGCCAATTATGATTTCTCTTCCTCTTCAGTTACTTTTCAACTGAGGTGGGACCCATGATATTATCATTCTCTGCTCCTCTGATTCAAGCAGCCAACATAGGGAGCATATATCGGGATCTCAAAAACATTCAGAAAAGTGACTGAAGAATGCTGCATGAAAGTACAATTTTTGAAAATTTGATATGGCCTTTGTTGGACATTTCCTCTCCTTATCTGCTTGTATTTTCACTTTCAAGTTGATAATGCCCAGGCTGAGTTGAAACACAGTGATATTTCTGCCATTCTCTTCTGAATTCATTGTGACTTTTTATCATCAGCAGAAATAGAGGGAGACTGAATTAAACAGAAGCTGCAGAACTTGGAGCTTGTGATAACAATACAAATGGATTTTCTCTAACAGAGAAAAACAGCTGTCTCCATTATTTGAATGCTTCACCTTTCTCCATTCCATTAATTGGGTCTTTGATCACAAGCTGAGGTGGAGAGGCCCTGATAAGGAATAAGTTATTAGTAAAGTAGCCTAAAGGAATGAATTGGGCCTAGTACTTGCTGCAGAAGATGAGATAAACCCATAATGCCTGTGTATGTGAGTGGTAGAGAGTGATAGGGCCCTCAGACTGCCCTGAACTGCTTGCAGGAAGACTAATACTCTAGTGCTATGATAGCTAATGCAGGATATAAATTTAGCTCCCGGGAATGGAATAGGATAAAAATTCCATAAAGAGTTTTCTGTAAATGGCTTACACTTTTATATCAAACTGTGTCAGAGTATTCACAAAAAAAAAAAAATCCCACACATTTTCTTGATCTTACTGTATGTTGAACACAACTGGAGGCTTTCAGTATAAGAAGAGGGAAAAATTACTGTTACATTTTTTCACCAAGACATTAATAAGAGCACCCTTTGAAGTGTGGTAAAGCTAAATTGGAGGAATCAAATTTGATTGAATCTAAGCCTGTTTATTTTTTATTTCTGCAGAGCAGACGTTGAGTGATTTGTAATACTTCATTGGAAATCTTCAGGAACTTGCTATCATGTAATCCATTTTTTTGCTGAAGAATACGACCGCAGGGGACAAGGCCATATTGGTTTGTTGTTAATGTACTGGAAAGAGGTACTATGGAGAAAACAGTTAATATTAAATTATGAACACAAGGTTATCTTTCTGCTGCACATGCTCCACTGCCCTAGGCAGGGGTAATCTGTTAATAGCATTCAGCCAAAATGACACCATTAAGGAACTGAAGCTACACATCTTTTGCAAACTGACTGATGTATAAAGCTGGTTTTCTATCATCCTAGATGCAATAAATTATCCATGCTGCTAAAAATTGATACAAGTCAGAAGTTTGATAAAACCGGCACCCCAACACAAATGGAAGTGCTGCTTGTCAGGAAAGGACACAGAGATGTGAGTGCTGCAGGCCTACCTTTTATTTGTGCCTCTCTTTCCTCTTTTCTGATTTTTCATGTTTTAAGTGGCAATCTGGCACATTGCCTACAGTGGCATATAAATGGTGGGAGACCAAATGTGGAAAGAGAAAGGCAGAAAATGTATAGCCCATAAAGCAGTGTAGATGAGGAAACACTAAAGATGTACATCTCTGGTCTAGCTTGAATGAATCACTGCTTTTTCCTATCTGTTCTTCATTGCAGTTGGCTCTATGAATAAAACAGGTTCAGCAGCTTCTACTTAAGTGCACCTCACTAAGAGCACTGGTCTAGATTAGTCCAGCATCATCCTGTGATACATGAGCTCTCAATTCCTCACACTGAAACTGTTCCACATTATTATGGCATAATGAAAGCTTTTTTATTATGACAGAAAAGCCAAAACAGAGTGTTGAGAGTCTTTTTAACTGTAGGATAGTTTTCCTTTCCAAAAATTAATTTATTTTACTGTGTGGGTTTACTGTTGGCTTAGACCCTGTCTAGAAAGACCTTTAGTTAGATCCATGGAGGTCACAGTATCGCATCATATTTAAACCCCAAAATAGGGTAAAAATGTGGTTTTCACATCCTTTGTCCAGCTTCTTCTCATTCCTGGGAAGACAAAAGCCTCTATGAAGTCTCTGGTTTGTCACTGAATTTGTCTGAACTTGTCCCAAGAGAAGCTGGAGCTCTTTACCCTCAATGCTACTGAGTAGCCACACATCTCACATCTCACACACCTTCCTCCCTGTTCTGCCTCCACTGGATGTAGAAATGGGTCATCCTCAAGGGGTGCTCAGCAGATATGACTCTCAACCACCTTGGTGGAAAGGCTATCCCTTTTCTTCCCATTTGTTTAAGGCTTCACCTGAGAGCACAGAGGAGAGACTTCAGCCTCAACATGAGCATCACTGATGATCAATGGTGGATGGCAACACACACCACCTCTCCTACTTTTCAGGAAGTAAAACAAAGTTCAGTGGACTGGGGAAAAAGCAAAAGGAAGAGGTGGGATATTTTTGGGTCTGCTAGATAGGCACTCCATGAAAGGGAATAGGACAGAGAAACCAGGGTTTCACACTGTGCCAAAAACTAGTGTTTCAGCTTTTTTGTCCTCTGTCCTCTGTTTTATTTTTCTACAGTCAGTAATGACACCTGGCTTCCCCTAAGGTACTATAGCCTGTGCAAAACTCTTCTATGTCCTACAGCAGTTTCTGCTGAAGAAGGAGGTAGTGGTTAGATAATGTGATGGACTGCACTGATGAGCTGTTTTCATTCTGCTCTCTGAAAGTATAGACCAACCCTGGGGGCACGCCCCTTGTAACAGGATCCAATTGCCATATATACATATTTTTTTCAATTTTACTAGATCTTTTTAAGTAGAGGGGCTTCAGAAGTAGAATGTCCATGAGAGCCAAGAAAGAGCAACAATGCTAAGCTTTTGTGACTCCAATTTTTGTGTGGTTCAAGGGCACCTGCATTCCAGTACAACACAAAAAGCCCTAAATAGACTTAAATGAGATTTATTTGCTTTAAGAGCAGTGTAATATGATTGCAGAAAAAATTCATCCTGTTGAGTTCCAGTTATTTCCTGTTTACTGCCTTGTGGCGAGACCCTCTGTGGTACCACAGCAACCTATATCAGCCTAGAGATCTCCTCATACAGGAGATATATATGTATATACAGGTTTTCTATTGTTTCATTGCTTGTATTTGTAAGAGAAGTAACAGGAGTAATTCTATCAATCCCAACTCATCATCAGAATTACCCCATGGATATGCCCAGCCATATCCATGTACCATGAAACACGCTGGCAAGGATTGCAATAGCCACAACAGGGAAAAATGTGATTAAAGCACTTAGTAATAGAGGGAAAGGATGAGTATTTTTAAAGCCAGTATGAAGGCTCTCAGATAATTATTTGATACATACTGATTCTTGAAAGATCGAGAGCAGAATTATTATGATATATTAAATCGAGATAAAGCAGAAAAAAGTGAAGGCCAGATGACTTTGAAAGAGCAAAAAAATATTTGTAAGAGAATAGTCTCTAAAAACTCATTAAGAAGGCCTAGATTTTCAGTGATGAGATAAATTGAGCTCCTGACTACAGGAGCATAGCTTCTTGTATACTCATTCAGCGTATACATGCTTAGTTATATATTTATTGAAATTGTATAGGAAATTTATTTTAACCTGCCAAAACCAAATTTGAAGCCCAATTATTTTTTTGCTTTGTTTTTCATTTTGCATGAGTTTAAAACTGCCTCTTGCTCCAAATCAAGGGGAGATAATTTGATTTGGTTAAATGACATGATTACTGATGTATTTTCTGAATCTCTAGCTAAACTGAAGAGATGATATACGATATATGAATTTAATTTAAGTCAGATCCCTTGAGAGGAACATGCTGTAGTCTCACTGTCATTTACAGCTACAGAAAGTAATTGAAAAAGTGCTATTAGATTAAATCGTATTCTTTTAATCTGCCTTGGTACAGGTGTAGGTAGCTGATGGTCCCTCTCATGAGTTGGTAAGCAAGGACCAAGTCTGATTAAAACTAGAACATTTCCCCACAAGAATTTTTCTATTGCATTTCAGGAAAAGCAGTTTTCCCTGTGAAAATCCCTGAGCAGGAAGAAAGGCAGAGAGCACCCTCCTGCAGAGCAGCACAACAGGAGGCATTTCGGAGCTGGGGTCACCCCTCCAGCCCCAGCCTGGGCCGAGGAGTCACACCCTGGCACATCAAACCACCACGTGCAGCACAAGGTCCCTCTGCATCTGGTGCTGCAGAAAGGATGGGGACATTTGACAAGGATCTTTCCTGAACCACCACAGCCCGGGTGAGTCTCAGCAAACTTCACTGCTAGAGTTTGCTCTCTATTCTTTCAGAAATAGCAGAGCTATAGGCAAATTTTGCAGCACTTGGCAAATTTAGTGATATGCAAAGTGCTTTTCCCAAAACTAAACGCCTGTTTTGTGACTTTGTGAATTTACAGGTGGAATATATCTGAGGGATCTACTTTATCCATAAATAATCCCACAACAACAAAGAAAAATGCACATATCAGCAAAGGTCCATTTCTTCTCTTAGGGCAGGGTTGGTCCTTTGAGTGTGCTCCTCAGCCCAGCAGAGCAAGCAGGGCTTGTCTGGGTTTAAACAAAGGAGCCCACTCTACAACCCAGTGATTTCTTTTCTGCATGAGACTTCTGATTGTGAAAAGAAATTTGCCTCATTTTATAGTTCTAATGAAATGTTATTTTATCTAATTACTCATTCAAGTTACTACTCATATTATTGAATTATGGGTAAAAGACAGAGTAGTCAGAACTAACGGAAAAGACAACTGTGCCTTAATAAAAGAATATACATTTTGCACCTTATTGAGCAAATATTACACTAACTGGTTTCTCTTAAGAAACCTTCTGCATGCTAAAAATACTGTTGTTAATGGGATAAACATTACAGGTTATGTGTGTGTTCCTATCATTGAAAAAAATCTGATATAAGCTTGAGTGTCTGATTTTTCAATGAGATCAAAATTATAGGACCTAAGGGATTCAGAACTGTGAAGGGAAACACTCTTTTTTTTTTACCACAGATCTCCAGAAAAGAGAAGGGATCAGGAACAAGGACCTGAACAGTTATGCCAGTCAAAGGAAAATACTTGGGCAGGAATAAAAGGAACCTATGGGTCAGCACCTGGCTGCACTACAGGTGTCACAGCAGGGCTTTACCTTGTCTTTCCAACAGACTCTCTTCAAGGGACAAAGATTGAGGAGGAGATATGGAAAAAGTCAGTCCAGATTTTTTTTGCCAGCAGTTCCGAGCCTGATGTGCAAACACTTGATACAGAAGCTGACATTGTTTCAACACCTTTGCAGTGCTTTGTAAGATATCAATCAAGTTTGTGGATGTCCTCAAACTGGTCAAGAGTTAAAAATACACTGAGGCAGTGTGTGATGGGGAATCCAGCCTCCACAAAGCCAAAGGCAAAACCATCCTCCTAGGATGGAATAACCCCATGCAGCACTCCACTTTGGCTGATGCAAGGTTAGGCATTAGCTTTTTAGAGAAAGATCTGCTGGTCTTGTGGGGCAGCAGGTTGAGTAGTAAATCAGCAATGAGGCCTTGAGACAGGGGCATCCAGGGCAGCATTAGTGGTCCTTTCTGGTGCCAGAGGAATGATCATTCTCCTCTGCTCAACGCTTGCAAGAGGCACTGTGTCAGTTTTGAACTTAGTGCAAGAATCATCAGAAAGCTGAAGTGAATCAAGCAGAGTGTCTCTAAGCTGTCCGGGGGCTGGAGCACACAGTGTATGAGGAGAGAATGAGGATTTGTTTGGTCTAGGGAAGACAAGGAGAAGAATGGATCTAATTATCATCTTCCACCACCTAATGGGTGTTTACAGAGAATATGAAGTCTGACTTTCCTCAGGGGTGTACAGTGAAAGGCAGGAAGCAACAGATGCATATTTTGGTAAAGAAATTACATTAAGAAAAAAAAAGTTTTCCATTATAATAGTGGTTAAGCAAAGTAACAGGCTGTCTAGAGAGGTGGTGGAGATGTCCTTGGAGATTTTCAAATTGACTGGAAAGTATCCCAAGCAACCTGACTCAACTTTGATGTCAGCCCTGCTTTGAGGAGATGGGACAAAGTGACCTGCAGAGGTCTCTTCCAATCTGAATTGAACTGTGATTCACAACCAATTTCTTAAATGATTCTCTTTGAAGTCTACAGAAATATCTTCTGTGGAGATCAAGCTTTTTCTCTCTAATTTTAACCATCTGAAAAATAGCTTGGGGAATTTGGAGAATGTGAAGTTAAATCACAATGTGATCTACAGAGCATGGTGTTTGCTTCTGGTTAAGTCAGTGATAGCCAGAAATCATTAGACAGGTTGGTGTTGCTGTCATTTTGACAGGTGATCAAAGAAGAAAAAGAACAAACTATTACCTTGCTCCCAGTTTGTTTGAAGACACAAAGTAAGGATGGAGTGACCAGACTGGGATGTATTAAGTTTGTTTTCAGAAACACTGGATTTTGGTTATAGGCATTTCAGGACAAAAATTTCAAAACACGTAATTCCCATTTTAATGAGGAAAATCTGTGTACAAAACCAGCTTTTGGACACAAATCACAGTGCTTGTGGCTCTAAGTAACCAGTTGCTAATGTAAATCAGGTGCTCAGAGGAAGAAGTGTTTTGAGTCATTTATTGTGGAGGGCAAATTTTTTGGATTCAAAATGTCTCCCCACAAATCTTCTGGAAAATCAGTCCTCACATTCAGTGCGACTTCTTATACTTTGTGGCCTGTGCAATTATATGTCTCCTACTATGTCAGTAAAGTGACTTCTTTAATTACCCTTATACCACTCCCACTTCCCAAAATGACATTCAAAAATACAGGTCTGCAAAAATCTTTAAGAGGAATAATGTTTGTATTACCCTCAATATGGCTGCTTTAAGTCTTATTCTCAGTGCATCAATCCACATGAGAATTTTGCAGATGTTAAAAACACATACACTCTATAAATTAATCTATGCCACTTGAGGGAATTGAAGGAAAGAAAGGAAATACATATAATTCAGTGTAATGAATTCAGATATGTGGCTTTACCACCAGCTTCATTTTCATTTTAAGTGTAGAAACTGGCAATCAAAGTTAGCACAAAAGTGATAGTCTTTTTATAAATGCACATGCTTCACTGTTGGATGCTTCTTGGCTGATAAGCCTGGCTTCTCAAGAGTATTTTCAGCAAGAACCAAAAGGCAATGCTGAATAGTTCAGATGCAAAACTGAATAGGAAATGATGCTTCAGGCAAACAAAAGCCTCAGCAATGCTTATTAATTAATTATAAATAATTTTATCTTAGAAGAAAGGAAATGATTCTACCAGCAGTTTTAAAAAAGGGAGCTGTAGAGCAAGGGAAGGGGTGGATGAGAATGGAAGGATACATTGAATACGAGCACCTTTATGCCGTCTGTGGAAGCACAAATTGCAGTAGGTAAGCTGTGCAAAGGAAGATCTTCACAATGTAGTATGAGGGTTTTTTTTATGTGACAAAAGTTATCTAATCCAATTATTCTTGTAGTGACCCCTACAAACCTCTCTTCATCTATGCATGGATAACTGAGGAAGCATACCAGAAAGGAGACATCTAATAACCTTTAATCTCTACCTCTTCTGGAAGTCTTTAGGTCTCTTCAGCCCTTCAGACAGGGACTGAATGTTTATCTGGGCACCAAATCATTCCAGCTCAGTCTAAGTTCCCATCATGAGCAAATTCGTTACAACAGCTCAGCTTCGCTTCCAGTGGAAGACAAAAACAGTTGTGATTCAGTGTTGTTTTCTGTTCTGGCACCGCATTTCTGCACAACTTCATGTTTGCGGGTTGTGTGGATGGGTCAGTGACAGATCTCTGCAAGAAGACAGGGTGGGACCCTGCTACTGGGACACATAGCAGTGCCCCAGCATTTGTAGGATGGTCACAGCTGACCACAGAGGCAGCAGTGGGAGCAGCTGTTTGCCAGTATTCAAAATAACAGAAAATCTGTGGCCACCTCTGGAGGTTACCATGTCCTCCTACCTCCTGATCACAGTAGTGCTGGCATCATGGCTGCATCTGAGTGCCCAGGGCCTTGTTCAGTCATAGTTTAACTTCTCCAGTAACAGGGACTTCACAGACTTCCTGGGCAGCCAGTCCATATTCACGTTCTCTCTAGCTCTGTCTTCTCTCTAGCTCTGTCTTCTCTCTAACCCTGTCTAATTGAAGAATTTGCCAATTCGGAGATGTTAAATGGAGCCTCAGTACCATACAGCCCTGTGGACATGAGGATCTTCTACCTGGATTGAGATACACCACTTCATCCAGGAGTTCAAAAGGTTTTGTTTCAACAGATGTTAATACCAAGTGCTAGAAACTATTGATGATCCTCTGATCACATCATCCCATTTATTCAGCATTATGATGGCTAAACATCCAGATGGTTGGGTCAGGGATTCAGGATCCTTTTATTTCATAGGCCTTCCAAATTTGAAGTAATGTGTGAAGATTGGTGAGGAGTCAGGATAATACAGCATTCTATATGTTCTATTTTTTCTTTATATTCTATCTGGGAATGTGCCTCAGAAATTGTAGAGTGGAGTCTGAAGACTAATTTTGAGCACCTGGTCTGTGTCTGGACATCTGTGGACACTGTAAGTGCACTCATATGTTGATATAGACAGCAGAACTAACTTCAAAGTAAAAAAGAACAATCCGTGAGAGAAGATGTTTGGAACTGTGAGCACAGTGTCCATAGGCAGGCACACACCTCTATGAAGTTCACAATTAAGGAAGGTGATCTGAAAGATGCAACCAAGTGCCTATTCTGGACCTGGAGATGTCTGTCCAAAAGACTCCATAAGAATTTTGAACCCTTGGTTAGAAAAATAAACTGAGGAAAGAGAAATTTGAGAAGAAAATATTTTTTTTTTTTCTGATGGATAGACAGAGTGAAAAGCTGTGCTGAGACTGGTAGTGGAGAACTGCCAAGCCTATATCAGTTGAAATGGCAGAAGAGATTAGGAAAAAGAGTATTGCCACTTCGAATAAATTTTGTCCTTCATGGCAGCTAACTACTGATCCCCTTCAGGTCATCATCACAAGGAAATTAAAAACAAAAAATCATGAGAGAAATTAAAAGAAGACACTCCAATAGACACACTTGGGAGAAATGCTCCCATGACAGTGATTTGTGTTTGTACATCGAGCCTTAGTCCCGCATATCATCCAAATCACTACTAAAACTCATGAAAATGTGGACTGCCTTGTATGGTAACAAGGAATGCACTGTCCATTATTCACCAGAAAAATGTGTTACCAGACTCTCTCTTGAGAATGAGTTTTTCTTGAGGGAACATACCTATTATGAATGTTTGAAAAATCCAAGTGTCTATTTTAGTTAAGTCCAAACAGGCTTTGATTAAAGGAAGGCCACAAATATTAGTACTGGCATTTTAGAACTAACATGGTCAGAGGTGTCGCCTCTGGGATATTTCATCTTCATTCTCCTCTTTAGTTCCATCTTTGCTTCATATATGATGCTTTTTCTTTGTATAATAACTTCAGGTACCAGACAGACAACAGAAAAATTGCCTACAGCTTCTGCAGAGAAAGAAAGTGATAAATCCTTCAGGTTATTATAGATGAGCCCAAAGTTGTCATTTTCCTATCCTGCAAGATTTATCAATTTCCATGCTGTTCCTTTTTCTTCATTAATAGCATAATGTAGACTGGTTTATCTTTGGTCCCATGTCCTTTTTTATTTTATTTCATACTTTGTATCACAGAGCTGTGATAAAGAGTCATTAAAATCATTGTTGCATCATATTTATATGCAGCATAGTGATTCAGTCTTCTGTTAACTCATAAATGATGTTTTTCTGTAACTACTTGTATTTTTCCTCATTTGTCATCATGGTTCTGCCATTTGTACTACCTTTCCATTGTCATCTCTTTTTTTTATATTTTTTTCCCATAGAATGATATTACTTATATCCCATAAATATTTTAAAAAACATTTTCAAAACACTGATGAAAAAAATAAAAATATTAGCAAAATGCTATTTTTGACTTGATGTCTATTTATCACCTTTTGCTTTATTACTGTATTATGAAGTTATAACTTTCACTTGAATATTACAAATCACTTCAAAAGCATAATTTGCTCCAATCTCAAAATTCTTGTTGAAGGAACAAACTAAAAATATCCCTATTTTATAAGAAGAGCAAATTGTAAAAGTCACCCTGAAGTGACCTAGACAGCAACTGTGTGCAGGGAAAGGCCCCACAAACCTGGACTCCCCATTCCCTGCATTGCAGATGAACAGAAGTTGCTGCTGTTCCTCTTTATGTTATTACTGTTGTCTCCCTAGGAATACAGTTGTATGTGTCCATAATAAACCATGGGAGCCAGGAGGTACTGGACCCTCCTAATCTGGTTATTGTCCTGACTTTGAAAGCTCTCGCAAAAACACACGGAACATCAAAGATCCAATTCAGAAGCTGTTTTTATCACAGAGCACCAATTCAAGTTTGTAAATGATGTAAAAGTATCTGTTTTCTGGGTGATCTATGTCACCTAGATGGCAGCTATCTGTTCTAACTCCTGTCTCCTAGACTCAGTCTGCACCAGTACATTCAATTCTTCACACTCACAAATCAATTTTCTTAGTATTTACTTTGAATTTTACTGGTTATTGGTAATTTAATGAGAGACCAGTACCACTCATAGACCTGTGAGTCCAGCAAGACTGTATGATTGTGAACAATTGTTTCTTAGTTAAGAAGGCCTGACTACTGTGAGTAAGACCTAAAATCATTGCAGTCAAATACTTTATTTTGGGGATGGCCTTAACAAAGAAACTATGAAAACCACAATACTGATATTTACTCTGACAAGCAAGGTGTAGTATCTGCTCCAAGAGGTAAGAAAAATTTTGCAATTAATCCCAACAACTAACTTCTGTTCCAGAGGAACTACATTTTTAGCATAAAACTTCCTTTTGATAAAACTTGGGCAAAAGTTCCTTGAAGCCAAATATGCACAAGATAGAAAAATATTAGCTTTTATTGATTTTGAATTTTCATACCTTTCAATATCATTGAGATGCCTTTAAGTGTCATTGGTCTTGTGCAGAACTCAGGGGGGAGATATGGAAATGTAAAATGAAAAAGAACTTACAGAGTTAACAGAAGATATTTTCCATAAAATGATCAAAGTTCATAATAAATCTTGCAAGGGTATTTCCCATTTTCTCCTTCTTCCCTAGCCCAGCTAATCCTATCTGAAGATGGATCCAGGATCTCAGGGAACTGAAAATCTGTCCTTGAAATTTCCATATCAGGCCACCTATTCAATCTTCTCTATATTCTTTATTAAATCCTATTTTTACTTAATCATAGATTATCTGTCTTCTTTTGTGAACTTGCAAATATTTCCAGTATTACCATGAGACTGTGATAGGGAGTGATATGTCACAGATAAAATGATTCCAAAGGGTAAACAAGTATAGAAGTCACCCATAACCTAACTTTGGGGGGATTTGATAGATATTATTTCAAACATGTGCATACACACATAGAGACACACAGACACACACAAACATTTTTTTTTACCTGGATATAAGCTCTTTCTGTATTGAAATAGGGGCAATTAGAATGCTTTGTTAAGATGCACGATATCTCAGTTGACATTTTACCCCAGGGGAGAATATTTGCCTTTTGTACTGTATGTGTTCAGATGAACTGAGAATAGTATAGATTTTAAGTGTCAAACCCTGAGTCAGCTTGTGTAATTGATTTTTAAGTAGGGACTCCACATTAAAATCAATTTTCCAGAGGAAAAAAATGAAAACATCAATAATAACATCTCAATTCTCTTCTTAAAGAGGCGAGTCATAAAATTAGCAGGAAGGCCATTAAAGTTCTATATGCAGATACATTTCAGTACACGGAGGGGGCAAGTTGTAAAGACAACTTTGTTTTTACCTGAGAAAATATGCAAAGGTCATTGGAATGAGACTAGATGAAACAGGTAATGTTTCGATAATAAAGCAAAAATACCAGAAGACTGGAGGACTAAATGACATAAATCAGGCATACTTTAGAATTGTCTTTTAGCAATTAAATTGCCATAACTTGTAAAAAGGATATAGAGTAAAATAAATAAATTCTAACAGATTTCTCAGAAATACAGAGGTTAGCCATAACTGCACAGAAGTGTATGACATAACATTAAGAAATATAAAAAGATACCGGACATTTCAAAATCCCTCTTTCAAGGTAAAAAAAAACAAAAAAGAAGAAGAGAGTGCTTAAGACTAAGGCAAATTTAACATCTTTATGAAACAGACTTGCCACCGCAATTTTAACAGATTATTTCAGTAAAATATAGAGTGTTCTAAGTGTGATGTCATGCACAATCCTGATAAAAAGTTGCTGGAGCCTTTGAGTGATCCAGCGTAGCTCCCATGAATTTAGCAGAATTAGTTAACTGAAGCATTAAGAAATAGCTTCAGACACCCAAACCACTAAAGACTGCCTCTACTAAAATACATTATGAAAGACTTTCATAGAACACTCACGGACATTCTTCAGTGACAACCCAGAATTAAGGAAATATCATTGTTTCCCATCAAAAAACAAAGTTAATAAAAATTATTAGGAAACTCCATCTTCTAAGTCATGCGTGGTGTCCAAGCTCTCTGTTCGGAGAAAAGTTCTATCCATTTTTAGATGTATTTTTGCATTTAAATTTTGCTCACTGTCTGCTATCTTCACCAAAACAATTAAATCATTTTTGTAGTCTTATTAGATGTGCTAGAATAAGTCTAAGATTCTTTTTTCTGAAGATCCATTTTATAAAGATATGTCGGAAATAAGAATTTTTAACACACTTGCCTGTAAAAATAACATGCTTCTCACAATTATTAGACCTTTGAAGAGTAATTTGAAATGCGAAAGCAACTCTTACATAACATCTTGAACATCTATTTCATATCTGAAATTAGAATATTATTTTACTCTGTGAAGAGAAAAGCAATATACTCAAGAAAAGTAAAGAAAACCAGCAGAAATCTATAGTCTCATAAAAAATAAGGAAAATGCAACATTAAACTAGGAGTTTAATAATAGAAACTTAGTAATGTAATAGCAATTCTTCAAAAATTTTTTCCAATACAAAGACATCTTAATAATAGTAAAATTGTACATACTTGCATTATTTTAACTACTGAATGAATGAATGAAATCTTTCCTAAGAAATGATTTTACAAAAAAGTAGCATATGTTTCAGTATATAAGCAATTGCATGCCTTTCTATATTACAGCTCACAGGAGTAATATTAGATATAGAAGCTATGAATTTGATCTCATAAGATTTTAGTCATTTTATGGTGAGTAGAGGGCTTGAATCATAAATTTTAAAGATTTGTATCTCTCTTAGGTTTGGCTGCATTGAATAAGACTATTTCACTTTCATCTGCAATTGCCTTCAAATACACATGTAGTTCTTACATTATAATTGCAAATTATTTGCCTAATTATTTATGTACATAGATCCTGAAGTTTCAACAAATTTATTTTTGAAAGGCAGAATCTTTTTCTTCCAGCTGTTCTTTGACCCAAAGCCTTATTTCTTTTTTTTTTTTTCTGTCCTGCTAGCAGTGGACAGAATAAAGAGAATTAATCTGTATAACCTCACATTTGAGAAGCCCATTCTATATTGTATCATCATTCTCCTGATTCCAAGGATGATCTGAACAAATACATAGCTTCAAGCTGTTCAAAGCCCATTTGGCAATTCTTTACTTTTGAAATTAAATTTGAACTTGTGCAATTCTAAGTGGAGGCAGGTTTTGTCTTTTGGTGCTAAATCTGCTCAATCAGATTCTCAAGTATGAATTTAAGGACTTTGCACAAGGAGTTGTTCTTAGTACGTTTCTCTACAAGACTTAAGATGTAAGAATAACTGCACAGAAAAACAGTATTAGCTGAAATTTCAATGAAAACCTAAGCCAGGTTAATACTGAGCCCTTTGGAAAACAAGGTGCATTTGACTGAACCATGGTGGTGGGCAGAGCTAAGGCCAGCCCTGGCAGCTGTGATTTCCAGTATCCCAGACCTAAAGGTCCCAGGAAAACCAATAACTTCCTATGCCATCAGACCCAAAAAAGAAAATTTAGTGCTTTTTCTCAGTCCCTAACACAGTTTCCACAGGATCTTCCAATTCACTAATCAGATGTACAGGCTGGCCCAGAGCAGTTGGTGAGCTGGGTTCATCTGAACAGTGAGAATTTTAACACAGCCTAATGCATCTAGGGCTGCAAAATGAAGCAAAGTGGTCGTGTGTGTCCTGCTGCCGTTGAGCAAAGCTGAATTATACTCTTCCACTTCTCAGGCATTCTTTGTGATGTGTTTGTCAATTATGCCAGGGGCACTTAGATCACAGCCTTGCTACAAAATAAAAGATATAACTGAGGGACATGAGCTAAACAGCTCTGCTCTAGTAAAGGCATGGTTTCTAGTCTGCAGTATACTACAAGAGGTAATAATTACTAGAGAATGCATAACAATAAAAAGGCACTATCTTTTTAAGCCATAAACCAAGGAGAAAGAGTTATAGTTTAATTAATTTTGTTTTCTTTTAGGAAACTAAATAAGAGCCCATCCCACACTCCAGGGGTCCTCACAATAGTTCAGTTTTCATAAAACAATGTAGAGCTCATCATTCTCCAAAAATAAATGCACAAACAAACAATGTAATGAAATAAAGCCTCTTCACAGCAGGAAAATATCTTGAAGTTAGGCTTTCAGCTTAACTCTGTATCTCCTGTTTTCTGAGTGCTGGAGTTCTCTGCTTTCCAATGAATGCATGCAAAGTGCTGTGTTAGACAAACAAGAGTGGGGGAGAGTCAACAGCCACCACAACTCCTCCTCTCTGAGAGTTTTGAGAGGGAATGACTCAGGATTGCAGAATCTGTATGAAGGAAATATAATCTCATGGAGGGGATGAGTCAAACCACCAGAACTTTCTGGAAAATATCTGGAAGTTTTTATGCATTATTAGTGGGTTTCAAGATTTTTCAAAAGAAAATTTAAGCAAGAAAGTTAGCATTGCAAATTGCCAAAAAGAAGCTCTATTTGATTAATTGCAGCTGTGAGAGGAAGATCCAAATTTTTTCTTCATGGACCATATTGAGAAAGCTAGAGAAATTTTGATCATGTTGATCTCACAGGGGCAAAACTCTGTTGTAGTTTTCCACATGCCCAAGTGAAGGAAGAGGGAAAATGCACCTAAATCAATGTAGAAGTGAAACAAAGGTGGTAATTATTTCAGGAAAGAAAATCTTTTTAAAGGGTGGGAAACTTGTGGAGTACTAACTGTAACTGAGTTTCCAGAATACAATAGAAATCCATGCTAATATAAAACAAAACTTTAGGTAATGAGAAAATAGAGCTGACGATAAAGAGGAAAAAGTAAAGACCAAAAATATAAATATCACAGAGAATAATTCTGAGATTTGGTCACTTGTGAAAAATACAAAAAAAAAAGGCTAAAGATGAATTGTTGATGTTTACCATGTAAATTTGCCCAAGAAAAACCCTGGCAAGAAGTAATTTTTGTGAAGTAGGATATTGTCATGTTGTTTCCATACTTTCTTCCATCCCCCAGAAATCTCACTGCTATAGTATATGAGTACCAAGTACATGATTTTTCATACAACTACTTCTGGCAAGACAGATATATAAGATAGGCAGGATGAATCACCCTTGGACATGCTTTGCTCTCTTCTCTCATTATAATATTATAACTCTTTATAATAGGGGGCTAGACTAGATGTTAAAGATAGATAAGACAGGTAAATCCAGACTAATTGGAATAGAACAAAAATAATGTTAAGTCTTATAAGCAACTCTAATATATGTTAAACAAATTTGTTATGGGGCACATGGTGCCATGTAATTGTAGAATGTCTCACATTTGTTGGAATGTAAAACAAGAATGAAGTCCAAGGTCTGCAACCACACATCTTCTACAGAAATTTTTAACAGGGCAACACAAAATCCTGAGGCATATCCTCCTTCCTTCTTCCACGTCCGACCTCTAGATCTCTTGACTCTAGTATTTGCTAGTTCTCTTAATGTTATTTTCCAGACTCATCATAGCAATAGACTGACTCAGAATTATCATTAATCACTATTTAAGACAGTACAGGGGGTTGTAACCTGGAGTGAATGGGAAGGTTGTGAAGAAGCATACACACGATCATTTCTTTATTTTCTTTTCTGCCTTGCTTTTAGAAATGTTTCTTCTCCTCTCCATAAGGAGAAAATCTGACAAGAGAGTTGCCTCCAGACAGAAAAGAAAGATATGTGTCTGAGACACAGTCTTCTCAAATACAGCTACTGTGACTTGAGAAGGCAGGAAGAATTTGACCTGAAGTTATGCATTTATCACCTTCTGATCCAACTGCATCTTTCCATTCCCTGAAGTGAGTTACTAATCAGAGAAATAGATACTCTGAATAAATTGCAGGTATTACTTTGTAGTTCCTTTTCTTCATACTCCTTACTTGCATGGAAATAGGGAGACCAGAGCTTCCTCAGGTCACGGAGATACAGCATCTTTATCTTTTAGCTCTGTTTATCACCAAAGCAGCAGGTGAACATTCAAGAGACGCACTGTTTGACATTAGTCACTTGGGGGAGTCGCTTGTTGAATATTTTTTAATCCATACCAGTTACTTTTCAGAGAAGATCCTTTCTTTTTTCCTGATGTTGACAGACACAGTGCTGGCATTAATGACCATACTCTTTGTCCTGTGACTGTAATATTCCTTTGCTGAAATTACTTCAGAAGCTCCTTAGGTTATATAAAGGAGATGTTTATTTTTCTACTTATGCCTCTGATTTATTTCTTTTTCTTCACAGCTCTGTTCCTTCCTGTTCTTACTTGTTAAGTTGCAAACCCTTCATTCTCTCTTGAGTCCCAGCTGTCTCTAAAAGTCTAATTCATACTTCACAGACTCATCTTTACCCCCACTCATCTTCAGCTCTTCAGAAGAAAGGGAACTTCCTGTGGTATACGCCACATGGAAAGGTTTAGAGCCAAACAATATTTAT
Source organism: Chloebia gouldiae (assembly GCA_003676055.1). NCBI lineage: Eukaryota > Metazoa > Chordata > Aves > Passeriformes > Passeridae > Chloebia > Chloebia gouldiae. The sequence goes on along the minus strand of QUSF01000001.1, from coordinate 45,037,806 downwards.
GTAAGCATGTTGTTGCTTTGACAGAACCATGGGGTGCAAACTGTTAGGAGCCTTTCTGTTTAAAGACTCCCAGGACTTTGTGAAGGAGAACACAGGAATCTGTGGACTTTCAATGCTGTGAGGCATTTGGAGCCAAAACTCAAGGGTGGTCTTTGGAAACCTCACAAAAAAAGGTTTTCTCTTTCCCCTAATTCTTTGCCTCATCTGCAGTAAGTTCCTGAGTAGCATGTTTTGATCAAATGGACAACAGCAGGGATAAGATCAGGAGTTCAGGCAGGCACGGGGCCGAGGAGAGGGGATGTGTGCTCACAACACGAGGCAAAAGGCTGACAGAAAGTTTGGCCAAGAACAAACCTCATCAGAAAGCTAAAGCTGTGAGAACTGTAGACAAAAAAAAAAAGAATCTGGAAGGAAGTCAAGTGAAAAAGAGTTTAGAAAGTGAATTGGGACTTCAACACCAAAACTCTGATGTCTTTGCTGAAAAAGGGAGTTAAAATTATAAAAAAGACAAGGAGGAAGGGTGAGATAGGGAAGTCTGCCTTTATGTCTCTTATTTTTATAGGCTGCTCCACTTATGTCTTCCATATCCAGCTCACTATCCCAGAAGATATTTGCATCAGAGATATTGAAATACTTCTCAGGGAGACAAATGAAAATTATACTTTTTTGAGAATTGTGGATCACTGTCCTGCTTACAAAGGGGTCAGAGTTGTTTTTAGACAAGCTTTCATTCTAATATTTATATGGTTAATTTTTTTAAGAGTCATTAAATTTCCCTGAATTTTCTTCTCTTTTTTTTTTTTTCAATCAACTCAACAGTTTTTGATCCCCATTTTATCCCATTATCACTACCCTGCTCTAATTATCTTCTTTACTGCCTAAATTAACATACATGCATTCTTTTCCCCCTCCATGACTGCTTCTTCTACTTTGATCTGCTAATTGGTTTTTTAATCATCTCACTTTGTTTTCTTTTCTTTTTGATACTTGAAAAGGAATTATTGACTGTAATGACCTGAACGGTACCAGTTTGATAACACTGGCTCCTGAGACCTTAGAGTCAGCCCCAGATATGCTGATTCTAAGGCAGCCAGTGCAGCTGCATAGCCAAAAGTCAGAGCATCTCTACATCTAGAAGTGTGATTTAGGCTCCATCTCCAGGGTGTTTCTCATTTTACCCTGAAACCCATGTATTTCAAATATCTGTCTGCAGACATTTGGACTGAGACCATCAGCTCACCAAACCTCTGCATACTTTTTAGTATCTACTGCCTGGACACACTGACCCAAATAAAACAAGCTCTGGAATCACATATCAAAGAATGCAGTGGAGATAAACTCTTTTCTTTCCAAATGTGATTCAGACTATTTATTCATCTTCAGATCTTTCATTGTGGTCCTGTTTCTCTCCTCCTTCACTCCTTTCAATTCGGTTTCTTTTCCATGCCAATGCTTCCTTCCTTTTAATATTTCATGTTAAATTCCACAAGGCTCCAGTTTTCTTGTTTTACTGACCCTTTTCACAGGCCCCCGCTTCTCCTTTTTACAGTTATGTCTACACATTGTCAAAGCATGTAGGGCCATACTAGAAGTGATTGTGGACTAAAGATCAAACAGGTCATTGAGTAGAGAAATTCATGACTTTTTGGGTAACATACATCCACACGTGCCATTCTGCTGTATGGGTATTTCAGACTCTAATAATCTTTACTTGACATTCCTGGATTTGTCTAGTGATGACATTCTCTGTATATTAAGGCTAGTAAATGTCTCTATTGCAAGTCACTTTTATGATTTTTTTAATGTCTTGAAGACTGTCAGAGGCAGACATCTGAAGGGTGTGATTTCTTGACAGACTGTTTATGTACTAATGTGTAAAATTTCCCTAAAATCTGCTCTGCCATTTCTGTTGCCCGTAGGGTTGAGAAATTCAGTGGTGCCTTATGTTAGTGGTTGTCTAATCATCTTGAGTACAAGTTCTTCCCATTGCACTATCATCATGACATAAAATGCTTCATTGAAGTTTCTGAGAAATATAAAAGGAGTTTAAAAAGTAAAAATCACTGTTGGGTTTCCCTCCGCAAAATAAAGATTAAATTTAACAAATTTCGGTGCTTATGTGTAAAATAAGATGTGCATTTCAGGGATTGTTCTTAAATGGGAGAAAATTTTAAATCAAAGTCTTACTACAAATGAAGTCTAAAGTACCATTTTGTGAGTGTAAAATGCTGCCTTTCCTGCACAGAAGACAGGCTGTTTGAGGAAAAGAGGAGCAAAGCTTATCTCTGCACTAGGTCAGAGCTTTTTGATAAGGATGGTAGCACAGGGGTGGGCAGATAAACTCATAATGGAACACACAACTATTGTTTTATTTACTATCTCTCTAGTCAAGGCTGTTGGGGCCCTGACCTCTGTGAGTCCTGCCAAGCCACCTCTGAGGAGCTAATCAAACAGGGAGGAAGGATGGGGTGAGCAGTCTGAGTTGTACTTTAAATTAATTGGAATAATTGTGCTCAATATTTCATTGTCTTTAAATGCTGTAGAATTTTGATCATATCAAAGTGTTTTTTGCAGAGAAGACAAGCCTTCTCTTTTGCAGAAGAGAACCCTTTATTTCTGGCAGGTATCCAGAGACTAGGTATGACCTACCAGATTTCCCATAACACATTTTTCCCTAATGTGATCTCTCAGGGTCTACAGGTCTAAACAGTCCTACCAAGGAGGTGAAGACTTTCAAACAGGGAAGGGTTCATCTCATATCATAGTGAAACAGGATGCCAACATCTTTCATTAAATGGAATGAATGACCATGCAACTTCCTCTTATTCCTTTCTGCAATATGAAAAACAACTCTTCTTCCCACCACCACACTTCACCTGGAAGACATAAATTGCTATTTAAGCACATCCACAGTACTTCACTTTGGGATTATCCTAACCTTAACAAACTTCTGCACTGAAATCTTGGTACAAGAGAGAACATTCATACACAGAACAAAGATTCATGTCAAAATGAATGAACAAATGAAATGACCTAAAAATGTGTATAAGAACAGAGTGGCCACAGAAAGAGTTAGAGGTGAGTTGTCCTGAGAAATGGCTCAGTAATTCTGAGGTATGACAGCAAGGTCCTATGACCAGTTATATCTGTCCAAAAGTATATCATCATAGATAAGAAAGAGATATCATTTGTATGTGAAGGTAATTAAAAAGAAATCATGAAACAAGAAATGAGACACATTGAAGCAAATAAAGTAGCAATCCAAATCTATAATTGGTGCATTAAAAAGGAAGCTTTCAATATTCACAAAGAATTGAATGTTTATTATATACTGGACATTTTATCACATTAACAGCACAATATTAGAAGTTCAATGCATCTCCATGAAAGCAAAGGAATTACAGAAGAAATACATGTTTACTTAGTGTCTCAATGATTTAATATTTTATTAATGCAAATATTTCAATTTCATAGAATATAAGGTGATAAGTTCTCTTTTAAGTTAATTTTGACATCTAAGGTTAGAAAAATCTTTATTTTAAAATACATATTTTCTACCACAAAAGCGAACAATCAAATTAAAACCTGATTATATAATTTCACTGCTATAAAGTCAGAAGAATACTTAAGATAAACACTTAAGATAGCATTATCAGTATATATTTATGCAATAAGTGGAGCTGAATAACTACTCTAATTAATCTTCGTTTACTTAATTTTCTACAGGGTGGTAAAGGTCTCGTCTCTAAAAAGTACTAAGTTTTATTATTTATGTAATAGAACAAAAAATTAGGGTTGTATTTTTTATATGCCTGCATATAATGTTTTTTCTTTCACTTTTCCTCAGAAATGCTGCTAATTAATTGTTTTGTTTTGGCTGAAGAAATAAATCAGCAAAACAAATGTAATCCCACGTCTGATCCTAAAAGGATATGTCTGGACCTCTGTACCCTAGAATGTGGTCTTATTTTAAAAGCTGAAAGAGATTCAGCAACAGAGTTTGTCTCCAAAGCTGGTTGATTTAAGGAAGGAAGACATTTTCAACCAGTATAATAAAACATAAAACTGAAAGTATTTTCTGAACAAAATTACTGTTCTCTGGTTTGAAGAAAATGGTCTTCAGAGGCAATAGATGGCATGTTCTATCAATCAATCAATCAATCAGTCATTGCTTGATCAATGTCTTTCACTCCTTGAAGAAACGACAATACACAAGACTTAGCTGAAGTGGAACAAATGTTCACTTACTCATCTTTAATGTAAATGTACCTTATGGATTGTTGATCTTTCCAGAGAGTACTGCTGTGTTGATTAATTGCTAATGAATGCTAATGAAGGAGTGAGGTGAATATACACAGTGATGTATTTAAGCGATGATTGATTGGATTTAACACTAGCTGTCAGGAGAGTACTTACCACATGCACAACAAGTCCATAAATATGCACAGAACTGTTAGTTGTCTTCCTGCATGTCTCTCTGGTCTTTTAAGTCGATCTGTGACAACAAAAGAACTGCCCCTCTAGACTTTCACTGCTAAAGTAAATTCATTCTTAAGGAAGGACATCACCTCTCCATGACAGGTTTTAATTAAACATTGATGATCAGTGCACAGTTACATAACAAAGTGTCACTCGAGTTCCGTTTTAAAAGCAGAACTAAATTTTTAGAAAATTTAAATAATAAAAATATACTCAGAAACCCACAAAAATAGAAAAAACTCTGCTCATGAGAGGTCCAAAATACAGAGGGGACATTAGGCTAAACAAAAGAAATGCCATTTCCAATTTAAGAAAAGCAATACTACAATATGCCTTTATGAGATGGAGGAAAATAAACTGAAAAAGCAAACTTTCTCTGGCAAGTGATACGAAGCTTGTTAGAAATATCAGTGGCTAAGAAAAAGAAAAATAAAACTACTGACCAAATAAAGAAAAGTGAAAGAACTGTTTGCTTGAGTCAAGTGCAAGGGAGGAGAGCATGGGAGGCAGAGGATACAGTAGAGCAGACCTTGGAGCCAGGATGGGAGATGTTCTGTGGAGATTATTGTCAGCTCAGATGAATAGCCCTACTGGTGAACAGCAGATATTTTGTCATTTCGATGACAAATTCTCATTGTTCAGCAATAAATGCACAAAATCTCTTGTGCTTGCATCTTTCAAAACACTGACCATTGCTGAAGGAGAATAGGTGCCAAACATTAGTCTCAGGTGAATTCAGCACAACTATAATGACCATTTAAAATTAAAGTTAAAATTTCTTTCTTCAAATGCAGCTCTTTTTCAATAATAAATATACCCTTCACACAGTCAAGCTAGAGCTAATCAAGTTGTTTATGTTATACAGGCCACAAGAAAGGAATAGATAGAATAAGTTCCTAACACTTTGGAGAACTCACATATTATCATGGTTATCATTTTTAGTTGCCTTTCATTTTCAAGTCCTTAAATATTTTCCAGTAGGTATGCAGACCCTCATGAAGATAATTTAAACCTACCAGTAGCTAACAGCTGGCTGTTGAAGGTGGTTCTATACTTGCAGGATTAAGAACTGAAATTCTAAATTGAACTGGCTTCCAGGCTTAAGAAATTGGCCTGTGTTTCCACATAGCAAAAGGGAAAGGGACAATATGGTGGTGGCGAATTTCCACCTGGGCAGCTCTGGAGGTGACCACAGTTGCTTGCTGTGGCTGTGCTTCCAGGGAGTTTTGATTCAGCAACAGGTTTTTCACAGTGAACAGGCAGCTGTAAATGGTAGACACAAACCTTTTGTTAGCTGAAAAGAAGGAGAGCATCTGCTCTTTTTTTAAAGCAGAACTTCCTCATTTAGAAGAGGAAAATACACTTCAGTGGTATTACTACAGGAAAATTTGTATAACAGAGATGTTAAAAAAATTTGGTTTAACCTATTTAGGCAAAATGGACAAGTAAGGAAGAGAAAGGGTCTGCACGGCTAAACTTTGCTTCCTAGCTGCCCGCATCACAAAAGAGTTGAATCAGATCAGATGAAATAATTTAAACAAAAAATTGAACATCCAAATTGCAAACTGCTTTTAAAATATTGTCTCTGATCATAATCTTTCAGTTTTAGGAAAGAACCAACCAAAACCAACCAACTTGACTTAGAGGGAATGTAAAAACCCCAATAATGAATTGAAGAGCAATATAAAACAGTTCAAAAAAAAAGAGGCTGTTCATAGTGATTAATGTAAACTAGAAGTTATGAATAATTAAAAAAGAATAAGGGAGACAAAAGAATAGAAGCAGTTGTTTAGGGTCAGTTGATAAGATGACACAGCAGCATTTTAGATACATTAGAATGGGAAAAAATACAAAAAAGCTGTTGGAAGTAGGAAAAATCTACTGAAGCACAATTGACATAATTCTGTCCTATAGTTACTGAAAGTAGTCATATTATATGCTGACAGTAAAATTACTTATATGCCAATGAAAATGTGGGAAAAAAAGAAGAAAATACTAAACAGCAGTTATTAAAGATAGATTTTTCAACAGTGACAAACACAATCCATTTTCATACTAGCATTTAGATAACTTAGTCTAGGAATCATCTGGATCATTTAGCTTGTTTTTCAATGTATTTGAAATACAGGAAAGAACAAAAAAATGGAAGAAATTTGCTGAGCTATAAGAAAATGAGAGAACACAAAGAAGCAAATAGAAGCAAATATGTTTTCTTAATTTGATGTCAGTTCCAAACAAAAATGACACATATTTTCTTATGATAGGGCTTGGTTAATAAATGATATTACTAGAATAACTCAGCATAGATTAACTAATTCATCAGCTGTTTTAAAATAAGATTACCCAACTGCTCTAAATATATCACATGTATTCACTTTTATAGTGCATTTATCTTTTTAGTGTTACTGTACATATTTTCAGTTAAGAACACAGACAAAACCCCCAATAGTTGCTATTCTTTTTTTGGATTAAAATTTTCCAGTCTGATATACCTCAAAATGCAATTGGGAAGAGTAAGGAAGGGGGTTAAGGGTGTTAGAAGAGGTAAAGTTTCTAAAGAAATAATAAAACTTTATATCTTACTCCTGTGTCAGAAAAAGTTTTTAGCATATTGCTGAAAAAATTCACAATGAGAGAAAGTGAAATTGAATTTCTTGTTCAGTTTTTGAAAAGTTGACCTGGGTTGCACCTGCTGAATTCCCAAGAACATATTAGCAGACCCAGCACAGATTTTTTTCTCAGTCCTGTCTTCTCATTAATTTTGCTCTTTGTTATGCCAGGTTTCTGTAGGGATTATCATCACTGCCTCCTTTATTATTCAGGTGAACTCACACAAAATCCAGCTTCTCCCTAATACTGTGGTTATCTAAATCACCATGTAAAAAAATCTCAGAATAACTGAAGGCCATCATGCCTTAGGAAGAATTAAAACAAGGGATAATTTTTAAACCTTGTTTATAAATGTAATTTCAGTTTTATTCTTTTCAGTGGCTAAGCAGAAAGTATCTAAAATAGAGTCTTTTTAATTGGTCACTTACATTGAAGAGATTTGTCAGAGAGGAGATAGACATTTGTCTGGATTTAAAATGTATAGGTTATTTCATGACCCAGGATTGGAGATACAGTTTTGAAAAACTGCATGCAGTGTCTGTGATTGGAAAAGGACTTTCAGGCAATCTGAGCTGTCATTTTTGAGCTGCAGCATTTTTGTGAATGGGAGAGATTTTCAGAAGTGCTGTCTGCAGAGTTTCAAACAGGAGCTGCTTGATATCCCCATGCTGTGAGGACATTGTTCTAAATTTGAAACATGAGATTTAATAAATAGGCTGTCATTTTTGGATAGGAGACAACATGAATCTTTGCACTTGTACACACAAAGACTAATTGTAATAGTGCAAGAAAATAATTTTTATTACCTTTCTTCTTGTTTTAGTAATCTTGTCTCAACCTGCATGAGCCCCAGCCATCACAGACCCTTCAGGGAGCACTGTTATTGTGTGCTGTCTGAGCCATCCTGTGCAGCAGAGCACTGTTTTATTTTTTACCAACTGTATGAAATCAAAGATTTCTTCTGAGCATAATGTGTTTTGGATTTGTGATAGACCCATGTGTCTCACTGAGAACTGCCGGAAAGTTGCCAGGCTGCTCTGTCTGGGCCCTGTGTCCATGTCTGGATCTACATGCTGTCAAGTTCTCTGGTTTTTAACATCCCTGTGACGTGGCACTCTTCTTAGTTTCTCTGGCACATCTCCAGGAGACGTGCACTGTGTTTGAAGGTGGCAAGACACAGTCCTAAATAATCCTTCAAAAGCGTACTCAGGAGCAGGAAGAATGAATCCATCCCACCCAGTGTCTTCAGAGAAGACTTTATAGGATGGAACAAATATACATCCAAATAAATTTGCTTCCACAAAACAACTCAGACAAATCCCACCCTCCGAAATACAATGAAACAAAACAACATCAAAAATTTAAGATTAATTATGCCAAAATCTACTGCAATGAAGCATTGACAGAGTACGGTTTTCTGTATTCATCTGTCAGGTGAGATAGATTGCATTACCTCAGTGCTGGGGCTTAGCTGGGACTGAAGCACAACCCAACCCATGATGGGATTTTTTGTGGCTTCAGTGATGCTCTGGTCTGTCAGGGAGTGAGTGCAGGGGATCCAAAGGAAGGATGACCCCATTCTCTGGAGGAGTCGGGTTAGAATCAGCTCAGCTGTTGTTGTGATGCATGAGAAGAACACTAGCTTTTCAAAAGCTGTCTCAAAGCCCGAGATTTTTTCCTAAATTTTCTAGTTCAGTGGGATATTAGACCATAAGTAGGACTTCTGCAATTTTCAGCAATGCAGATTAGAAAAAAGTCATTTCTTCCTGTGCAACCCCCATGCATTAGCTCAGCCTGGCACACATTGGCAATCAGTGCACCCCGAGAGTCCAGCCCTTCCTTTCAAATGTATTCCCAATCTCACAGCTCCACCCACTTTGTATAATTGTGAAGTTTTTTGGGATAGATTTATGGCATGAGGTCTAGAGTCAAACAGTGTTCCTGATTTCTAGTGGGAGTGATATTAAAGGTTTTTGAAATGGATTTTTAGAAGTATTGGTAGATCTGATTGTCTGAGTTCTGAGAAAGGTTTGGATTTGGGGCTAAATCACAATCTGGTAAAATTAATCATATAATAGGCTTACAGTCCTTCCATCACTACAGATTACATTTTCCATATTTTCTGAAGTAAACCAGTAATCCAGCATACATTTCCTGTTAGAGGAATGCTCCAACATTTCCTGTTAGAGAACAAAAAACTGCCTCAAAATTGAAAGTATTTCTTTAGCAGAAATTTTTGAACTCATATGTCTTTTGTAACAATATCATTTTTTTTATACACCTTACAGAGGCCTCCATCTTATTAATATTTAATCTTGGTCTTAAAATAAGTGATGATTACTTTTTTTTAATTTGTTTCAACTATCCCCGCTGCTAAATTGCAGAGGCACAGAAAAGTTTACAGAATCCATTTTAGACCTAGAAAATGGAGAATTAAATGAAACCAAAGACAAAAGACTGATGCATTTCATATTTCCTTTTCTCCTCCTGCAGCTCAAAACCTGAGATTACTGTCATGTGTCATTTGCTCCCTAATTTATTTGACATTATCTTAAAAATAAAACGTGGCAGGTGAGTCACAAATAGATAGCATAATATTCTTCAGCAGCTTATTCATCCCTGATCATGTGAGCCAAACTTACAATGGAAATATCTGTTAAATGGTGAGAACATTTTGTCTCATCCAGAGAACAGCATGTCTCCTATGAAAGCTCATTATCTGAAATCAGGGGGACAAGAGAAGCCACCAGCAACAGCACTTGCAAGTGAGTTGGGTTACTGAGACAAAAAAAATATCATCAGCTGTTCATGAAAAATAATCTAAAATGTTGATGCAAGGATAGACACCCAGTCTTTCATCACTGTGTAAGACTGCGTCTTAAAAGGAATACCTGTATTAAATAAAAATAAACTTCCCAAACATACTACATGGGAATAGCCTGGCTTTTTTGAGGTAGTAATTTCTGTCATAAATTTTTTCTGGCTTGTTAAAGTAAATCTTTCTACCGTACTTCTCACCTACTGTGCCTCTTCTTGCATTTCAAACCTCACTGACCACAGCAAAAATGGCAAGTTACATTTCTTGTCCTGTAGCTCTGCCCATTTTCCACTCTCAAGGTTTAAAACCTTGAGATTGGCAAGACAAAGGACATTATCTGGCTTTACAGTTCCCTAAGCTGATCCAACATACGACAGTTCAGATGGGATAGCTGAGTGTGTCCACTGGTACCCTGCCTTTAGATTAATTTACAACATCTATCACCTTATATGCTTGTATTTCTATTATACACAGATGGTCTTTCTAGACCAGTTATCAAGTCTGTTACAATAGGGGAAACATAATTTAAACATGCTTTGGATCCCTACCATATGGAATCATTATAAATAATGCTACATGCTTAACAAAAATATCCATCCCACAACTAAAGACTTGGAGGATTCAACTCTCTCTTTTAACAGTTACACCTAACCTGGATCAGGTATTCAATACATTTCTGTCTCTGTTCTTTTGATCTTCATTTACTTAACCAAAGCCAACTGTTTTCTCCAAAGAAGAGCACAAGAAAGAAATATTGGTTTATTAATCTTTTCTGAAACTGATGCATTCTTGAGCTGAGCACTTTCTGAACTCTGAATGATTTACATTCTTGTTTATTCCAAAAAGGCTTTATATTTTCTCACCACTTTCCTCCTAGCAGTCCAAAAGATTTTCAAAGTGATAAAACCTTCATCTATTAAGCAGGTGAATTTAAACATATTCTTATACTATTTTCAAGATTAGGCTCACTCTTTTCATAGCTTTTTTTTGTTTGTTTTTGTTTTCTCAATGGATTTGAAAAACAAAGGAAAGAACACAGAAATAAATAAGCTTCATTAAACTTTTTCATTACTTCAATTATTTTTTTTTTGTGTTTGACATTGAACAGAAATTCATCCACTAGAAGATACAGGACCAAAGTTTGAGGTCTTTTATCCTCCTGTAACACCACGGAATGCAGAAAGCTCATATAATTTAGCAGTTCAGTGCCATAAGGCATCTTGGCTTAAAATCCATACCCAATATCCTAGCATGGCTTTCCTGCAGCCAGCAGCTTTTGATGCTTGGTAAACAAATAGCTTAATAGCACAAGATATTGCTTTGTATACTATAACAGAATTAGGATATAAAAGGCAATTTTGTGTGCTGATGCTTCTGCAGTAGTTAATCTCCTAGTAAGTCTTCCAGCAACTTGGGACAGCAAGTTGCTGGCCAGGCCCTCTGCACTGACTGCTGTTTGACTGTGTTGGTGTATTTGTGTTGCTGCTGTGTCCCCATGTTGCCCTGGCTCAGCATGAGTTTTGAACTGAGGGTAATGCAGATGAAGTGCAGGGAGGGCTCCATCTCTGATGCATCTCTTCACCTGTGTTCTCCTCTGAGACGTTTTGATGTCTGCAGGACAGGACTGAATTGCTGCATATGTGCCACGTGACCAGAATCAGGTGGCTGATCAGGGCACATATGCATATTGAAAGCTCACATGGAATTTTAAGTAGTTGAAGAAAGTTAGTTAAATTGAATTAACTGAGAGCATTAGTTGCCTCTCAAGACTTCCTCCTCCTTCCCAGAACTGTGCATTTGAAGGAACTTGACAAGCAGCTATATGGCCTTACTCAGCACGGTGAATAAAGAAAGCTGACTGCCTACAACTTGCTGCTATGTCTTTTTCTCTGTCCCCTTTGGGGGAACAAAACAGAGACAGGTGAGAGATCTCTAAATCTAATGCTACCTTTCTTACTTCTGTTTTCTTTCAGCCCACTGTCCAAGTCACAAGGAGCTCATTAAAAAAAAAAAATCCTTAGATTCTCAATATAAAAAATGGCTTTTGCTCATCTAAATCCAGATCAGGGCAATACCAGTCATCCAGTCATCCAGTGAAGAAATCTCCCAGCTGCACACCAACTCTGGCCCAAATGAGGGCCAACATGTCTCATATTGGTGTAGGAGAGCCACAGTGAATCGAGGGCAATGCTTGGAAATCTCGCTGTGCCAGGGAGGGATACAGCAGCAAACATCCAGTGACCTCCCTCCATGCCACGACAATTGCAAAATATTAAAAAGACCCAAGAAAGCAAGTTCCATCCTCAGTCCTGCTTTGGGAGAAGGAGAGATCTGTTTTCTTCCTCCTTCCTTTCTACTCAAAGCTTGAGGCAAAGTAAGGTAGAGAAAAAGGAAAACCTCCCAGCAAAGTGTGGTCTCTCCCTGTGAATGGGACAATGCTCTCCATAGCCAGTAAGGCCAACTGAGGTCCCACAATGATTCAAGTGAGACTTCATGTCTTCTAATGGCAAAATACACCAGTGATGACTTAGAAACTACCCAGCAGTTTGGATTATGTTTTTTAGTATTGGCCACTAAAAAAAACGGGACATATCCAGTTAATAATAATGAGTGGTGTTTCTATTCACCAGTAGATATTCAAGGTGCAGATTTTGTCCTCAGCTCCTGAGAGATTTACAGGTCACAGTGCAGACTTTCTCCCAAATATCTGATGGATTCATGTCCACTAGCAAATAGCTTGGGGAAAGTCTGGGCTAAATTGTCACAACTTCCAAGACATGAAAAGCTAGGCCTGGCATTGATCCACATTGCTGGCATGTTTTCTGATTAAATCAAACTTTGGGCAGCTAGAGTTGTAAAACAGACAATAAACCTTTTATAACATATCATAAATAAGAATGCTCATGCAGACAGTTTGATTGAAATGAGCACTTCATACCTCACATTTTGTGATCTATTGTCTCCTGCACTCCTTTCTTTACAGCTACATCAACTGGATATTTCCCCACACTTAGGGAGGGAGGGAAGCTTATAGAAGAAAGCAAGTTTTCTAGAGGTAATTAGTATGCAAGCTGCTTCAAGTCTGGAGATTTTTATTCTCAAAAGTTGCATACACTTCATTTATTATTCTATGCTTGTGACTTTCAGGTGGGTTTTGTATGTGGTATACTAGGAACACAGCAAATGTTACCAAAAACTAGTGTGATTCAAAAGCATGAATTTGCACATTCCTTCCTCCACTTCAGCTCTTGCAGAGTAAAGCTGGTGATATTTCTCCTGGTAGTGGTGTGAAAGCTGCAAGGCAAAGAGGAGTTTTGTTGTCATCCTTGAAGCGAGGATGAAGTCCTTGCTTCAGTCAGGAGAAGAGGACTGCCTTTATGAAACTTACATTTGAACAATGTGTATAACTTATGTTACACATTTCTTGTTCCAAACTCATTCTGATGGGCAGATGCTCCTGTGTGTGCACATGAGTATGCACCCAAATTACTTCAAAAGTACCAAATACATTTTGTATTTACTTGTAAGGTTTCCCCTGGCACTGAGGGCTTGTAGGACAATTTGCAGCCTGGAGTGGCATTTAACGGCCACATTTTTAAACTGTTAAAATAGAGATTTCTACTGGAAACATGGAGTGTATTGGGTTTCCATGGCCCAGTTTTGGTAGTGGGGGGCTACAGGGATGGCTTCTGGGAGAAGCTGGCAGAAGCCTCTTCTGTGTCCAGCAGGGCCAATGCCAACTGGCTCCAGGACTGATGTGCCACTGGCCAAGGCTGGGCCAAATAGAAATGGTGGTAACACCTCTGTGTTTAAGAAGAAGAAAAAAGTTATTGTGCAGTTGTAATTGAGGCCAGAGAAGAGCAGGGTGAGAACAGGTGAGAGGAACAAATCTGCAGACACCAAGGTCAGTGAAGAAGGAGGGGGAAGAGATGCTCCAGGCACTGGAGCTGGGATCCCCCTGCAGCACCTGGTGTAGACCATGGTAAAGCTGTGCCCCTGCAGCCCACGGAGAACTACAGGGATGCACAGATCCACCTGCAGCCCAAAGAGAAGACCCACACCAGAGCAGGAAGATGCCTGAGAGGAGGCTGTGACCCTGTACTGGAGCAGGCTCCTGGCAGGGACCTGCAGACCCATAGAGAGTGGAACTCACGCCAGAGCAGATTTCCTGGTAGAATTTGTGATCCCACAGGGGACCCACACTGGAGCAGGCTGTGCCTGAAGAACTGCATGCTGTGGAAGAGTGACTCACGTTGCAGCCATTTGTGGAGATCTGTTGCCTGGATTCATGTTGGGGAAGTTCATGGAGAACTGTCTCCCATGGGAGAGACCCCACAGTGGAGCAGGGGAAGGGCTCCTTCATATGAGCATCAGCAGAAACCACAGGTGATCAACTGACCATAACCCCCATTCCCTGGCTCCCTGCACTGCTGGAGGGGGAGGAAACAGAGCTGGGAAGAAGAGGGGAAGATGTTTTTAAGCTCTTATTTTACTTCTCATTATCATGCTCTGATTTTGCTACCCATAAATTCAGTTAATATCTCTAATTCCAGCTTGATTTGCCTGTGCTGGTATTTGGTGAGTGATCTCTTCCAGTCCTTAGCTCATGAACCATTTGTTATATTTTTCTCCCCAGTCCAGCTGCTGAGGGGAGTGATAGAGAGGCTTTGGTGGGTATCTGTAATTCAGCCAGTGTCAACCCACTACACAGACATGGCCCAAACTCTGGCAGCACTGCCTTAATTAGCAGAGCACTGTATAAATCACAGCTTTCTGCCTGTCACTACCACTCAAGGCCCCAGTAAGACTCCAGGACAGGTCAATGTGTAGGGATGATTGCAGGGAGAGTGACAGTGCACATCTGAGCTCCTGCGGTTTCAATTGCAGTGATTATTAATGTGAGAAAGCCAGAATGATGGAAAATGGCCCGAGTTCCAGTAGAATTTATAGCCTTTAGTGCCAATGTCCCTCAGCCTTGACCAGCTGTTTCCCACCTGGTAGTGTAATACTGAAAGTGTAATACTGAAATATTCTCCTTATTTTATCTTTCTTATTCCTTATGAGACTAATGATGGACAGGGCAATATGAAGCCTAATTATAGAGGCTCACTTGCAGACAATGAATTTCATGCAGAAATTCTACACACTGCTAAAAACGCTTTCCAGTTGATACAATATCTTAAAGCTACATTATACCAATAGCAGTGTTTTTCTCCTATAGGAGCAGCATTTTGAGTTTTCTTTTTGTTTCTTTATGTGTATATAAATATATATATGTTTAAGTAAAAGATGACAAGCTAATGAAAATGGAAGTAATTCAGACTCTAAAAGTAATTCCTAGCTCAAAATGGTTAAAGCATGTGTAAAAGGTTAGTCTTAAAACATTTTCTTGAGTGCAGGCTATCCTGCATCTCTATAGATCACTTAGCAGTCTCAATTTTAAGACATTTCTAGGGATCATCCAAAACTGAGGCTCCCAAATTGTTACAGATGTGTGTATAATTTGATGTCACATAGTACCACAGAATCATAGAATAGTTTGGGCCAGAAAGGACCTTTAAATGTCATTTAGTATAACCTCTCTTGCAATAACCAAGGACATCTTTAACTAGATCAGGTTGCTCAAAGCCCCGTCCAACCTCAACCCAAACATTTCCAGGGATGCGACATCTACCATTTCTTTGGGCAGCCTTTGCCTGTTCCTCTTATTATTTTTCCAGAGGTCACTGAGGTTTGATCCTGCAGAGTCAGAAAGATGCCTCTCTTTAGGAATATTTTCTTGCTTTGCTACATGTGACAAAACTCTTTGTCCTCCCATTATCATTTATTATATCCATCATCTAGGCTGGATATCTGTATTTCACTGAATCCATGCAATACATTTTGTCCTTGCACCATCTAGAGAATATAAACTAGAAAAAGGAGGGTTTTAATAGGAAAGAATTTAGAAAGATATTTTTGTACCATTGAAGGAAAATCTTGCCTATTTTTTTCTAAAGTTCTGGCTACAAGTTTAACTGAGTTGTTTTGAATTTATTTGAGCATAATAGCCATCTGTTGGTAACTGACATTGGGACTGGAAAAAAGGCAAAAGAGAGGATTACTTTTTTATGTTTTAATGTGCTGTCATTATTGTAGGTAGAAATTTCATTAAGTTATGTTGCCTGATCAATGTAGTGGCCTTTGTTGATGGATTAACTACATCATTGTCAAGAGAAGAAATATGGATGTCCTCTATATGGACTTCTATGGGGCTTTTGACATGATTCTCCACAACATCCTTCTTTCTAAATTGGAGAGATATGTGTTTGATGTGAAAACTGTTTGGCAGATGAAGAACTGGTTGGACAGTCACATCCAGATGGTAGTGGTCAAGGACTCAATGTCCAGATGGAGCTCAGTGAGTGGTATTCCACATGGGTCTCTACTGGGACTGGTAGGGTTTGATATTTTCATCAATGACATAGAGGGAGATCAAGTGCAGCTTCAGCAAATTTGCAGATGACACCAAGCTGGGAGTCAGGATGCCATCCAGAGGGACCTGCACAAGCTCAAGAAGTGGTCCCGTGGCAATCTCATGAGGCTGAACAAGGTCAGGTGCACCTTGGTCAGGGCAACCCCCAGTATCAATACTGGCTCAGGATGCAGAGATTGAGAGCAGCACTGCCAAGAAGGACTTGGAGATGCTGGTGGATGCAAAGCTGGACATGGCCCTGCCTGTGGAGGGGGTTGGAACTAGGTGTTTAAGATGCTTCCAACCCAAACCATTCTATGAAGATATTATGATGAGGAAATCATGACAGGCACAGAACTATAATCACTCTCCATCTCCAATATGCCTTCACTTGATATTATGATGTCCCCATGTAATAACAGTAGTAATCAAACTGCCTCATCTTTTTTCTTGAATCAGAATCATACTTTCTCTATCTTTCTGCCTCTCAGATACTGTTTAACATTTCCAAATGTGTTTACAATTACTTATCTACCTTTGATAAAACCAGAGGATTTTAAAATTAACTTAATACAAATGCAGGAAAAGAGGGGTATGTATGTATTTTAAGCCATTACTAGCTGTTTGTTAAAACCTTTTCATGCCATGTTGAGATCTTGAAATAATATATTTAATAAAATAATGGCAATGACTCACAGCTTCTCCAATAGAGTTGTTTTCATTTATGTTGTATATAGAAACAGCTCTGCTAATAAAAACCATATAATAAATAAAGTAGCTTCAGAAAGGAATGCTGATTTGTATAAGAAAACCCTGGACAATTAGGAACTAATGTCTGTAAAATATTCTGTTGCCACAAAACACACACAAGCTGATTGAAGACAGACACTTCTATGAGAATTTTGTTGAGGACAGCTTTATAAATAGATGCTCAATAATAGTAGACCAGATGTTCAAAATTAATTGTCAAGCAAGATTTCTTGTAACCAAGCTGAAGAAGGCCATCAAAGCAACTGTTTCACAACTTCAGATCACATTCTGAGCATGTTAGCCTACTGTCAAAGGATGTTCTTGGAGATGATGAAGCGCTCTCTCCTGTCAGAAAAGCCAATGCCACTTTTGGAAGAGCGACTGAAATAAAAGACTGGCCTGATTTGTTATGCATCTGAATGTAAACAGGGCATTTTTTGCTTCCATGGTGTTTCTTTAAAGATATGGCTCTTGCAAGGGTTACTGGTGAGCTACCATAGGGTATTGCATCCACCAGTTCAGCCATGTGGGCGCAGTTTGGGTGGTTTTAAGAGCAAGAAGTTCTAACAAAAAAAAACCAACCAACCAACCAACCAAACAAACAAACAAACAAAAAAAAACCAAAAAAACAAAGAGAAAACCACCCCCCCCAAAAAAAACTAAAAACCAAACAAAAAAACCATGAGTCTTTTATTCTATTAACGTAGACACCTGAAAGTCAAGTATCAGGTTTAAACATCAGGTTCCTCATGTAGACACTGGAGAAAAAGTTGCTTCCAAAAAGTCATTTGTCTCTTAAATTAGGTATGAGTTATTTACTTATTTTAGCTGTCTATAGAAACTAAATAATTTATTTGTCAGGGATGTGACATGATCTCAAAAGCCAAAACTCAGCTATCTGCTAATATATTTTCCTTTAAGAAACTCTACAGAAAGACCAAAAGGAATTTCTATCTCAAAAGTGAAGATCTCTTAAGAGTACACATTTTTTAAATAGCAAATATCCAGGTGTGCTTAGTAAAACTGCATTGTAACAAATGGATTTGGAACCAACTGTCTCTGCCCTGTCCTTTTTTCCTTGCATGTCAATTTGTTTCCTTCAGAGTTTCCCTTAATCCAGCAATTTTATGTGAGTTTCCATGTCACAACAAATTCTGGAAAATATTTTGAGTCCCTTGGAGAAGTCTCTTTCTTTCCATCACCTTTAAAACTGTTTGTGTTTTAGATCCTGGTCTGAACTCAATTTGTCTGTCCCACACTGTATTTCAAATTTTCCTGCAGTATTTGGTTTCTCTATATTAAGGGAAAGTTTCTTCTTTGCTCCGGAGATTCCACTTAGCCCAGAGTGGAGACAAGAAAGGTAAAGCAGTAGCCTTCTTCCCTGTTTTTCTGTTTTACCCAGAGTTAGGTGAGAAAACAACTTTCATTTGATTTACATAAGCAGAATAATACTACTTAACTTTGGTTTTGTATGTGGAACTAAACAGCAAGTTTTCCATGGGAAAACTGTATTGTGTCTGGGTATGCCTGGTATTTTCCTTCCAATATGGTAAAAAAATTCACAGAAAAATTCTGCAGCATGTAAGGAGAAATATTTAATTTACTTGCTTTAAATTTGCTGCCTGGCAATTTTATTTGATGCTCTTTGAAAATTATAAGAATATTTTGGAAAATATTGAATAAACTTCATTCTGCATCACCATATTACTTATAATTTTATATATGTCAGTCTAATCTCTTGTCATATTACTTGCAATTTTATATATGTCAATCATATATAAAGTCATCCTGTTAAGTCATCTCTTTCCTTAAAAAGGTCATTGTAGCTTGCAAAATCAAAGACATGAGAAGAATCACAGAATCAATCAAGGTTGGAATGGAACACTTTGGGTCATCTGGTCCAACCTCCCTGTTCATGCAGGGTCATCTTAAAGCACATGGCACAGGACTGTGTCCAAACAATTCTTGAAAACTTCCAGTGAGGGAGACTTCACACCCTCTCCAGGCAGCCTGTTCTAGTCCATGGTTACCCACATAATAAGTTCTTTCTCATATTCAGGTGGAAATTGTGCATCAGTTTCTGCTCACTGCCTCTTGTCCCATCACTTTGCACCACCGAGAAGAGCCTGTCTCCATCCTCTCCTCACTAGGGCTGACTAGAGGGGTAGGGTCATCTCCCTCGACCTGCTGGCAATGCTCTTCCTGATGCACCCCAGGATACCATCAGCCTTTTTAGCCACACATGCACTCTCCTGGCTCATGGACAGCTTGTTGTCCACCAGAAGCCCCAACTCCTTCTCCACAGAGCTGTTTTCCAGCAGGTCTCCCCCAGCCTCTACTGGCGCCTGAGGTTGCTCCTCCCCAGGTGCAGGACCCCGCATTCACCTTTGTTGAATTTCAGATGGTTCTTCTCTGCCCATCTCTCCAGCCTGTCCAGGTCATTCTGAAGGGCTGCACAGCATCTGGGGAATTGGCTGCTCCTCCCAGCTTTGCGTTGTCAGGGAACTTGCTGAGGATGCCCCTGCCCCTTCACCCAAGTTATTGGTGAAAAGTTAAACAATACTGGGACCAGTACTGAACCCTGGGGGGACACCACCACTGACAGGCCTCTAACTAGACCTTGTGCAACCCCCTGGGATCTGCTGTTCAGCCAGTTCTCAAACCACCTCTCTGTCCACCCACCCAGTCCACACTTCCTGAGTTTGCCTGTGAGGATGTTGTGAGAGCGCCAAAAGCCTTGCTGAAGTCAAGGTAGACAATATCCACTGCTCTTCCCTCATCCCTCCAGGCAGTTGTATCATCACAGAAGGCAATCAGGCTGGTCACGCATGACTTACCTTTAGTGAATCCATGCTGACTACTCCTGATCACTTTCTTGTCGTCCCTGTGGATAGTGATGGCCTCCAGAATGAGGTGCTCCATCACTATTCCAGGACTGAGGAGAAGTTTACTGACTGTTAGTTCCCTGTGTTTTCCTCCTTGCCCTTTTGAAGACTGGGGTGACATTTGCTTCCTCCCAGTCCTCAGGCACCTCTCCTGATCTCTACAACTTTTCAAAGATGAATGTGACTGACCTCACTACAGTGTTAGCACAAGTGCTGGAATTTCCCTTATTGCTAAAAGACAATCATGCAGCAAAACAAGGACCAAATTATTACTGAATGTTACCCATAGTTATGGAAGCCTGAATATCTCTGGAGGTATTTAAAAGAAGTGTAGATATGGTTTAGTGTTCACTTTATGGCTAGACTCAATGTTCATAAAAATATTTTCCAGCTGAAACAATTTAATGATTATCTGACTTGATGTCTTCTCCAAGTAGCTTGTATCTTAATTTTAAAACCTTTTCCAAGGGAAAGTAAGAAAAGTTTTGCATACCACTCTGCAACAAGTAAAAAAATAAGTGCTATATAGTACAGTTGACTAAATGCCATTGTTATTTTTCAGCATTATTTTGCCATATGTTTAGAGTCACTGGGACTGCAGTGCTGTGAATACTAACCACACAAGCTATCAATTAACTGCTCCTGAATGCCTCCATATTCTTGCCATACATCACTGTGGCTCCTCTAACCTTTGCAAGAGGTTTTCTTCAGACTTTTTGAACAGCATTTGGATGCTATTGGTAATTTGAAGTCTAATCATTACAGTGGCACTATGGAAACTAATTCACGGCCTCAAATTCCATTTTAGAAGGTTTTGCACAGATCCATGTATGGATAAAAAATTGCTCCCAACTGCATATAATTTAAAAACTAAGATAAAATACTTTAAATCCACAAAAAAACCCTGGATTCTTCTCAATAGTTCCAGATAGTGCTGCTGCAGATATTGACAGGTGAGCTAGAGATCCTCAATTTCCTTTGCAACTATTGAAGGGATACAGGCACTCTCCATATCAACTCATTGGATGTGACCTGGCATTGCTTTGTTTCTTTCTATCTTCTATAGAGCAAGCTCAAATGAGCTGTTTCACAGATACCTACATCTAGAAATACCTGCATCTGGTCAGATATAAACCATACACACAGACATAGTCATCAGCAAGGTGGTGATGGCTTCATTATGGCATTAGCTGAGTAAGTTTTACAGAAGAAAAATCTCTACCTTAAAGTGGGTCAGTGGGTGCTTTGGGGAGCCATTCCTTATCATAACTCAGAAACATTAGCGTTCTCATTAAGAAATAAAAATATGGGATCTATATGAGAGCCTTAGATGATGTGATAGGTAAGAAATATATCTTAGAAAAGTTAGAAAAGACTTTTCAAGAATGAGTTATGACATGGAGTGGGGAACTATATATATCTCAAGAGAAAATTGCATCCATTTAAGAGCAGCATAGCAATACTGTGCCAATGAAAAGCAGTTGTGGAGTTTGAGGAACAAGTTTGCAAGGCAGAGAGGCTAAGAGGTGTGTTTTAGCTGTGTTTGTCTTGGCCTGATTGTTGAATTTTAAGAGATAGTAAAAGATTTTCATTTGGACATAGGGAAATAGACATGGAGTAAAGACCTACCTTTTTGTCACAGACATATTGGTTGTTTCACAGATGACATACAACAGAAAGTGAGAAGAATCAAATCAAAACTATTATAAAAAATAAGGCCTTCCTGAGCACCATTCTGCTCTCTCCCAGTATGGAGGAGAATAAGAAAATCATCTTAGGTAGACAGAAAGAAAATGAAAAAAAAAGGAAAAAAAAAAAAAAAGAAGAAGCCATATATAAGCTAAACAAAGGGGCTGTTTTTCAGAAGTATGGGCTCATTTTTGTTCAAGTCCAAGGCACCAGACTGTCATGAGGGAGAAATTAAATTCCACACTGCAGCTGGAGCTTGGAGGGGAACAGATTAAAAATGGGCAGGGGCTGGTGAGGTAGGTTGGTGTGAGCTGGACAAGAGTTAACTTGCTTGTATTGTTAGGGAAAAGAGCCAGA
This sequence comes from Chloebia gouldiae, assembly GCA_003676055.1. Taxonomy (NCBI): domain Eukaryota; kingdom Metazoa; phylum Chordata; class Aves; order Passeriformes; family Passeridae; genus Chloebia; species Chloebia gouldiae. The sequence goes on along the minus strand of QUSF01000001.1, from coordinate 45,015,764 downwards.
GTATACTGAGAAGCTAAGGAGAAGGACATGGGATAAGATGGGAATACAGGAACAGCTGAGGAGTAAGAAAAAAAGACATAGAGGAGCTGCCTGCATTATGAAAGAAAAAGGAAGGTAAGGTCAGGGCATACTGTGTTTTGTATTTATATATTAAATATATAATTTTTCCTTGGGAGAAATGGAGAACTGTAGTGTAGGCAGAAAGAGATAAAAGCAGGAATGAAGAGAGGGTAGAAAAGAGAGTGACAAGTGGTGAAAAGACAGCTGCTATTACAGGTGTAGGCACAGTGAAAAAAGCAATTTATCTCTGAAAGTGACAAAGACAAGAGCTTGTCGGAGATGAGATCTAGAACAAAGTAAGCAACAGTGCTTTACAAGCCATTTTTAAAGGTCATCTTGTAATTTTTTGCATTGATGCCTTGAGACAGATGAAATGCATTTATAATATAATAATTCAAAAGGACACTAAAAGTGTAACCCTAATTTACAGTTCATTGGAGCACTAAAGGAAACATCAGCAAAGCTGTATTATTAGTTTTTTCTAAGTGGCAAAAATATGGTCACAAAACATCCATTAACTGAGTTTTAGGCTAGAGTGGTACTTTGATCTTTCTGATTATAGTTTTTTAGAGAGTCAGGGCTAAAATCTAAAGAGACGCACCACTGTGATCGAAGAAATTGTATCTAGTACTTTTAAAAACACTTGCACACTTTAGTAGCCTAAAATAGTTTTTAAAACATCTTTTGCTTGAAAATTCTTCCAAAAAAATTTTCAAATCCTGGTATTCCATAAATACAGAAATTTCTGTAATTTCCCTTCAGTAAAGTGTTAAAGAGAGCTATACAAGTCTGTTTAATGCATATCTGTAGGTATTTCACTTGATGCAATACCAGTTTAGAGTGGTTAAAAGCATACTGTGAATTTTTGGATGCAAATGACTTTTGTCACTAAGAAAGCCAAAGTCAAAACCAAAACTATTTTAAGAGTGCTGGTTTCAGCATAACCATCTTGGGTCCCAGCTGGCAAAAGGCTCTTTGGAAGCAGGCTGAGACACTCATTCTATGAGAAATGCAGATTTGAGTCCCTCTTCTGTCTGATATAGAGGGGTAATTTCGGGTGACTAATGGATGCTTTTGGCTGAGTACCCTCCAGCAGTTCCTGAAAGGCTTGGCTGTTTTTATTCAAGCTAGGAACATTTCTTTTCTGAATTTCAAAATGTTCAAAACAGCTTGATAGTAACTAGCAACAAACTGTTAGATCATGTACAGAAGGCTCAAGCTTATTTATTTTTTAATTTACAGGTGAGATCCTAGGGACTTGGATTTTACCATCTAAAGATGAAAATCCTGTTGCCTCTTCATACAAAGCTCAAGAGTCATATAGATTCCCTAAAAGAAGGAAGTTAGAAGTGCACATGTAATTACTTCAGATCCATCTGTAAAAACATGAAAAAGAGTTGTACAAATCTCACAATCTAAACAAAATATTCTTATTTTTAAAAAAGTATGTTCACATCTTCAATCATGGTCAGCAGCTTTAGGCAGCTGGGGCCCACAGCATACAAAAAATATATTTCTATTGTTGTATAAATCAAAGCAAGAATGATTGCAATTGCCTGCATTTATTGCCAAGATGTTTCAATAGGTCTATATTAGAAGATTTTTTTAAAGATTTAGGAAGACAAATAGTTGCAACTAAACAAATAGTTTGCAACTAAAACAATAATTATTAAGTTTTGGACATTGTACAGGAAAGCAGGTTTTTTAAAATTATATTTTTCTCTTTTTAAGTAAAACATGATTTGGCAAGTCAGGCACACAGAAGCTATCAATTATCTATTGTGGGAAAAAATAATTTAAGAATAATCTCTGAGCAACATCTGCATTGTACATATCTGTAAGTTACATAAATGGCTTAAAATCTAAAGGTTGACATGATTTATGCTAGTTACTGATGAGTCTTTACAAATGTTTCTTCCTCACTTAGCATGATTTATTCAGAGGTCTGAGGGTGCTACAAGGAGAATGAAGGGCATAATTATTTCTATTTTACAGATGAGGAAGAAGAAAGCAGAAGCACTGTGACATATCCACCTTCCTGGAAGGGTCTGGGGGAAGGCAGGGTGGAGAAAAATCCTGCTCTTGACTTGTGCAGCTAAGTTCATCCCTAGAACAGTTGAATTTTCCTGGAGCTGAATAACTGCTGAGTAGTCCATTCACAACTATGCACAAAAAATGCTAGTTCCTGATTTGATTCAGCTGCATTCCTGCCCTTTTTGTTAGTCTTGTTTCAATTTATTTTCTCTGCATATGAATGTTGGTGAAGGCAACTGATATAGAGGGGTACACATATTCATGGAGGAATAGGAGTTTGAAAAAGTCTACTCATCTTCTGTTTATTATTCATGATTCACTATTCATCATTCACTTTTTTTCTTTATTCATAATGTTTCAGGCATCCAATCAGGAGTGGAGACTGGGATGAATAATGGAAATACACAGTTCACAGATAACACTCAGGCTGTAATTTGTACAGGCAAATGATCTGACGAACATTTATAAATAACTGTAACAGTACTTTGGTGGCATAAAAGAAAATCTGCCCTCAAGTAAGAAGCAGAGAAATGAATTTGATTATGTCTAGAAGCACTAAGCAAGTAACCAGAATAGATTGCAAATTCTTGTAATATAACATGACTTTTCCCAGGAAGATAGAAGGTCATTAAGGTATGAAAAACACTCTGTCTTATGATGATGCAGGATTATCATTTTAATAGTCATCACTGGGGAAAGATGGACCAGTACCCACAATTGGATTGAGAGTAATTAGATCACAGATCTAACCAACCCAGTGAAAACTTCTGGTGTGCTAAGGGACTCCTGCCAGATTGTCATTCTAGGAACAGGAGCATTGTATCACACCCTGCTGTTCTGAAGAAGGGAATTGCTTTCTGTGGTGTGTACTCCACTCCCAGCTGTTCAAGGCCACACCACAGCTTCCAAGCTGCTGGGTTTGCTCTGAGATGTTGAACACTGCACCAGTTATTCAAAGGCTCATAACTTCTGGGGAGTAGTGGTTGCATAAATCCTTTCCTCACATTCCAGGTTACGGGGCATGGTAGAAAGATTGAGGAATCCCTCCCCAAAAGACAGAAATGCACAATGTCCTGATCTGGTTAAGGCAGGAGCTTGCCTCCTTCAATCAAGGGCAAACCACAGTGAGGATGAGGAGTTGCTGTCACTCCCAGAAGTCTCTTCTGTAGTGCTGTGAGTGTGGTTCAATCCCAAACTGACAGCTTTCTTATCATATCTACTATTACCATCCACGACTTTAACTGTTATACAGCCCTTAGCTGTTTCTTACTCCTGCAGCAGTGTTCAGGTCAGATGCAAACATTTTTAAGCAAACCTACCAGCTTTTTGACCCACTTTAAGATGTAGGCATCCTGAAGGGCATAGGCATCGTGGGGCAGTGCAATTTACAGTCCAAGATATTAGTTTCAACCACAGCTAATTTCATAAGTAAATATGCCAGGCTATGTTAAACAACAAAAATCTACTGTCCCAAACCAACTGTTATACCTTTACCCTGTCATTTCCTACAAGAGACCAAATTAGAGCAACAGAGAGACGAAAAGATCCCGGTCAGTGAAAAAACCCTCTACTTATCACAAGCAAGCCATGCTGTGTAATTGCCTTCATGAACTGATCAACTCAAACATGCTCAAGCTAAATTGTGAGCAGCATTCAAGCTCATAAAGAAAAACCTCAAGTGTCCCTCAATTTTTCAACACCTTTGCCCGTATTATGTACCTGAAAATCTCCCACTTCTATGCTTAAACAGAAAGCAAGCAGAAGAACAGCCAGTCTACTTACGGCTTTACTTATTTTTAGGTATTTTACCCCCTTTCCTTTGCATGAGAGAGAAATGATCCTGAAGTGACAAGAAGGAAGGAGTGAGGAAGAGTGGAAAAAAAAAACAGGGTAGGGAAAAAAAAGAATCAAACCTCAACATGATGAGCTAGGGAGAAGGAGGCATCCTCCAAGTGTGTCCCACACAGCTGTGCCACGCCTGGTCATGCTGTGACTGGGACAGTATGCAGGGAGCAATGGGGCTGCAGCAAGGCGAGAGCAGTGATGAAATGATGTGCATTCAGGCCTTGAATCAGTGTTGAGACTTGTCCACAGGAGCAGCAAGGAGGGAGAAAGGCAAGGAGAAGAAGGAAAGCAGATGGAGATAGGGGTTGGAGACAGGAGGTTGAAGTTTGGTTTGTGGTATCAGGAGAAAACATGAGGAGAAAGAGAAATAAACCCAAGTCCAGTGAGAAAAAAGTGTAGGTATTTGGAAGCTTTCCTGGTGGCAGGAATCAGGGAGTAAAATTGTCAGATGGGATAGTATATACTGATTTATCACTTTATGCAAGAAATGCATGCAGCTTCATGGGCTGGTTTCAGCAGATCTGTGGAAAGGTTTCAAGTTTGCCATGGTTTAATGTCAGCAGGCAGCTAAGCACCGTAGATCCACTGGTTCACTCTCCCTCTTGAGAAGAGAATCAGAAGGGTAAAAGTCTAAAAACAAGTGATGCAGAAGAAAACCAATGGCTCACCACAAAATAACAGATGCCCAGCCAATCCCTGAGCAGCTGCAACCCTCACCAACCTTCCTTCCCTCATTTCAATACTGAGCAAAATATCACATAGTGTGGAAGGGTCAGTTGGGGTCAGCTGTCCCAGCTGGGTCCCATCCCAGCTCCTTGTGCACCCCCAGCCTCCTCACTGGTAGGGCAGCATAAGAAGCAGAAAGGTCCTTTAACTATGCAAGCCTTGCTCAGTAATAGCCAGAACATCCCTTTGATATCCACAATTTCCATCAGGGATGCAACAGAGTAACTCAGTTTTCGTAAAACTCAGTATGAGTTTTATGAGGTTTTTTAGGAGCTGGGTGAATTTAATTTTGGTCTATATTCACAGCTCCTTGTGCTTGGGAAATCTCCATTATTTCTACCCAAGGAAACTATTAATGACTTAATAACATCAGGAAACTTCCCAGTCAGAAAGTTTGGGGGTGAGAAGCGAGCAATGTTAGAAGAAGATGCAGGAATGAGGTTATTGCATTGCAGCCAGAGCTATTTTTTTACTCTATCTGGTGAAATTAATTAAAGAATCATGCTCAAAATCACAGCCTGGCTTTTTTTTTTTGTTGTTGTTGTTGTTGTTTTTTAGTTGTTTGGGGTTGGTCAGCAAATTAGCTGGCAAGCTTCTCTGAGAGGTTAATTAAAGGAGATGACTCAGAAACACTACCCAGTCACATGCACATGCTGCCTGTTGGGAAGCTAACAGATGTATAAGAAGTGCAGAAACCTCTATTTTTCTAACTGGGGAATCTTTTTCTCCACAGGACCCAAGTTCAGGCAGAGGTCGTTCAGATCCTTGTTTCCTCCCAGTAAGGATCAAAGTTTCTTGAAACTGAGTAATGCTTACAGTGGGAATCAGAGCCTCAGCTTATGGCACTAGAAACTGAAGAGACTTTGCAGCTCTCCTCAGTGCAATGGTATTGATTTCCAGAGTAAGAAATTGCTGCTTCTATGGTTTAAACTTTATTCTGTTCTCTGATACTCGAAATTGGTTTGTCTTTTAAAACCTATGCTAACACTTGATATGTGATAAAAGATGATTTTTTTGTCTTTAGTCAGGAAATTCAGCCAGAAATGTGAATTTGAAGCACAAAAACTATATAATTACTTCTCAGTCATTCCATTTATTTTGACTGTGTCCAGTATGGCAATGGCTTCAAATCCAACTTAGTCATTTGCTGTAAAAGGACCAGAAAAGAGCTAGGCAGTCTTTTACTTGAAAGTTTTGGTGGGCATTGGAGCAGGCTCACTAAGAGAACTCCAAACAATAGTGTGAAATACGGTTTACCTGCTCAGTCACAAACTGATAACAGTGACTAGAGGCCTAAATACACTCAGTTCTTGACACTATTTCCTTCTGCTCTCCTTTCCTCTCTCCTTCCATAGTCAGATAATGACATTAGTATAACAGAAACCCTGTCCTGGGGATAGGAGCATTGTTCTCACACTCATTCATCTGCCTTAGCAGACTTTGCCGACTCCCTAAAACAAAGCTCATGGAGGTCCTGGTACTAACTTCTCTATGGTGTTTCTACCAAAACAGGAGAGAGGAGGAAAGGAGCAAGCTTCAAGGAACAGGAGGTGTCATGAACTTGCAGTAACTGCAGTGTCAGTCCAGGTAACCACTGAAATCCAGTGCTACCTCCAGAAAAGTCTGTCTCCTACTTTCTTCTGCTCACTGAAAACATCTTGGGCATGAGGAGGGAAACTTGGACCTCCATGCTGAACAGACCAATCACTCTCCATAACTAAGAAACAAATCATGAGAGACACTCCCAAAGTAATGAAGGAACCTTCTACACATTTAATTCTGAGAAGATCAAGATTGCATTGATTTATTTACTTGTATTCTCTAGAGACTCAAGTTAATTAAAGGAGATCGCCTGCAAAGTCACCATGAGATATATAAGGGGCTCATGATACTACATGCTATTTCTACAGGAAATAATAAATTGTGCATGCTGTATTTTCCCACAATATACATCTTTACTGCAGTCTGTCAGGTTAGCTCCTGATACTCATGGCATTGAAGTCCATTATGATACTTCTGATTTTTTTGTCTCTGTGTAACTCTAAATATTTTTGTTTCTTATTAAAAAGAGAATCTAAGTGAAACCTTGACTATATTTAAAGAAGTGCCTTTGAATTTACTCCATCACTTTTCCTTACATCTCTTTGCAGGACCAACTTAAGATAACACAGAACCACGCCTGTGCTCAATTTTGCTACCACAGCTCTATTGCATGGTCTTGAAGAAACTGGCTGCAGACTCCTCTAAGTAGCCCCACAAGTGGTTGCTGAGAAGTCTTCTCTTTCCTGTAGAGTCACAAAGTGTCTACTGAGTTTTTGTGGGAGGTTAGGTGACAGCCTCATCAAAGACTTTGGCTCAATGAAAGTCTTTATCAAAGCATCCAACCTTCATTCACTGAGATTATTGAATGAATAGTACATGAAGGAGTTCCTGTTTCTTTTGGCTACAGTTTCATGCATTTCTTGCAGCAAGCAGAAGCCATCAACTGGAGTGATGTGGGAATTACCATATAACTGAATACTGAGTGGATATCTATGACATTTGGACCCACAAACTGCTACTTTGTCACATAATCCCACCCTATGAACGCTCTCAGAGAGATGCAAAAGTGAAATAAGAGATAATTAATTTATTTACCCAAGAGCATACTGGTTATAATGCTCATCTGAAAACAGACTTTGTGATCTCTGGAGTAGATCCAAACTGAGAGCAAGTGAAAGCATAAGGACAGATTGGGGAGGCAGATAATGTGGGTTCAGGCTCCCTCCAGCAGAGAGATAATTTCAAAATTATTTTCACTGGTGTCAGGTGAAAGCACAAACCCCAGGGTCTTGAGTAAAAGGTGTAAAGTGGGATGAGTCCTCTGGCTGCTCTGTGAGCAGACATAGTGCCTACCCTGCTCATGGGCTCTTCTTTCTCTCCTGCAGCTACTTACCTGGAAAAACTGTGCAGTGTAATTTTATTCCACCTCAACCAGTGCTAGGCTTATCAGTTTAAGCAATTTGGTAAAAAAATCTGTATTTTGAAAAATTCTATTTGTAAAGTTGAAGTATCTTCTAAGGAAGTTTCTAGAACCATGTTGCAAATTTTCTATCCTACTTGATTCCTAATTAATGTTACCTTGAGATTGCTCCCTTTTTCAGCTGGTGCATACTAGCAATGTGTTTCATGATAGCCACACTGGGCTGGCTAGTGAGTCACTAAAAAACATGAAGTCAGCATAAATATCTCTTTTACCCTTTCCTTCTGACTTCACCCTAACTTAGTGTTTCTGGGTGCATGGTGTTATCTTGGCCAACCAAAAAGAATGATAAATGACAAACAAAGTCAAGAAGATATTTGTTTTCTCTGTTGCTCACAAAAGTTATTAAAAAAAAGTCCTTTGCCTTTGTAAGATTCTGCTAAATCTCATTTAATATCTGAATTTTGTACAGAAACCCGAAACCAGGCAAAAGTTACTAATCTCTGCCAATATTTTATCACAGATTATGCTATAAAATTGCTGCACACCATTTTTTCCCCTGCTATACCCCCTTTATATAGCTCTATTTTGCAAAGTACAAAGCCTCTAGCACACTGTATCACAGCTGCCTTCACTTTGGGTGTGCTACTTTATAAAGGGAGTTTTGCTACTAGTGGACAACAAAAGCCCGTACATTTAGAGACTGGTGGGATTACTCTATATTCATTCAAAAACAGTCTTTTGTGTCATCATTTTAGCAGTCTCAAATGGTATTGCAAGTTATGAAAATTTGGGTGCTATCTGGCTCTCTGACCTGGGCTGTTATACCTTTTTCTTGCTGTGATAAGATATTCCACTAGTGAGAGCAAAGACTGATCCCTGCTGGGCTGCTGGATGAACATTAACACGTAACCAATATTGAGGGAAAAGAAACCATGAAAAGTGTAAATAAAGGATGGTGGAAAAGCCCAGCTCACTCATTTTTTCTGCTCTATGTCTGTGGCTAAAGTTATTTCCCCTGGGACCAAGACAGTGAAGGAATGCTAGGTTCATCATTTCTCTGCTATCCAGGGAGACCAAATAAGAATGAGAAGAGCAGATGACCATCCTTGTAAGTCAGAAATAAGACCTGTGGTGTTCAAGGGGGAGTAGGAAAGAAAAGGAACAGGAAGAAAAACAAGACAAATGGATTCTTTTAAAAGCTCTTTTAGACAAAGGAGACAAAATATTTCAAATGCTGAGTTTTACTTAAAAGTAGTTCCCCTTAGTTTACAAGGTAACCAGTAAAGGTACAAGACAAGGAGATACATAAGCTCTCTATTTTGCCTTACATTATTCCTCTGAGATCTGAAATGAGATTTATAAATTACTTTTACTTTATGGCTTCATAAACTCCATCATTTGGCACATAGAGATGAAGGAGTTCTGCACATTTGCACAAAACATGTTGAGAAATATCAGTCACCTGTAAAAAGACCATGTACAAAGGGCCATGCAGGGAACGTGTATTACAAGGTTGAGGCATAAACTTCAGCTTCCCAAATAGGTATTGGGAAAGTGGGAATTGACTCTCCTTCTGGAGAAATAAGGAAATATAGTCATTCCTTTTAAGCCCATAAGGTGTACCTCATCACATTTATTCTCCTCTAACCAATCTCTACCAGAAAGCTGCATATCAAAGAATGAGACTGAACTTGGATTCTCTGAAGCAAAGAAAGAACTTGAACCTGAAGAAAGAAAATGACACTTCACTTTCTATATCCACTGTGAATGAACCACTTACTGAACTCTGATATGACCATTAATCTGTCCTCATTCACCCACCTTGAAAGAAAACAGAAGCTTTGTTTTGTGAAGAATCCAATAAGATTTGTGCACAAAGGTGCATTAGTGTGCATGCATGTGCACATATGTGACACTGAGAAATACTACTGGATCCAGTCCTTCAGAGGGATTTATCATAAGGAATTTGCTGCTAACAGATACTTTTAGCTTCAAGCAGAGTGGTATCAGCATATGGTAGAAACATCATTCACAGTAGAGAACACTTCAAAATGATTAGATTCTGGTAATATCATAAAAATGTGATGCCAGTGCCCACTCTGTGCTGTGCTGGAGGGGCTGCCTTAGTCCCAGTCTGCACTTGTTGGCCCCAGTGTGCACCCCTGTCTCCATGACCTCCAGGGAGCTGCCTTGTCTTGTCCTTACACCAACTAGGGTCAAACGATGTTTCAGCTGCTCCTGCACACACTTTCTCCTCCAGCACTTGTACTGAGACACAGGGAGACATTCTGAATAGTGGGGTCAGTAAGGGTCACCACAGAAGAGTCTTATTTTGGGGCTTATTTTGGGAGTTCACATGCACTCCAGGAAATGGAGCCTCATGTCAGGTCAGATTGTCTGTATAACAAGAAGTTAGCAAGGAGAGGTGGATCTTTCCTTCCAGCCAAAATGGAAGGAAATCCATATAAAAAAATGGATTTCTCAGTAACTTTGGTATTACAAAAGATTCAACTGTTTGTGTCTGCTTCATGCAAATAGGGGCCATGTCCTGAGCTGTGCTGCTTCTTGAGCCAGTCTGGTTAAGCACAGAGCAGACCTTCAACTTCGCTGGGGTCTGTACAGCCCAATGTCATGTGTAATGAGTTCTCAGGATATCAGCACCAGAGTTTGCTGAATTGCACCAGAACTAGATCATAAATCTGTTTCGATTTTGGTCTTAGGGGAAGTCACATGTAGTCTCTTACTTAATTTTTATTTCTAGTAACTCTCATTTGGTGTAGATATGGGATCCAAATACTTTGAATAGAACAACAAAATAATTTTTCTCCTCACCCCTCTATATTAAAGGCAGGTAAAGAGTCTATTTGTATCACAGGTAGTTCTTGTCTTCCCTCACTTCTCTTATCTAAGCTGTGTTATGTATATTTTTACTTTGTATTTATATCTCACCAGACACAAGCTAAATTCTGGTCAAGGCAATCTTTAATTTCTTCTTGCTTCATCCTTTCCTCTCCAGAGTTGTGGGCTTGGTTTTGTTTGTTTGTTTGTTTGTTTGTGGGGGGTTTTGTGTGGTGGGGTTTTTTTTTGTTTTGTTTTTGTTTTTGGTTGGTTGGTTGTTGTTTTTTTTGCTGTTATGTGGGTTTTTGGTTCTTTTTTTCATTTTGCATGGGAGCCCCTCAAATAACTCAACCTGTATCCCTCAAAATCAGAAAGATATTGAATGTTCAAAGGGATTAACTGATGTGCTCAGGGCCCATAAGAAAATTCCGTTTCAGTTGTCAGATCCCCTGTAAATCTGAGCAAGCAGGGACTTAAAAACAAAACCATCCTCTCTCACAGGGTATGAGATTTATCTTCCCTAAGAGGTCTTTATTCATTCACTCTGCCTTGTTCAGAATCCCAGATAATATTGTCTGGCAGAAGTTCAGTATGTGCTATCCTACTGTCACTTGTGATTTTCTGGTTATGGCATAATCTTCCCTAGTTCCACAGCTGCCCATTCTGCAGTTTCTGAAATCTTCCCTTGAAACCAGCTGATGTTAGGAACAGACTATTGGACTATCTTTTCGGGAGGAGTATGAAAATTCTACCCCTGCTTTTAACGGCATAGTCACTTCCTGATGCTCTCTCCAAAGAGATTTGGATTCATGTTGAATCCAAAATTCCTAACATTTGGCAACTGGATCAATCTAGTAAGCTGGATTTTGCAAAAGTAGTCTGAGTCTGACACTAGTTAACCAGTATTTTTGATAAATAATTAAATGGTGACATGTGGAGTTCATATATAAAAGTCTGCAAACTTCAAATGGCTTTGTTAAATGAAAAAAAAAATCCAAAAAACCCCCCCCCAAAAAAAACCAAACTGCCCTAGAATAAACAGGATGCAGTTTAATAGAGTGAGTGAAACACATGTAGGCATAATGAGATATGTGCTCACAAAAAATGTGAGCTGCACTGCAGGTCTACAGAAAAAGAATGTAAATCCCAACCAGAATCTAAACACACAAAAATGTATTTTACACATGTAAATTTTCATCATTCTTTCTACTTTTGATGACTCATCTTCAGTATTGTGTCATGTTTTTAATGTGTGTCTTAGGAAAGGTATGGACTACCTAAAGAGAGCCTTCAGGAAACCAAACTGAATGCTCAGTAACTGGGGGAACACAGCTTGTGTGAGAAAAATGAACATACCTGGGATGTGTTTAAGAGGAGTCAACATTCCCAAGGCTCACCAAAACAGCCCTTCCTCTTAACTCTTACTGTTTTACTCTCTGTAATTAACAGCTGAGGACACTCAGGTTTAAACATTGGCTCCAAGACATTCCTCCCTGAATTTAATGCCTTTATCCAGGTTAAGGTGAAATCTTGGGTATCTTCTCTGGAATGCATTTCATAATCCTTGGAACATTAAATTAATAGGCGGAAAGACTTTAATTTTCTTTACAAAATTATGTTCATCACAATCCCCTTTCCTAGCAAATTTCAAGCCCCTTGCAGGAGTGAAACTTCTCTTCTGGCATTTGTCCATTTCTAGTCATGAAAATGGCCTTCAACTAATTTAGTTAACAAATAATGACATAGGATAGCTTTCACTTATTTGCCCTCAGTACATTTTATTTTTATTTCTGAAAATTGTATGGTATTAATTTTTGATTTCCAAATGTAATAAATCCAGGGATATGAGCATTAGCATAAGTTTATGAGGCCTAAGATTTTATTACTCACACAAAGGTTTTCTGGATGAGACTTGTAAAACAAATCCTGTTTTCCCTTAAGTTAAAGGTCTGGAAGAACACTGAGTGAGGCTGGAGATACCTGAGATATTGCTTCAATTTCTATAACCTTGGAAACACTTCCTCCCCTGCCCCCTATGGAAAAGTGTGATTTAAAAGAGACTTTGACTGAGCTCGAAACAATCTCCGAAAACCTATAAATCTTTATTAAATTCTGTGTTAAAGCCCAGCTGAGGAGGAGTGGAGACACACTTTGTTCTGGGGATGCTTCTGCTAGGAAGTACTCAGGGGCCTGTAATAAGCACAGAGCTCATCTGTAGCGAATGATTTGGAGGAAGGACTCTCCCACACTGTGGGGTGGCATTAAGGGCACTGCGCTGCAGCAGTAGCATTATACTTCATCTGTGACTTAGCCAAGGCCTGACATTTGATATGTGTGTAAAACACCACTTGCATATGGTGCTGTGGCTGAGGGCTCCTGGGCTGCACGGAGCCCTCGGGATGCTTCCATCTGGCCTGCAGCCTCGGCACCGAGGAATCACATCCATGTGGCAGCAGCAGCCGGAGCTAAAGGAAAGCTGCGAGGTGCCCTTGGAGGGTCAGACACTGAAGACCTTGGGAAACTGCTGCCACCTTCATCTGCCCCATGGCTAGGGTCCAACCTGAAGTCCCCCACCAGCTGTTCGAAGGCAGGGTCTAGCCCGTGTTTGGGGATGGAGGAGGTGGAGAAGGTGGTTGGGGAAGGGCACTGTGGACCTCTCCCTCCCTCTAGTGGCTTCCTCACGGATAGGAGCAGCTCTGCATCTGCTACCTCCGTGCTAATGCACTTGACCAGCAGGTTCACGTTATTTCCAGGTTCAATTTTGCATTCTTAAAATATAGGTCTAGGCTTAAATGCTCACAGAGAAATCCTCATAGTGTGAAGCTGTGCAACTGTGGCCCTCGAGGGACATGGAATGTCCTAGGCAGCCTTAGTGTGAGTCCCATACTAATACAGTGTGTCTTCTTAATCCTCCCTATTGACAAAAGAGCACCAGAGACTGCTAATGGTTAAAGGTTCTTGGGCTTTTAGTTGTTGCGCCTGGTTTTATAAGATCAGTAGGTCCATGACATAAATCCTTGCTGACATAAAATAGAGTTAAAAGTACTACTAAAACCCATAAATCACGCCATTTCTCTGATATATTTATTACAGGGACTAGGGTAGTTATGTTCTCAAGAGTTTCAGTCTTCAAAAAAGAATGATACAATCAAGGAAAAATAATACTGGTAGAAACCCAGAGGGAGGGAGACAGAGGGCTTCTAATGTGAGATGTTACAGGTTTGATTGACTTCACAGCTTGGTTTGCACCCTGCATCAGTCAAAGTATTTGCACTTGGCATGTGAATTGTTATTTCCTAGAGTTTTTGTTTGTTTGTTTGTTTGTTTTTGTTTTTGTTTTTGTTTTCAAGGCCAATGAATTAAATTAATTCCAGATTTGGAAATATTAGAGAGAGAAGAAAGAATGTGAAGAATTAAAAAAAAATAAAAAGAGATGGAAAAGATGGGGAAGGATGGAAATGAGCTGAAATACCCATTTCAAAAATTGTCAGACACTGTGCATCTCCATTCCTTTTCTTCTGAGAGAGCCTGGTGAGTGTGGGCACATACAGGAGACAGCCAGAGGCAGTAGTCACCACATGAACAAAGGGGTGGTATCAGAGAACAGCAGGTACCTGCAGCATCGCCTCTCCCACTGACAGGTGAATGTTGTTATTCTTGAGGATGAAATTCTCCTGCAGCAGAAGTCAACAAGACCTTGCTGATTATTTTAGTGTACCATATATGCATCCTGCTGCTTAACTTCATGTGGTGCTGCACTGATAAATAAGTGTTCCCCCTCCCAAATCACGTGGCTGTGGGAAAAGGGGCCTGCCCAAGGAGGCTTTGGCTGGTCTCATGCCCCCAGCCAGCTGCACCTGTGATGCTTTCTGAAAGCAAAACTGGAACCTGCCACCTTCCTACTCTACCAGCTTCTTTTCAACAAGAAGCATTTTCTCATTACAAAGCAACATATATAAAAATGTGGCCAGTGCTTTACAATGGTGACTGCAATGCTTCACCTGAATTGTTAGCACGCTGTGGGGGGAATGTGACAGATTCCATGAGTCAGGCCCTCTAGACAAACACTAAAAGTACTGCTTTAAAAGTTATGGTCAATTCTAAATCTCTTTGAACATAAACGGAACCAATGAAGAAATGTAGGACTACAAAGAAAACAAAGTGCTGCAGTGTTTCAAGTACAGGAAAGTAAAAGCAGACAAACAGCTTGATTAAATCTGATAGACACCATTAGTTTTGTTCCAGCAGCAAAAAGTACATTTCAGATGGTGCTTTCATCTCTCTTTTACCTCCAAGCAAAGGTCCAAAAATAACTCCAAAGAGTGAGAAGCACAATATGTTTTTTCTTCCTGCTTGGCTGGCTAGGCTGAATCACAGACCTACAGGACTGACTTCCTTTGAGATGGAGAGTGATACTGTTAGCCTTGCAGTACAGAAGGGAAATTGAGGCACACAGGAGGCCACACGACTGCTCCAACATTGCCACAAAAGCCTGGGGTGAAGCTCAAAAATGGAATCTTTTTTGTTCTGGGCTCATACCTCAGCCACTTCGCTCTCCTTCCAGTTTGACTGAATTATACGTCCTAGTGCCCTATGCATCACAGACTTGTTTTCAGGAAGCAAATATTTGTTTGTTCTACTCAAAGCATGAAACATGCTCACTGTTACCATATATTAACTAACAGTCAGATGTGAATGGAAACTCAAGTTCCAACCTAGACGACTTCTTTGTTTGCTAAATTTTAGGAACACATTTCGCACTTCAAGTTAGATGAAAGGATCTTAACCCTGATTTTTCACTGTAAGCAGCAGCTGCTATCAGATAGTTGGAGAATATAAAGAAAAAATAGAGATTGATACTTTCTTGATTTATTCTCCCATTATTCAGCATAAACACTTATTAATTTTTAAAATTCATTGGTAAAATAAAAACATTGCATGATATTAGAATGGATATCAGGTCAGTAATTCTTGCACTTGCATTTATTTTAATGAACTAATTTGCTGACAATAGACATCTGATTGTCTTCTCCATCTGTAAAATGTCACATAACATTAAAAAGCAATATTTGGTAATCATTGGAAATATTTCACAGTTAGTACTTGCATGATGCTTTTATTTTGCTCTTCATTTCCCTTTATATTGTAGAATTTAAAGTTTGTTTTGTACTTCAATATAAATTCAAGAATTCAGGGTTCATCCTAAAGCCAAAATGCTCACAGAAATGTCATGGATCAAAAAAGCTGATGTTTCCTGTCATATTCAGGTACTTAAATTGTTCACTGTTCTGTTTCTGGAAGCATTAAAGCCTTGTATTTATCCGTAGGTCAGGCAGCTGCAAATCTGAACTGTGCCTGTACTTAAATGTCTCTTTTTAAAGTAGAAGCTGATTCAGACTAATTTGTTCTTGGCCTCTTATGAGCTCAGACTACCACTTGAGTCCAATTATATGCTATGCCTTTGTGCTATTGACCTACAATCTACAGGGAGCTGAACTGAGGGCATCTTGTCTGCCTCCCAAAAGGATTTTGGGATAATGATTTTGAATGTTTAGTGTGACATGAAGCCAATGATTTAATCTTTGCTATATTTGATTTAAGAGCAGTATTGGGCAGGGATGGAGAGAGAACACTGTTGTAAAGGTATTTTTAAGTTATGAGGGTTTTATGCCTTTAGCAGTGATTAGGATGTGCATCACAAAGTAGGTACTGTGTGCATCTAACATTACATGTTCATGCAGTTCAACATCTCTTTTGTCTGGAAGGTTAATTATTCAACTTACATATATATGATTTATTAATGGAGATTATTATGCTGCAATAATCAAAGATTCGATATAAATATATTCAATATAATATATTCAATATAAATCTAAATATTAGTTTAGAAGTTGTCAAAACAGGATGCCTTTTGATGCAGAAACCTTGGCAAGAGACATGAAATTGGGCAAAAGGAAAAGAAAACATGGGTGAAGTGGAAAAGATGTGCTCTGCTCAATGAATGTGCTCATGCTTTTTATGGAGTCTTCTCCACTGATAGTCATGAACTCCTTGGCTACGTGCAGGAGAAGAAAATTCCATAGGTGGCATGATGAGAGACTTTTCTTTGACTTCCTTCAGTGGGGTTGCAATTTGTGTCATCTTTCCCAGTGTAGGGAGATGAGAACAGCAAGTGGGAACAGCCCAAGTTACACAATTTTTTGCCAGTTCCAGCAGAGAGCATAACCTGAGAGCAGGCAGGGAATGCACGTTGGCCTGTTACAACCCTCCCTTAGCAGACTTGATTGTAATCAAGCTTCTTGCTATAAAGTCTCCCTCCTGGTAGTCTAGTCCCAGCTTCCTAAAATCTGTTTTGGCAATTTTGCCAATCCTGGAGGCATGCAAAGTCACACTGTTACCAATTCTGGCTGTTTTTAAAAATTAAATAAAGTATTTCCTCTTTGTGTTGCTCAGTTTTCATATATGATGTGGATGTCTGGAAAGGGAATGAAAACATAAATGATGCAAATATAGATTTCATTATTAAACTCATGAAAATGTTGAGCATCTGTTAGGTCAATAACTTATATAAGTTTATTTGAAACATTTCATCTTAGAATACTCTCTGAGTGGAAAAAAAAAGGGGGGGAAATTGTTCCTCTTTACTCTTCTTCAAGATTAGTTGGTAAGGTGAAGTGCACATGATATGAAAGAATCAATGCCTCAGCACCATCACAATTATTAATGGGGAATAAATATGGATTACAGATGTGCTGTCTCGTTGAAAAAGAAAGTGGGTGATTTATAAATTGCCAGTTATCACTTTGAAATACCAGTCCTCACAGAGCATCTGAACTGGATTTATTTTGAAGGAATGATCTGGAGCAGAAGGTTTTACAGCTTGCTATTGTTCTCCTTGAAAGCACCGAGACAAAACACTGTATGCAATAAATCACATGCTGTATACCAAACATTGTTTACATGTTTTCAAGTGAGTTGCTAAAGTAGTACAAAAGAGAGTAAATTCCCATTGGTTCTTGATAGAGATCCTTCAGGAATTATATCCTAGTTTCTCTTAGGGGAGTACATTCATAAAGCAATTTGTGGTTTAATCCCTACAGAGAATCTATTTCTTCTAAAAACCTTGCCTGTGTCTTTGTGTTTGAAGACAAATGTAATTTATTTTACAAGACTCATCTTTTGATCAGATTAGTGTATTGGATTAGGCTTTTATCATCACCAGGATTTATTTATTTTCCATGCTGTATTTATTTAGAAATTTTATCAAGGGTTTTTGCACACTGTGTGATTGTCTCTCAAAATATTCAAACTTCCAATCAGTTTTTGGAAGCAAAATTTGCCTATATCACATGAAATGTTGGTTAAGGTTCACTGAGAGTCAAATTCCATCATGTCTCTCATGAGAGGACTAGAAGGAAGCATTTGAACTTCCAAGGAAAAACCTGCATGGGAAGCCTGACATCGGTGGCAATACCAAGGACTCTGGGCAAGATAATTTAGAGCTGGTGGCTTCGCCCAGGATGCTCCTCCCCAACAGCTGCAAGATGACACCGTAGGCACAGCAGAGGCCAAAACCAAAGATGAGGTCTGCACTGAGGCACTTTTAGCACCTCAGCTGGCTGTAGTAAGAAGTAACTTTAATTTCAGCTTCATGTATCCAGATATGTGTGCTTTCTTCTTCTGCCCATAACTTGCATAAACCTTTGTACTCACTGTCAACTTTGAATGTTGTGAATTTATACTTTCATTTGGCTTTTACCTTAACATGACTTGTAGTAAGGGTGGTTTGAAGGTAACTGGCTCACATAAAAGCATTCTTCTTCAAAAGATTGGCAGCTCAGAAGAGTAGGGAACTAACATGAGCTGTATCCCCACCCTGTTTTGTCGTGCCTTAGCAGACATGTTCAGGAGTTAGTGTTTTAGGGGTTGTAATGGGAAGCAACTTTTGGTGACCAGCAACAACCTGGAGGACTCATCAGCATGCAGCAAGTAAGTGGGAAGCTCCCTGAGGCCCTCTCTAGGCTTTGTAGCAATTCTTCAAGTCATTCCCACCGCTGCTCATGTAGCTATCTGTATGAAGAGATCTGGCACTGGGAGCAATGAGCAGCACTACAGATCAGGGTACCCAGAGAAGTGCTTAGCACAACAGATACCCGCTGACACATGCTCTGGAAAAATTTAGTACAAGGTTCTGGCTGACTTTCTAGATTTATGTTGGCTTGCTGTACAGAGCTTTTAACTATTGCTCAAGGAATCGGATGTTACGACAGTCTGACCCAGAGCACATGGTAACAATGCAGCATCTACTTGCACATCAATGGGTTATGCTAGACACTACTCCTTGAGTTATAGTACTAAATCAAATAGTTGACAATGAAACTCAATATCCTGCCAGCTTGTGAAATTCTCATTTAGAAACAAGAGTGGCTAACTCCATGGTAGTGCAAAAAATATTACATTTATCTTTGTTTTCTCTTTAAATGCACATGAATCAGTAGTGATGAGCTAAAAAACATGATTACCTCTACCTCCACCACTTCTTAGGCAATTGAAAGAGTCACTTGGCTTTTGTGAAACCAGAATGTGAAAATTATTTCCATTTTGGAAACAAAAATACTTTTATTGGTGTCATCTAAATTATCCCAAATCATTTACAACCAACCCCATGAGATACAGACCACATCTTCTGCTCATAATATCATTTATTGGTTTGACATGCCATTTGGGCAACTTCAGGGAGTCTGAACAAAAATATACCCTTTGGTTTACAAAGAAATACTTGTATTGAGGTTGCTCTCTTGTTATTTCCAGCAGCTCTGTTATAGGAAACTTCAGAAATGGAAAGAGTTCCAGAAACTGAACTTTTCCTGAGGTTTAACCTAAACTTCCCAACACTGAAGCAGCGTGACCCCCCCCACCTCCGCAGGGAATAACGCGCTCTGACTTCATGTTATGGAAGGCTGAATAAATTGCTTTTATTGAGCTAAATTATATTACACTAATACTATATTATACTAGAGCTATATCATACCAAAAAATACTAAACTAAAGAAAAACCAGTGACTGTCTCCAGATAGTCATGACACAGCTTTGACCCCCGTTGGCCAACCAATCCAAATAACCATCACCAGTGTCCAATTAACAAATCACTCTTCAGTAAACAATCTCCATAACACATTCCACATGTGCCAAACAACAGGAGCAACAAATAGAGATAAGAACTGCTTTCTCTGAGCTTTCTCACTGCATCTCACAGCTTCCCAGGAAAAATCCTGAGACAGAGAATCACGTCTCTCTCTCTGTTCAGAGAATGTGAATACCACATCCCGTGACTCAGCTTCACGGTGTTTCCATGAGTTCTGTCTTTGGTTATTGTCATAGGTTGACAGGGAGGTGAGTTTTCTCAGGAAGTTGGGATCAAACCAATCAGTGGTCAGCTTTGAGTACTGACACCTGGTGTGACCACTGAAGACCTGGACATGCCTCTGAGAATGCAGGGGGTTAAAAGCAGGGAACGGCCAGGGGAGCTCTTTTTTGGTTCCGGTTAGGGAAGAGTTCAGACCTGCCCTGCCCAGCCAGGCTGGGTGGAGGAGGGGAAGCCATGCGGACTGGGAGAGGTAGGCCAGGAGGTGAAGGGACTGGAACCGGGTTGGCCCCTGCAGACAGAAGGGTGGAAGGAAACTGAGATGTCTTTGTTCCACCCCTCACAGAGGGAGAGAGAGAGACAGAGAGCCCGTGCCACCTGGAAATTTGATATCATGTGCCGGCAGTATGCCAGCAGAGGAAAAAGAGAAGTGGGGGGAAAGGTGCCCAGCCGTGGGAGTTCTGGGCAACCTGCTGTGAGATTTCAGTCATCCTGGGAGCCTAAGACTTTTAACCCTGTCTTAGGCAAAGAAAGCTTTGCAAAACACTACTCCTCCTCGATTTGAAAGAGAAGAGAGACAGTCTGGGACCTGAGATGTCAGAAGAAGATGGAAAAGAAATCCTAGATGGGAGATGATGGAGTGGCCTTTGGCTGGACTTTTCTTGCACAGCCATAGTCTGAACCAATTCTCCCCAATACACAGACTGCATTAGGGGGATGCAGTGACTTAAGCCAAGACAGTGCAAGAGTGAGAGTGGCCTGCTTCAGTGAGTGATGTCATGTGCAGGAGTGGAGTGAACAGAGAAGGATGAGGAAGGTGTGGTGGTGCCCTTTGTCTTCAGGGAAGAAGAAGATCTCTGTTCTCGAGACCCTCGGCCCCAGAGGATGAGAAAATCTGCGGGACTTTTGTCCCAAAATGACAAACTGTTGTTCTTTGGTACTTGGCAAAGCATCCTTAAAGGAACCCAGGAGCAGTCTCTGTCCATGCACGGTGGTGAGAGCACTGTACACAGAAGGAGGATGTCGCGATGGTAGATTTTCTCCGGGCAGTGCCGTATGTGACATGGAAACATCAGAGGTTTCAACTGTTTCCTGAGGAGGTCTGTGGTAGAAGAGAGACTCCTCTCTCCCCTGAAGGACTGAGAATTGATTAACTGAGGGGTTGTAACTTGATCGAGGGTCCAAGTTTGTCTCACTGTGCTTTGATGGAAATTGGGTGGGGGGAGGAGGAATGTTTTAATTGTTTCTTGTGTGTTTCTTTTATTATAATGTAGGTTAATAAAGTTTTTTTTTCCTTTATTTCTAAGCTTGAGCCTGCTGTGCTCTGTCTCTGGTCACATCTCACAGCACCCATATTTTCATGGGTGCACTGGCAGTGTGCAAGCACGAGCCCATGACAGTCATGAAAGTGAAGAGATTTGTACCTATACCTACACTTCCCCTTGTGAGGATGTTGAGGACTGCAATGAAGTCTCCCCTCAGTCTCCTCCAGGCTGAACAAACCAAGTCACCTCAGCTTCCCCTTATACACCTTCCTCTCAAGGCCCTTCACCATCCTCATGGCCCTTCTTTAGATGCTCTCTAGTAGCTTAATGTCTCTTTTATATTGTGGTGACCAAAACTGCCCCCAGCACTTGAGGTGAGGCCCCCCCAGTGCAGAGCAGAGCAGGACAATCCCCTCCCTTGCCTGGCTGGTGATGCTGTGCCTGATGCCCCCCAGGACAGGGCTGGCCCTCCTGGCTGCCAGGCCACTGCTGGCTCATATTCAACTTTCCACTGACCAGGAACCCCAGGTCCCTTTCTGTGGTGCTGCTCTCCAGCCTCTCATTCCCCAGGCTGTCCGTACATCCAGGATTGCCCCATCCCAGGTGCAGAACCTGGCATTAACCTTTGCTGAACTTCATACACTTGGTGATTGCCCATCTCTCTAATTTGTTAAGGTCTTGCTGCAGAGCCTCTGCCCTCAAGGGCATAGACAGCGTTTAATAGATTTTGACGCCAGAAAAGACCATTTTGGTCAAGAATTCTCATTTTGTACACAGGAATTACATGATGTTACTTTGTGTTTCCCACAGTTGGTTTCTGCTTCCTGGCTGGTCCAGAGCATGCCTTCTAAAATTGTCATTTTAAGATTTGAAATGATGGACAAGTAGGTGGCTGCAGTTATATTAACATCTATACAAGATGAAATATGCAGCTAATATAAAGTTCCTCACACTGAAAAAGTCCATAAAACCAGAATATGTTGCTAATGGGTATAATGAACTGACATCTTTGTTCAAGCCATCCAACAGAAATTATTGTGATTGAAAGGGTTAAAAAGGATGGTTCAGAAGGAATAAAAACGCCAGTGTCTAGCCAGTGTCTATAGATAGATTATACATACAGACTACAGTAAAAAGATATATATTCTATAGACTATATAGTCTCTGAACAGTCTCAAAGGAAATAAAACACCAGCAGCAAAGAGCAGAATCAGGCAGACGCCAAGCACCAGCATGTTTATATGGATACTTGTATCAGGAGAAACCACCTTGGTGGTCAGAAATGTTTCAGGAAAACATTTCTTGACTAAACAGCTTTCTAGGAGGAACAAAACCCAAAACCTGAAATGTTACAAATGTCAAAATGTTCATTTTGCTACACTTTAAAGAAAAACATGCATTTTTTTGCTATTTTTAAGTGTAAATTTATTGTTAAACATGGTAAATTGAATTACTTGAAGCTACTCTAACAACTCAGGTCATTTTTATTTTGTTTTTTCTCACTGTTGTTGTTAGGCAAGTATGTTCATTTATACAATAGAGTTGCTAAGTTCACATTTGATTTAGAGAATCAAAAATATCTTAGCATACCAGAGGCTGATCAGGGGGGATCAGGCGGTATTTAGCCATATAAACCTTCGTCTTTCAAAAGTGGAATTGTTTTTCTGTTATCAGCACCCATTAGAGAATGTGTAACCATTCTTTCTCCAACCTAATTGTTCCTTTGCTGGAAGATTTTTTTCCTAACAGTCACCAGATGGATGTTTCTCTCAGTAATTTGGGAAATATAAAGCAGAAATCAAACAAACAGTTGAAAGTTCAAAGAATTTTTACAAGTAGGAAAACGTGATGCATTGGTTTAACATTTAACTTCCATTTGAAACTAAAAAGGGAGAAAAATATAAATGAAAGAAAAAATAAATCTATAAACTCTTTGTTTCCCCTGAAAGAGACATCTCTTTCAAATGTTTCACATGCCATGTTTGAAGCAGGTTGCAAGCATCAAATCATGTTAAGCTCGACTTACTCTAATGCAACATGAAAGATAGAGCCTGAAGTAATGCATTACAACATGACTTGTCACATGTGGGAATTTTTAAAAGAAAGCAATTTGCTGATAAAGACAACACAATTAAACAATGGCTGGTTTGAATAAAAATGCAATATTTTCATGATGTGTCTCAGTCTGGGATTATAAGAGACATCTTGGTCTGAGAAAAGGATCAGTTTCCTGTCTGCTGGGAAATGACTAAGGTAAGAAAAGAAGTGTTTGGCAGAGCAGCTTGGCAAAGGCAGTGGTTGGAGGCAGGCATTGCACTTGAAGGAATACTTCCACCACTGCAGCAGCCAACACTAGAAGAGCAATGTTTGGAAAAGGTGTATGTAAGTACACTATATACATCTGTCATTTGTGATGATCAGGTATCTTGAGGCTCTTTATTCAAGAGTTGCAGTGCTGTGCTGTAAGACATGTCAGGCAGGGGTTGTTCTTGTAATGATTTTGGTTATCTGCAGTTATGTTCCTTGCTGGCAGCTCTTGCCTTGCCCGTTGCAGGCACTTCTCTGTGACCACAGGAGTGGACAGGACTTGGGGATCCTCACAAAAACACACACGCAGTCAGCTGCACATGGGGCGTGCTCCCTTTAACATGGTTTTTGTCACTCGTTCTGGTATTTTTCAAAAATCCCCTTCTTTGAAGGAAGATGCTACTTGTTTCCCAGTTGCATATAGCAGCAGGTCTCACTGAGCTAAGGCTATCCACACAAACAACGTGTTGGAAGTTTAGGCTTGGTGAAGCAAAACTTCATGCGTTGCTCTTCCCAACAGTGCTGGTGACTCCAGCCTGCACTGCTGTCACTTGCACCTAGAGTAAATAAAGAAGGCATGGAGTAAAGTTGAGTGGGGTGTGCAGCTGCACAAATGCCATGTCATTTTATACTGGAGTTTAACACAAACTGTTGAGATAACCTGGTACAAGGGAAACACAAGTTGTACAAGAGGAGAAGAAAGGGCAAAGAAAAATAAGACTGCATGGGAATAGAAGATGAACAGAAGCAGTGTGTATAGCAAGAAAAGGGATAGGGAGGGCAAGAGTTCAAGCAGCAGGTACAAACATAATTAAAATAAAGGGTAAAATCCTGTTTGCTTCCCCAGATGATAACAGTGATGATAAAATGATTCACAGCCTGGTATTGCTGGCAGCCCCAGAAAGGCTTTCTTTGTGCAAGGAGCAAGGGTCTCACATCACCTCTCTGAGGCAGCAGGGCCTCATGTCCAGGCACTGTGAGGTCGTGTTCCCAGAACACTGTTTCAAAATACTAGGAAGTTGTTTAAACTGGAAGGATTCCTCTTCTGCATTCTGAATTTAAGAAATGGCAATGGAAAATTAAAGCATATGTTTTCAGCAAAGAACAGCAATATCTTTTTGTATAAAACCCACTAAACCATCACACATCTAGAAAGTCCTAACATGACAGTGTACTTAAGAGAAGACAAGCTGGGAATAGAAATGGTTAGACTTCAAGGGCAATTTAACAAGCAGCAGAAAGACATTTGCATACGTAGTGTTTCAAACAGGAGCACAGAAGTGGAAAACAAGGATCAGCAAGTCCAGCCATGGTCACTGGCAAGTGTGTCACAACATTTGGTCTCTTCTCTTTACAGCCCACAAAACACTTCTGTGTGCCCTATTACCAGCTAATGAGCTGCAATGAGAGAGAAAATGTCACAATCATATCAGAGGATGAGAGCAGAAGATGGATAAAAGTCATGACTAGTCTTGCAACTTGCTGTGGCAGTTCAAACCTGCTGTTCTTAAGGCACAACCTTCACTTGCACTGGATATTGAGATATTTGTCTCTGAGCCTCAGTCCTCTCTCTGCCTTTGTGCCTGCATAAAGGGAATCAGCTGTCATTTCAATGCTAAAGTCCTTGGGATGGCAATGAAATTGAAAGAGTCACGTGTATATTTGTCTCCAAAGGTTATGTCCTCGAGTCTTCCTTTCATGGTGAACGCCAGGGGTTAGAGAAAGTGTGTATGTGCTTGTGTTCCAGTAACAGATTTTTTTTATTCTTAAAATATGTGATGTATATGATGTGTGGATAAAACTAATCTCTTATGTAAAACTTTAATGATGTATTTTCAGAGATGGATTTCTGTCTACTCATTTAAATCAGACAAGCAATTTTAAATAAAAAATGAGAACTGGTAAATAAAAACATGTGATAGATGACTAAGTTCCACATATTGAGCTTTTATTAGGAATAGCTGATATAACTCAAAGACAGATCTTGCATGTAGGCATTATTCATTTATATATGGTTCCTGATCAAGAATGGTCAAGAAACATGGGGGAACAGCAAAGCCACTGTGAGACTTCATTAACAGTGGGCTTGAAATGTGCTGCTTGTTCATTTATTCCTCTTCTTTTGACTGTGATGTGATTGCAATTATCAGGAAAAAGATTACAGTCAGTTCCCTCAATTTTTTAATACTGGTACATTTAAATTAGCTGTCTATACTGTCTTTGAGTAAGTGCACGGGTAGGGAAAGGGGAGGAAAGATTTTCACGTGGTTTTCATCAGAAGATCCTTGGGAATATTTGGACACTTCTTACGTGCCACATGCTGAAGGAGCTGCATCTGTGGGATGTGTCAACTTAAGAAGTAAAGTTGTTCCCAATTAGAAGGGACTGTAAGTATGACAGCTTGCACACAAGAGGTAGTCTCCCAATAAAAACACTACCATGAAGTTTGGTTCCATCAAAAGCACAAAAAGAAGGAGATTTCCAGCTGACCGGCAAACTCAGCAAGAGACCTGAGAGAATCTTTGCTATTACTTTAATGTGAAGAAAGGCCCTAGACCACACCCAAAGGTGTCTTAAAGTACCAACATACTCAGTATGTCTGTGTTAATTTATACATTCTTACCTTAAATTACACTCTTGACATTCCTAATTATGGAAATCATTTATCTGTACAAACATGACTTATGTTATTAATGTTCTGCACATCACCAGAAAGTGGGAGGCATTAGCCCTGGTGAAATGCAAGAGAGCTGATGATCCAGGTCTCTGCTGGGTGAGCTGGTTGTGCACCACTTCTGCCAGCGAGAGCCGGTGAAGGGCTTTGTGTCCCTGCGCTGGGGGTGCATGAGGCTGAGACAAGCTCAAGGCAACAGCATCACAAGGATTTTTAAAGTCCCAGACGTCCAGAAATGCCTGTCAGCAAGGACTGATATTCCATGTGCCCTTCCCTTCTCCTTCTGCCCTAGACAAGGGCGTGAGGGATAAGAACACACTGTGGTTGTGTCTCCTGAGCTGCAGTCACACTACAGCACAGCAAAGATCTGCTGCTGAAGCCATGAGGATGCAGATGTCCATGTGGACTATGCAAAGGCTGAAGCAAGCATCACCCCACTGCACTAGGAACCTTCTTCAGAAACATTTCTGGGAGTGACATCTTATTTTCATCAAAAGGGGATACAACTTAATTTTACTAGGGCAGTCTAAGCCACAACAAAATAAATGTTTTATACAATTTTTCTCCATTGTCTTTGTCTGGCAATGCTATCCCAAACTAACAGCTTCACTTGCTTTGCACTTTCTCAAATGTGAGCCTGAAAGGCTTTTAGCTGTGCATGTTCTTGATTATTTTTATTTTTAGCCTTCTATCCTCCAAAGCTTTATTTATGACAATAGTGACATTAATTATAACAGGACGACATTACTTGAATTATTGAGAACTACTCAAAGCTTTATCAGATTTTGTCCAAGATCCAAAGTAGAGAAGACTCTCTATGCCAAGAATTTGTGGACTTTAATACTTTCCTCACTTTTAAGCAACTAAATCACACCATAAATAAAAGAGACTACCAGGAAAATTAAACAGCCTGAATGTAGCAAGGGGGAATATTTCAATAACAAATATTGCTATCCATATACCTCAACAGAATGTGCTAAAGTAAACAAAATGATAGCATAATTATAGTCATTCCAGTTATGATAATTAGGCTATATACACGCTTCATTGATAAGCAACTGTGGTGCAAAAAAGTGCTGTAAGCCTGATATTTCCTTGGTTAGCAGCTTTGTTGTGCATATGCTGCTGTTATGATCTTAGTTGCATTAGCACAGAGCAAAAAAACCCCACAACCCAGACCTAAAAACAATAGAAATAATAATGGTGTGTGTCAGGGCGGCGCAGTGCAGGGTTCAAGCTGAACATCCCAGTGTGATCTTTCTCTCGCTCTGAATTCAGGCTCCCAGAGAAGATTGCCAGCAAGACTTCCCAGGGCAACATCCCAATAAATGCAAATACACAGCAAACATCAGTTAGTTGTGCTCCACAGAGGGAGCCTTTACACCTGTGTTTTGCTGACTGTGTAGCTATAATTTCTCAACACTCTGCAAGGTGTTTTGGATTGCAGCTGCTCAGAATTTAATATCACATCTTTTTTTTTATGGAAATATCACTTCTTTTTTCATGTGTAAGGATTGTTGTTTCTTTTTTCCCTGAAGTGTAATTATTTCACAAAAACTGTTGTTGATTTCTTGCCTAAAAAAAATCTTTTAATGGGAAGAAATATGGCTTTGCTCATTTTTGATTATTTTTTATGGAAAACCTAGAAGAAAAAAAAAATGAAAAATTTCAGAAGCTTAACAGAGAGGAAAACACTGCATAAAAAAATTTAAAAATAGGACCAACAATTTTGACAAAATGTTTTATAGCAGATAAAGGGCTCATTTTTTTTAAAACAAACAAAAACATTTAACCATTTGCCTCTTGAAATACTCTAGGTTCTCTGTTTCACTCTTAAACATGAACTATGACACTTTAAGTAATTCTTTCTATTTATTCAATATTTCTAATTTTGAACACTTGTGATTGCTGAGAAACAGCTACCAACTTCCCTGAAATAGTCCCACCCATGCTGTGCCAATATTACAGCAACCCCAATGCTGTCAACAATTTTGACAACACGTTGCAGTGCTGTGCACTGGAGATACTCCTGCTTGCTCTGAGCTGCTCTCAGTCTTTCTCCTGCAGTGCCACTTTGCACTGTCCAGGAACAACTTTAGTGGAGAATTAGACCCAAAATTAGAAATAGAAATATCAGTGAAATAGATAATATCATTGCAGGATCACATTGGAACACAAGCAGCTCAATGGGGTTGGAGAAATCAAAATACTCATTTTGAGCTGCAGGTTATATTTTTAGCTACATCAGGCGGTTTCTCTCGCTCTCTGTTCTGCTGGTTGGAGTCATGACCTCTGTGTCTTGGCCTTTAGAGTACTTTGGAGACGATACTGCTGCTTGCCTCATTTCTAGTCTTATTTATCACCAACAATTCAAAACACATCTCAAACTTTTAAAAATTTATGCGACCAGCTAAAAATCAAAAATACACATACAGAAGTAATTATTCATGGTCCATTTTTATTTTCTTCAGCTGCTGATGTGGCTATTACATTTCAGAGTAATTGGCATTTCATCAAGGAACAGCATACCCCAAGTAGATGTCCTGGTTCACTCAGTTCTGACCACCAGCTGTAGACTCAGCGTTGCACAGAAAAGTGTGTAGCACAGGAAACAAACATGACAAACCATCCCCAAAGGAAGATAGTTAAAGCAACTTTCAGAAATGTTTGCCTTGGTGTGGCAAGCATTAAATAAAAATAGTTACAAGCCCAAAATAAAACATAATTTTGAAATCTAATTTTAGCCCCATCTCTGCAGATTTACATTCCTCTTAATGGTTTGAAATATTCAAGAATTAAAGTTTCCTATCTAAGCATTTGATCCGAAATACCATATACAGGTCATACCAAACTCCTATGTCAGTTCCTTTCACTTTCTTAAGTATTAAAAAAAATCCTCATCTAAACAATACCTCCAGAAATAATGAAAGTCCTTCTCCAAATTCTACAAATAGTGGCGTTCAATTCTGCAAGACCTTCGCCTTCACCTAAGATTTGCTGAATAGAAAGAACAACTTTCAAGAGAAACTCAGTAATGCCTTTCCCTGACTGCTAGTCTGGAACTTAAATGTACATGTGGAATTTTTCACAATATGTTGTGTTTGTGGTTTTAATTATCATCATAAGCACCACAGTTAATCTGCAGTTCAACATGTGAAAATGTTTATATAGTTTTACATGCTGGCTTGGTAAGCCATACAAACATTTATGTTTAAAGGAACATTGTAGGTTGGGTCCTCATCACTTTATGAACCCTTACGTCAGCCATCTGCAGTACCTCCCCAGCTCTACTGCCACCTGTGATTTGGCCACCCAAGCTCTTTCTCCTCCTGACCTCACCTCCTCTAGCCAGCAAGAGAAATAAACCCTTCTCTGTCCAAATGCAGAAGAGAAGCAAAGGTGAGAGACTCAGAATGGAGGATTTCTATGGTGCTGAATCCAGAAGAAATCAATAAGGACTGATTCTAAAAAGACCATGCTCTTCATCAATGGTTAATGTTGGAGGTGGATTTCCCCCAGCACACAAAGAGGACTGTTACAGGATCCCTGTAAAGGAATCTTCCTCTTCCCACCTTCCAGCATATTCATGATGCCTGGCAGAGGGGCAGAAAAAGAATGGCAGAGAAGGATGCAGAAGTGTAGGAAAGGTCACCAAGCACAGGCATTTCTCCATCAATCCAAAAGCCATACATTGCACTGTGGTGCCAAGCACAGGATAACCTGGTCACCATCCCATTTGGGAATGCCCAAATGTCACATTCTTTACTCCCAACCAAAGGATTCTGGCTCTGACAGAACATTCGGATGATTATGACTGAACATTTGAAAGCACAGATTATTAGTTTACTAAGGGATCACACTGAAGAAATACAAATTCAAATACTCTGAGTGATGGTGCTACAATAGAGAGGATACTGAGGCACATCAGCAGGCTGTGCATTCAGAAGGGAATGGGCTCCTATGGATCCAAGAGCAATGCTGTGAGATTGTGACACCTCTGTGCTTTTGCCTCTGGGACTGCTCCACAGATTAACCTGAAGGACCAGATCTGACTTTCTCTCCTCTTCAGCCATATTTTCAAGGAGGAAAACCCAAATGCTCATCCTGAGCCCAAAAGATCAATTTGCTGTCTGATGGAGGGGAGATCACTGACCTCTTCACAACTGCCCACAGACCCGAAATCAGATATATGAACAAAGGACAGATCTTTATAAAGTCTGTCAGGCAGTTTGCAGCAAAGCTACTATTCTCCCAGCTTCTCATGTTGGTGTCTTAAGAGGAAAAAACACCAGTACTGACTCTCACCTTGCTTCTCAAAAGCTTCTTTCCTGCTGATGACAGATGTGGTAAAACGACAAAGGAACTTAAATTATTTATGCTGCCCATTGCCAGTGGTCTTCTAGATAAACTGAAAATAAAACTGTAAAGAAAAATTGTTACAGAAAAGAGCATAAAGAAGTAATATAGCTAAAGAATACAAAAAGTGAAGTGGCAGCTTTTTCTTTTTTCAGTACAGAGTTGTTAAAAGCTTTGGAACAATCAACTACTTGTGCATGGTCAACTCACCTTTAGTATAGAGTTTAAAAGTAATGAAGTACATTTTTTTATACAACAGGCTTGATGAAATCCTCAATCTTCCCTAAAATTCTTCTGTGCAAACCATGTGAGAAGTATGCTGTGTATCGGGTAGCCAGTAGTAAACTATGACACATCAATAGAACTTAAAAAGCAGCATCAGAATCCAGAAGGCCAAAATGCTGCCTTCTGTTTTATCACAAAGGCATTGCCAGACTGCTTAATACCTCCATGTCCATTCCAGCATCTCTATAAGGCTCGGATCACACATGACACTTCAAAATGAGATTGTTCCCGCTCAAAGGATTCTCCTAAAACACAATTCATTCAGACCCAGCAAAACCAAACCACTTCCCTGAGTATCACAAACCCTCCAGTAGGAATATATAAAGGTAAAAGACTTAGAAAGTGCAAAAAGGGCCCTGAAAGTAGACCTAAAACTGAGAAAGGCTTCGAAATTTCAAAACCTTCTCATGGGAATCTAGGAAAGTATGAACCAAGGGAATACATTTATATTTATCATAAGGAACAAGAAAGAACAAGAACTTACTGATAGTTTAAGATGTGAAAAGTCCTAGATATATGCTTTGCAAAGATAGAAAAAGTTTCAATCTTATATAATGAATTATTATGTATTGTTTGAGATCCATAGAAGTCCTTTTGTTAATGTTAAACCCACGTGGGGGGTCCTTTTCTTATTGGTTAGAGTATCATGACTTTGCACCTTTTCTTTTATGCTATTGGTTCAAAGAATATGTAGAAAAATGCTTTGCATAAGCTGCCATCTTGTCTCTGATCTGGATTTGCATGAATGTTGTTATTTTCTCTGTCTCTTGCTTTTTGCTTGTATGATACAGACAGATAATAAATCCTGAGTCTGCAACCAGTCAGGGTCCCATCCCATTTGTGAGACACAGACTGATCTGGCAGACCCTCCTAATAGCACTGATGTGATGAGAAAGGCAACATAAATCTAAATATTCATGGAAGTTTGTAGAGGACACAGTTTAAACAGCTGTGAAGAAGATTATTCTGTATATACATCAAATCAATACCAGTCTTCAGTGTGTGGAAACAGGAACATCTTCATTCAAACCCAAACTACT
The DNA here is from genome assembly GCA_003676055.1 of Chloebia gouldiae. NCBI lineage: Eukaryota > Metazoa > Chordata > Aves > Passeriformes > Passeridae > Chloebia > Chloebia gouldiae. Next base: position 44,984,005 of record QUSF01000001.1, on the reverse strand, counting down.
TAACACATCAAATTCATTCTGCTTCCAGATAAATCATATATTCCTAGATCTGTCTCTCATAACATTTTAGAAGTACTCCTTGGTGAGAATGAAATAAATAAAGATTGTGCACTACTGTGCATGTGTGTGTGTGTGCTCAAAGCAACTGTATATTAGCTCCAGGAAAAGATTTGATTCTCCTTATGCATCCCTCCTGATTCCTTCATGGTTGATATGGACATAGCAATGCTATTTCTTGGAACAGCTTATTCTAAGCTCCTCTTTCATTGCAGCCAACAGGCTACTTATTAAGCAACTCACTGTTGTAATATTGTAACAACAAAAATGATTATTATGAGTCTAAGGTGATCCTGCACACACGTCCTTCATGTTGGTTTTTTCTTGCTAATAGATAGATAAATGAAATAATAATCCAACGGAAATTAATGTTATTTTTACCACAGAAGACATTCCTTTCTTTCAGCAGTTTCACTTGGACAAGTAATACATGGAAACTAATGAGGCCGGTACAGTGCAGAGACTGACAAAAAACCCAGGGGGATTTTCCTGGACACTTTAAAGCTTCTGTATACTCACAGTCATCTGTCTGCAGTTGTCACCCCACAGCAGAGTGGCAGAAGTGTATGCCAGTGAAGACCCCCAAGCACCCCCCTCGGCCACAGCGCGGTCACGTTTGCTGAGCTCTTCAGAGTGCCAACAGCAGACCCAGAGCCCCGAGGGTCGCGCTCCCTCCCACTGCACCACAGCACCCCGGCAGAACAGAACTAGCATGGGGGAACGGGGGGGGTTTTAAATCAGCACAGCAGCCTTCTGCTCACATGGACCAGAACACATTCATCATTGCATCCAGGGGTCAGGGGCAGCTGGAGGAATATAAACTCAGCAGAGGGGCAGGTAAAGGGCACCTTCTAGGCTTCCCAGCAAGATTCAGCAGAAGACCTGTATGAGAATCCTTGGAGACATTTGATAGAATATCTGTGACTGTTTTCTTAGGGATCAGCTCTGGACCCCAGATACAATGTGGCTCTGAGGAAGACTACAATGACTATGTATAGAGCTGAGAGAATTATTCACATCCAGATGTGGCTGGCAAATACCCAGCCATTCCAGCCTTTCCTTTCAAATTATTCATCCTACAAGTGTAGGATGCTTCACATATTAAAGTCAGGCCTCAGCTTCTGTGATAGGCACAGGCCTGGCTGCACTGTTGGGTCTGGATATGCCATCATCAGGGATCTCACATTATTTCTTCCTCAACACTTTCTATGTCAGACAATTTCTTGGAATATGAATGTATCTTATGAAGAATCTCCAGTAGGTGACGTTGCCCAACCACTGGAGGTACTGAAGGAGAGAAAATGAGAGGATGTAGCTCATCCTGATAAAATGTCATCCTGACACTTTGAAAACAAATAGCACTTTGTTGTAAATGTGTTGGGGAACAACAGAGTGAATGATTCATGGTGAGTAATTTCTTGTTGCCTCTTCAGGAGAGGAAGGCAAAGTGTTTTCTTGTTTGCCAGACTAAACAGGTCAGTTATGGCAGCACCATCTTGTGGTTCCCAGTTAATAAGGCCTGACCCAGGCAGCCATTAGTTGACAATTTATATTTGTACAGTAGAAGTTAAAATACCATTTAACAGGCATTCTTTCCAAATTGTTAGATTTCAGGTCTTGTTCAAAATAAATCAGTCTGGAGCATCCAAAGTCTGTAAATTCAGGGGCATTGGTTCAAGACAGAGTGAAAGACAGAGAATCTCATTTTTGGTGAGAAATCCAAATGTCTCCTCAAAAGGTTTGATTTATTGCCTGTTGTGAAACTGTTACAGAGAATTTTACTCTGAGGAAAGATAAATTAAAGGACATTAGTCCTATCAGAAGACAGAGGGTGAGAACAGGTGGCAAGATTCTAAATGGGCTGACAAAAACCTGGATTTCCTCTACATTTGAGCAGAGATGGGGACAGATGATCAGTACCATCCCAGTTAAAAAGTCCTGACTGTGTGAAGGACTATTTAATATAACTTTGCCCTTGCAAGTATTTGTAATATATCTGATGTTCAGTTACCACACGTTTTCACAGCCATTTCCAAATAGATTTAAACTTCAGAGCACCAAAAAAAAAATTATAAAAGTAAACTTTTAACTGCATGCTGCAGAAAAGCAAAAAAAATGTTTCTGCTATCAAAGCTCATGTAAGAATTCTTCATGGGCAAGGTTACAAGGAGTATGCCATCTCTTGAAACAACCTGAAACAGATGCTGAACTACTCGAGGCTTAGTTCCTTGAGGCAATTTTTGTACTGTAAAGTAGCACAACCAGATGTCGCTACCTGGAAGCGACATCCATTGCACTTAACATAATGTGAAGATGACCAAACATTATTCAGAGCTGAAGACTAAATGCAGCAGAAACATTATTCACCAGTACTTCAGAATGGTCTTCTCTGCAGAATCAGTAATGATTGGAAGCTGACCTTTAAGACACATGGCTTCATACATACATTATAATATTAATAAAGCTTAATAGATACAGCTGAAAAGTAAAGGGTGGCTCCACAATGCTCCATAATCAGAAAGGAAAATACTGGAACAGAAGATTTCACTGGAAAAAATGTTAAGCCTAAGTGCTGGACAATTCTGAGCTCCCAAGTTACTCCTCCTGCACTGATATTACCCTCCTGCACAGGGTCATTGCCCAATAACAGTTTCACTCCCTCCTAGGAAGAGGACGCAAGATCCTCTTGCGTGTTCTATGCTCCAAATAGGGCACATCTATACATACTGCTTTTGCATTACCTTTTGGGTTCTTTTCAGTTGCATTTTCCAATAATTGAGGTGAAAGAGGGTCTTTTCAACCCAGTTCCACTTAGCGTCTGATGAAACATCACAACAGCATTCTTCTTTCACAGATCAAATTTTGTATTTAAAGGAACTCCAGAAAAGTGAGATTTCCTGTGAAAAAATCTCCTTTTGGAATTTCATCTCCAATCTAATTCTTATTTCAAGTAATAGCAAATAATGGGAAAAAATAGTTTCATTGTACAAATCACTGACTTGAAATTAATCCAAAAGCAGCCCTAGATGCTCTTCTAGCATCTTGATACAAAACAGAAAAAAAAATGAAAGAGGCAAAAAGAAAGTTTCAATATTCTAAAATCTTATTAGAGAAAATAGAAGGTCCATTTATTTCCCTCCTTGCTGATTGAAGTTCAGGGGTTAGCTATATTCATGTACTATCTATTCAAACTGTTTTTATTTTAATTTAAATAAAAATTAAAAACATTAATTTTTTATAAGGCAGCCATATCAGGAGGGTTTGCCAGGCTTTCCAAGAAGTATCTGCTATGCAAAACCCCAGCACAACTCAAGATTGCAGGACCTCAGAAGAAACCCACTGACAATGAGTTGCCTATTGTAAGGACACCAAGGTTATTTTGTTTGTCAGAACAGGGGCTTGAAGTATAACCTCATTCCCACACAAAATAGTAGAGTGTATGGTGTTGTACCTCCTGCATATCACAGCAAGTCTCTGCATTTGTCATTTCCTCAGAACTTATTTTTCTAAGCTACAAAAAATACTCCCAAATGAAACTCATGCCAAAGGCTCGGAACTGAGATGCAGTAATGCACACAGCAGAAATGAGGGTCAATATTAGAGAAGCATATACCACCTTAACTGCAGCACTGTTTAATAAACGACACTTCTAAAATACAGCAACTGAATTCTACTGGTGTAATTAGTAAGCTGTCTCCCGTACTGAAGGAATGAACAAGGACAATATTGTTACTTATAATTCAGAGCTAGCTTGTATGAAAAAGACATGTGGCATCAGGAAAATGTAATTAATTTGGTAGTGTAAGCCTTCATAAATTATCAAGTATTCCCAATAGCAGTCCTGCAAAACTTACAGAGAACATGAGCTGCCTTTAAATTACTTAGTTTGCTTGCTACCAGAATTCTTTTAAGGTGGTTAGATACTGACACAGTATTAAAAATGCTCAAACTATTGCAATGGCTGACATATTGAGCCACCTTTAATTAAGACCATAATGTTCCTTTGGGCCATACCTAAGACAGTAATCTGTGTCCAGAGGCTGTCACTCTCTTCTCTAATGGACTACAGCACACAAAAATTAATTATAGGGGAAAGGTTGCTGCTCCAACTGGGACTAGAGATTCAAAGGCAAACGTTCTGCTGTTGATCAAAATGAGTAGCTCCTTTTGCAACAGTGAATACAGTTTCTGTCACATAGCACTTAACCCTCTCTTCCAGCATTAATAAGAGCAAATTTGTTGCCCAAGGGGAAATTTTTACATTTTTATGTATTCATTCATTTGTTCATTATGATGCCATCACAATTTCACCTCTCCAAAAATCCAAAATCCAAAGGAACAGAACTTCATTTGAAAAATTCAAAAGGAAACATCCGAGATCCCAGCAGCAAGATTCTTGTAAGCCTATGTCAATAGAAACAGACTACAGCTAAACAAAGATTTCAAAATATTTTTAACTCTTAGTTGTTTAAATTTTTAAACATAATTATTTAGAACCTGATGATACTTTTTATGTTTGCTTTCAGCAGATATTCAATGGTAAATAATTTTATAGGAGGGGTTGCTTGCAGACACAGTAGGTCTTCACTAAACAATATATTAGTTAAAAGAGAATTCCAAATCATGGATTGCCCAAGGGTGTTAACTTTTTGACTCTCTGAACCAGAGAAAGCAAAGCTGCAGGAAACAGAAAGGAAAACATTCCCTGACAAAGATACCTTCATGGTAAACTCCAGTTACTTGTGTTTATCAAAGAATCCTCTTGTGTTGTGAGCTAACCACAAAGATTTCATAACTCACCATCAAACTCATCGAAATATTCTGCTGGGTTAAAACACATCTGCATAGTGTTGACACAGTTCCTGCCTGCAAGAGGAATGAGGGAGAGGAAAATGTGAGTTATTGCAAATATTTAAGCTGAAGCAAGGGGTTAGGGATGGAGGAGAAAAAGGCATAACCTAAGTAGTAAGCTTGAAGAAAAATTGCTGACTAAAAGGAGGAGACAGCAATGATTGTCTTGACACAGGATGGCCCAAGCAATTTTTCAACAGACGATCATCAAAATTCAGAGCAGCAACTGCCAGAATGTATCTGCAGACCCCCTCCTCCAGCCTCAGGATACAGCCAGCTCCCATGAACCTCAGGGGAAATCTTCCAAGCACCAGTGTTCCCTATTTCAGTAACACCTGAGATGATTAAATGAACAATGAAACTCAGCTGTAAATTTGCATCAAGGTTGTAGTCTGCAATCTCAATAGTATTAAGAAGAATGAAATAAAAATGAAATCAGTGCTCACAGGATAATGTAAATTCGATGCAAATAAGCTTCCATTTTATTTGTCTTTTCTTTGTTTCTTTCTAATAGTGGCATATTTAGTTCATGAAGTGCTCAACATTTCTTTTAAAACCAAGTGACTCTATTATTTCAGAAGATTTCTTGGGGGATAAGGGTATAGAAAGTTTCCATTCCCATAAATAAAATGAACCCATATCTTTGACAGTGAATAAGTTCAAAATGCAAGTCAGAATCAAATATATAAATATGAAATGACAAAAATACAATTCTTATTGCCAAAAAATCACAGAGGCAGTCATTTGCCCATCAGGGCCTTCTTCAAAAAAAGCAATGCTAGTGTGGGCAGCACAGTAATATGCTGTAACACCCTTTTTTTACAAGCTCTTTGCCTGTTATTTCCAGCTCATACAAACATGTATGTGTCATATATATATCAGTGATACATGTATCATGTATCCTCATTTTGTCTGATCACAGTGTCTGATAAGGTATTCTAATCATTATCCTTTAAAGAGCAAGCTAGACATGCAGCGTGTGTCCCTGGGATCTTAAGGATGCAGGTGTCAGGTTTGGTTCTGCCATCAGACTATGGTTCTGATTTGGTCCAATTCCTCAATGTCAATAAAACAGCCTCCTAGTCTGCTCTATGGAGATATTACACAGTTCCTTTTTTTTCTGAGTTGCAGTATAATTTGCCTCACTAACACAAGCCCAGCCCTTATGAAAGCTACCTGTTCATCAACCCAAATATCAGACCTGTAACCCTGAAGATAACAGCTAACAAAAAATCAAACTCAAGGCCCAAAATTCCTACAGAGTTTCCTAATGTCTGTGGCCTCACATAAGTACTTCAGTCCTAGTAAAACTGTTTTGAAGCTAGCACCCATTCTTCAACCTGCTGCAGGCCAGCCTGACACAAACCCCTGCCAGCTGCCAGGAGCAGGCTGGAAAGCATTGATGAGAGTTTGAGTTTTGGTAGATGTGCATCTATGGCAGAGGCAATCTTTCTCATATTTCCTTAATTTCCAAAATTAACCACTTCTTTGATTGACCTTAAAGCATTAACCAATAGATAAAGAAACTCGCATACGGCAAGATTGCTCTACATTTCTCTTCTTGTTTCAATGTCAACAGACAAGACCACATAGCCAATCCTTCAAGTCCATCATAGCTCCTGGCTCATGGCACAGACAGACATAACTGCGGAGCAAGCATTGCATCTCTGTCTCAAAAATTCACCCCAGTATGAAAACTTTCTTAGTAAGGTGCAATTTGTTCTAGGACAAACACAAAAGCAGGCCCTTGGTCTCTGTGGTGTATTTTTACATTCAAATAGCCTGAATAGTTTGAGGCCAACACAAGTGCTTTAAAAATGTCCTGAAAACTCTCTCCTGGAGCTTGTCAGATCAATATCAATAATGAGCAAGAAAGATGTTTGAACTGAGAAAATTGGAAGCAAATCTGGTATGACACTACTTTAGTCTTTAAAGCAAAGTGTACAGCCAAGCTGGAAGCCAGGACAGAGAACAGGAACTTCAAAGAAGTTCAAAGGAACTTCTCTTTCTTCTCACTACCACTCTTTGCTCAGCTATGTGTTTCTGCCTGAACAGATTGTTCTGATATCTTGAAATGTATGATGGCATCATCCTATGCCGAATTGGTCTTTGTCAACTGTACACACCAGTAAGTACCAAAACAAGCCAAAAATCTCAGAAAAGCAACAAGCTCCATAAGTCTGTAGTCCACCTGTCTTCTTAGTAGGCTGTCGGAAAAAATAATCCCAGACACAAAAAATACTTCCAGGCTTCTCCATATCAAATCTTTTGGGATTTGTATCTTCATCTATTATCCTCAGTTGAGGAAATAAGGTAATAAATGGAAAAAACCACCAATCTATTTCATTAACGTCCCAATTTTATGAATACACTTTAAATTGCTTTGTTCCTAAAGCCAAATAGCTGAAAATCCTGCTTTGGTTAATCTTTGCCTAATCTTTGCTCAAAGTCAGCCTTTTTGATTAACCTTCAGTATGGGAGAATAGCAAGGTGAAGTGTGAGCAGAGACACTGAGAAAGAGTGTGTGCAACAGCAGCCCAGGCAGCTGGCATTAACAGGGAAGCATTCCTGCTGCCCAGCCCTAAGGAAACTGCACGGCTGAAGAGCTTTGGTCAGAAGCAGAAATAGAACAGCTTGGGCCAGCCCCTCCTGGACTGCCAGGAATACTGGAACAGCAAACAGGCAGCTCCTTCTGCTGGTTATTCCCCGTGCAGAACTGCTTTTCTTTGTGTTACAGGTACACCCTACTTTTCTGAAACCCTTGCATCACCTGATTCTCTCGTTTTCCTAGTCTTGAATTCTTCCTCCAGACTTTTTCACTTTTATTGAGTTATTAAAACAGTATGGCTAAAAGGGCCCTTTCAAAACTCAGAAGGTTGCTGTGAGATTTAATACAGGCAGAGAGTTTGGGCTGTTCTAGATGGTGAAGTTAGGGTGGAAGAGGGATCTACTACCCATTATCACTAACATCCTGTTTCTTTGTCATTATCGTTTAATTATCTTGTCTTGTTTATTTAAACAACAAGGCAATTAAGAGGCATTGTCAATGGAACAGAACCCTGGCACAGGCGAATGGTCTCTGCTGTGAGATAAATGCCAAGATATTTAACAGGCAGCAGCATAACAGGAGAGAGATTGTTTCCAAAGCACTGGGCAGTGATTGCTGGAAAATGTGTGCCATTGCTACTGCAGGATACCTTACAGTACTCCTAATAGTCATTAATTGTCTACTGCTGGGAAGTCCCTTGGTACTTGCTCTAGATATGGGTGTACCTTATGAAAATATCTAAAATACTCTGCTGGAGTTTGGTATTACCAAAAGAATGCTGTAAATACCAAATGCCACAAACCAGAAAGAACTCAGAAAATAACAACTGGAAGTAGCAGTGACTTACAAGAAGTAGTTAAATATATTTTCAATAGGAGATTACTTATAGGGCCCATGAGATCAAGTAAAGGCATTGTCCTATCTCATCAGACCAACAATTCCTCTAGTCCAGTGGCTGTTCTCTGACAGCAAATTGTTCAAGGTGAGTAATATTTTTGCACCAGGTAATGAAAGAACAGTATGTCTGTAGCAGAAATTTCTACCCAAAATGTAGAACTAGTGGTGTTTTCCATCCTGAAGTAGCAAGAATGATTTGTCATTTCATTGTTTATTTTAGTGTAATCATGCTAACCACTTGCACAGCTTAATGTTTTTTGGATAATTTTCATTTTGTCTGAATTTGCATCAAGTGAGAGTGAAATTTGCAACTAATAGATATGAAAAGAGAACCAACCACCTTTGGTAAAGCACAGAATGCTTATGGGAGAGGAGCTGGTAGCAGTGAAGACACTTTGAATGGGCCGGAGGGATAGAAAAGATCAGGTCTGAGGTTTGAGGAACTTTGGGAGAGAAACAGTTGGGAGCAGGTAAGATGAGCATCCTATGGGAAGCTGTCATGGTTTGACACAGGCCTAGCACCCATGACAGTGGCTTGCTCACCCTCCTCTGCCACAGCTGGATAGAGGAGAGAAAAAAAATTAACAAATGCTTCATGAGTGAGATGAGGACCGTGAGACACACTTCAAGGGCAAAAGAGGCTCAACTTAAGGTTGCAAAGTGAATTTATTACTAACAGAATCAGAGGAGGATAATGAGAAGTAAAATAAGGCCTTAAAACACCTTCTTCCCCCCAGCCCCTCCCTCCTTCCCACTGCAGGGAGACAGGCCATGGGGGTTTTGGTCAGTTCATCACTGAGATTTTCTTCTGCTGCTCAGGGAGATGAGTCCTTCCCCTGTGAGGCCGTGGGGTCCCTCCCATGGGAGACAGTTCTCTCTGAACTTCTCTGGCGTGGGTCCAATCTCTTGAGCAGCAGCCAAACCACACCTGCTGCACCCTGAGTCCCTCCCACGGGCACAGAGTCCTCCCAAAACTGCTGCGGTGTGGGTCTCTCTTTCCATGGGCTGCAGTCCTGCAAGGGCAGCCTGCTCCAGCCTGAAGCAGGGGCCTGCACTCTCCTCTGGGACTTCCACTGGATCACAGCGTCCTCCAGGCACCCACCTGCTCCGGCATGAGCACCTCCCCACGGTCTGTGGGTGGATCTCTGCATCCTCCATGGATCCCCGTGGGCTGTGGGTGGATCTCTGCATCCCTCATGGATCCCCGTGGGCTGTGGGTGGATCTCTGCATCCTCCATGGATCCCCATGGTCTGTGGGTGGATCTCTGCATCCTCCATGGATCCCCGTGGGCTGTGGGTGGATCTCTGCATCCCTCATGGATCTCCATGGCCTTCAGAGGCACAGCTGCTTCACCTTGGTCCTCACCATGGCCTGCAGAGCAATCTTGGCTCCTCTGGCACCTGGAGCACCTGCTCCCCTCCTTCTCCACTGATCTTGGTGTTGCCATGTTGTTTCCCTCATGTTTTCACCTCCTCCTCTTCTCTGACTAGAGGAAATACTATGTGACTTTGTTTTGATTTTCTTCTTAAATATATTATCACAGAGGCGTTACCAACCTCTCTCATTGGCCCATTTTGGCCAGCAGCATGTCCATCTTCAGAGCCATCAAGCATTGGCTCTGCTGGACATGGTGGAACCTTCCAGGAGCTTCCCACAGGAGCTGCCTCTGTGACTCCTCCGCTACCAAAAACCATCCAGTGCAAAACCAATACAGGAGCATTTCAGATGCTCACACGGAAGCCTACCTTCCACCCTCACACCAGCCTCACTCTCTGTTTTGTTGATGGAAAGGTGGTCTTTGCAGGAAAGGGTTTTCGCTAGTCTAGTGGAATAATGCATATTTTTTGCAATGATTATAAAGAATGGCCTGAAGATTCCTTTTCCAGTTGTTCTTAAGGGTACAAAGTTCATGTTTTGGGTTTACATTCATTTCTGCACGGCCACTTTAATACAACAGAAATAATAGCAGACTGCTCTGTGTGTTAGTGCTTTAAAAACATATTTATTTATTGATATTTTTAAGTGCTTGCTTTTTCCTTGTTGTTCTCTGGGGCCAAAGGTCCATCTCTGTCAGAAACATAGCACTTAGGAGTCCAGTTTTGAGCTTAGAAAATACAATTGCAGAAATGGTGTACACTTTGGGATAGAAATAGAGAATAAGAAATGGAGTGGAGGGCTGAAAGGAACTGAGAGCTACCAATAAAAAAGCATAGATTGTTCTTTCATACTGTTTTGATATTCTACCTGTAGTTGTATTATTTTTTTTTCTTTTTTCATTACCTTTTCTAAGTGATTCCAAACACTGGGGAAATACTGGTGCTGACGTTGCATAGATTATTTTGAGAAATGTCACCACCACTTCTTCCTGTTCTCTCCGATATGTGAGCCCTATTGCTTGATTATCTAAAGATTATGTCCAACTCCATTTATCATTACTTATTAAATCAAGTTTGACTCAAAAAAATAATTAAATGTTTAAATTAAGGCACACAATTGGGTCTTTGCTGGCAAGTATATGGAACATTTGTTAATATTGAAAAAGAGATGAAAGATGTTCTAAATTTATCTCTCCAACATTTCGATTCAGCATAATAATGGACATTTGACAGTAGCGCATTATTGTTGAGCCAGTGAGAATAATTTCTGAAATAAAGTGATCACACACCTTTGAAAGTAGTCTCACACAAACCTGGAATCATTCAGGGTGGAATAGATAAATTTTCATTCACCTGGGACCTGTATTTTAGCTGCCTTATGGCTCAAATAAAAATGAATTTTCAAATGAATATAAAAATCATACTTAAAAGACTTCAAATGCAAAGTATATAAGTATTTTCCAGCATCCATATATAAATTAATATGTACCATCTGGGTTACATCTGGTGATATTAAAGTGTTGTCTCATGAGCAGAATAGGTGTGAAAACCATGAAGAAAAGCTGAGCAGTTCTGGCATTTACTGCAAAGGAGACAGCATTCATATGTAACTCTAAAAGTAAACTGCCTTGTCCCTTCACTTCTGCGGCTTTTCTGTCTCACTGCCTTTCTCCCATATTTTTTCTTTATTTTCATTTTATTTTTCCTAAGGATGTCCAGCAGCATCTCCATGATGCAGGCTGCCATTTCCTCTAGGTCCAGCTTTTGCAGCAGGCCTTCAGTCATGTTGTAAGTGAAATCCATGGGTCTTACATTTTCCATAGTGCTTCCACAACAAAACTCATCTTCTTCTCATCATTCTCTGAAAATTCTGCCCAGAAAAGTATACAACTTTGGTTCCTCTGGTCATCTTCAGTTTCTCAGTAAAACTTTCCAGTGGCCTGACTTTCTCTATTCCATCTTTTTCTTTAAAGACTGTTACCCATCTGGACCTCTGATGTCTTGCTAGGGACTTCAGATCCTGAGGGATGGTGGACTGTACTATCTCTCAGAAGTCAATTGCACCGTTGAAAGAGAAAAAAGTTTATTATCCTTCCACACAGCTATTTTATTTTTGTTTTCAGAGAGAGTCAGATGAGGTGTTAATTTGATAACATTGATCTTCCCATGAAGCAGAGGAATGAATAACATGGCCTTTTCTGCTCCATTTCAGAACTATTCTTTGCTTCTGTGGGCAACAAAATCACACTGTGAGAATGGCCTTTTGCCATGTGATACAGACAAACCCACCCAATTCAAGAATCTGCATGTTTCAGAACAAATGTATGTAAAAGCTCTATGCACAAATAAAACCTCAGCCAACCTGTAATTGAGCAAAGTGCAGGAGAAGATGCCCAACTTCTGATTTACCATGTGTGAAATTAAAGTACTTCAGCACAAGTTCTTACATGAGCAAGGGAGAACAGCACAAAGATACTCACCCAAAGAGATTAATCTCTTTCTGCATAGAAACAAAAATCATATCTGTTCCTCTGACTTTTCATATAGGGTATGTTCATCTGCAGGATCTGCTCTCATCAATGGATCTTCAGGTTCCATGTGCAAGAATTTCAACATGTGAAATAATATGCCTAAAAATGTGGAAAGCCTCTTCTAGCTCTGACTCATCAGACACTAAATTATAGACAAGTCTGGCATGCGTCTTTCCCTTTGCAATGTATGGAGGAGGCCCTGGGCTTTCCTAGCATGCTGAAGCTTTGGAGATCTTATTTGCTTTCCCTAGGTCCTTTTCCAGGAGTAACATTTAGAGAGGGAAACTCTTTTTTTTTTTTTTTTTTAACAACTCAAGATATTAAGCCTTTTTACTTGCTTGATTAAGCAAATGAACACATTTCAACCTTCAGAAGTAGATTTTCAGACTGGCATCAACTGCCTTGAATTATGCCAAAAGGCAGGTATCTCTGAAGGTTTCTCTGCAAAAAGCATTATATAAAGACATGATGACAACCCAAATTACTTCCCAACACACCTAAATTATTCAGATACAAGGAACAACATTTTCACTGCATTTTATACACAAGAAACTGAGGCTTGCAGCTGAACAAAGACACTCATCATTGTTATGGAAAAGGACTGGTCCCAGTGCCTTTGCCATTACTCTCAGCCCAGAGGTGGCATCTTCTTTCCACACAAGACAAGTTATCTTGAATTTGGGCTCATTGCAGGAGAGAGGGATGAAGTGAAAGGTGTCTCTTTTACTTGGACAAACTACGGTACAGGTGGAAAAGTTACAATATTTTTTATTTTACTTTTAAATGAAGCGTTAAAAAATCTGCCAGGCAGAATATTTTTTCAGCTTGCTTTCCTAACCCTAGAGTGGCTGTAAAACCTCAGCAGTTAAAAATGTTTTCTCTGGCTCCAAGTCTCATGCATCCATAAAAATTACATTTTAAATAAAGAAAACATGTTTTGTTCCAGCTCCAGAGTGACTCTAAGACATTACATATTTTCTAAAAATGCATTTAATTCTCATTTAAAAGATCTTTCAATGCACCATGACTGAATAATTTGTTGAAAACTCTATGTATGTTCTAATCTTCAATTTATCAACCTTAAACCAGCATTTTGGGATCTGGTAGAAGAAAAGCCTTAGATTGAAAACCTTTCATAGTTTTCCCTGACCACATGTAGTTCATGGCCTCTCTGGGGATGTCTGGGCTTGATTTTGTGTTGTGTGAGAAGTAGAGCTCCCCTTGTTTTTAAGTCAAGTCCAGATATTTTTCAGAGATCCTGAAAAGGTTTGAGACCTCGTGACTTAGAGAAATGTCACCAAACATTTCTGCCTCTTTGACTAAATCTGTGATTGTCCTCCTCTGAGCAGAACAGAGGGTCTCATAAGATGTGTGGCTCTTTCAGAAAGGATCCATCCTAAGAAATGAACTGCATGATTTCCATTGTTCCTTCCAAGCTCCACTAAAGGCTCCCTCTTCAATCTTGAGCAAGTCACTTAACCATGTTCATTTCCTTCTTTGCAGAATGGGAAAACTAATTTTTACTGGCCTTAAGGCATATCGTGCAGAGATCAATTCTCATGCTTTCAGCAGGCAGCATTTTGCGAATGCCTGTTTTAATGGAGCTGCTTTGAGTGAGGATAAGGGAGGAGAATGGATGCTCAGATTGTCCATGAAGAGAGGTTGTCAGGGTTTGCAGCACACAGCGCCTGTGCCCTCTCTCCCTGCTGGTCCCTGAGCTTTACTGTATGTCACTGGAGGCAAGGGACAAAGATGAAATTAGGGGTTAGAGGGGAAGAGCTCCCTCCAAGGATGGCTATAACAGTATAAAGCTGTTTTCTGCTTTGTTCTCCATTCCTAACTCTTCTAAGGGCCTCCAAAACTTATTCTCTGAAAGATTACATACATTATGGATTATTTTTCCCCTCACTCTTCCTCCTTGTTCTTGCCAAAATGTTTTTCTGTAAAATTCTCCTGCCACACATCACAGGCAGTTTGGGTGTTGCCTATCACTCACAGTCACGTACGACGAGGCAACCATCATCCCACTGTTCATCCCAACCAGCACAGCCTCTGGTACATATCAGGTTCATGGGGGCTTTGAAAATTTGGGAAGGGACTGATGAGAAGAGTTATTCAAAAGAGTATAAGAAATCCTCTGAATATCTTTAGGTTCGACAAGCCCCTTCCCGCAGAAGCTGACTGGGAGTATTTTGCCTCTGTAGAGAACAGGTTCCAGCTCCACCTTGTCTTCCTGACTCATGCCATAAGTCACTGAGAGCTGGTAAAAAATGCTGCCTCGCAAGAGGTAGCTCCATCACCAGCTCCTGTGAGCTCATAGCACGGCAAAACTGCCCAGGCAGCCTTTACCTCTCCACAACCAAGACTCAAGATGCACACAGCCAGGAGTACCCTGCTTTCAAAGGTAAAGCTGCTGCACACCACTCACAGAGATCAGCCAGTTCCCTGCTGTTGGAGCTCTTCTGGGCACTCCTGGAAATGGTCTGCACAAGTTTACACAACTTCTTAATAACCTTTTTATATTTGAAAATTAAAAGCTGCCAGCAAGAGCAAGTGGACTACAGCCATCCACAGTTGGAACACAGTGAAAGGCATATATCTTTATTTTTTTATATAAAGTAATTTTAATTTAATGCCTGTAAGAGTCTGCTGTCATCTTCTAAGACTCTAAGTTCTGCTTAGTATGAATCATTATAAACATGGTTAAGCAGAATCTGTTTATGCTGGAAGTCTAAGGAAATAAAAATATTTTCACAGGTCTTCTAAAAAAATGCCGTGGTCAGCTCTGTCTCATGCTAAAGAGCACTTATCTTAGGGATGGCTATAAAATTCACAGTCTTTCTTTAGCAGAGAGGAGCTGGAATAGTTATTTCTTCCCTGGACAAAGGACTCTAAATTAATGAGCATTATTTATTCATATACAAATAATTTTAGTTAAGTGCTGAATGAAGCCATCCCAAACATTGTCTATTAATCAAAGACTAGAGAGACAGCTCTCAGTTACCACAGCACTGTTTTGTTAGATTCCTGATTCCTGCATCCTAACCAGAAACAGCACATTGTCACATTTTTGCTAGAGGTGACTATGAAAGCTGAAGGAGTAAAAGGGACAGTTTTGTGAATTGTGTGCAGGGGACCCTGCATTTACTGCTTCACCTGGCTGGTTGTTTATGAGATCTCAGCAATCCCCCCACTGCCATGGGGCAGGGTGTCTGTGACGTGCACACAACCAAGGGCTGTACCAAATGTTGCCACTGAGAATTAATTGTCTTTTGTTGCATCAATTTAATGAACTGTTTTTCAGGGACATCTGGCTTCCCTGCCTGAGGGTAGGGGAAAAGGTGGACTACCAAGAAGGCAGAAAAATGCTGCTCTTAGCACATTTTATCTCAAATATTCCTATTGTTATTGCTTGCTGCTATGGCTTCATATTCCGAATGATTGATCCACACTGCTACATGCTCTCTTCCCAACATTTCCATGCACAATCTTCACCCACATTCCTCATGTTTACACTACATTACACTGCAGAGTTCACTTAAGGCTTTTCCCTAGTTTTCATGATCTCTGCTAAGCTCTTTTCACTTCTAAGAAGACCTCATTACAGCACACAAAAACACTGACCAGGGTAGAGTGATTCTTGCCACCATTTCCTGCGTTAGCACAGAGGATCAGTGTCTCTCTAGAAGTGGGACTTTATTTTTACTAAATGGCCTGTGAAAGCATTTCCATTAGAGATGGTTTGGTGTGTTATAACTAAGTGGACGGAACAGAGTGAGCATTTATTTATCCAGGAAAATTTGGATCAGACAGCACATCTGGTTTTCATTGAAATCCTTAACTTTACTGAAACAAAAAGAGTCCAGCTGAGTTAACAGAGACTTAAGGAAAGCAGGTGGTGTGATTGCAAGAGAGTTGAAACAGGATCAAAACATGAGCATTCTCCAATGTTTCAGTTCAGATCATTCCTGGAAAGCATTTTAGCATTCAGTTTGTAGGACTGAATGAGTAAAAGGATTGCTTGTAAGTGCTGAGTGCACAAAGAATCATGTTGTTTCTCTGAAATGTTTTTGTTTTCTGTCCTTTCTTCATAAATCTTAGTATCAGGTGGGTCAACCTAACCACAGCGCAAGTCTGAAAAAATACACGAGCCATTTGCAGTGGGTACCACTACCACACTCAGTTTCGTAGCAGCCACACCGGATAGACCAACTGCTACTTGTGCAGAAGCACAGGACATCCAACTTAGCTGTCAGTGCTCAGGAAGAGTTTTGAGAGAGATGAATAATGCTAGGACTCAAGCCTGGCTGAAAGCTTTGTTCTGAAAGCAGTCACAATATGCAGCATCTGCTGCTGCAGCTTCAGGGAACAACAGTGATGAAAAAAGAAATTTTCCTTCAGTCTGTTAGTGCTCACCACTGTCCCTGGTGCTATGGGATTCCAGGACAACAAAGTCCAAAGTCCATTTCTAACAAGGTTAAACCTTCTTCATAATATGGGAGATGTGTCCTGCATAGTGGGCACAGTAGACCCACAGTTTATCCTGGATATCCCACTAGACCTGGAAAAAATTTATTGACGAAACAGAGTTGCTGCCATAGGAAAAATATTGGGACTGGCACAGAGCATTGAACATTTTTCTCAGACACCAGGTGCTTTGAAATGGTGTTTTCCTCTTTCTATAGGTAGCCTTATGTCTCAGCAATGTGCTTATGAGAAATAATGTAAAGATGTGCCCTATTTGTGTATGGGCCTACGTGCCTGCTTTGCTGGCTGTGCTGGGCTGTTAGCCTGGCCCTGACACTGTGGGACAGGACCAAGTAGTACCATTTTGTGATTGGTGCCATCAAACCAATATTTCAGTTACTCTTTTTCACATCAGCTAAGACTTCAATGAAAGACTCAAAGAAAGAACTAAGGCCCCTTGATCCTCAGTCCCTGCTCTAATAAAGGAGTGATTAACATTACAGTTCATTATTATTTTCAATTTCAACTCCCATATGAAGCTAGAGGAGCTGCAATACTAGCCAGAATCCTATTTTCTGCCTGTCAGTTAAGCAAATGAAGTCCCAAGACAGTTTGACTCACCTTCATATATAAAAGAAAATTCTTTGTTCCAACACACCTGTGTCTTTCTTAAAATGTGTCTTTATTCTGAAAAGTGACTGTCAAAAAATTGCATCCCTTCACTCAATTATCTATTCCCCGTCTGCATATTTATCCAGTGTATTTAGTGCTAGGATGAATTTTTACATTTTTTTCTTTCACTTCTTAGTGTTGACAAAGGTATGAGAAAAAAGCTGGTTTCCATTCTGGCTCATGTGTCATCAAAAGAGTTCTTAAATGTTTTGCATTTCCAGGACCAAAATGCTGCCTCTTCAACTATTACTTTGCAAACTCAGAGGAAAATTTATCTGCAAAGGTTTAATTGTGAGTAGAATTTGATGTAATGAAGCTTTAATGGCAAAGTTGTATGAGCCAGAAAATGCACAGCTGGACTTTCAGATCCCAGGCTGAGTCTGCAAGTGGAGATGCTTCTAAACTGAGAAAATGTCATTCAAGTCACTCAGGCACAATAAATGTGAATCCCTCACCACCTTTTTTATGGTAAAGAACAGGCTCATATGAACACTAATGGAGGACTGAGACACTGATGGCTACTTCTGCATAACCAGGGTAGCATTTAATGACAAGATTCAAAGAAGAATTGTGTAAAAATTGTCAAGCTCAATACACACAAATGGCAAATGTGTTTTCTTCAGAGCAGAACAACTGTGGTGCACCAAAAATGCCCTATTTTTCCAGCTCTACCAGTCTGTCTAAAGAAAAATTACTCCCTAGAAATCTTCCCCTGAGCTGTCATGGCTGCAGTGACATTTCCACTTTTGCTCAAGAACTCAAATGGAGAGGCAAGTTCTAAGAAAGCCTCAGGGGGTGATGGCCATTAAAATCTCTGATTTCATGTGAAGAATAGTGAAATGTGCCAACCAACCAAGAGTTTTAGTCTGGGAGGATGTTCTAAGTGAAAAAAGTTAAGTACAGCAATGTTCTTTGGAGAAAATTACAAAAAATTTTTATCAGCTAAAACTGCTCAACAACTTTTCCAATTTTTCATTCACTTTACCAGTGTGGTCTGAAGATTATTTTTAGAAGCAAATCTGTATTTAGAATCTATTCACTCAGTTTCCCTGCCTTAGGTTCTTCCTCCAGGCAAAACCAGCCCAAATAAAGCAGCTGACACTGTCCTTGTTTACACAGGCAAGTACTGAATATCTTGAGTCTCTTGGCCTTTGGGAATGCTTCTAGGCAGAGCCAAGCTGGTTAAGCAGCTGAAGCATTGGAGATGGAAGGTAAGGGTAGTCTTTAATAACTGGGAAGCTCCAATTGTTGGGAGAACATTTTGTTCTGCTATTATTTGTTGCTCACCACTGTTATGTTGTTGCCAAGGACTGAGTTCACCCTTATGTAGCTTTGTAATTACTTGTGTTCTGTGTGAGTCGAATCATGGAAGAGTTTGGGTTGGCAGGGACCTGGACATTTTCAACTAGATCAGGTTGCTCAGATCTGCCTACAGCCCGACCTTGAACGTGTTCAGGGAGTATCTATCACCTCCTTGGGCAACCTGTTACTGTGTTTCATTGCTCATCACAAAAGATGCATCACTCTCATCTTCCTTAGAGCTACTCTGAGTCTACTCTCTTTTAAATGATTACCCCTTGACCATCTCAACAGGCCCTAATAAAAAGTCTTGTCCCCACCTTTATTGTAAGACCCATGTTTGTACTGAAAGGCTTCAGGAAGGTCTCCCTGGAGCTTTCTCTTCCTCAGGCTGAACCACCCCTACTGCTCTCGGCCTGTCCTCATAGGAGAGGTATTCCATCCCTCTGATCATTGCGCCCGTCTGGATGCTTCAATAGGTCCATGTCCTCATCTGAGGACTCCAGAGCTGGGTGCAGCATTCCAGGTGGAGTGCCATGAAAGCAGAGCAGAGGGGTAGAATCACCTACTTCACCTTCTGGTCATGCTGCTTCAGATGAAGCCCGTTATAAAGTTGGCTTTTCTGGGCTGTGAGCACACACTGCTGGCTCATGTCCAGAATGAATATCAAAGGGTACTTCAGGCAGGTTCTTGCTAATGCCATATTTTTAAACACATTATTTTTAAGCACATTAAATAGAAAGAATTAATGTGAATCTTGTTAAATTTACTATCACCTTGCAAATTGATGAAGATATGTTCAAAATTGTACCATAGTAGCTCAATTCAGCTGTCATGTAGTCAGTTACAACTTGCCCTATTTTAGCATAATTAATTTCCCCAAATATTTTGATTTCTTTGGCCAAACATACAGTGTTACTCTATTGCTAACATATTTACTTGTTTCAAAAACTATATATAGTTCCTGGCTGGTTCATCAGTCATTTCAACAGAAAAAGAGATAAAGTGACCCCTGTATCTTCAAAGTGCTGCATGAGGTTTTAGCACTCATCTCTCATTAAATTCAATGATACTCAAGCTAAAAGCATGAATAGTTCCCTCTCTTCACTGCCCTCTTACCTACAGCTAAAAGACAGGCAAGCCTGTGATCATTCTTTTCTTTAGGTACCCCATGTTAACCTGAAACTCAGTAAATACAGTTTTGATAACCCAGTCCTTTATGTTAGTCCATACAGCACAACATTCTTTGTTCAGCTTCCAGGTACAGTGAGAGAAGTACTCTTGATGGGTTTGTTCACAGTCTCTACATGGTCGTCAGTCCTTCAGCGGTGATGTGTTATATATGCTGTGAAAAAAGCCTAACAGACACTTTACTGTGTATGGATGCATGTAACTAGCACTATTTAAGTAGAACCTCAAATTTCTCAGCATTTTCTAAATGGCCGCACTTCAATTAAAAGAATTCCGAAATCGATCAATGTTGTATAGTAAAGAAAGAATACCTATTAGCATAAAAATAATTTCTCCATAGGGTTTGGTTTGTTTGTTTTAGCTTTTTAATTCCTTATAAAAAAAGCAATCCTAGAGTAGTAACTATCAATCGTCACCTGACAGAAAAACTACATGCCCCTTTAGCCTTTTTTTTACTGCCCTTTTAACCCAAGGGTACTTCTCCTTCCAACAATGCTTTTACACCACCAAGGAGAGGAAGTGAGAGCTCCCATTTTCCCTTGGGTTTTGTTACTGAGTGAGTGGATACATAGGCTCACAGGGATGAGCTCCTGCTCAGAGCAGCCTTTTAGGCCCCTGTAAGCAATGATAAATGGTCGCTGGACACAGCTCTGGCCTATGCTTTTCCCAGCCTGCTTACCCAAGACTATAAGGAATGAGACCTGAGCTCTGTGTGTCTCCTACTTGCCTTGTGTGCCCAAAGAGCATCTCAAAGTGAATGGCAGCCTCATTTAATCAAGCAATTTTCCTCTTTCCCTCCCCTTTTCAGGAAGCAGCAACATCATTCTGTTCATGACTGTATTTAGAGTTTGTTTTGCTAACTCTGTGGCCTGACTATAAGAGAGTAAATGATACGGAGTGAATTAGAATTGAATTATGCTAATGCAAAAAGTACAGGTGAAGCTACTGGTTTTCTGTGAAAACCAAATAGGAAACCCATAACAGGAACACAGAAGGCAAGTTCTCATCCTAAATCCAAAATACAGTACTATACCAGGTGTATCTGTGGAGAAAATTAACTCTATCCCTCTATCTCTTCCAACTGTGAAGAAAATTAACTCTATCTGAGCCAAAACAAGACAATACCCATTTCTAAAATATAGAGAGGTGATGCTATGCCCTGAAATTAAATACTTCATCACTGGAAACCTTAATAAGAATGTGTTAATTTCACTTCAGAATAGATGCTCAAAGGCATATTAATTATGATCCTCTATCTCACCCTTTCATGATTACTATACTGCTATGGAATGAATACTAAGGCTAAGTGTTTTCTGTTACCACAACCTTATAAAAAACCTTCTTAAGTCTAACAGAAATTAAGTGTCAGTTATGAAATGTGAATTTCTGGATTCTGTTAGATAATCTCCAAAAATATTGATGGTAAACCAACAAGAGAGTGGCATAAAGGAATTACAGCAATAAACATTTCATTTACAATGTTTTCATCCTGAGAGTAAGAGAAAAAAAGATCCAATAATAAGAAGGAAATATTTTTCATTAATATAATCTTTCATGTGCCTGACTGCTTCTGAACTGTTCTGGAGTAGAGCCCCAGTGTCACGTTGCTTTTAAGAACAAGGGAATACTGGCTGTCCTGAGAGCAACCTAACAGGTAGGTATTAGCAAGACTAACACAAACACCAGAGGAAAAGCACTTTCTGTTCAGGTTCTTTTCTGGCATTTTTGTTCTCTAAACACTCTTCCACAAGTCCATACCCTCAGACCATTATCACCCAGAAATAGAAGAAACAACTGGATGTTGATATGCTTTTCTTCCCTGTTCCCTCCTTCAGTCCTTCTCTTCACTCAAATATCTCATACCATTGAATTAGAAATCAGTTTAAGGTGAGATGTTGTCTTGCCTTTCTTTAAAACACTTTTTAAATGGATAGCACAAGGAGCACTCTACCCCTCTCACCTTATAGAAAATATATTGTTCCTTCCAGCTTTTCAAGTTGGCGACATTGGTGATTCATTTCCCATACATTGCCATATGGGTAACATATATAAATCCATGGCTCCTGAGCTTTACTTCTACCTTAAGGTATCTGCAAGGTATCCTTCAGATTGCTGGTGAACTGGAAGCAGATGCTTTGGAAACCACTTGGATTTCAATAAAGGAAGGATCCTTTATTTGGTCAATAGATTATGTACAGATTTCAGAGGTGGAATAGGAGTCATGAACTTGACTCCAGCTTCTTCTTAATTCAGAGGCTTTTTGAAAGATCTTGAGCAAGCAGTTTAGTCTGATATAGAATGTAAGCAGTTCAAATATCTTTAAGGAAGTGTGTCTAGCTTTTTCTGTTCTTTGGGAAGTAGAATCATCTCAGCAGTGTTCATAATTATATTCTCTAAAGGTCCAGAAGTGTCCAGACACTATATACTGACATGCAAGAAATTTTTTTTGTTAGAAACTCCTTTCCTTTTCTGTGACAGTATGTGTAGGATAAGGAAAACTTTTTATTCTTGCTGGCTACACCTCTTCTGAGTAGGATATAATGTAAGCTTCTTGAAAGAGTAGTTATTTACTCATTGAAAGTGCCTTCTTTTCCTAAAATCTAGAGCCATGCATGGAGCAGAGAGGTCACATATGATCTGAAGAGTTATTATTTCTTTAAGAGAGCCTGACAAGTCTCCTGTCTTTGTACTTATGCACGTCCTTCTACCCTATTAGTCAGCACTACTAACCATAGCACCCATTTGACCACTTTCTTCAGAAGGTTTTTTCAATAGCCACCTGCAGGAATGTGTGTTCTAAAACCTCTGAAGTACCTAGGGCTTATTGTTGCAATGTCTGAAAATCATCTGACCAACTCAGCTTGCCACTAATGCCTTTTGCAGAGGGACGAGCAGCAAATACAAATCAAGTCTTACAACTAACAATCATTAAATAGCTTAGAAACACCCAAGTTTGTAAGATGTTTACAAATTGCAAGAGGAACATTTTGCAGAATAAAACTGCAGTCCTGGAGCTTAATACTCACTCTACTATTCCATTACTGCTCCTGTTTTATATTAGCTCACTGAGCAATTTGTATGCGTCTATGGACCTTTTAGAAACACAGACCCAAAGCAATTGCCAAATGTTATTCGGGGCTGCTAATACGTAATAGTTCTAATGAATAATGTTTTTGTTAAGAATGTGGCAAACTGCTATTTATTCAGATGAATTCCAACCAACCATAATGCCTGGGTCTTACTTCTGAGGTATGAATGCAATAATTACCAAACACAGCTCTAAAATACAATTTGTTAACTTGGAGGGGATTGTGAGATCGTGACATACATTTAAAGTGTTCCCATTTAAAGTGTGCTTTTGGTCGGATCTTTTCCCTCCTTGAGACTTTGTTTATACAAGCAGGATCTACACTTACTGAATCCACCAGCTGAGTGTCTACACAAGCATTTCTGCTGCGTGCATCAAGATTCAATGACTGAACGTGAAACAAGCAATAAGGTTACACAGCAGATAAAAGAGGAAATGAATTTTCAAAACTATCAAACTCTTTTTCATTTTTAGATTGAGGCTCAAAAGTAACTTAAAATGGTTTTGAAAATGTCCTAAAAATATGTCCCAGAATCAGCAGATCTTTTAATTTAGCAAGAAGTAGCAGTAGAAAAAAAGGTTGTGTATTGGAGCTGAAAGCCACACATGCTTATGGGCCAAGGAACAGACCTGCAGAGAGCTGTCAGAATCAAACAGAACCACCAGCAGCAGGCTGAGCCTGGGGGGATGGGAGAAGAACAATTACTGTGTTGAGGGGTTGTCATTGACTAGACAGAATAAAATCAAATACAAAATCCAGCAATTATATATTTATTAATTTTAAGTGAGCATATTCAAGGTTGATGTCTTAGTGTGGCACAGTAGATTGACAATTAATTTAAAATGTTATGAAATTATTATTAAAAGCTTTTATTGAAGATTAAACTAGAACTAGCACTGACAAATGTAATCTAGAACAAAATAGGTGAACTCAAAAAAAGAATAACTGAGACTGACAGATTACTGAGGAACTAACATTGTATGAGCATAAAATATGTTGGAGACTGACCAAAAAAGTTTTAAATAACATGATTTAAATCTAAATCTAATCAGTGAATCTGAGTGACTTGTATCATGTTGTATGAATTTCCCATCAGCCAGGACTGTTCAGGACATACACTTTCTTCTGTCTCTCTGCAGAGTTTCTGCTGAGCTTGCAGAATTGCAAATATGTTTAATGCTGGCAGAGACTTATAAGCATTTCAACTTATGCACTGGTAAGTGCAGAAATTTGCAGCCTCATATCTGGGAGACAGATGATACTGCAGGTGTGTTAATATGAATATTAATGCCACACTATTTTTATCATGACTCATCTTGGAATTTAAAGAAGAGGCAGTCTCCCCTCCTGCAGCTGAAAAAGGCCAGGAAAAAAACCTCTGGAGAATTAAAGTAACTGGGCTGGAGAAACATTTTGGTTTTGTGCAACTCATAACTTCAAGCATTTGGAGAGCACAGTAAATACAGAGACAAGGGACGAAACTATAACTATAGTAGAGGCATATAACTATTAGTAAAGGAAAAGTGTTCCAAAAGAAAGGACAAGTAGTACTTCTCTGCAGTACTTCTCTGAATGTTCTATATAGGCCTAACTTTCCCATTATTAATGTACACTTTTTTAACACTAGATGAAGTGTTAAAAATAGACTGGAGTAGTTTGTCACAACCACAGAAGGCAATTAACAACTGAGGATGGTAGAATCTACTTCATGGCAATACAGACAATAACATCTCTGCGGCTGTGATCCTGATTATGCTGAAGCCAGCTCTCCCATCTTGGGATCCACAGGAAGAATCTGAGTTTAAAAAATGTGCTAAATTTTTTAAGGAAGTCATGTGTGTCTGTGTCCCGAATCCTTCTCCTGATTGTTCAACGTTGCTGTCTCACATCCCATTAAATCAGCAGAAGTGCAGGCAAGCAGGCAGACAGATGCAAATGAGAAGCTGGTGGGAAGAAGGTGGAAACTTTCAAAACTAATTGTGCCTCTTTAAATATACTGTGCAAAATGGCACCAGGGAAGATCTGATCTGGAGAAAGGACACCTCTCCATCCCCCTCCAGGAAAAGGCTGGAGTGATTTAGGGTCTGTGGCTCAACTGATCCTTGCTGCAATGAACCTTTGTGGCAATCCACTGAGTTAGAGAATGCTGCCCTCATCAGAAGAAGAAATGGTCTCATGGTGTCCAGCCTTGCAAACTGGAGTTCTCCTGAACACAGCTGTGGTCAGGAGAGCAGAGTGGAATAAATACTTAATTTTAGCAGAAAAGGTCCACTTTTGTGCATTGGTTTTGTATATGGGTTCAAAAATTATTTTCTCAGTCATATTTAACTCCAAATTGTACATTAGATGTATTGGTACAAGCTTGTCAGAACATTTTCTTGCTGGTATTTTAAAGTGGAAATTAATTTTTAAAAAATCAAAAGGAACGATGAGCAAGCTATTTCTGATAAAAATTTTCTCTCTCCCTGCAAATACACTGCATGGGCTGAGGGCTCCCTCACAGCCTGTTCTGTCCCACTGCCCCAGCCAGGGACAGGGCAGGACAGGGGGCAGCCTGGGCAGACCCAGCCCTGGGCATCAGCCACCTCCCTGGGGCAAGTGGTGGCCAAGGCTGGGAAAGGAGCTTAGGCATTCTAGCACCACCTTCCCATGCCTCCAAAGGAATGGACCAGAGCACCTGAAACATATTCAAAGTGCACACGCAGTGCAACAAAATAGTCTTAGATGCAATCTTAAAATAGAAGTTTTTAACTTTTGGAAGCTAAAAATTGAAACTTATTTTTTTGGATTTTGAAAGACCTCGTATAATTTTAACGTCTCATCAAACAATTTTAAGTTGTTAAAGGAGCCCTTGTAAAATCTGCTTTCTTTGGTAATATGCATGCTATTATTATGTTCCATATGCCAATTAAACGTGAAGGACCAATTACACATTGCCTTTTATGTTAGTGAGTAGTTTTCAAGTGTGGGAAGTGTAATAAGTACATTTCTTTCTGAGAGGGGAGTTTTAAGTAGTAGTTTTTTTACATCCATTTCACACTTACATTTCCTTAGTAGCAATGACTGTGAGGAGCTCAGATGAGAAGAGTCAGGACCTATAATCTCAAAGACAGATTTTGCAATCTTCACCCACTTGAATGTTCTTTCTTCAGTTGTCCAGTAAGATGAAAAACCTGAATTTGTGAGGCACTGAAGTGAAAACCATCTGATGAGTGAGAGAGATTCAGCATAGGAGGATTCAGGGCTTCTTGATACCACCTACACCAACAAGAATTTAAGACTCGTAATGTGAGTCTGGTCAGGACTAACAAACCAATGGAGAGCCCTGGGTGGGCTCAGCCCCATTGCAAAGAAGAGAGATAAACAGCTGGTGCCTACAGACCTGGCAGGAGAAAGGTGCAGTACGGCTGGAGGTGGATGGACAGCCTGCCCTGCAGGGATGTCCCTGGCACCCGGCACGCGGCACGTGTGACCGAGGAGCCACGCGGAGCTGTTCCGCTCCTCACACTCCATCTGCCAGCGGCGTGGTGGGCCTGCAGAGGGAAGGAGGCATGTCCTCCTGACATGCCAGGTGTGAGTCAACACCTGCATCCTCTTTGAAATGGTTCCTCCTTCTCCATCCCGTGGAAAAGTTGTACACAACATGGAATATGCAGTGACGGCAGTTGGCAGCTGCTTAAGCCCAGGCAACTATTTCATCATTAGCCTGAGTGCAGAGTCATGCAAACTGATCACGTTTATTGCTGATTTTGTTTATACTTCTGTATACTAACGGGTTTTCAGCCAAGAGTAACTCCCTTGTTCAGACCCAACTCATTTGCAGCAGAAGTGATCCTCAACTCTGCTGCATCTGTGTGCACCCTTGCGAAAACAGAGGGTGGGTGGCAACAGCATTGGGAGCAGTGCCAATCTTGCCTTGCCAACATGGATGTGTACTCTAAAATATCCAGAGCTGCTGTACACAGGGAACTGTGGTAAAAAGGACAAGCAGATGTGATTTACCTAATTGATGGCCTAATTAAGATCTGAAGAAGAGGTGGGTGATTTAGTGCTGTTGGAAAACAAGTTATTGAAAGGATTGAAAATTGATATAAAAGGTCTCAGTGGTGTTTAATAAACAGAATTCACTCCAAAATGTTTTTAAGTGTTCCAGAACATCATTTTCTACAACAGCGCTGCCAGACTATGATCACCACATTCAGTACAGAGCCAAGAGAGCACAGCTGGGGTGAGTGGGGGTTGCCACTGTTTTCTTGCTCTCCTCTGTTTGATGTGATGCCTGTCCCTTAGACTGTGGCATTAGTCAGTAGACAAAACAGTGTGCAACATGCCTCTCACTTCAGTGAAACTCCCATGTTCATTATAACATGTTTTGTTCAGCAACTTCCATTCAGTTGCATTTTTAAGTGCTTCAAAACAAGTCACTCTGGGCTGGATGTGGTTTAAAAAGCAGAGAATTGCAACGCTCAGCCCTGAGATGATCCTCCTGGAGTTTACCTCCTCCTTCTATTTGCTCATTTGCCACTTTATCTTTTTTTTTTTATTGTTTTTCCCCACAAAAAGAAATAAACTGATGGATCTTCTACAGTGTTGTCAAATTCTAGACATCAGTCATGAGGCGGTGCTTTTCCACGAGGGAAGCCAGATGTCTCTAGTCTAACCTTGCTCTTAGAGCTCTAAAACCGATATTTGGACAGGGGAGGCTGGGAAGAGAAAACTTCTGCTTGATTGTTTGGAAACTCAGTAGGTTTTTTACAAAGATGGTCTTGAGATGATTGAGGAGCAAAGGCAACATGTAGGTGACAAGGAAGGATCTTGCATAGTCTGAGTCACTTAGCAGTTTGCCCCAAGGGAAAAGAAAACCATCAAGTCCAGGGAATCACTAGTGATGGGATTGCTAACAGAGCTACCTTTGAAGTCAGGTTTGGTGCCACAACTGGGCAAAGGGAGTGAATGTCAGAGACAGAAAATCTGGCTTCCTGTGTAAAATGATCCTACTTGCAAGTCACCTCTCTCATTCTGTATCTGGATAGCTCATCAAGCTATGTCATGTTCATACCGTGCTTGTGTAGAGGAGGGATCCCACACCTGTGGGATACTACCTTAGCTACCATCAGCAAAGAATGGTATCTCTTATCACTTAGGAAGGGAGATTATTAAAGAATCTGGTATCCTAAAAATAGAGTCTCCAGGTGTTTTGCAAATCCAGCTTCCCACACAGACACAAAGAGTTTGATCCTTCTGGATTGATTCTATCAAATTTGACAAAGATGCAGGGATTCAAAGGTAATTAAAATCTTTAAAAAATATGAGAAGTTAAGGAGAGACCCTCTATGAGACAGCCATGTGAAAACAACTGAAGAATCTATTCTAGACAGAGACTTCATGCTTCTATCATTGTTGGGGGGAGTGGGGGGAGCTGTGCATAGGGAAGAGAGAAAAAACCCAACAAGCAAGAAACAATTTTCCCCAATATGTCAATCAAAATAGCACCTTCTTAGATACCAAACTCAATCATAAGACATAGCTTAGTTCACAGGGATAGTTTGTTCTCTGTGGGAAGCCTTCTTCTTTGAACTTTCTTCCCCACTTGGTCAAAAAAATGTATTAATGATCTTCCCAGTACAGTGCTTGCCTTTAAAGACTTGGGGATTGTTACAGGAAAGGCCTTGAAAGGGTGAATGAAAAATATGTTTTGCTGATGGTTGAAATGAGTTGTGGTTTAGATTGATTTTATTTTAGTTTTATGACAAAGAAGTCTGAAATACTTAGATGTATTTTCTTGTACATTTGTACTTGAAAATGGAATATAGTAATTCTGTGAATAAGCATTATCCAGTCCTTGTTTTATAAGCCTATAGAAATGCAGTCCACAAAATAAATGAGTACAGTAACAGTGAGTGCTGGACTTTGGTCAGAGTAAGCTGAAAGATGCAAAACCATAATGAGACCTCCTAGCTTAAGCAAGAAGGACTTTAGTATCCAGCCAACAATATTATTCCCTTCTCTTTTACACTCTGTTTATTTCAAGAAGCCTGTGAAGTTCTGACCTTCAAAAATGTAGCCTGTGTACTTCTGAGGGGAGAGAAATATGCAAAATTGTTGATGTGGCTTCATCATGGGTTTTGAAGTGAAGCAAGGTGTTTATTTTGTTCTTGTGCTATTTGTACCTAGTTGACAACTGGCCTCATTCAGCACAATAGAAATACCACTTTTCAGGTGATTAGAAAGATTTAAATAGGAAGCAGGGTAGTTTTTTCTTTTTATTTTTTAAGACATCAGTTACTGATCCAACATACTCTTGATACTGGAGAAAAAGGAGCTGGGAAAAATTATTTATGAAATTTTCAGATATAGGTAGAGTCAAGGGACTTGGCAGCTATGTCTACTCACCTCACTTGCTGCTTTATCTTAGAGGTGCCTGAGGTATTGAGGATACTAAGTGCCTGACACTGGGAATTGCCAAGATGCCATCAGCACCAAACAAATTTCTGTCTCTGAAGTTGTGGGAGAACTCCTCAAGGAGCACCAATAAAGCACCTGTGGGCTCCATGGGCCGGTATCAATGCCCCAGCTCCAAAAAATGGAGTTTGGCCCTCCAGTTTCTGCCACTTAAAACCCCATGAAATCTGTTTCTTTTTGGCCATCACTCTTGGCTAGACTATGAGGGAAATGTAGGATTTTCCATCCAATCTCTCAATTTGCTTCCTCAACAATATTGAAAGCACTAAGTATGTACTTTGGATACTCACTTACTGACTAAGACCTCATATACATTATCATCTGACACATTGCACAGCTGGCACACATCTCCAATGGGAACTTCTAGTCCAGCCATAACATATCAAACAAATTTGTAGTAATTGTCCCTTCAAACCCAGAACAGCTTTCTACACATCGCTAAGATCACCAAAACCAGAACTCACTGAATCTGAAAGCCCTCAGAGTGCCCACTTGCTCAGATTTGGAGAGATTTTGAATGGTGCAGGTTGTATTGATGGAAGCCGTGACTGTCTGGACAACAGAGGATTGAGAAGGTGTTAAAGGGAACAGCCCTATATAAAAAAAAAAATGTAACATTTCAAAAACACCTTATTTCTGCTGGAAGTCAAGCACATTTCTTCCATGCTCATCTCCAGTGAGAAATATCCTGGAATTTTTCCTCCTGCAACACTAACTAGTCTGCTATAAGAGAAAGCCCAGCTGACTTTGAAGTCCTAAGTATGCTTAAATTTTCTGCAGGCTTCAGTACCCCTGAGGGTCCTACGGCCTACAAATTATTTTAATTCATTTAAAATGAAATAGAATTTTTTTTAAAAAATCAATACAGCTGAAAAAAAAAAAGACACTAGAGAGTTTTGTAACCCCCCTCACTCTCCCTACGGTGTTTCGTCTTCAACCTAATGGGATCTCCTTTGTCTTTTCTTCTGGAGAAAATTCTGCTTTCATTCAAAGCAAAATAGAATTTGACAAATGGTCTGGAAAAGGCAAAAAATATTGCTGGTATAACTGTGTCTGTTGTGAATTAGGACTGTTGGTGTGTTTGTTTGCATATTCTGCCAGCAGTGTATATGGAGAAAGGTTCCAATGAAAGTGCTGTCACAGAACAACTTATTACTGCACCACAGGGTATGACTGCAGCAAAGATGCCATGTTTCACCAGCCCCAGGAACACTGCAGTGGAGACCCTGAGTTGAACTTTGTCACACTACAGGAGTGTTTAGCTGGTAGCCTGTGTTGATGTCTGTGCTTCCACACCTTCTGCACTGCTGCTTATATTTTAGCCCTCCTGAAGCTACTGAGGATGCATCCGCCACACTTCTGTCAGACACCCAGTAACTCTGCAAGAGTAGCATGGGCTGACCCATGGGAGCACAGTGTTTGGAGATTTCGTGTTTGGAGGCAACTTCCCTCACGGTTTGTGCAAACAGAAAGCTCAAGGAACAAACGTGTTGTCCAGCCAACTTGCATCAACCGATTAAATACTGTAACCTCGCTATTCAGCCAATGGTTACCTCCATGCTATTCAGCTAAATATTCCCCAAAATACTGAAGTATTTCTGGGAAATGCTTGTCACTGCATATTTAGCTTACGTCCTACAAACCCTTCTTAATCCTCATACATTTTTTCCCCATATTTCAAATGTATTAGCTCTCATGGCAGTGAGATGTCCCTGGCATGGGAGAGCTCAGTGGCATTCATAATAACCCTTATTTGGGGGGAATTATAGAGTCAGTTTATAAAATAGAAAGTAGTTTATACTATGGTTTGTCAAATAAAGAAAGTGTTTATGGGCCAGGTTTGGATCTGGTGATGTGGGTGGGAATTTTGCTACTGCCTTGAGTTGTATCCAGTAAGGTCCGTATGCTGCACACCATATGTCTCGCTAACCACCACACAATCCCTCACCCCAAACTGCTACCTCCTCTATTTTTTTGGAAGAATATCTATGAAAACAGATTCATGCAAAGTACCCTCACTGTTTATAAAGAACACTAAAAGCATAATTATTTTTAGGAGTTCCTCAGTGATAGGAAAATCTAGATTTCAGACAGAGATGCCAGATGATCTAGTCATTGATTTTAGAAAAAAGATTTCTGCAGGTACTGCAGTGTCTTCTGTTTCATGTCTCTGCACCCGCCTCTCACTGACTCCTGGCTGCCATTTTATAGAACAGTATGGAAATTATTTCAGACATGTAGAAGATGGGGTGTGATTCAGTTCGAGATCTCAGTGGGCTGCAGGGATGAAATTGGTGATTGTGAAAAGTCTTCCTACACATTTTCCATATATTTTACATGCCATCCCACAAAAGGAATGAAAATAGAAGAGTCCATTTTACCAAAGCTGTGAGAAGAGTATAGAAACCAGAAAGGTGAGTAAAATATGCCAGAATGCCTCCATTTCACACAAGCCATTCCAGAAAAAACAGGGAGCAGTCATCTTCCATAGACAATATTTCTTAAAACCTCTGCCACTAATCTAATTCCTTCATCATGTATAGTGTGCAGTGTGCTCAGCATAGAGAAATAATTCAGAAAGAACAAGACAACTCCCCAAGAAAATGCAAGAAGTTTGAAAGTGGAATTAATAGCCAATGGTAATTAAAAAAAAACCACCTGATTTGGCTTGTGTGAACTGGCAGATCAATATTACTCAAATTTTGAACAAGGTATTTTTGGAGGAGATTTGAAGTGAGGGGGGGACTTGCCCCATGTACTGCAATGAGAAAAGACTTGGATAAAATAGACCTGATATATTGATTGAAAAGGTAATTTCCTCATGAGACCTTTTTACACTACATTATTTTGGTCATTATGGGACTTCTGATGATCTTTTACTGATAGAAATATTATCTTTCGACAGATACATGGAGGTTTGTGAAGAAAGGCATCAGGAGGATCATGTGAAAAGGACTTTATTCTGCAATGTCCTCAGATGACAAACACTGCCTGAAGCACACTGACATCTTAAAGCCTCTCTGAGCTAATTTCCACCTTCCTCCTGGGACATTTAGGATGGGGAACTCTATGTTTGAAGGCAACCAAGGATCTTATGGAGGGATCATATTAAACCTCTAGAAGCAGCATGTGTTTGTCAAGATCCAGCTTTGTGGCTGCAAAGGGTGCTAAATTTTAGAAATTCAGTGCTAACTAGGGAAGGCTACAAGAAGTTTTAATGTCTTACATTAACTTTAGCCTGAACTCTATTCAGCTCTGCCTGACTCTTTATGCAATATGGGACATATTGATATGTGTCAGTTCTGTCTGGAGGGATGTACCAAAAATATATCAATCTTGGTACATGATGAGACTGAATTGAATATTAAATTGTTATTCTACATAGGCAACACATTGCCTAGATTGACTCACACATACAAAAAGAAATGTCTGACTTAATTTCTGTGCTTTTTATGTCATTTATGTGCATTTCTGTAATTTTAAGAAGAATCTGATCTACTTTCACAGCTGAAGTTTGTTTCTTGTGAAAGAGGAACAGTGACATCCTGTGGCTCAACTATAGTAAAAACATATAGTGTTTTTATCACTACCCTTTCTTGGATGTATTTTTTCTTCTTTTATACAACTTAGCAAGAATAGAATCTAAATTTTAGCTAAAAAAAAAAAAAAAAAAAGGATAGCACTTTACTTTGGCAATAATCTTTCTGTATATGTGAATTGCAGGCATGAAGAAATTGAAGACATTTAATAAATGTGACATTCTATCTTCATGCTAATCAAAATAGAGTTATTTTAAATTATAATAATAATAAGAGAAAATTACTTAGGAAAAAAAAGCTTAAAAATAGGTATGAAAAGTGGCTTTTGAAAAACAAAGTCTTGTCAGGCCTAGGAGTTAAGCCTTTCTTTCGTAAGCACCTTTTGGTCTTTGGAAATACTTTATTATCACTGTTACCAGAACGTATTTGAAGGAACAGACTTCATTCAGAATATGATGGCATGTCTCCAGAGTAAGTTGAGAGCACCAGCAAATGTAATAACTAAGTAAAGCATGGTCATATTCACAAAGGAAAAAAAAATCTGATATATTGCTTTAAAAAGTATTTTTTTCATAAGACCCTTTTACACTGCACTATTTTTGTCATTATGAACTTCTGATGATTTTGTACTGATAGAAATAGTATCTTAAGAAAATACTATTTTCCGGTAATGTACCAAAAATTATACTAAAAGGACTTTACAAAAGCCTTGCAACATAACAATTTTCTGTAGAAGAAAATGACTTCAGAAATTCTTTCCTTTGGCATAAATTTAGTGTCATATACCGGTGACATCCTGAAGAACTTAAGACTCTATTTTCTTATCAGATGTATAAATCAGAAAGATTGTTGCTGCACTCATCTTCAGGTACACACTCCAGATTTTCTTCCCAATGTATTTTGCTCTATTTGCACATTTATCAGTTGTGATGAGGTTGTCCCTTACTTAAAACTAGTTTGCTTTTATTAAGATTCTCAGAGACAGTCAGTGGAGCTGTTACAATGCAGCTCTGCAGTTTCTGCTACGGCTGCTGACTGTGGCAGCCATACAAAGAGCAAACGTTCTCCTGTCCCGGCTTCTCAGACACAAATGGCCGAGTGCATGGGTGACAGTGATGAAGAATGAAGTCGGAATTGAAAACAAACCTGTTCAGACAGAAAGGCTGAAATGTGTTTCTTGAGCATAAGTGATTTTCTCCAGGGCTTCAATTTCATTACTTTTTTCCCCTTCAATGCAAACAACCTCCAAAGGCAGAAATGTGTTTATAGGAAAGAGGACACCTCAATGTGATGTGGATGTTGTGCATGATGCAGACATTTGTCGGAAGAATTCCAAGCCTTGAGCTGTAAAGAAAGCATGGTTGACAATAGATTATTTCTTACTTTTCTTATCATTCAAAAGGTGTGTACTCATGCACAGTTTTTTAAATACAAAGAAAAAAAGTAAATCCCCACATATAGCACAGAGATTGTTCACTGAAATAGCTAATTTCAGAGACAAAAGAATACACCATCTAACATTTGCATGTATTTCATTATGTTTGACTGGCATATGGTGATCCGTAAGCTTGCTGCTAATATAGAGCCTGTGTTTTTTAATTAAATTGGTGGTCTTTAAAAAGGTACCTAGTCTCCTGAGTAAGGTATAATCTTTTCAATTTTGAATATTGCATGGTCTCACACCAGCACCGCAGCAGTCCTAAAATTGCTTCAGCCTCTAGAAGTTGGTTCAGAATAATTTTTAAATATAGGCTTGTAAAATTATAGTAAAGGACAAAGCAAAACTATAAGCAGGGATCTCCCCAAAGAAAAATGAAACAAAGAACAGCCCAGGCTATAATTCAAATTGTCAATTAGATTTGACTCAGAGGAGTTTGAAAATTAAGTTTTTATTCTATATATTCCTTCCACTAATCTGTTTGTGAACTTTAGACTGTCAGCTGAGAAACAAAAAGAGGGAAAAACTAGACTCTTTTGAACCAGAGATTTAATAACTCCCCCAGGTCACAGTGCTCATTATAAAGGGAATGAAGTGCTGGTTCTTGGGCAACAGAGCAAACATCTGCATCCTGAAACAAGCCAGGTGCTCTAAATCAGGGCAAAACCAAGGCAGCCCAAGCAGCAAAATCTGAGCATGTCCTCTGTCTCTCCAGCCTGCCTGAGTCCCTGCTGTGAGTGTGTTTGCAGCTGGAGCGACCTCCCAACCGAATAAGCACACCTGGAAACACTGATGGGCAGCAGCTGTCTGGCACCCACAGCAAAATTCCCAGCAGGCATCAGGTGTTTGCCTGACTTTTCCTAGGGGAGCTGGATGCATGTGCACTGTGCAAGCTTTAAAATGTCATTGTTAGTTTGTGTGTCAGTGAATAGCATTTAGGTCTTGAATTGAAATGACAAGGGAAAGAAACATGCTGCAAGAGGTTCTGCTATTGGCAAAAATACTCACTGCATTTTTATTGTGAATTTCCTTTCTGTAAATCTTTCAAGCCTCTCTCCTTGTGAACAATAAATGTTACCTTACAAATAGCTGGAAACTGTGCACATCTATCACTATAAGCATTGCATCATCTCCTTTATATTCCCTTTCCTAGACACTGCTTTACCAAAGTACAGAATTGTTCTTCACGCATTTCTTCAAATACTTCTGTATAATAGCAGTTTACATGGACTGCTTATCTGCTCTGTTCTTCCAAGTCTGCCTTTGCTCATCAAAACCATGCAGTACCTGCCTCCTGACTCCTAAAATGAAGTGAAGCTTTCAAGAGAATCACTATAGGAGATGCCTATTTGCACAGGGGTTCATATACCTATATACTTTTTAATATCAGCAGTGCATGTGTAGGAGTATTCACATCCCTGAAGATATCCTCATGAACAAAAGCTTTCACACTTGAATGTTTGCAAGCCAAAGGCAGAGCAAATGCCACCAAAGGCTGCTTTTATGAATGGGGATCATGTGGTTTTATTTTACTCCAAAGGTTTATGCATCTGGGAGCTATGTTGCATTGCTTGAATGGTGCATTTTTGCTTTGATATGGTTTCATTCTCAGCTTGGTCCAGGAGTCATGTATTAAACACTTGCTTTCTTTCATTGGGTGAAAAAAGCATTGGTTTTGCTCATACAATACCCTGTCCCAGTCCA
This sequence comes from Chloebia gouldiae, assembly GCA_003676055.1. Classification (NCBI taxonomy): domain Eukaryota; kingdom Metazoa; phylum Chordata; class Aves; order Passeriformes; family Passeridae; genus Chloebia; species Chloebia gouldiae. The sequence goes on along the minus strand of QUSF01000001.1, from coordinate 44,947,883 downwards.
TAAATGTACAACAGATATTTTACAACTTCTAAATAATCACCTTTTGGGTAAATCATACGTAAGAAAGAACATTCCCATGCATCTGGGCTGTCCCAGGCCCGTCCTCTTTTTACCTCCATAATGAATCTTGGGATGTAGGAAGTCTGAAAGCAACCAGAAATCCTACACTGTGTACATGTGTCATTTGCCTTATTCCCCCAGTAGTTTATAGACTGTGCAGCTGACAGTGTAAACCCAGCGTGTGCTGGATCCATCTGACTGTCTGTGCACAGCTGCACAGCACATGCAGAGCACATCAGACATGCTGAGGTTGGGATGCACTTCCAGTTCATATGTAGGCCACCTGGGTGGTTCATGCATACATACTTCTGGCCAGGAAACCCTTGTCACAAATACAGCAGTCCTAATGTAATCCAGGAGCAGATCTGGAAACAAGTGCCAAACACCACAATTCTTCTGCTTCGTCCCTTTGGCATTGCAGATCAGAGATGAACTCCTACCTGTATACACTAAACTCTTAGGTTTATTTGTTTTGTAACGTTGCTATTCAAAAGGTTTCCTACCTTTCCCAATTTTAATTTATTGTGACTTCAAAATTTAATAGCTCTAAATCATAATTTAAAGCTGCCTATATTAAAGGAAATATTTAATGCATTTATTTTCTAGAGATTGTATCTGGCATTCCCAAAAGATGTTTCCAACTCCATGTTCCAAACCATCTGAGAGACAGCAGCAGCCAGAAACATAATATTTTACACAGGCAAGACATCATTCTACTCCTGCATCCAGAGCCCAGGATCAGTCACAAAGAATCAGTTAAATGCAACATCTCCAGCAGAGCTTAGCTGTGTACTGGCAAAGCCTCTCTGAAACCCTTTGCCACACTGAAAGCCTCCTGTAAATGATTTGGCTTGTCTTTGACCATTTCACTGGATTACTTGATGTAAACACTAAGCATTTATTGCTTGCTGTTACACAGTCATCTCCAATCAGCCATCCACAAATTAGTGGTCAAAGTAAAGTAATGCTTTGTTGGTCTTTTCCTCTGGTTTTGTGTTCACTGATGAGAAGAACCTGCTTGTTATGGATGGACGAGTTTTTCTCAGAATTTCTGCTTTTTCTCAGGATGGTCTATACAGAATTGGATTGTGGTTTAATGTGATCTCAGCTCTGGATTTCTGTCCTGTAAAAGAGGTTCAGATTTGATTTAACCTTTGCCTACATTTGCACATGACTTTTGGATGAGACTTTTTTTCCTAAATGGTATTTAACACCAGATTATAAAGACATTTTTTCAGCCTTAGAGTCACCTAAGCAAATGTATTTCCAAAATTACAATTATTCATCAGCGTTTCCAGGTAGTAAGTACCATAAATGTGTGGCACTGCAGCTAGATTTATATCAGCTGCTCATTTTACAAATTTAATTTTAAAAAACTGTATATGCACATACCTATAAATATGCAATGTTTTTCAAGAAAAATCATGGACTTTGATGCAGCTTAATAAGCACTAAAACAGATGACATTACAGTAATATTGCTGCAACTCATCCTACAGATTTAAAATCATTGAAAAGCTAGAGCTGCCAAGGCAACCTTGACTGTGATCTGTATCTCCTTAAGTCACCTGGCTGTATTGCAATAGACCATCTGATCACTGTCTGTAAGTTAAAGGTCTGTACATCAGAGATGTGATTTTTTTTCTCAGAGATGGAACACTGTGCTCTCAGCATGTGAAGCAATGGTAGTAAGTCAAGGGATAAAAATCAAAATGTTTTCTTTCTTCTCTTGGCAGCAGAGATTTGGAAGCTTTGGTAATGTTATTTCAGAGTTAGGGGTAGCCTCAATATCTCCACCTCATTCCATTTTCATAATTGCTAAAGTATACACATCAACAACATGGATATTTTCAGGAGAAGGTAGATCTGGTATGGCAGGAGGTAGGATAATTTAATAACTTTGACAGTGCTGCTGGTGAATATATAACCTGTAAGTGTTGATAAAAGATCAGAATGATTTTATTTAAATTTTCCACTCTCTTTTAATGTAATCTGTGTCTGAATAGCAAAGGTAACACCTAGTTTTATAAGGAAGACTTTAAAAAGTTCAGCAAGGACAGGCTCAAAGTGCTGCACCTGGGAAGGAACAACTCCATGCACTACTGTATTCTGGGAGCAACCCTGCTAGAAAATAGCATTGTGAAAGGGACCTGGGGTCCCAGTGGACACCAAGATGAACATGAGGCAATAATGTGTCCTCATGGCTAAAATGACACATGGTAGCCTGGGCTGCATTCAGCAAACCATTACCAACAGGTCAGGGGAGGTGATCTGGCCTCTCTGCTTAGCAGTGGTGAAGCCACACCTGGAGTGCTGTGCCCAGTTCTGGGCTCCTCAGCACAGAGGCATGGACATTCTGGAGAGAGCGCAACAAAGGGCCATGAAGATGTTTAAGCATCTGGAGCATCTGTCCTATGAGGAAAGGCTGAGAGAGCTGGGACGGTTTACCCAGAAGAGAAGGCTCAAGGGGGACTATATCAATGGCTATAGGAGCTTTTCAGCAGTGCCCAGTGATAGGACCAGAAGAAAAGGCACAAAGTGAAGCATGGGAGGTTCCCTCTGAATGGCAGGAAACACTCTTTTGCTGTCAGGATGACCAAGCACTAACACAGGTTGCCCAGAGAGGCTGTGGTCTTCCTCTTTCGAGACTTTCAAAAGCTATCTAGACACGGTCCTGGGCAACTGGCTCTGGGCAGCCCTGCTTGAGTGGGGTGAACTGAGCCAGATGACCTCCAGAGGTCCTGCCAACTTCAATCTGTGATTTTGAAAAACTTTTGAAAACTTTGCCATTTTTAGTGTTCCACCACTCATTTTATCAAGTGGGGCTGTTCATAGGAGCAGTAACTTCAGGAAGGGACACATCAATGTAGAACAATTTTTAAAAAGCTCAGGTCTCCAATCCCTGCAGCTCACAACCCAGCAGTTAGTCAGGCACACATAAGGACCACTGCAGTGTTTTCCTCACTGTTGTTTCTAGCCCTCATGCTGCTGGCTCAGAGGAAAGAGCAGCACTTATGTGCTGTGAGCACGATGAGAGTAACCCGAGGGAATGGGACCCCAGCATAAAGAACATGCTGTTTCACTTAGACACTTTTTCAGGAAAATTAAAAAAACTTGAAACAACATGTATGCCATCGAAGCAGTTTCCTTTGGATTAAAAACAGAACATTAGACACATATTTAATCAGTTTTGCTGTCCCTGGGGGTGTTAATATTTGGCACTATCCCCCTTTCAATTAAGAGGTGGTTCTCTAGTTCTTAAATAAAACTAGTCAGGAAATTTCCACAAATGCTTTCTCATATAAAATGCATTTTCTGCAAAACTGAACTTTACTGCAAGGAAACAATAATATTCCTTGAAGTTTCTGAATCTTCACTGGGCAACACTGACTCCAAGAAAAACACTTGGTTGGTTAAAACACTTCAGACCAGATCAGTTAGACCTTACCTCATGGTCACAAAAGTCAAAAAAATGTCTCGTGGCAGTTTAGTTCAGATAATACATGCTTTAGTTCTTTTTTGCAAAAGCTTCCTTGTTTGAGTTACACCATAGACATTCCTGAAGCTGGAACATCAGACCAGGTCCAATTGAACTGGGGACCCCAAACCACTAAGGAAAAATGGGGATGCTGCATTTGAACTACAGTTCCTGTGAGGAATCAAAGTCCCTCTGAGTCCTGAACTCAGAATCTTCAAATAAATAAATAAAAATGAAACAATTTTATTTGGAGTTGTTAAGAAATTTAACTTCAGTCAAAGGAATTGAAAGCATCTCTGAAATGCACTTTAACTAGTTGTATAAAAATACTGATATTCATTGTTTTCCCTATTAAAATACAAAAAACAAGTCATGTCTTGGTGTTGTTGTTCTACCTTTCTGTGTGAAGCAAGATGTAACAGAAACCTAGCCTGATCCAAAAAGTGACCTCCCAGTTTACTAAAATTTAAGGCAAGGGTGAGCCAACATCTCTTTCAGTCTGTTCTCCTGAACATCTCAGAGCACAGCATTTTATCCAGTCTCTACGCAGTGAGTGAGCTCAGTAATATGTGTGACTAATGTAAAACTTGTGTGAACACAAGTCTCTCAAAAAATCATTTACTTGTTTAGGTAGTATCACTGTGGTTTTTTTGGTATTGTTTTGCCATTGATGCTCATGGCCTGTTTCATGTTTTCTTCTGACTTCATCTGGCCAGAGCTTCCAGCCATAACTCTTGCTGTGGCCACATCTATTTGATTAGAGATTACTTCAAGATCCACCTTTTCACCTGAATAAGCACACTGTGCATCCAGTCTGTGGAGGGAAAGTAACTTCTTTATCTCTCAGATAATTTTGTTTACTCTTTTTCCTTATATTCCAGAATTATTTTTTTTTCTAATTGCTCAACATCTTGTTTAAAAAGCTGAGTGCAGTCCTGTGTGTCATGTTCCCACACTAGTCTTAAAATGCACACACAGGAGAAAAGTAACTCCTGATTTCTACTTATCACTGACCTGATTGTATACCTGGGAACTTCCTAAGTCATCTGGCCTCAATATCATGGCACTAAATTGTCATGAACTTTAATGAGTTGCCATGTCCTTTGTCTTGTGTTCCCCGCCTTATTGCTACAGTTGCTTTTCAATACTTTCTAACCTTACTAGGGCACTCTTTTAACTTTTTATAGAGTACTACAATTTTCCCTTGACGAATTTACCACACAGGAATAAATTTAATCTATTCTATGATCCAAAAAGTAATCTGAACTTTGACTTTTTCTTTCATAAAATGTACAACTCTCTTGAGAAAAGGATTTTTATGAAGAAGTGCTGATATATCCATAATTTCTTCCCTTTCCTCCCCCACCTTTTTTTTTTGACAGAACAACATAAAAGTAAAACACACAGAATAAATACTGATTAAATGGTGATTGATATAAGTTTTCAAATTCTTCTATTTTTTCCCTTTTTTTTTCTCTTTTTCCCACATTTTTTCCCTAGTCAAATTCTCCCTCCTTTCCTTTTTTTTTTTTAATTTTAATTTCTAGATTTTTTTTGTAATCTGCAGCTATGGTCAATTCTGAAAGAAGTGAAAGAAGCAAAAAAAAAACCTGGAATATTTTCCACTGGGAAAGAAAAAACCTGTGTTTTACTTTCTACTTTGTTGAAAGAATGAGAAGTACTAAGTACAAAATATATAGGACCTCACCAACAGACAGACTAAGAAGAAAAAGAAAGCCATAAACTCAGAACTAGTCAGGACAAAGAAACTTGTACATATCTTCTCAGAAATAACTGCACTGCAGTCAGTGAAGGTAAAGGATTGGGATACACTGGGGTGGTCCTGATGGGGTCTTGCAGACTGAGGTGAGAGCAGAAGGGACCACTGTGAATTCTTTCCATGTGGAGACGAACATCTCTGTGTCCAGAGGGACTCAAAGATAGCAAGAGGACAGGAACTCTCCCTGAACTAACCCTTAAAGAATAAATACCAGTGTTTGGGCTTGCAGACTGGCTTTCTGGAAGGTGATCTAAACCCATGGCAACCCCTGATCACACCTCAGTGACCCCACAGCAATCCTCACTTAAGTTACTGACAGCAAGAACTCTTTACACACTTGCTGACCTTGCAATACAAGCCAACTCTGCTTCCACTCCTTGTTCCTTAAAACCTAATAAAGCCACCAAGAAAATTCCCATATATTTCAGTAATTACAAAATTTCACCCATTCTACATTTGGGCTGTATCTCCATTAATAAAAATTCTATGAGCGCATTCAGTAACAGATGAAAAGAACCCAGTCCCCTTCTATTGTCCTTTGTTCTGCATCTGGCAGGGATCAAATCCAGCAGCAGAGTCTCACTAGTTAGGGGGAAGACCAAACATTGTGTGATGAAATTTACCTATGCAAGGCAGTGCTCTTGCATGCTTCCTTTTCAGCTGAGGCAACAGAAAGTTGATAGACAGTTAAGAGTGACACTCCTTAGCTTTCAGTAATCAAAGTATTTGAAGGGCAGGCAAATAAGAGAAGGTGATGTTCCCAAATTTTTCCATGCCATGCACATACAAGGACCTATCCCTCTTCACCTAGTGTCCTCAGGAAGTGGCTCTCCAGAATTAATTAGACCAGTTCTCTTGTACATCAGCAGGGAATAGAGCTTCATTTGTTTGCACTTTTGAATTTTAAAGGAGAAGCATACTGGTTATATGTTGACTTTGTGTATGTCTGCATCTGTGTGTTAATCCATGTAGAAAAGCTTAGTGTAAATCTTGGAATAATCATTAGAATATTAGGCAACAGAACCAAAAAATCTACCCCCTTCATTTCACTGAAAGAGAAGTATGACAAGGAGCAAAATCCAAAGCAATAGTCGACCCTGGTTTTTGGATGCTGGCTCTGAACTGTCAGTGGCCATTACATCAGATAAGCCATGAGCCTAAGCCAAAGTCTAAAGCATTATAAGGCCAGGAAGGTAAAAAGAATCAGGGCCAGTGCAAGCTTTAAAAGTCAGCAAAGAATTTTAAAGCCATATGCTGCTTAACAGGCACCAGGGTAGAGGGAACGTGAGACTAGAGAAATATGATCTGCAGATCAAGTCCTAGTAACAATTCTGGCAGCAGCAACATTCAAAACCATCTGCAGCCAGTTTAGCAAACAATCTGGAACACCACCAGGAACAAATTAAAATAGTCAATCCTGGAAGTCATGAAAGTCTGTATGAACAAGAGCCTGAGCAAATGAAATGGTGTTTTCATGAGAATATCTTGCAATATTCTCAAAAAACATCAAAAGATTTTTTTTGCCCTCTTTCATGTGAAGACAAAAAGCTGAAAGGAAAGTCATATGGGTACGAAGAAAGCAAGACGTTTCAGCACTGGAGCTCCAAAGTAATCAAAATGCCACAGATTTCACTGGCAGCAATATTAATACAAGTCAGGAAGAGTCCTCCTGTACATTGCAGGGCCTCAGACCCAGATATTCCACTACACTTTGCAGCACATGTTGAGTGCAGGAGCTGGGAAGCAAATGTGCTGAGAAATCCCACGGAGAGGGGTGTGGGTGAGAAAACTGGCTAGCATATGCCGTGCTCCGACATGTAGAATTGAACTCTCACTACATGGATCTCATTGTGCAGCACCTCCTCCAGCAAGTGAAAAAATCCAGTGCATGTGTGTAAGAGGTTAGGAGTTGAGGATGCAGTGCCAACAGGAAACGGAAAAGGGGAAACAAGTAGAAAAACAGGCAGCTGTGGAAAATGCAAGGAAACAACTCCATTAATGCTATCCAGGGAGCATCATGAATTGTCTGGGGTGAAGAACAAGAGAGAAAGGGCTTTCCCAATGGCTCACACACTGGACACAGCACAGTCAGTTCTGTTATGAACTAGATCTCCTCTTTTGGGGAAACTTCTGTCTGCTAAGTTTCACTTCAGGCATGAGAGGCATCTTCTGCCTCTGCTGCTCTAGCACCATGCCCTGCTCTGCTCCAGCAGAGAGAGCAAAGGCCTTCCCACCTATTACTCCAGCTCACCCTTTTTAACCTGGGAAAGAGGAAGATTTTCAGTTGTGAGTTCGTCTGGATGTTTTTGAATAAAAAGGAAAGCTGAATTCAATCCAAATCCCTGGCACTTCAGATTCTCACTAGTCTAGCTGAATACAGGAGCTATTGGAGAGCTCTTTTCACAGAGCAGTTTGACCCATCAGCACAGATGGAGACACAGAACATACGATCTGGGCCAGGTTCTTGTTCAGATACTGTAGGGTGTGAACAGGAGAGTTTCATGCAGTCTCTATTAAAAGGAACATAAGCATGGTATTAGCTAGATTTTGAGGAGCCAGGAAGACAACATGAGAACAAAAAATTAATTTGTTAATCCTGCTGCGATTCTTGTTTTTGTCACTCTTAGTTTTGTTACTCCAGAATTAATAGTTATTAAAGCGGAATTGTGTCCACTTTAATTTCAAGTCCTATCTTCTCCCAGTCCTGAAGAGAATTATATTCTAGGGTTGCTGGCATAATAACAGAGTTGTGATGGAGCTGGCTCATTCCCAATCCCTGCTGCTCTTTACTTTGCCCAGGAGAAGGGTGGTTAAGCTCACAGCAAGTCAGGGCTGATCTCACACTAGGCGATTGCCTCATTGCCATTCTCATTCTGATTATTTTCAATCCAGCCCTAAATCTACAGTCAGAGCAAAATAAAATAGAATAAATGAACTAAAATAAACTATCAAATTATAGTAAAAAATAAAATAAAGTAAAACAAAACAAAAAAAAAATTAAAATGAAATTAAAATAAAATAAATAAAATTATTATTTATATCCAAGAAAACATTTTCTAACAGTCCCAAGGAGAAGAGGGGAAGCCAAGCAGGCACCTATAAAACCATTGCAATTTGTGTATCGAGGCATTTTTTAGTGCAGCGGATGGCAGGCAGCACTCCTGGCTAAAAATAAAGAGCAAGTTCCATTTTCATTCTCATCTGTGTCCCAGCTCCTCATTTCATGCCCCAAACTTGGATCCATCCCTACAGCCCACGGTAGCAAAGCTACCAACAAGAGAAGCCTATGTCAGCTGCGGTGGATACTAGAGCAGAACCAGAGAGCAAGATGTGGGCCAAGAGAATTCCCAGTGAAAGGCAAAAGTCCCTGCCCTTGTCGTTCCCTCCCCACAGCAGGAGCAAGAGGGATGCAGAATTCGGGCAAGGGGGTCACCGGAGATGGGAATGCAGACTCTTACATCACCTATGATCACCAAAACCCCAGATTCCCCTTCAGGCCCCTGAGAGGAGGAGGAGTCCTCATTTAGATGGCTCATCTTACCAGAAAAGACCTGTCTCTGGAGGTCTTCAAAGCCCCTTATGCATTTTTCCTCACTTCTTAAGGGAATTTAAGCACTGAGTTAACCAGAGCTGTTTCATTAGGTACCCACAGCACAAATCTACATTTGGCAGACAGTGCCAGACCTATCATGCACCCTATTTTGCAAAATGTTTTTTTCCAAACTTAAAAATGCTTTATTAATTTCTGTGTCTCTTTTTCTTTGAAAGTACAGGGGACTTGAAGCCAAGCAAATAAACTTGTGAAAATAAATATGAGTGTAATTTCTCATGTGTTCAGTAGGGCTCCCAGCTTACCCTAGTATCTAAAAGACCACAGGATTTTTTTTTTCACAGCTCACCATAATATCTAAAAGGCCACAGGATTTTTTTTTTCACAGCTTCTAAATCCCCAGTAAATTAAAGATGTAGAAATAAAGATAAAAATGCTTAATCACTTTTACCCCATGTTATTGTATCATCATTAGAAAGGCCCAGAACTTTGGAAAGCTAATAAACAACAATATTTAGAGTAGATCCCATGATTTGTGAGATATAACAAGTTCTCAAGAGCAAGACGTAACATGAAATGGAAAAAAAAATAAAAAGGGGTAAGGAAGCCATAGCTAGAGTTCTTACCATTTTTATTAAATAAGATATCCTACCTACGGCTTTCAGCACAAAATCACCAACATAAAAGAAACCTGGGTTTTCTCACCTCTCTTTAAAAGATTGCATTTTCACATACTTTATATGTTGAGGAAGGATGAATGAACTGTGGATGTTTTTAAAGAGCAAATGGATGACCAAGTAGGATTAGCCAGGGCTGTACCCAAAGAAGAGATTAGAAGGGAGATCCCCCATCTCTTAAGATACACAAAGAATTAATCACTGATCTTAAGACATAATTGAGATCCTTGTAGCCACAGGAGAGGAGAGCCATAAATTCCAGTAGGTAATTTGTGGACAAATGAAGTCAACATCCAAAAAATAGACAAGCAGGTGATTGCAGCAGGAATATTCTGTGTTCATAGAAACACTTCATGGATCTTGGGTGAAACTTTCAGGTTGAATGAAAAAAAAAAGTATTCTTTATTCTCTATTATACTTTATTAGTAAAATAGTTTTACTTCCAGGGGGAAAATAATTGAAATAATTTTAAATTACTGTAATTGAGTACTTATAAGGCCGTTGATTGAGAAATAGACTAATCATGGTATTTCAAATGGAAAATTCATTCCATGGACAAAATACCCATTATTTTCTCATTTCAAATCTGTTATAGTTTTCTGGCCCCCAGAAGGGGCAATTATAACTTGAACTGTTCTGCTATTGAAAAAAAAACATTACACCACTGTCTCTCTTGTGTACTGACACCCATCAGTCAAGATCATTGCTTCACTGTCCATCACCTGGTAAAAGAAATAATGCTGTGATTGTAATAGCATATGATCGATATCTTCTGCTTTGAAAATAAATCTCAGTAAAAGCTTTGTCTGCCACCAGCAAGAGACTGTTACTCTATGAAAATATGCTGTTTCTTTCAGATTACCTCTTGATTAAAAGTTTATGGCTCCTCTATTACGAGTATCACCAGGAAGGCAATTTCATATTTAAAGGTAAAGCTAACTGGGTCTGTGGTAGAAATAGGAGGAAGACAGAAAAGCTGCTTCTCCTGGTCCTTGGCTCCAGATGCTGTCTCCCAGGTATCCTCATACTCGCATTCCCAGGAATGTTGCTTCACACAGGCTATCTAAAAAGGCTTCTGATAGCTTCTGACCTGTACCTACATCTTCCAGCCAGATATGTCTTTAAAAGTGGGTTTTCCACCTTAGCCTAACTTTATTAAAATCACAATTAAAGCTGCTAAAATAAAGAAAATGCTTGTATTTAAACAGTGAAACTAATATATCACAAATTGCTCCAGAAAAAATATTTTGCAATTAATATGGGATACTTTGTGTAATACTACAATTATTTTTAATGGAAACTCGAGATGGCTGGAATTAAGTTGTTCTAGAATAAGCAACATGCTTATCAGTGTTACTATGGACTCTTGTTATATTAATTTCAAGAAAATTCCATTTCATTTTTTTTTTCTCACATGCTCTGAAGAATCCACTGGCAAGAGAGAAGTCCCAGCCCTTGAACAGAGTGAAACTGTCCAGCACAAAAATCAGTGGTAAAAAATCTATTGACTTGGATGGGGTAATAGCTAGTCTGGAACAACTGGAATTTCCATCACTGTAGTCATTTTCCTTGTAAATAGTTCTCAGGTTAATACCATAGCCTTGCAGTTTTCTTTTAAAGTCTGTTTTGTTTTAAAATGTTCCCCATAATATTGTAGAGTAGAAATATTTTATATGAGAGTAGATTCAGTTAAGAACTAATTTTTTCCCCATAGTTCTTCCTCCCTTGGCAAGAAATTGAAATAATGCTCACAAAAAAGTGGATTAGCACCATGAAATTGAAATATTTTATACAAATAGAGGTGTAGAGAGAAGCTGTGGTTCTGAAAATTTACAGGAAGTGAAAAGCTGTGTATCAAGTATCCAAACTCTCCTTCCAGATAGTGAACTGGGGGTGATTCATCTTTCCATTAGACAATTCACATGATACATGTCCAATTACTTTCAAGATATAAATGGATATAAGGTTAAGGGTACTCTGAGATTTCAAGACAGCTTTAATTGATTTCAGTGGGAATTGCATTTATGTATCTAAGGGGAGAATTCAGTCACTCATATTTAAAATGTAGAATCTCAACATCCTATAAAAATGTTGCAAGAATCTGAAAAAAATAGCTTAGTTTTTTTCTCTAGAGAGATAAGAATGCTGCAACTTACATGACATACAGAACAATAGTTTGAAAATATGGATATTCACATCAACAAGGATGTCATTTTTAAGTGCAGTGATGCAATTCAGATAAGAGGCCTGAATCTAAGATCAGAAAGAATGTCCTGATTTTATGCCAATTTTATTTTGGACAGATGTCTGAAAGAAAAAACAAAGCACATTTGGGAGAGCTAAGGGTTAAGGACTGCTGCATTTTTATTTTTTCTTTGGAGCAGTTTGGTAGGCTGATTTATCATGCCCTCATGCCCCTCTGCAAGGAATGGACCTGCTTATGTTGTAATGACCCTTTAGAGTTGGTGATTTCAGCCAATTCTGAGAAGAGAATTGTGCTGTCCACCAGTCCAGTAGTTAATTCAAACTGGGTTTCGGGTACCTGAACTTCCTTCAGTCCCAGCTGCTCTCTCCACTTTTTCCTCAGTATGAGGAGGGGAGAACCAGCAGCAGTGCAGACCCTATGGGGTTTGCAAAGGCACGTGTTTTCTGGCTTTGGCAGGATGGCTGCAGGTCCTGCACAGACGTGTGAGTGTAGGGGAGTGCTCAGCACTGAGCTGTGTGAGAGCTAGTGAGATTAACCCTTTTTAGCATATGCATTTCTGCATTTTATCCTCAGCAGATGCCAAGTCAATGGGCACCAGGACAGGAATTAGTAGTTATTATTTTCTGCTCATATGTGTTTCTCAGTGAAATGTACAGTTAGTAGAGTTACTCATTTCTGCCAGTATGGTTGGTGTCTGATGGGCATTAACTGAAGCAAGTGCACCGTGCTTAATTTCAGACTTGTGAAGGAACTTCATTTCATGCTATGTTTTCTTGCAAGAAAATCCAGACAATATATTAGAAGGAGAGTTTTTCTGTCCCATTTCACCCTTCTGCGTTTAGTTACTTGACTCTCTTTAGCTCACTTGTGCCTCACAAAATCTCTTTTGGGCAATGGTAGCAGAGCTAAAAGCTCAAAGATTTATGACTTCAATTGTTTAGCTCGCTGGCAATAATGCATCATGATAGAAGCAATTGTTGGAACAGGCAGCTATGATACCACTCTTTTATGAAATACTGTAGCTAGAGATAAGGAAGGCAAAAGAAGTCTCTTGTGAATATTATTATCCTCTGGAAATTATCCCCAAAAGATTTGCAGTTTCTCTATAGACTGTGGCTGGAGTTCATTGATCCACAGACTATCATCCTGAATAGAGATTAAAAACAGATGGCTGCAGATCTCAGCTTGGCTACAAATCTCAAAAGAAATGAGAGGGAGTACAGTGGTGACTGACCACAAATGGAAACATTGAAGATATTTTTCTTTTTTTTCTTTAATTCCCTATTTCATTCCTCTGTAGTTTTATACAAAGTCCATTGTACTTAAAACTCAAATAATATAAACACAGAGAACATATGCAAAGTATATTGAAGTAGATCAAAATTGTACAAAGTACCCTAAAAATACACTACAAAGTCTTTTATGTTGGGCGTTTGTTAAGTTATTGTGCTGGAGCAGTGCATTGTCAGTGAAAAGGGTCTTTGTATAAACTGACTTGAACTGATGGTAATCCATTTGCTTTAGTGGCTTAGGTCAAGTGGAAAGTAGGTATAAATTATGTGCCCTCATAAAAGTGATAAATATACTCTACAAGTTAAGACAAAACAAACCTGAACCCTCAAAAATAAAACCCCAAATATTTTAACTGTCAGGATAAAATCCTTGTTTTTTTTAACATATGCACATATTAAGATTTGTTAATATAATAAGAAATATCAGTCTTCATGCAGCCTCATAGACCAAGATTTCCCAGTGTCTACTTTCATAGTTTTTAATTTCTATTATTTCATAGTGCCATTGAAATTTTTGAGTGATAATTTCTCCTTTTTTCTCCTTTGAATTAAATTAAGGGGAGAGATGAAATTCTGGTATTTCTCATTAATTAAAAAAAACCCAGAAATCTTTAGTACGTGCTGGTTGAAGCAATCTATTTTGGCAATCCATCTAGTGTTTATTATTAGTGTAGTCTAATCTCAATAACATCAGTCTAGTAAAATAAAAATCACTCTATTTCAAATTGTAAAGATTCTTGAGAATCCAGTTATAATTCTAGTAATTTTGTTTGGACTTTATGCTATATTAAATTCTCCTTTACATGTAGCACAATATTCAATGCATTTGAATTGGGTAGAAAATGAAAGTAATTAAAGAATAAATAAATTTTTGTTTCTACTTTTTTCATGGTACATTTGCTTAGAAACAGTGATTTGAGGATAATGAAATTGCAATTTTATCAGGAAGCTGTCTCATAAAATTGTTTTCTGTTTCTCTCAGATAGCAAGTCACAAGTCTGGTTAGGTAGTGAAATACCTATAGAGCTCATGATTCAGTTTTAGTTCAGCTTTTTAAAACATTTTCGAATGTAAGTTGAATGCAAGAGTTTTCAGCAGAAATCTCCCTAAATGACAACAAATTATTGGAATCAATAACAATAGCCTTCTTTACATAATCAATATTATTGTTAGAACCATCTTGTGTAAATAAAGCATTGTTTCTATTCTTAGATTAAAAGCATTTTTATTTTGCATTCATTGCTGGTAATAGAGTTCAAGCATAGCTGTCCGTTCTTCAAAATCACTATCAAAGAAGTAGAGAAACTTTACATGTCTGTTGTTCAAGTGTTAATATGAATGATGTGCAAAATACTGACCAAAACTCATCTTTTTTCAATATTGACAGTCCATGAAATACATGGATTAATTGAGTTGCTGTTTATTGTTAATGGATAATGAAAAAAAAAAACAAAACATAGCTCAGCTCAGTGTAAGTTAACAGAACAGCATCGAAGTATTAAAAGGGTGTCAGCCATTCACAGTCTGCCTGTGTTAGCATTTCCTGGAGTGGATAACAGCTTTGAAACACAACACCACAGAAGTTTTGGTCAAGACAATTCCATCCTCTGAATTAAAATCTGTATTTTGGAATTAAAATTAAAATCTGTAAAATTAAATATGTACATTAAAATCTGTATCTTGCAGCTAAAACATTGGATATAACTCAGACTGAACCTTTGGAAGGATGTTAAGGGTTTTCAGCTGAACAGCCACTGAGGCTCTTATCTCCCATAAATTAAACTTGCTTTTCCCTGATAGATTATAATTTCATTTACATCATTGTTATTCACTAGCAACATGGAAGGATTACATTCTCATTTACATCAGCCTAAATTGGCAACATTCTATCAAGATATTTTCCCCAGTGAAAAACTATTTTGCAATTAAAATGAATTTTTTCTAAAATAATTTTAAAATGTTCATTCTTGTAATTAATAGTGCAAAAATTCAAATAAAAACTAAATTTTTTTCTGTTACCAGTGGACAAAAAGCACTTCACTTTCATGTTTCAGGTACCAAATCAGTATAACTGGTGGAACAAGGGGCTTTTTTAACTAAAAAGGTTTATTTTCCCTGTTCAATCTTTTCTCAAAAAATGAAAATAAAGGCTTTTTTTCCAGAATAAAATATAAGAATTAATTTCTTCTTACATACTTACCCTCTCTTTAACCAGCTCTGTTTTGGGATGCTGTTGGATACTATCAGAATTTACCTATGAGGCAAGACAGGAAATATCTCAGCACATCAACTCTTCTTAAGGGTTCAGTCCATAAATTCAGATCTTTTTTGATCATGTTTTTTGATGGCAGATAAACTGATCTCAGGGATGCTGTGCCTTTTTTTTGCTGTAAGACCAGGGTAAGACCTGCTTCCCCTCAAATCTCTGATGGGACAAGACATCACTATTGCCTTTATTCCAGACATGACTCCACAAAAAATTGTAATAAAAATTATGACAATTTCAGAAAACATTACCTCTCATAGTAAATATTCCGTATTTTCCCTCCTTTGTGACTGAATTCTGATGTAAGTTAGGCTAACTGAACTTTTTAAGGACCCTAGCAGAGAAAAACTCAAATGGATATATTAGTTTTAAAGTTATAATCCAATGTATAACTTATCTTTCGGATTATAAAAGGAGACCAAGAGACTGCCTATTTCTAGAATATTGTACATTTGTATGTGAAGATTTCTACTTAGATGACAAGAAACATGCTCCTCCAAAATCTAGAAGCCTGCTTGTATAGTGAGGAGATGGGAATGTTTTGAAGTGAATGCATAAAGGAGGTTACTGGTCTGGTTCAGTGCCTTTGTACAAAGAATGCTAAACTGGATGTAGTAATCCTACAGCAAAATTAATTCCTATTTTATCCTCATGAACAAATGTAGGTCTACAAGTCTGTGACTGGAAGCAAGAGCTCATCTACACTGGCAGAACAGAGTTTGAAAAATGGGAATGTTAAATCCATTGATTTCTTTGTTGACAAAGAAGTTCAGACTAGACAGTTTAGAGTTGAGCTACGCAGTTTTGAACTCTGTGGAGGAGCTGGACAAAAATGAAAGTCTTTCATTAAAGCAAATGTCAGCCAAGTTTACAATGCCTCTTTGATTAACAAAAATGGCTTTGCATGTTATGCCTTAGATTGCTTCCTTAAGGACCCATTTCCCTAATTTTCTAAATGTGGTCCTATTAACTCTTCATGTAGTTTCTTGTTATCACTGGTGCAGCAATGAGCACTCTTCCTCCCTGGTTGTGTTGGTTACCAGATGCAAAACACATTCATGGTTCTCAAGTGCCAAAGCAAATTCTTTGTTATTCATTCTCCTTTCTTATAACTTTTTCTTGTCCATCTGATATAATATCATTTAAAAAAAAAAAAAGCATTATCCTTTACCATGACTTGTGCTGTTTTCTTAGTGAGTTTTTTCCCATTTGTATTTCCATGCTCAGGCTAAACAGCACATGAAATTTGCTTGGAGATTTCAAGTGGGAGTCTGAATAGTTTCCCAAGGCTCCACACCTTTCTGATCAAATGTCTGACTCAGAATACCATTGGTACAATGGTTAAGAATTATTTTTAACAAAAGCCCCCTCTTCAATAGCCCAGACTCAAGTCCTGAAATGTTTATTATGTGAACAGGGAATGTGAACAATGACTCAAAATATCTTGCTGTTAAAATGACTGCTGTATCACCATATTTTTGAAGATAGCAACTATTTTTCTATAATTTACAGTGTCTTACATGCTGCAATGCCCAGCAACTTCAGCCAAGAGCAGCAAGGAAGGTTAACTAACAGTTCCTGTCTCTAGAAGTCAGATGATATTATTGATTACACTGTTGTATAAAGAAGGAAACAAAGAAGCCACATTAATTTCAGTTTTGTTGAGTAGCCATCATACAGAATGGTCAAAGAAGAAGAAATGACTTACGAAAACAAGTAGAATAATTGGAAAGGAATAGTCACAACATCAGAATGGAGAAAACTACAAAAGGAGTTGTGTATTTGTGTGTGCTGTAAATTATATTACAGACTACAAATTCTAGGATGAAGCGAGATGTATTCAGAATATCTTCTTTGCTTCAGAATAGAGACATAGACGATTTGATTAAAAAAAATGCAAAAAAATTGACAGTAGAATCAGTCTTACTAGCCAGAGATGGTATGTCATAGCTATATCTTCCAGGGGAATGACACAGTGGGAAACTGTCTAAACAGGGCTCCTATTTCATTCTATGAAGTGCCCAGGGAGCTGGGTAATCTTTATTTCACTCTTTGACAGGTCTTTTGAATATAAACATCAGTTGGACATGCAAGTCCATTTTAAGCACTAAAGTAGCTGGTTAGAACAAGTCTTGTTACCCCTAACCAGTTGTGTGACCAACTTGAAGGAGAATGTTCCCTGCAGAGTCCGTTGGCAAAACTAGTGTAAAATAATCCACTGCAATCTTTGTGTGCAGATATAGGCCTGGCCAGGGATAGGGAATTAATTTGTTCAATTCATTTTGCTTTTGCTGTGTTTTGGTAGGAGGTAGTCTAGATGTGTACTGATGTGCAATAATTGTTGAATTCATCCATTTTGAACAAATGCAAAATGCTAAACTTGGTGAATTTTTGATATTTTTGCATGTATTGCTTTGTAAGAGAAATCAGATGACACCACAAATGAAATAACTAAAATATCCTCCACAAGGATTTTAGGGGATGGAAGAATTTTCAATGATAGAACATTTGTTTAAAGGCTTTTAGCAAAACCTCTTCCCCCTTCTTTTGACTTTACATCTATTTTGAATCACAGCAGGGCTGGTTTACCCTTCTACCCTTCGACTGTCAATGTTTTTATCTAGAAATATTTTTCATCAGAAAGGAGTGTCCTGTACCACAGGGAAAGAAAACAATTTCACTCGTTCAAAACAAATCCAAAGGTTTCACTGTGGAATGAGGAAGGATCTGATGACATTTTCTAGCAGCTAGCAAATCATGCTGTCATGCATAGGGAAAAAGCCACTAAAATATCCCCAGCTAAAATATTGCAAAATTATGTAGAGCTCAATCCTAGGGAGCCATCTGCCATGTGAAAGCTCCACTGATTTCTAAAGGCGTTCATTGCAGGCAGGTTTGCAGAACTGGACGCATAATTTGTCCCTTTTAGAAACCATAGCTGTTGAAAAGAAATCCTCATCAAAAACATGAGTGGCAGAGGATGAAAAAAAAGTCTGTACAACTGGG
The DNA here is from genome assembly GCA_003676055.1 of Chloebia gouldiae. Classification (NCBI taxonomy): domain Eukaryota; kingdom Metazoa; phylum Chordata; class Aves; order Passeriformes; family Passeridae; genus Chloebia; species Chloebia gouldiae. The sequence goes on along the minus strand of QUSF01000001.1, from coordinate 44,929,569 downwards.
TGAAAATTCCCCACCAGAGCTTGTGTGCTGGTTGAAAATGCAGCCCAGCTACAGGCAGGAATTGAGCTACTCATGAAAGGTCTGATCCTGCCATGTATGTGCATGGAAATCTCACTGCTGTCAGGGAGCTTTCTGTTCTGAAAGTGTTCAGATAAATTTTATCCTCTATAATTGCCTTTTTCTGTATTATTTGCCCTTTAAAAACTAAAGGTAAATAGTACCAACCAGTAGGGAAGAATTTTTGACATACACTACACATATATGAAGGGGATGTGTATAAGTGTAAAATATTTTAGTATTGCCTTCTATTTTGTTGAGAAATAACTGTTGGAACAGATTTAGTGGGTCCTGCCTTTGGACCCAGAGACAGAGAAGTAACTTCTCAGGAGCTTCTCCTAGATCTGTGTTTCTAGAAGCACTGAACCTCAAAGTGGAGGAAACAATCTGCAGAGAGGCAGAAGGAGATGTGTTTTACAAATTGTAGCCTGATGAGCTCTTCAACAACATTAAACACCCACGGAGAATTTCTTTAAAACAAATACTAAATGAAAAATCTCTTATGGCAGTAGTGAAAGCTTTGATATATATCTATAAAATAGATAAAACTCCATTAATTTCCAACTTAGGACAGACGTTATATTTGAATTTACAGACATGCCAAATGGTAATTTTGGCTTCCAATCCTTGAGATGTGGCTGATCTATTATGGGTGATAACAGCATATGCTACTTTCTCAGTCAATTCCTATTATGTCATGAGAAGCAAAACAGCTAGTAATGGAAGGCATTTTCACATTAGTTAAAACAGCAAATGAGGTCCATAACATAGAAAATAGGTGGGTTTCAGAAGTGGATTCAGTATTTGAGATGGTTGTCAAGTTCAATACTGATTAAATAAGTCAACAAAAGCAAATCTCATATGAAAAATGAACATGGCATATAGCTTGTACAGATTTTTTTTCTTACATGATGTCAAAGGGTTGCATATCTTGACAACTTTCTTTAGCTGGTTATGCCTGGAAGAATTGATGAGACATTTGACCTTTGTGTGGGTCTGTGTCCGAACTTGTATGTCCTGAGGAGGTAAGTGGCTGCTTGAGATGCTGTGGAGCAGGGGTGAACAGCTGAGAAATGGGAGCATCTGAGTGCAATTTGATGGAGCAGATGTTTCATCCCAGCACTCCACAGCTGCCTCAAGGCTTTGTCTGGTGTCAGCCCTTTCCTAAATTAGTTTTCATAATGAATTTATCTGTTAATTGACACATAAAAATCTATGTTAATATAACATTAAGGACCTATCTCATATTTGCAAATGCCAGGAAATTGAAGGGGAAAAAAAAAAAGCTTAAGCTTGACTGTCACCAATACTTACCTGCTGTGTTCCATGGGGGAGAAATCACTGATGCAGAAACACTTTACATACCTCAGAGTTAAACATCACTTTTTTTTTTTTTTTTTTTTTTTTTGGTCCTTTTTGACAACTGTGTAGGCAGTGAAAATGCCTCCAACACCTACTAAAAGGTTTAGGTAGTTGCTCATGTCTTTAGGTATTATAACACTTTTATTTGCTTTTACCTAGTGTCCAGATTTGTGCTTCTGGTGGCACCAGAGTTGTCCACAGCTGACCACACCAAGCAGTGAGACTTCTCATTGATTTTTTCCAGTGTGTTCATTGTGTTGACAGCAGAGAGCTAACATATTGCTAGTCCTCTTTTCATTATAAGCTAAGGCAGTTCCTTCAATACGAGAGTCCAGGTTTTGCCATATGAGTTGAGAAATCCAGAAACAACTTCCTTCTCAGGCTGGCAAAATTCTATCTACCATTCTACCTTCAGGGTAATAACCTTTCTACTTGTGGGTGAGGGTACCTTACAACAAAACTACCTCAAAAAGAGTTTAAGCCTTAACTGGGTTGCCTGGCAAAAGGAGACACTGTATTTTTGCAGCTGGGGAAGTTGTAGGAGTGAGGAACTTCTGGGCACCATTCCCTCTTCCTAGGACAATATAAGTATTTAATGTTAGATCACCATTATGAAGACCAGACCCCAGGAACTTAGATCGCCAGCTCATGCCCTCTGCTGTCTCGGACCTTGTCACCTGTGAATCTTGTTGCCCTCTATTGTACACAGCCAGATAATGTCCACAGGAAGGAGAAATCCTGAAAGATTTAAGGTACCTTCCTGAGGTAAGTCCAGACTTGGGCACAGTAGATTTTGGTGATCTGGAAACACATGGTTCAGGTTCTCAGACCACACCTTGGTGTGCACAGCCCAGGCAGGCAGCATGATGCCATTCTAAGCTGAGGACCATGTTAATAAAGACAGATTCAGCAGCTGTCCAAAGCCACACGGATGTCTCTTTCCTGATAAAAGGTGCAATTGTGTCTCAGCCTACGCTAACACTTGGTTGCCCGGAGCTGAGTGGGTCACAGTGGTCCTCTGTGTAGTGCCTGCATGTCTCCAGAGCAGTGCACCTCAGTGCAGCTCCCATGAGTACTGCAGGTACTGAAGACTCTACTGCACTGCCTGGTTTGGCCTTTCCCTGCACAGGCAAAGTGGAGGCACTCACCAAGCCACAGCATGCCGGGTACCCCATGAAACTCTACCAACATTGCCCATAGTGAACTGTTGATTAGCCCTAATGGACTGGTTATTCTAAAACTGTTATCCTAGCTTGGAATTAGTCTTTCAACTGAAAATATTTCCCATTTAACTTTTTTTTTGTTGTACATGTCTAGTCCTGTGCTAAATTTTCTTTGATGCATGACATGAATGCAGCTGCCAGTACCCAGGGCGGATTCTGGTGAAGTATCTGAATGGTGAAAATGATGGAGAAATGATTGAAGTGCTGTGAGCACAGTGTTTGCAAGGGCTGCCCATAACGTGAAGGTGGCAATACTTGGGGTACACCTGTTAGTCCTTATGAACCACCTGTCTCTCTGAAAAGGTATAGTCTGTGAGGCTGAGAAGAGGCAGATATGAGTTTTGTAATATGTGTATTTCATACTTATATGAATGAAACACATATAAATGCTGCATTTTTTCTGAAAAAGATGTGTGACACCAGAAAAAAACCCAAACTCTTACTGGTATGAAGTAATTGAAATGCTGCTAAAACCGTTCTTGTGAGGAAGTGATCTTGTGAAGCAAACTGCAGTTTGGAAGAAAATGACCTTGTGTAGTGATCAAGGGCCTGACAATAGGAGTTGGTTCGAATTTTGGTGGTCTGCCTCCCTTTCATCCAGCACCTCCATGCAGCCTGACATCCCAGCTGCACCTTTGCTCTTTCTCATTCATGCACAGTATCACAGTCTTGTTTGCTTGAGACTTTTTCTCCTCTTCCCATATCTTGAAGGTCCACCTCACCACCCTTCTCTTACCATTCCCATGCACGACACACTAGCATCTTAACCCTGGTCTCCAGCTCTGCATCTGCTGCATTTCACTTGTATTTTGATCACTTCTGCAGCCATTAGTGCTCTGCAGCCTGTAGAGCAGGTTGTCTCCTGCTAGGAGAGAGGCAGAAAGAAAGGAGCAAAGCAAGGTCTGCAGAGCACCATGGGTCACTAGAAGTCATCATCTCTCTTTCATGGGATTGGGAACTGAAGATGAGATATACGGGAGATCACTGAAATCAGGGCATCAGTGAAGTCAGACCAGCACCAAACCTAAGCTGTGATCAGCAGATTTAAACACAATTTTATTACTAAAAATAAGATCAAAATGATCACAAATTGCAGATTGCAGATGTAATATTCCAAAACATGCTTCAAATCTAGAAGCACTCCAGAACCAAAAAAATGCTTTTTTTTAACCTAAGAGATAAGTTAAGATTGCTCTTGTTCTTTCAAAACATATCTTCTTTTATGGAGGTATTCTGAATTAAGAATTTGGCTATAGGAATAAAGCTAAACTAGAAAGTAATTAAATTCCTCAGATGTAAAAACAGTCACAGAGACAGAGAAGAGAAAAATGAAATTGAAGCAAAATGCTGAGAGATTTTGAAATTATTCATTTATACTGGAATATAAACTACCCACTCTGTAGTATCAACTCACAATTCCAGCACTGTTGCTGTGAACTCAGAGGGACTTTAATTCCAGACCCAATGAGCAGCACACATTTTTTGCTATACTACTTGAGCCTACAAATCTGAGCAAATGTGCAAAAAAGCACCTTCCCCAAAATCTTACAACTATTAGTTGCAAGTAACAATTAAGGGAGCAGATAATTTTGCCTCTCAAATGGAATATAAAACAGTGTGTCCAACAGCTTAATTCAGCACTGTAGAGTTTTCAAGAATTCCTAAGATTTTGCTGTGTTTTTAAACTGCAACTGTATCACAATCAAAGCACAATGGGAATGAGAACATTTATCATTGAGTCAGTCAGAGTAACAACATGAGCCACTCTCTTGGTTCTTCTTAAATATTAACTACCTGAATGTATCCAGCACAAAAGACATCTTTATTGGAAAACACATGAGAAAAAGATTAACCAAGCAGCCCTTTCTCTGCTTTTGCATGTCATGTGCTCCAGAATTGCTGGGGAACCAGAGGATTCCCAGTGGGGAAGGAGTTGCACTCCAAGTTACCTTTCAGTTCCTAGTGAGAGCTGATCTTGGGCTTCTACATGCTCATTCTGGGAATAAAAATTATGATATTTTCTTTTATCTCACTCTAAAGTAAGATAACTTGGAGGTTTCCTTGTTATTGTGTGATTGTAATTGGAAAGGATAGCTCTAAAAAATAGCCTAGCTCTAGAAAATAGCCTATGTCATTAAGATTAACATTAAGAATATATAACTGTCTAGCATCTAGGAGTTTATGGCACTGTAAATTGTTTATACTTTGTGAAACCACTGTAAAAAAATAATGTAGCAATTGCAATCATTTCTGTAGAAGCAAATGCTTTCATAAATTACCAGGTTTGAAAAATAAAGCTTCTACTTTCAAGGCCAAATTTTTAAAGATATGTCAATCCATTTTTCATTTATGTCATTACAGTTATTGGGAGGTTGTAGAAAGGTTTGCCCATCATTTCCTCTCTTCTGGGATAAGCCACAGACTGTATATAAGCAGTGTCGTCAGTATGTGCCAGTTGGATATGAGGTGCACCATCTGTAGATGCAAATGACAATTAAAAAAAGACATATTCAAACGACTGTGCATGCAAAGAGGCAATACTGGAGAAATTGGACCAAGATTTCTGTATATTTTATGGAGGTAAAACTGTGTTATATGTCATACTCCTCTAAGAGCTGTGGGGAAATAAAACTTCTGAATGCAAGGCAAATTCTCTTTTTACATTGTTAAGATTTAATACATTTTGAGGTTGGAGAAGGCAGCATATCTCCCAACGAAATGGCTAGTACAGAATATAAAAAAAAATTAAAGTAATGAGGGCATTTTCATCCTTCTACATGCAAATTGTCTCATATTTCACTTTATTTCAGTATAAATTTATTTTTGCATATGCTAATACACAGAATCAAAAAAAAGAAAAATATTTAAATTCATTATAAAACATATGGAACCATACAGATTATGTGATCTTTAGAAAAATCTATCTTAATGATGAAGGCACCATTTAGCATGCACTCTGGAACTGCGTTCCTTCATTTATTTATGAGTTCCTGTAGACAAAGAAAGTATCTTCCAAAAATAGGAATACCATATTTTCAAGGCATACTGTGTATTTTATTTTTGAAACTAGTAAATGTCAAACAGTATTCATACACAGTATTGACACATTAATGTTTTCATTCAACAGTGAAGATACCTTTCCTTGTTACATTATATATTTATGACACACAGAGCTGTCAAATAAATTATGTCAAATCAGCTACAGCTAGACCTTGTGACACTTGAATCATAGAATCAGGGCAAATAACCTTTAAAATGAAAGACATATGACAAGAATTAGGAACATTTAATTTGCATAAATATAATGTTAACAGTCTTTTCCTTATTACATATTTTATGCCTAATTTTTAATTGCCATTATACTCATTCTTTAACATCAGTTTGCTCTCTCTTTTTTTACTCGTTGCTTGCTTTGTTTTGGAATGTGGGAAACAAATTCTATAAGAAGCATATGATCGGATCACCATTTTAATATACTCTGGTTAGCAAATCTTAAATGTTGAGAAAAACTCTTTACTCACATGATTTACTATTTAAAATGTAGAATAAGTTCCTTAAAATAACTAAAAATTCCTGAACATGTTCAAGGAGATATATAAACTCTGATAACTTTGGACCATCTCTGCAAAAAACCAACCTTTTATTAAAGTTCTCCTATGAGGTGCAGAATACACCAAATGTACAAAATTGAAGCACTGATTTGCAAAAGCTTGGTGACTCATACATACTGAATTTTGCAATATAAAATCTGAGCATCTAAGTATACAGGAAGCAAACATACAGGTAGCAGAGTGAATGGATAGATTTTCAGAATTGCTTACTAAGAGTAATAAACTCATTAGTTTCATTACTTGAAACTGGTTGTAAATAAGAGACTTCTCAAGCCTCTGCTGGCAGGTGCAGTCTCTCTCTTGCACCTTTAGAAATTACTGAGGACAGGGAACTCCACAGTTTGTTCTTATTGCTAACACTGCATAAGCTCACAGATGTAACCACACTTAATGAAAGTTTGCACTATTCTGGAGAGTCCCTAGGGATGTTCAAGTAAACAAGGCTGTAGCAGCAGAGCACAAATAACTAAACTCCTTATTGCTCCTGCCTGTAATTCACCTCCATTGGGATAGTGGCCAAGCCTGCACAGCCATAAGGACCTACAGACTTTGTGCAGGCTCTTTGCTACAGGATTGATTTGGCTCCCTTTGCCTTTCTGCATCAGAAGAGCAAGTATGGCTTATTCTAAATATGATATTCTCTTATAATAGCATCAGTTGGACTAGATGATTGGTGTTGGTTTCTTTCAAATGTTACTCTATTTAATTCTATTCTATTTCAGTTAAGCTAATTGTGATGTTTTCGGTTGGGCTTCCATATATTTACAGAATTATTCTGAGAGCCAGAGGAAGGCCAGACACTATATATAAAAAAGCACTGAGGGAAAGGTCAAAATTGACAGTGGGGATTGCCTCCAAAACTTTATCCAGAAGGCTGAGGGTGTTTCCTTAAATCTTCATCAAAGAATTAAGCAGTTGTTTCTCAGTTGACTCTGTGAGTGGCACAGACACACCATCAATTGGGATTTACAGAGAGGAACTCAGGGAGGACATGAAGCAACTCCCACCCACCAGCTGAGCACCCAGGACCTGGCAGTCTGCAGGATTTGATGGCAATTGCCTCCCAGTCATTTGAAGACGGACAATGCACAGTCACACATCTTAGTAAATATCAGGAGCTCAGAAGGGTGGGTGGGGGAGAAGTGGAAACTGTGTGAGTAGCTTGTAATTTGCAATTTGATCTTCAGTGCTAAAAAAGAAATCACATTTCCTCCCTCACTGCCCATTGTTCTGTAGAGCAGTTCTGGTTTGACAGAGCTTAAACTCAGTACAGGTATTTTAAAAGAAATTGAAAGAGCAGTTATCTTCACATGTCCCTAAACACTGTTCTGCTGATGCCCTTTGTGATGCCACTTGCCAGACATGGAATATAATTAACAATGCATAATCTCAGAAAATGGAAAGCTATTTAGACTAATTATATATAGCAAAATAGATTACAGAAATATTACCCCAAAGCCCAGTGTTGGAAGGTTGGAGCTAATGAGAAATAAATGTTCTTCCTAAACTAGGCATTTAACTGAGCAAAAATTTTTCCTATTGAAAGCAGTAAAAATTAGAAGCTGTTTTGATAAGCACTACAAAATCGATTATTTAATGCAGAAGGTTTCTTAAAAGGCTAATATTACAAGGAATTTTAAAAGTATCTGTGTTGTTCCATTTACAAGATCATTCAGAATAAAAGTGAAAATCTCCTGAAAAGTGAATGATGTTATCTTTACTAAAGACTCTATTTTTAACAATTTCATTAATCAATTAATCTATAAGTTTTCAGAAAAGGCATTTAGCTGTCAAAGAACAAATGCTGAACCTAGTAGAAAAGATACAATTTATTCATTAATTCAGTTTGCAGTTAAGTAGAAATCTCCATTCAGCTATGACATAAAATTGATGCTTCTACAATTAAAGTACATTGTAAATAGTTTCTAAAGTGTTAATAAATTACTAGAACTGTTTCAGGAAATTATTAGTCAAATGTTATAGCCTGTTACTGAGTCCAGTGATGTAATGAGCCATTTGCAATCAACTACAGCATCTGAAATTAATGTGCTTGAGACAATATACAGAATTTATTTCTCCTGTGTATAATGAGTTTCTCACTGTTACTTATCAGCCTTTTGCATAGTAATTACCAAAGCAGTCTCAGAAGAACTTGTACAGAACATTTCTGGTCCTCTGTGGGACAAAGCCGGAAATAACTACAAGAGTCACTCATAATTGAAAGGGCAAAAAACCCACGGCTCTCTCCCATTATCATCTACTAGTGTGGAGTGACCAAGACTTGAAGAAAACTTATCAATATCTTAACTATGCCGAGATGCAAAAGTGACTTCATGAGCCACCTCATCTCCTGCAGGCAGCACCTTTGGGCAGACAGAGCAAGGAGGGTCCAGACAAGCATACAGATATAACTGCTGCTGAAAACAGAATGCTTAGAACTAGATTCTGCCTATATGTGTCAGCTGCACAAAGCCTCCTTGTACTTCCCTCCTCTCTGTAGTGTAAGATGGCCATTATGGCTGTGCCATATTCATTAGCCTTTAGCTTCCATAGATTTTTTAAGCTGAAGAAAACAAAACAAAAACCCCTATTTCCTTATCTTTCTCATTTGTTGATTCCTTTTTGCTCAACTGCTGGTGTTCACATAAGGGGACAAAAGCAAGAGGAGAAAAACCATATGTAGAATCATAGGATGGCCTAGGCTTGAAGGGCCTTTAAAGATCATCTGATTCCAACACCCTGCCAAGTGCAGGGACACCTTCCACTAGAACAAGTTGCTGAAAGTTCCATCCAGCCTCACCTTGAATACTTCTAGAGTCAGGGCATCCGTAACTTCTCTGGGCAACCTGTTCCAGTGCCTCAGCATTATCACAGTAAATAATTTTTCTTCTAATATCTAGTCTAAACCTACTATCTTCCAGTTTGAAGCCATTCCCCCTTGTCCTATTACGACACGCTCTTGCAAATAGTCTCTATGTTTCTTGTAGGCTCCCTTCAGGCCTTTATATATTGCCAAATAACATGATAGCTATGTGATAGTATAATCTAATACGATTGCTGACAACCTATAAATATAAACCAAACACTAATACTCAACCTGTGAGATCCTCCACCCACTCTGTGTGCTCACACACAGTATACTGCACATCAGGAGTGTGGCTGAAGTGTGGTACACACCTTATGTGTCACTACTGTCACCTTTCATCTGCCTCAGCTGAAGATTTCAATACCAAAAAAATCACAGATCAAACTGGAAATGTAGACTGGAAAAATGTGCTGGAAAAAATAATAAATTTTGGAAAAAATCCCCAGTTTTTCCTCTTCAGACTGAGCTAAAAAATGCCTGTGGCTTTGAAAATGTAGCAAATCATAATAGCACAAGACAACAAATATAGAGGGAGACAATACAGTGTTCTTAGTCAACATGTGTCTGCCTTTTCTGCATATACTTGCAAGTTCTCCTACTAATCTTGGCAAGCATTAAAAAGCATACAAAACCAAGTACAAAAAGGGGAACCATATGATAGCTGTGATATGATGCTGTTACTGTATATGGCTGTCTTGAACAGAGGAAAGAGTAAGTAAAGCCATAATAAAAAAGTATGCATTGGTATATACCTTCCTGCAGATCCTGTATCAATTATAACATACTCTTTTAAGAATTCATGTCTCTATTCCATACACAAAACTACAGATGCATATTACAACTAATGTTACAATAGAAGATACCTAAAAGAATACGCTTAATTGGTAAACACAATACCTCATGTCTGCTTTCTAATAATTTGTATCTAAATGTATATAAAAATATTTTATAAAACCACTATAGAAGAATTGCATAAAAATTCTCTGAGTGATTGCAGCTGAAAGATTTTTCTCTCTGAAAGGCAGATCTGTCGTTACTGAATTTACTAAGTATATATGGCATACAAAAGATCATCTGTGAGATCCACTGGAGAAAAAAGTGAAGGAGAAGCCATGATGTAGTTCATTTTGAGTATGAGCAGATGAAACTCGCTATGCTCAATGGGTGGGCATCAGACTTCACTCTGTTCACTGAACTTGCTGTAATTCTAAAATGAGAGAAAAAGGAAAAAAGTATTATAATGTTTTCCTAGAATATAATGTAAAATTAAGAATAATAGCTTGAAAATGCCAGTAATATTTCAAAAAGTTATTTATGATTAAAATTACTGCATAAAGTAATAGGCAAGTATCTTATCAATTTATAAACATAAAAATGAGAATGACACAATGTTTTCATTGGAGCATGTAGATTACAATATCTTTGCATTTCTGAATAGCAGCAGAGATGAAAATGACAAAGCCCTCTTACCTCTACCTTTCTGACAGTGGAAGACTATTTCCTGCTATATGGGGAAGCTGAATTATAAATCGGAACAAATCACTTTCTGTTAGTCTCCAACCCCTTCCTCTTATTTTTTTCTATCCTATTCTGCCTATCCCTCCATGTTAACACTCAAAAGTCCTACTGATCTCAGCACCTTAAAAAGGCACTGGAGGAGTACATAGGCTGGTAGCTACAGCGTTCTGCTGCTATTGCAGTCACCTGCCTTTCCACTCCTGTCCACCTTATCTTCCAGTGTTCAACACAATGAATACATAAAAATCCCTGAAGCGCATACTGTGAATATTCTGAAGAAGCATCAACAGTATATGTACGCTGTTTGTAATTACATTTAAAATTTAAGGTTGCATGCAAACCGTTCAGACTAAACTGCTAAGCCACTATGCATAGGTTTGACTTGCCTAGCAGCTGTGATAGAAACAAGGAATCAGTTCCTTAAAAAGTGGACTTTGAGTTTTAACTCCCCATTTTCATTATGAAACTTGTCCTAGTCTATCCATGTCCCACTTCCATAAAATGGGAATGCTACTATGTATATATCTTACAAGAATGTTAGGAAAGTTAACAATGTCAATAAAAAATGCAGACATTTTATAACACAACAATCATTCTAATTCATCTAATCAGACCCAGATAAAATATGCAATAGCCAACCCCATTATTTTTGCCCTGCCGTTACCATTGCAGCAAATTATTTTTTTGTAGGGCAACATAATGAAAAATGTTGAAAACCACTGAAGAGAACATGTTTTTCTGGTCAATTCACTAGACCAACTGTGCCAACTCACCTTAATCTGATAAATCAATGGAAAGTGCTTTTGTCCATAGGCAAGTCTGAATTAATTAGTTAAATACAAAGTGAAGAAAAAAAGACAAACTACCAAACCGCAGACCATGATGAGTTTAATGTCTCTTGGAGAAGGCTCTGAGCCAAGCTGTAGCCATGTTTGAGTCATAAATAAAACCATGGGAAAGCACACTGCTTTTAATGCACGCTCACACTGCCATGGCTGCAGAAAAGGATCATATAGTTCAAGAGGAAAGTTCAGGTTTACTATCTTTTTAAAGAGGAATGCAAGAATCATTGAGCAAATAAATAGATGATCAAGCCTCCCTTCTCCCGCTTGATCACTCTTCAACGTTGTGCAATTCCCCTCTTTCCACCAGTGAGCCAACACAGCATGGTACAGTGCAGGGCAGAGACAAGATTTCTAACTCAGACCAAACTAGCTGGGCATCCAGAACTGTTTCAGTCAGACCAGTGCTCTGATGTGTGAAGCAGCTTCGAGTATCCCAGGCTGAGAAACAGGAGTGTGGCAGAACTGGCTGTGAGTTCATTTGTCTCACTGAGAGGATGTGTTACATGTTTACATAAACCTTTCCAGTGGAGAATGAGCCCAGATTAAAGCACCACAACACAGCACCTCTGGATCGAAGATCAAGACGCTCTTGCAAAAGGAGAGGTGGTGATGGGAAGAGAGTGCTAGCAGCAAAAGATGGAAAACTGCATTCCTCAGGCTGAGAACTAGTTGTAGATTACAGACAGATAAAAGATTTCTACATAAAAGGTGCACTGGGTGGATAAGACTTTCCCAGACTTTAACCAATTGCTGTGAGCATCCAAGAAGCCCTCCAGGCTTCACCTACTTCTGCTTGTAAGTCTTACCCTGTGAATCTGAATGGCATCAATTGCTGAAGAAATAGATTCAAAAAATACAGGATTTTCAGAGTCAAGATTTCCACCGTACTGCATTGCTTTTATCAAGGAACCTGCAATAGAACAATCACATGAGCACTGAGAAGGTAGTGAGGATATATAAACCCTCATGTTGAATTTTTTACTGTAAGCTGATACTTGCCTTTGCAGTGTGTTAGCAACACATCGATGTATCTGTTTTTACAGTCCATGTAAATCTATGTTTGAAAACAAGAAATTTTTTTAAAAACTGTTTTAAATACCGACATAGAAGAAAGTACTGTAGAAGAAGCAGCTGTACTGCCAGCAGCCACCAGAGTGAGCCCTTCTATAATGCAATCATCACCAAGCCACATTTATTTCCTGCCACTTCTTCACAGTATTCCACAGCTCTGCTGAGAATTAAAACTGAATTTGATTAATAATTTTGCAATTTCTGACTGTAATTTTTAGGGGTATTATTTCCATTTCTCTTCCATTTCAGCATGTTTTCCCAAGTCCTTACTACCCGTCCACACAGACAGGAATCAAATCTAGAAAACTTTGAGACTTGTATCAAAAAAAGCACCATAACTATAATGCTGAATTCAGTGGTAAGTTGTTCTTTATTCTTCCTTTGAAAGTGTTCAACTCCCCAGAGAAAAAATATTAATAAGACAGAAAACCAAACCAAAAAAAAAAAAAGTGAAAATAACTGTAAAACCAGAGTAGGACATTTTTCTGCCAAATGGGGAATATCCAAAGCAGTTGCTGCTTCAAGAAATGTTTAAATTATCCATGTGAAGTAGAAAAATTCTGAGAGAGGTGATTCAGTGAGAACCCTATCAGAATATTCTATTTTTAAAAGAAAGTGAAAATCTTAGTTCAAAAATCCTCTGTCTCTGACATCAGTGATGATATTTTGGGAAGGAGTGTAACAACAAGGATGTGTTGAGTGTGGTCCTCTTGGTAGGAGGAGGAGTAACTTGGTTTTGGACCAACCATTTATCCACAGGCTGCACTACCAACCCATGCACTTCACAGCCCATGCCAGACTTATCACTCACAAACACTTCTTTGACATAATTTGTAATTTGGAGATCTCCAAGAACTTTTGGAAATGAGTTTCACAAATTTCTAAACTATTACTATATTGAATGCCCTATATTTCAAAGGGATAGCTAATAGTCACTTCCACTAACCTTATTTTTCCAGTTTTCTTTTTCATTATATCCCTGCCTTTATGTGTAGCTTTAATCTAAAATATTTTAAGGCAGCACTTACTTCACTGTACAATCTCTGCAGTAAATTGAGAAAATTGTTAAGGCAAAAAGAGGTCTGGGCCAAGACCCAAGTTCAAATCTAGTCCTTTATCTTAGTCAGAAAAATCAAGCAAACCAAACCTTCCATACCCACTTAACTCTGTACTCACTACACAACTTTTAAACTCCAGATTTGATGGAAGTGTAAGAAACAGCTTTTGAACATAATTTTTATCCAGCATATAGAACTGCTTGTTATGTGGAACCATAGACTCAGAATTGTTTAGGTTGGAACGGACCTTTAAGATCACGGAGTCCAAGCCCTAGCTTGGCATTGCCAAGTCCACCCCTAGCCCATGCCTTTCCATCCACTCTGTCCCAGCCTATGGCACTGCCTGGAGTTGTTGTGATCCAAGTGCAGGACCCTGCACTTTGCCTTGCTGAACCTCACACAACTGGCCTTAGCCCATGGATCCAGCCTGCCCAGACCCCTCTGCAGAGCCTTCCTGCCCTCCAGCAGGTCAACACTCCCACCCAGCCTGGTTATCTGCAAACTGACTGGGGGTACACTGTCCAAATCACCACCAAAGACATTAAACATGACTGGCCCCAAGGAAACACCAACTGTGGACAGACACCATCTGGATTTAGTTTCATTCACCACAGTAACCAGTGACTGCTGGGTTTAGTCTTCTGGGAGCATCTTGGAATTCCTGCACTGCCTGAACCCAGTCTGCAACGTATGCTGCCCACAGGAGAAAGGATGAGATCATGTTTTGAGGCTTAGCAGACAGTAGAATATACAGATAAAATCACAGAATTAAAGCAGGAATTTTAAAGCGGTAAATTTACTTGTCTCTACAACTGACTTGGCAGGGTCAAATATGACTTAAACCAACTTAAAAAAAAAAAGGGGGAAAAGTTTAAAAACTCCTCTTCATCATATATAGATATGTACATTTGCACTGTTACCCAAAATATTTAGACATATTTTAATGTAATTTTATAAATAAACATTGTACAGTTTAATATCAAACTCTGTTCATCTTTTCTATGGATGAAAGATTTATTCACTGACATAGGTGGAGTGACTAGTAGTTGGCCCCAATAACTCATATGTATAATTATAACATATACAGAATATTTCTAATGTCATGAATACCTGAAGAAGCACAGAGACTCCAGTGTAGTCAAAGAAATTCAGTCCACTGCAGTCTAATATCAAAACATGTCGCTCACTGTGACATGGCTGCACCAACTCACCTACACATTCGATAAATGAAAACCTTTAATTAAAAGGAGAACACTCAAGAAATGGGTATAAGAATGATGATAGCTCAACAAAATAAGCCCAAACTATCACAATAAAATTTCTGTTGTTACGTGCTGGGGTATCAGGCAAGCAACTGCCATATTTTAGAAGAACAAATGAAGAACCTTTAGGGCAATGGAAAGAAGTAATGACAGATAGAATGTATTGATTGAGATGTTTTAGGCAGTAGTGTTACAAGAATTAAACAATTGTTTCTTCAAATTTGAATTTCTCATTGAGTACTCTTCTATTCTTTGGAAGATTTTTCATGGTATGAACAGATAATATATCTATTTTTCTTTTAAGCTCTGATATGACACTGATTCCCATAGACCCTAAATACCTTCCTATGGCTTAACTTAATATTCACCCATAAGGAAAAAATATATGTAAAGTAGAGTATTTAATTTTCCTAAGGTTTTACTATGATGGTTTTGCTTGGAAAAAAAATTTAATACACAATTACATAATGATGCTGGAGAAGAAAATTGTGTTGGTAAGGTTTGCAAAGTTCTTATACTACTTCTTCAATCTCAGGACATCTTGTGTTTAATCAAAACATACTCTGTTCTAAATACATCCTGAGCTACCACACAGTTAAATGATTCATGGCCTTCATATAGGAAAAACTAGAAAATAATGCACATCATCTGTACATTGTTCTGTGAGCAATGTTTGCTATCATAATGCATGAAACTGAAAAAAAATATGAAGGAAAGGAATTCTAATTGTAAAAATGAGTTGAGCTAAATGGCTTTGTCAGAGCAGAGGTAAAAATTTTAAACTATTGAGGGGACTTGGAATTTCCCCATTATGCAAATTTATAATAGTGGTAATTCCTTCCTGACAGTCATCTGAGAGCAAAGACTTTTGGACTTACATCTCCAGACATTTACTGTCTCTGTACTGTCCAGTGTGTATTAATAGATACATACAAACAAAAATACAGAATTTTAAAGGGAACCTGCTGAAAATTACTGTGAGAGAAACCCTGATAGGGTTCATGTGATCTCTCAGGCTCAGTGTAATGATTCCCTGGTGCATCCTGAATTGCAGTAGAGACTGCCTGGCCTCTAAATGGGGGGATAGGTAAAGACCTGCACCCTCTTTAGATCAGTGCCATGAGCAAGAGCAGCCATTTCATTTGGTGCTGGTACAGACAGTATTCCCCAAAGGGAGAAAGGAAAGATTTTGACAAAGACATACATTTCCATGTTTTTCTGAACAGCTGCCATAAAGCTTAAGGATTGTGTCCTCATGCTCCTGTCCCTGAAAATGTAAGTTCAGAATTTTGCTTTTCTCTTTAAAGGGATTTTTCTTTTTTCTCTGTTGTTTAAAAGACCCCATGAAGAATCGCCATAAGTGGTTGATGTAAGTAATGGCAGCATTTAAGTCCTCAAGGCAGGACTTAGGCATTCAGAAAAGAGGTCTTGTGATTTCTGTCAGTTTTGTAATATGAAAAAACAGTTCTTCTTCAAGATGACTGGAATATGTGCTGGAACAATCTTCTCAAACATAAGATTCTACAATATAGTCAATAAAATACAATATCATCGTCAATAATCATTTTCATAGGTTGCTATACTACAGCAAAGCACTCTGTCATCCCCAAGTCAACTAAACACTGTAGTACCATAAATATGTCCTGAGTCTAGTTGACAAATTCAAACAATCAGACAACAGCCTCCAAATCAGATTTTCTACTACAGCCTTAATGCTTATAAGTGTTTTAAATAAACACTCTTTTAATTCTACCCACAATGAAGTCATCTGTATAAAGTATCCACTGAAAAAGGTTGCTGCAGCTCTCCCGTGGGAATGTATATGGTCTGGCTTGATTTAAGTGTTTAAATATGGAAAGAGTGGAGTTTCCAGCTTACTCCTTACTTGAAAGAAAATCTCTAGGGCTTTTTATTATATATTGTATAATATTGGTGGTTATCATGTCACTAACAATTCAGTTAGTGAATTTTCTGAGATTTTCTCCTATGTGGCTTCAAAGATCCCAAAGATTTAACATGGTTATTATCTTATTTTCACTTTTTCATCCTAATATTCAACTTGGCATGCAAAAGCACCCAATTCAGAGCCTTCAGTCTTTTCAGCCTGGTCTGAAGATCAGTCCAGGCAGCAATACAGGAAGTGCTCCCCCACTATGTACCTGTTTCTTTACACACACACACACATTCCAGTCCAATAAGCAGGGACACAGTCAGATGATGGTTTGGATTGGAAGGGACCTTAAATCACCCAGTTCCAACCCCTGTGTGGTGGGCAATGAGATGTCCAATAGAACCTTCCACTCCTGTAGAAAATGCATTTTCAAGGTGTTCCCTGCTTTTGAAATCTTAAAAAGTCAGTCAAAACTAGAATGAATAACAGGATTTATTAGGCCAACCTTAGCATAATTTAACACTGTTTAGCATTCATGCTTCATTGTGTGTTTGGTCTAACTGAACATATTTATTTCCATAAAACTTGTGTGCACCTAGAAATATATAGAAAAATGTGGAACTATTTTGCACACTTACATCCGTCTTGGTTTTAACACCATTTGTAGATAATAAACTCACCATGGCAACTTCCATTGGAAAACGAACAGAGCAGTGTGTTCTGCTCACACTGAAATAAAAGCAAAAAATGATTAACATACCAAGGAATACCAGTCCATTGCACAGTAACAAGAGAAAAATCAATGCACTCCATAAGAATTCTGTTTCTCAGTACCAAAGTTAACTCCTTCTCTCCAAAATCATGTCCTATGAAAGAGCCTATTGCATATATAATATTTTCTGGTGTAACTTTAGAAGAATACTGAGATACAAACTCAAAATGATATTTTGCATTTCTTTTGTAGCTGACTCAACCTCTGACAAGTTTGGATACACTAGAAAGAATATTTTGGACACAATGTTTTTGGGGAAATGGGGGGGGTGGTTAAGAAGTGGTCAAAAGATGGGAAAAATGTTCTTGACAAGAAAAATTCTTGGCAGTGATTTTATAAGATTACCTTTTGATTAATTTTCTACTTGCTGCAATCTCATCTGCTATGCTAATATTTTAGTGAGAACATTTTTGATGTGTAAATTTATTAAATAATTAAATTTATCTGGATAATTTTTATATTAGTTATTCCAATATGCAAGTTCTCAGTAGAAACATGAGCTAAAACCAGAAACAGAACACAGAAGTAAAATTAAAACTGCATTTTTTTTCACACCCATTATGTGCTACAGAAAGACATTTACTCAACAAAAAAAAATTTAAAGAAAAAAGCACAGTGTTTCAGGCAGCTGTACTGCTGAGTACCTTACAGAAGAGACAAAGGATAAAATCTCCTTTATAAGTAACATACAAATTAACTTATTAAATTGACTTAAATTAATTCCATGCAAATCCTAAGTAATTTCTCTCTGTTTGGAGGCTTTTTATCATACTAAGCCAAATCAGTCAGCCTAGCAAAACCAAGGGAAAAAAGCATCACATTTTCTGAGCTGAATTTATACCATATGGGTAGCATAACTCTTTGTTAAGGGATAGCAGAGGTGGTAGACACATGTTGCTGTCTTAACAACCCATCTAAGACACAGCTGGGATTTCCTCAGCCCAGTTTGCCAAACTGGATGAAATTGTCTACAGTAAGCATTGTATCCTTGTTGTGGTTTGACAAGGAAAATAATTTTCTCGGAAGGAAGAAGGTCAAGCCAGTCAGTGATTGGGGTTGGATAGTGACACTTGGGCTGACCACTGAAGGCTGGACATGCCTCTGAGAACACAGAGGGGTTAAAAGCAGAACTCCCAGGGGAACTTTCTCCCTCTGGTTCCGGTCAGAGCTCAGTGCAGACTCTCCCCTGCCCAGTCCCTGGCTGGGTGGGGGAGGGGAAGCCCTGCAGCCTGACTGCGGTAAGGCCGAAGGGTGGAGGGGCTGGAACTGGGCTGGGCCCCTGCGGATGGAAGGGTGGAGGATGTCTCCATTCCCCCACCAGAGTCTCTCTGGAGAGAGAAAGAGACAGCGACAGTGCCAGCAGTACACCGGCAGAGGAGGTGGAAGGGGAGTGGGGAACAGCGTGGGAGCTGGAGCCTGGGCCAGAGCCATCCAGGGAGTTAAAACTTTCAACCCTTCTTTGAGAAATGAAAGCTTTGTGAAATATTATTCCTCCTCAGTTTGAAAGAGAGGAAGAGAGACAGCCTGGGACATGGGATGTTAGGAAAAGAAGGTTGCGGGGGGAAGATGATGGAGTGGCTTTTGCCTGGACTTTTCTTGTTAGCCATAGACTGAACCAATTTCTCCTCCAAGAGAGAGAGACTGTATTTTAGGGGGATGCCGGTGAGCCAAGAGACCTGGTTCAGCAGCTGAGAAAAAGACAGGAGTGGAGTGAACAGAGAAAAGTTGAGGAGGTTTGTGGTGGTGCCCCCTGTCTTCAGAGAATTAGAAGAGAAGAAGATGATCTCTGTTCTTGGACCCTTGGCCCCAGGGGGAAATGGGGGACACTG
Source organism: Chloebia gouldiae (assembly GCA_003676055.1). Lineage (NCBI taxonomy): Eukaryota > Metazoa > Chordata > Aves > Passeriformes > Passeridae > Chloebia > Chloebia gouldiae. The sequence goes on along the minus strand of QUSF01000001.1, from coordinate 44,910,204 downwards.
CAGTCCCATAAATAAATACGTGAACTGTTGTTTTTTTTCCTCTTGGCAAAGCATCCTTGAAAAGAGAAATCCTATGAGCAGTCTGTCCATGCACAGTGGTGAGAGCACTGTAAATGGAAAGGAAAGTGTCACACTGGCAGATTTTCTCCAGGTGGTGCCATGTGTGACATGGAAACACAAGAAGTGGCAGCTGTGTTTCTTGGGGGGTTTATGGCACAGGAGAGACTCCTCTCTCCTTCGATGGACTGAGTATTGATTATCTGAAGGGTGGGAACCTGACTGAGGGTCCAAGCTGTGTCTCACTGTGGTTTGTTGGAATTGTGGGGGGAGGAGGAGGAATGTTTTGGAAGGTCTTCATGTTGGTTTTAGTGTGTGTTTTTTCTTTCTTTTTCCTTTTGTAGTAGTAGTAGTTTAATAAAGTTTCTCACTTGTTATTAAGCTTGGGCCTGCTCTGCTCTGTTCCTGATCGTATCTCACAGCAATCATTTGCGGGATTGCATTTTCATAGGGGCGCTGGCATTGTGCCAGTGTAAAACCATGACAATCCTATTGGAGTATCTTCATGGTAATGATAGAAAAATGATAGTTTATATTTTCCCTTTTAGGAAGTGTTGCAGGAAGTTGCAGGAAGTTCATCCATGCAGATGAACTCAAAAAATAATATACTTACAGGGATATTTCAAAAAATGTGATATACATAATTTGTATACTCTTTATTTCTCTAATATAGTCAGTGCAAAAGAGGAAAAAGAAACAATACCATTGAGAAAAAAAAAAAAAGGAGCCACCATCTTCCAAATTCTCCAAAAATTATTTAGAGAAAGAAATGAAATGTCCATCTCTCATGGACTTATCTCCATAAAAAAAAAAATCACATTTTATTCAAGCGTATATGTAACTACTCATTGTCTTTCTAAATCCCAGCCTTATATCATCTGATCTTATGGAAGTTCTTCTAGAAATTTTCAAGTTTTGGATCAGTGCTTTAGTGTCTCTTACAGGATCACATGCAGAAACAGAAGAGATTTTATTCTCAAGTAATAATACAGAAATAGTCCATATTAAGATTAGGATTAGTTTTATTCTAAATGAATAATTTCTAATGTTGCTTTTTTATACCTGTTTCAGTATATGATTGAATTCTCTAAGAAACGTGGGGAAAGCAAATACAATCTTCAACCCAGTCACAGTGATTACTGAAGTGTAAAGCACATCCCACCTTGTTTACAATATCACCTACCTGGCTGTTCATGCCATCCTTCTGGATTATCTTTAACAGGTCCGCGTGAAATTTTCTGGCATTCAAAAAGACTAATGGGCTGTTGACTGAAACGATTTTTACCTGTTTTAGTGATTCCTGGGGAATGAAATAAACATAATACTGAAAAGTTAATCTTGGATTTGGAGAACAAACCCCAGACTAATTTCTTTAAAAATTCTGAAGATAACTGTATTTGGATTGTGGGAATGATTTAACAGATAATTCTATTGATCAGCCTTCACACATAACTGAAGTAAGAATGGAAATACAAGTAATATATAACAAAAATTATCTATAATGGTATTTAGCATGAAAAAAGCATACATGTTATGAGGCATAATACTAAGAACTATTAGCTAACAATTATAATAGCACTTTATATTTTATAGTTGATGTGATCCCCAAACATAGGTAAGGCAACATTTGTAGACAAGGAATACATTTTATTAGACAAACACATCTTGAAAAAGTACACAAGAATTTAGGGCAAACACTGCAGGTAGTTTGTGGAAAGCTGGCAATATGCATCTTGATCATCTGAAGATGACCTTAGTACAGAGATAGTTCTCCATGAAAATACATTTAAAACTTTACCAGCACATTTCTACAACCAACACAATAATCTATATGAGAACTCTCCGTTGCCCTTGAACCTGTCTCTGCACTTCACTGAATAAGCTACAACCAGTTTACCAGCACCTCCAGTCAGAGTGTGTAACTCAAAACATAAATGTTACACAGCAGAACAATTTTGGAAGGACACCAGATAATGTTCACAAACCCCCAGGTATAAGTGGGAGATATTTTGCAGAAAACAAGTGTTGTTTCTCTCACTCTCAACGTGTATATATAAAACGTTTTCAAAATCCAGAAAGAAAAATTTTTATATATAAATATATTGGACAGCAGGAAGATATGCTTAAAGACTGGTTTTGTAGGGGAACTTCTGTAGAAGTTGCTTCTACTGAACTCCCAATCTTCCACAGGTTGTATGACAATGGAAGCAAAAACCAAGGATTTGCAAGAGAATATAAGTCAAAAAATACTCTCTTTCTTCCTAACAAAAGTTGTATAACAAAGTCACAGTCAAACACAAGTAACTGGAGCTGACACAGACCATTTTTTAGATAGTTAAAAATTGTTTGGGATTGCATTGAAGATATGCAGTTTTCCCAACAGACTTTCAAGCAAAACAGTAATGGAAATCTCACCACAAGCCACATAAACTATCTCCTTATTGTAGACTGCTGTTCAGATTTCTGGGAAAGACATGATCTCTCAGACACCACCAGAGTGACCATGAAATAAAGGAAATATTTCAAACATCCCAAACTGAGGCAAAGAACCCCAGACTATGTGTAGGGACTTTGCGCAATTTACCTATGGATGTGATTGCAGTAAATACCACAGTTGAATTTTGCCACAGTCAGACACATGGCAAAACTCATCTGGTAGTTAAAATGTCTCAGTTAGTATGGAATAGAACTCTAAAATAAGGGCAAAATAAAGGATGGTGTATGCTTGAATGGAGAAATGCTCTGACATCACACAGACTCCCACAAAAATGATGCTATATACAGCTTGGTGTGGAGACAAGTGGACACTTCAGTGCCATGGCAAAGTAGAATATAAAACATTAGAAAAAAAGGAAGACTAATGTGCAAAGATCAAATTCTGTGATGATCAATCTTCCATAAGTACAAGGTCCAAAACTTGAAAGGCTCAAATCATAAAGCCAGATCAAGGAGAAGGCAGATTTAGGTATAATTTTTGTCCAGAATGGACAAGACCAACTGTGCCTAAATTTGACCAGCCAGTTATTCCTGGCTCTAATTTGCCTCTTTGTTAACAAGAACTGTTCAGAGAAAAATTAACTTCCTCTTTGTTGTGTCCTTGCTAAGAAAGCAGGAAATTTATCTCACGTGTCTGTTCCTGCCACCACTCGGAAGGCCCTGGGCGACTGCCCTGCACACTCAGCACAGCTCTGGCTCTGCTCGGGTACGAGTTCAGTGCCAGTGAACGCCTGCGATAAAATGTGTTTCACATAAGCTCCTAAATACACTTTGATTTTTTCCACATTAAAGTGTCTTTTCTCTTATTGATGAAATAACCCCTATAAATCCACAGACCTTAATGGCAGGGTAGATCATTAAGCTTACATATTTTCATGTATAAAAGTCCTGTTGTTTATGTCTAATCTGTTACTTACCAGGGAAACTTGGATCAGTCTAACATTCATACATTAAAAATTACCCTAAATGCCTGCTGCAACCCAGTGACTCTAAATTCAATTAAAGGGCATATTTTCCTTCTTTGTTTTGTGTAATAGCTCTTGAGCAATTTGCTTCTCTAATATAATGTTATTTTCCCCACTGTCTGCAGACATTAGTTTGTTATTAGGTTACTGGCGTTAATCTTACTGAATTAGGGGGAAAAAAAGCAGGAGACCAGTAAGCTTAAAAAAATATATAGGCATTTGTACAAAGTACTTCATGAACCGATATGAAAAATAGCAGGCAAATGAAATTTTGGTTATCCATGTCTGACAAAGTTACTCCAACGTTTTTATTAAGAATGAAAAGTGATATAATAATTGACAGCTGGTCCAGGCTCAACAACAGTGTTTTTAATTCCCATTTCAGAGTTCTCCCCATTCTTATGTACCTTTCATATGCTAGTGTTTCTCAGCATGCCAAAACAGTAAATGCCCTTGAGCCCTTGGAAGTTCAGATTTTTAGCCCAAGATGTCTCTGATGGAAGACATTTGCCAGAAATAATACATTCTTTAAAGAAGATCTGCTTAATGGTGAAGCATTAACTGCTGAGCATGTAGTTTACTGATACGTAACACCCTTCATCAGCACTAGGAATGGAAAAAGGACATAGGAGAAACTGCGACAGTGGAGAAGGCAGGATGTCCTGGTGGTGGGGCCCTGTGCTGAAAGGACACATGGTTCTACTTCTCTCTTGGCTGCTGACCTACCATTTCATCTTGGAGGAGGAGGTTCATTTCTCTGGGTCATTACCCTTCTCATCTTACCATAGACCTGAGCAGAGAGCAACTTTGACAGTCATTTTAATGAAAATAACCAAAAGAATCTGATTGGTTGGTTGAAGTTTGTAATTAGCCAAATTTAAAAGGCACAGTCTTTGGAAGAAATTCTTCCATCATTTTTCATGTGCACAGGGTGATGAAATTTGTGAAGCAGTCTGTAACAATTTTGTGGTGCTGCCCCTCTTTGCCCAGCCTCGTGGTATCCTCTGGGACAATCTGGTCACAAGGGGTTGGTGACAGAAATGGTTACAGAAAAGAGATTGGAGATGATAAAAATAACAAAGGACTTTTAGGAAAAGAGATTGCTATTGTCTACTCAGATTGCCCTTGCCATTCCTGGCAAGATATTTCCTTAAACTTAGGAATTAGGAAATGTTGAGAAAGAACAATTCATAACTAAAAATGACAAATAAACTCAGATAAATAAATCTAAGAGCACTTGCCTAACTTCACTTTGCAGACAAGCAGCAGAACCATGAAAATATTCCAGTTTCTGATGGCCAACTATAATATAATTATATTATCCTGGCTTTAGATTTCAAGTGGTCATATCATAAAAGCATTCCCTTGACTTCCCAATTACAATCTGGTAACTAACTAGAGAAAACAAATCTGAATTAGTGAAACACACACACAAAAAGTAAAAAAATAAACTTACACAATTATCTTCTGCTTTGTATTTATATTCCACTTCTTTCATATTTTTCAAATTCAGTGTCTTTGCTCTGTAATCAATATATAGAGAAAAATCTATACAGTTAATCATTAGTAGCCTTGAGCAGAAACAAAAAGACACACACCCCAAGCTACGGCATAGCAGTTTAAAGGCCCCACAATGCAATCTGTGAGTATTTTTGTGATTACAGACCTTTTCTTTTCTAATCATTCTGTTAAAGAGTAAAAAGCTCATTTTAGAATTGTGAGATCACTTTGAAAATATGATTAATTAAATTCTCTTATGAAGAATATCTTAATTTTCATTTGCTGGCCAGAGCTGCTTTCAAGTCAGGGTAGCTTGTATATAATCTATATCTTCAAAAGTAAAGAAGTTTAATTAATATTTTTTTACCTGTAAAATCATATTGTAAGGAAAGGGAAAATAAATATGTAGAATAGGTGTTGGTTATGAAAAACAAAGATATTTTATTTTTCATTGAAATTGACACATCTTTATATGACGAAGCAGAACATTACGTCCTGGTTATCAAAATGGAGGACTTACTAGAAAGCACCAGTATTCCTACGCTCTCTACACAGAGAAAAGAGAATATTTCCTTGGAAAGGGAGTTCAGTGTTAGGATCTTCTGATTCAACATGTCATTTACAGGAACACATTTAACTGCAGAAGAGTATGGAACTATCTATCCTCTGGGATAGATGCACCAATATACAAAGAGTATTTGCAGGTGTTGGGCCAGATAAATCAGCCTTGCAAACATCAGCTGTTCTTTCATCTTTGCATAAATGAAGCTGTAGCTGCTGCTGGTTTTAATACATTCTGATACATAATATGTACCACATCCAGTACCCTGACATGTGAACAGAGACTTTACAATATTTAATCTATGGTGTTTTCCTTGCTTCACTTCTGCTAACACTTCTGCTCATGACTGCATGGCTTACTACATGTTATTTTGTTAACTCCTTCTGTGCTGTGCCAGTTTTAAGGCTGCTACCTTCTTCAATGCATTTAGATGGTATGGGCAACCATGTACAGCTTTACTGAAGAACACAGAGATCACTGGGAAGAGTCTTATTTATATTAATAAGTGCAGGCTCAGACTGAGGTCTCCACTAGATCAGGCTCTTTTGTGTTAGATATCCATCCATTTCTGCTGTTGGAGAACCTCTAATATATCCAGACTCAAGACAAAAACAACATGAAAATTTGCCTTTTGCTTTACTACAGAATTTAACAAAAATTTAGTTTGCGGAGTATCACAATATTATCAAAAAAGGACTGGCTGATTCAATCAGAAACAATCTCCCATCATTTTTAACTGCCTTGAAATTTTGAACTACTTTCATGCTGGTTCTGCAACTTATTCTATGAGAACAGAGCTGTGCACAAATGTCTAACACCATTAACTTTAACAAGCATTTAATCGAGGTGTCTATATTGTGCTTAATTTCAGTGAGATTCAGTGTTCATGCGAACAACTGCATACAAGCAGCAAGTAATTTCCAGGACTGGTGAGCTGTGAATTAATTCTATAGCATAAATAAATCATGAACCTCAGCTATATTTCCTTTTCCTCATGATCTAAAGTAGGAACTGTAATATATTAAAATAAAACCCAAAAAAACCACTTCTGATTGCTCTATTTTATTTGTTCTGACTTTTCTAAGTCATAGGACTTATACTTTTTGTTAGACATTAGAATAGTTGTACAGTTATGTTTAATTAAAGTATATTAGCAGTGCAATTGTCAACTACCAACTCCTGTGCAACATTGTACCTAGGAGTTTATAAAGGCTCTCAGTTATTAAAGCTTGCCAAACATACTTTTTCCTTAAGGATCAAATAAATATCTAATGGAAATAAATATTTTTAATCTTCTAGTTTATTTTATGCTACCTACAGATGTGTAACAACAAGAGAAATCACAAAATAATGACATTTAATAAAATGTTTTAGAGATTCCGTACTCTACGGTAAATGGACAGATGTGACTTTAACTTTTGAATTGTTTTATCTTGCCATTTTCTGCAACTAAAAAGCTGAAGTTTTGTTGTTAATTTTAGTATACCGTATGTCTATCTTGACTGTGAAGCAATGTGCAGAATGAATACATAATGAAGTGCTAGTAGAACATTTTAATGAATTGTTTCTTACCTGGGAAAGCGGAAAATCACGATTGCTATAGTGCAGACAACGCCATACAACAGCCCCACATTAGCAGCAAAGCATATTGTAAACACATAGGTACTAACCCAGATGCTCTTTGGGAGGGGAGCAAAAAGAAGTGATTAGTATCAAATTTTATAGCAATATGCATTTTATGAATCAGAAATAACGATTTTTAAAATTAAGGTAGTTTCTCAGATGTGAACACTTGGATCTTTGAACTGACAAATACTGAAGACTGAATTAGCAATTAAAGTTATGCCACTCCATGGGGGACAACACACAGCATGGCACAACTCATCCCAGTGCTCACAGAGGCTCCTTCCAGAGTTACTTAAAATAGTATTCTATTTATTCTATTAATTTGTACTTCTGCTAACAGTTTAAGTCAGAATAAACTCAGTTCTTTTGCAAAACCTGTATTTTATTTTTCACATTGCAAATTCTCATCATCATTTTCACCGCACAGATTTTAAATCCTCCTTTCCTTTCACATAATGAGGTGCCCTAATGAGGTCACATACAGAGAGCTTTTCTTCCACTAATCATATAATTGGGAATTATGATTGGCAAGGAGGCTGATTAAAAGTGGCATTTTTTATCAGAGTACAGCTGACTAAAACAACTCTGTAACAAATAAAAATTACTGGGGAATTAATTCCTTCCAATGGAAATGGTGAGATTTCATATTACTTCCCCATCTTTCAATATTTGATTATTTAAACTTTGGATTAATTTAAAACACAAATTTAAGAAATACTCAGAAGCATATCTGAACCTAAATCTGAAATTTAAAAGCAAATTTTAAAAAAACTTTACAAAGCTTTCACATTTTAATTTTTCCTTAATTATTTTCTTACCATAAATGATCACTTTTCTTTCCATACTACAATGATGTGTACAGCTAAGAGACATGCAGATTTAACAATTAAAAGTACAAATTACTCAATTTCTTTTACCAACTTAATTGGTATCATAAAGCACATCTTTCTTTCCTTGAGGGAGTCTTAAGCAAAGAGTACCATCTAATCTTTTTATAAAAGGTGTTAAAAAAGAATGGAAAGTATTTTCACTCCTCTGGATATACTGATCACCACAAGTGCCCATTCCAAGAATTGCAGTGCTGCTTGTTCATGTTTGCAGAATAACAGATCACATTACAATGGCACAATCGTTCTTAAGATTATCTTTTCTGATGCTTTCACTAACTCATGAAAGCCAGAGACAATAGAATACTTTCAGCCCAACCACAGGAATTTTGCTTGAGCAGATTTCAGAACTATTATTTTATGAATTATTAAGTGTAAGTCGTACCATACTAGCTTGTGCTTCACAGAGGACAGAGTGTTACATGACTCCATCAAGAAAACTTTTCCTCCCTCATCTTCAAGATTCCTAACTAATGCAAAAGACTTTTCAGTTTCTTCAATAGGAGGGCTGCTAGGTAAGGAGGGAATCCATCCTCTGAAACTGTCCTCAATCACTAGTTGTATTTTAACATGACATCTTATATGAATTGTTGTGCATATATTGCAAAGATCGCCTTTATGAGCAATTGAGTTCTGATTTACGAATAAGAAAGTAATGCTAAGATTTATAAATCCCATATACATTTATAAAGAAGCTCACCTGGATGTGAAAAGGCTAACAGAACTACTAAAAACCTGAAAACAAGTGAGCTCAAGAATTAGACTTTTGTAAAAAGGCTGAACCCTTGACAACACCTGAATCCACTCCAGTGCAATCCAGTTTAGCTGCAGACCTGAACCTCATCACATCTAACTAAATCACTGCTGCAGACCTGCAAAATTCTTATGTCTCAGAAGAAAACAGCATGAAAACACAATATGAAATCTGCATAGGAAGAATCAAAGACAGAAATGTTTAAGTACTGCTCACTACTGAGAAAGATAGTTAAGTGCCTTTCCAGCAGCCTAGTATCTCATATCTTAACTGTAATCAGAGACTGCCATTGTTGTAGAGGCTGAGCCAAAACAAGCATATTCTCAATCAATCACCCTTTCAGTGCTTTGTACTGGCCTGGAATCAGTTCTTATTTAATTAGGGTAGCATGAAACTTGTAGAAAGAAGTTACGTTGATCTGATAGACTTTGGTTTTTTTTAATTCATAGGTTATTGCAAAGTTCAACACAGAAGTGATAAAAATATCAAAGTTTTCCTTGGCAGTTTACTTCAATATGGTTATTGCAAACTCCAGGACAGATAAATCTAATCAATCTTCAAATCTTAGCAATAATGTGTTATTAGGCATATGTTAATATCAAAAATCAAAACAAAATCTACCTTCAAAGTACTGTACTAATTTAAAGAAAAACTCTAAAGAGGGAGAAAAGAAACAAGCAGAAGAAATAGATTTATGTCAACTCCTGTATGTATCAGAAAGTATCAGAAGCACTGAGAGGTACAGGGACTGTGAGTAGCAGCTGCCTCCTCCAGACTTTCCATTTCATAGAGTCTAATCATCCACCATTGATGACAGTGTAAAATCTGCATTTGGTAGGAAAAAGATCATATAAACAAGTTGCAGAATACTTTCTGAACCTAGGGCTAAACAATGCAATGCTAAGGTATGGTGATAATAAGTGTTTCTGTACCAGTTTGAAACCAGATTATGCACTTCCCTTGTTTCATTACAAACTGAGGAGACAATCAGCTTATCTGTGATCCTGAGCCTTAAAATCAAAAATTAACAAGAATTTCACTGGCCTTTTTAGCAATACTAGGAGAGTATCACTAGTATTACCAGCACTGTCGAGCTGGAGAATAAAAACAGCAAGTTAGTCAAGTTGGCTTGCATAAGAAATTAGGCTAACATGAAGAACAAGGAAATCATCTTTTGACCTGAGGACCTGAGAAGTGAGCTGTATCTACAGACAAGGCCAGATTAGTTTCATGGATGTTCTCAAAAAAAGCAGAAAAAAGATCAAGACAAGTCACTCTCAGTTATGCATATAACATATGTAGTTGAATAATGCAATTATTAATCTGAGATTGTTGAAGTCATCCAGCCAAGGTGTAGGGACTGACAGAAGACCTTAACTGAAGCAGGAGACATTTAAAGTTCAAATGGCAGGAAAGAAAACTGTAGAATAAGGACAGTGGAGTAGTAGCTGAAAAGTAATTGAATGTGATTTGAAAGGCAGGATGTAAATCTGAAAGAAAAAGCCACCCATGGCTGAAAGAAAACATTTCATAGAAACACAGAATATCCTGTGATTCAAGGAACCAATGAATTTCCTCAACTCTAACCCCTGAACAGTATCATACCTTCTACATTTAAAAGGATTATGTTTATAGAGAACTAATCGACAAATAATTATTAATCATCCCATTTAATGAGATGCTTAAAGAAGTGTGAAGAAACAGGGTAACAAACTTCATAACATTCTATTTCCATGCACAATCATTTGCCAGACGTATAACCAAAACAAACCTGACTTCAATGCTACATGACACACACCCTTCAAAGAATCAGCTCCAGAAAGGATAACTGCTAATTATTTCCAAATGTTTTGTTAGGGTTTCTATCTTCAAAACACTTTGGATAACCTGGGTGATGGAAAGATTCATTTCCAATGTTCTGTCAATTACTGGAGTGAATCCTTTCAGGTCAAAATAACACCAGTGTAGTTAAACAAATCACTGGCCTCCATGAGGCTCCTCAGAGCAGGCAGCAATGCAAGATCAGTGTTTATAGCCTTACTTTAAACTATGCTATTTAAGGCAAGGTGATTTATCCTGTCAAGCTAAGGACTGATGGTAAAACTACTTGAAGATAAATCATTTCTCAAGTATGTTTAGTCAAAAAGATGAACCCAGCAAACTCCCCCGTTCTATAACCTCTCTTAGAAATGATGACAGATGTCAGAGATGTAATAACTTACTACTCACACAACCTTTTCTGCCAAAACTAGAAAAGCAAAAATCAATCAGGTTAGTTTATCTGTGAAGACATGTCAAATCTAGTGAGATTCCAGAATATCCTGCTGGCAAATGTAACTACTTATTATCTGAATGAACTGATGAAGAAGATATATATCTCTCCCACAACTATCAATGTTTTTAAATCCATTGTTCCCAAAAGAATTCTTGATCCACATCATCCATAATTTCTGCCATTGGCAATATGGATTAAGCTGAAGATCAAATACAAAACAAGAGATAGAAAATATTTTCAGAAATTTACTGCTTGAAGAATAAAATATTTCAGGAAAGACAAAGCTTTTCTTCTGGCTAATACAAAAAAAAAAAAAACTCCCCCAAAAAAGTTTGCTGAACCTCTAATTTTCTGCAACCAAGTGCAAAACATCTCACAGTCGAACTTGATGTGGTTTACTCAGTTCTGTTTCCCATAATAAAACCCAGTACTCTAATAAAACAAAAGTTTTATTCTTTCTAGACTTAACCATTACTGCTATAGAATGCTAAGTACTTGGTGGATTCAAAAAAGTCCAATATTAACTCCAATTACCTGTATGTCTCACCACAGAAAAGGACTATGCGGCCAAAATACCTTTCTGAATATTGTTAACTCAAACATATGGGATGTCAGCATGTATGTATTTATGTAAGTGCATAGAAATTTTAGTTCCACTAATTGGCCATTACACCCAACATTACACCCACAGAAGAGAAATCCAGGAGTCTTCTTACATATGGATTCATCTTTAGTATTTGCTTGGAATTCTGTGTGAGTTCTCTCAGACTATTTAGAATTTGCATTAAACTAGATTTTCATACTACTTTCACCTATCTACTTTTTCTGATGCATTCGTCCTCTCATAGTTCACAGTCTTTCAAACAGTAGATAGAAATATGATATCCTCTGTTCAAACAGTAGATAGAATAGGTTTCTGCAAAATCTGAAAAAGTCAAGACAATTTACTTACAGCACCCCTCAATATTTATCTTTCTGCCTCACTAGTGTTTCCAGTTCTGTTTGACCTATGTGGTCATTCCCTATTCCCAGAGGATGATGATACCAAAATCTCTTCAATTATGCTACAATAGCAAAAGCATGCTAAATAGATAGAAAAGACATAAAAATTAGACACATGCTTGCTCACGTTAACTTGATCTGTCTGTATGCACATTTCTAGTATCAAGCTTGATTCTTTATCATTTGTTAAAATGTTATTTTTTTATACAACTGATATTACAGATGATAGATGCTGATAGATGTTTTTCTGAGCTGATAGTGCACAAAAAGTGCTATTAATAATGCTTACACTTATTTTTTCTAGGGCCACGGAAATGTTAAAGTTTAGTTAATAGATGTTTACCAAATGGTCTCAGGAAAACCTCCTTAGATTAATTTTTACTTACCCAGTCTATTTTATCCACATTCCAGTATTTTTTTAAGTCACGGAACTGCATTAGCATCCCCTTCAAGCCCACAACAATAATGCTTGCTAACACACACTGCAAAAACATAAAAACAAAAGCCATTTGCAGAGTTGCTAGTGAAAACAAATACTGTTTCTTTTATTTAGCAGTCAATATCATAATTAAATTATAAAAATAACTGGTAAGTGTCTAGAAAATGGGATAAGAACAAGTGTCCTTGTGACAGCTGCTAACAGCAACCACCACCCTATTCCCTCCCCCTTTTTTTTTTTGTGAAGGAAATCTACAGGTTACCTCATTGAGAGAAAAATAACAGAAACCTCAGGACTACTCAAGACTCTTTCATGCATCACCAGACCATGTACATCCTGCCACAGTCTGAAGGACTCAAAAGCAAATCATCACTCAAATTCTATGCAGTGAAGTATTGTATCTCCCCTTCCTCACTTCCTTCCCTTCCCCTAGAGAAGTCCTGTAGGGCAAAGGTCCATTAATTTTGAAGCAAAAAAAATTTTTTTTTGTTTTTTGACACAGGAGAGAGGAGGGGATGGATGAAGAAATCATCTAGAGCCAAAAAAAATGGAGGACAAACCGATGGACTTACAGTGCATAGACAGGGCTGAAAAAGCATATTAGAAGAGAAATAAAATATCAAGAAAGCAAAAAAATCAAAAAGTATTTTTAAAATATGAGGGGGAAAAGCCTACAGGAAACTGGTCAAAATTTACATATAATCCATATGAAAAGAAATGAAAGTAGCGAAGAAGTATAGCAAAAAAAAATAAACCAGGACATATTGCGCACCCTTCTTCGTGTGTCCTTACTTTGCATGGTTAAAATAAACTATAAAAGGATGTGTGTTTGAAAAGTGAGAACTTTCATGACACCATGTAAACAATAGCACAAAGCAAGTTTAAAACATAGTTGAGTTAAAACTTCATGTACATACATGGCAGAATTGTGGATAATTTTGGAGCTGTATTTAGCAGCTTTGACATGCCTCTAGTTAAAATTAACTATTAATTTGTAATACCAAAAGCTAGATAGAGCTTATGTGAAAAGATGCCACACTGCTTTAAAGAGTCTTAGCATAGATGTATTCCATGACAGAAATATAAGAATATTTTATAATCTTTTTGTAATTAAGCTTATATCACTATCTAAAATAATTTGTGTCAAATTTATTCGAAAAGTAAATTTGTGTATCATGTGCATGTCTGAAGAAATATCATGAATCTTCATTAATTTCTACCACACTTTGTCAATTTACAAATCCACAGCGACCTGGGAGTGTATTTTTCATAAACTACATTCCAAAAGTAAGTAGAAGAGAAATTCACTTCTATACTCTTACATGATAGCCTATATATGTAACTATATATGTCTGAAATCTCAATGTCTTATGCTGTCACCTCTGTACTTTATGATTTTGAGATTTAGCATACCTTTACTATTCTTTTGGCCACTGAAATGAAAATAGAGCTGTTTTAAAGGTTGCACTGTCTTTCCCTGAAAGAAACTGTCCCAGAAAGAAAATGTTTGACATCATAATCTTTAAAAAGGTTAAGCACTATACCATAGGAAGCCAGTACAGCAGAGGTCCAATTGTGTAGATCACCACAAGAATTACTACACAAGAGATAAGACAAGCCACCTAAAACAATAAACAAGAGCTGCAGATCATTCTGTCTAAAAACAACAAAAACAACAAAAGAATTTTTGAAAAGGATTAATTATAAAATATTGTAGACAAAGTCAAGAATTAGATGTTGAAGGTGTTAGCTATTAATGTATCTGTGGATTGTAGATGCATATAATTTCAATTTTAATCTCTGATTATTACCTTTAATCAACTACAGTGATGACATTGTGAGAGATCTCAACATCTGTGCTTGACCCTGCTGCCAGCACACTGACACAGATCAGAGCATCACTTACACATTTGGATATTAAATGGAACGTGTATGTGCAATATCTCATCCCCAAAGTTTCTCAGCACCCACTGTCATTCTGCAACTTATTTATAGCCATGGACCCTATGTTGTACTAAATAACAGTTCTGTCATAGCACTAAGCAAGAATTATGTATGCTATTATTTTTTCCACAAGAGAAGTCTTCTAACTTCTTTTGTTGAGATTAACACTAAAATAAAACTATTTTTAAACCAGAAACCACTAACAATTTCATTTAACTATCAGTCTATTTACTTAAGAAAATGTAGGTATTATTAAAATATATTAAATATTATAATGCAAGTAATATAAATTCAGAAAAATATATTGTCTAATAATTATATTATTCACAGTATACATGGTATTAATCTGATGGAAAATGACAGTAAAATTGCACTGTCCTATACTGCTCTGAGTGCTCACTGAGTACTTCTGGTCTTATAAATATACAGTTCAGATTCACAGAAGGTTTTTGACGCTAAGTAGACAGATGCTCATTTTATTTTTATATTGATAATATGTTTCTTTACTAAAATAATTAGGTTTCATTTTAAGAGACAAGTTGTTAAAAACAAAACCAGACAAGTTGTTAAAACACTAGAAAATTAAAGTCATGGTGTACTTAAAAATACCATCAAGAAGGATAGACAGAGTGTTTACATAAAAAGGGACAGAAAATCTGCTGGTAAAGTCACAAGGAACTTTTCCCTCTTTCTGCCTTCATGAAGAGCAAGAAAAAAAGTGTTGATTCTATTTGAAGGATGCTTCTATTCCATGATAGAATTCCTCACTTCTCTTTTCTCCCAGGAAAATATATCACTGATGAACAAATGACAAAACTGCAATCCAGGTATAGCCATTTGAGAAAAAAGGGCTGCTCTATGCCCCTGAAAGGCTCTTTGCATTTCTTCCATGTGTGATGCCAAATTGACTTCACTCTAAGTTAAGGAAAGGTTTCTTTTTGCCTATGACCTGAACAATATTTACAAGTGATGATCTTGTCATCTTCTCATTCTATCTGGACAGCTACAAAGGAGAGCATTAAGCTGATGTGTTGCTTTCCAAGAAGGCAGAGGAGAGATTCTCGTAGTGCTAACTCATAGCCACACTCTTAACTTTTAGACACAGGCACTGCTATACTGTGAAACCAATGGGTAAACCAAGGAGATTTTTATTGTGTGTTTTCTGTCTTGAAATCAAATTATAGTGGTTTCTTTTTCCATTTCATGTATTGAATAACCTTTTATAAGGGTCTTTCCCTACATGCACCAGAGCCATCATGCTCAAATACCCCGCATGCCTCAAAGTTATAAGTCTGCAGGTTACCTCAAATCTTCCATGGAAAAGCCAGTACAGCATGATGCAGTACTACTGTAAATTGCACAATCAGTACATTAACCGATTACAGAAGAGAATGTCTGTGAGGATGACAGCTCATTGTATGACATAAGAGTCAACTAAAATACATGAAATAACTAATAGCCAAGTGGTAGCTAAAATATTTGCATATAAATACTTTCCAAGATTATTATTTGTTAGATTATTCATTATGATTGAGTTCAGAGTATTCTGTAGGCTAATTAGCAATTATTTAACATGTAGATTATTGGAGTAAAGCCCTGTATAATTCCTTAATATTGTGGCATCTGCATGAGAAATAATTGCAAGGCCTGGTTGAGGAGAAACAGTACCTATGGATTGTATTTAGTCTTGTACCTCATGAACATTTTCCTTGCAGCTAATATCCTTTATGCAGGCAAAAGAAACAGCAATAAAATCAAATTAGAATCATTGAATCATAGAACTGTTAAGGTTAAAAAATATTACAGGTTAAAAACCTTTAATTAAGTTAACCGTCAACCCAGCACCACCACTGTGTTCACCATTAATCCATGTCCTCAAGTGCCATATTAACACAATGTTTGAAAACTTCCCAGGATGGTGACCTGCAGTTACTCTGGGCAGTCTGTTCCAATGCTTTACACCGCTTTCTGTGAAAAAAAACAAGTCCTGATATCTAATCTAAACCTTCCCTGGACCAGCCTGTTGGTGTTTCCTCTTGTCCTGTCACTTGTTACCTGGGAGAATAGCAACAAACGCCAAAGGACATGACATTGATCTGGCAGGTTGCCACTGAAGGGCCCTTGAGTTTCAGAGGAAGAGGCAATTCTGTGGGGTGCCTCAGGTGGTTTGCCACCTCTCTTGTTCACAAGCACAATTTGGACAGATGTCAGGCTGACAGGGTCACAGTTATCATTCTCATCAATTACAGTCCCCTCTTTCCTGAGCTATTGTAATAACAGCTTGTGGGTTTAGTTTCCTCATGAGGAAATGGCAACAAACAACCTCAAAAATCTAAATGTTGTCTCTTTGGGCTCAGTTTACACCGAGGGATAGGACAAGCACACCATGTCACAAGGCAGAAGCTGGGATATTACTTGTGGCTTTTTTAACAAACAGCTCTAAAGGTTACTTTCATTTTATTTTGGAAATCAGATAGAAGATAAATTAAATCAGATTAATAAAATGCGATTTTTTTCCTAAAATTTTGGTTTAGACTGTACCATTAAATCCTTTAAACGCCATTAGAGGGCACTTTTGTTACAATGCTGACAAATTCACATCAACTGAAAGGGCTTCCATGTAGTTTCCTGAAGTCTGAAAACACAACTCCTAACTTCCTTGCTGCCACAGACCATACAGTTCATATTGAATGAAACAGGTAAAAGTTAATAAATGGAACTATTGCCTTTCCTAGAAAGGCACCACTGATCAGATGCAATTTCATGCAGATTCTTAAAAATGTCAGGGCAGCGGCATTTGCAGGAAAGAGGAGAAGGGAGGCTAGGGAAATACAGTGGATAAATCAGTACAAATTGCAGTGAGCAGAATCACAGCTTTAATTCTCTGAGTACTTCACTCTAAGCCGTTACCTGTGTTTTGGCGCCCGTGCTGTATAAAAGCGCCGTTCGTCCCATCGCTGCAGCACTTGGTATGCAAAAGAAAAATGAAGGAATCACGTTGCTCAGGCCATGAGCCAAAAATTCCTGCAAAGCCATTAAACAGAAGATGTTTTTTTCCTATTGTTTTGCCATTTCAATGCCTCTTGCCAACAAAGGCAACAAAGGAGTCCCCTATATAAATATTAGCAATGATAAAAGATGGACACATTTTTGGGGGAAAAAATCCCACAGGTACATGACAAAAGGGTTTCCCAACAGAATAGATCTCCCAACTCAGAACTAATTTGAATGACAGAGCTGTTGAACCAGATTCATCAAGAGCAGGAGGGACATTTTCTTCCCAGAATAAATGCTATTGCTAAGTTTTGAAAATTAAGTTCAACCAAAATATTTACATCTTGATCCACGTCTGCTTTTTAACTGGTCAGAGCCCCAAGTATTGGTGTCTGGAAACCATGCAGATAATTTCTGGTGTATGGCTCACTGGAAAAAGAGAGACACTGATTTATCTTCCCTTACAGCATGTTTTAATGAAAGTGTGGTAGCCATACTTTATGCATGTTGTCCTTCATCATAAATGTATTTGGTGTTTGTTCACAGTCAAATTGCAGACATGTCTGAACAAAGGATTCATAGAAGAAGAAGTGGAGGAGCCACCTTGTATGTGCAGCCTAAGAAGAGCAGTGTTTTTAAGGAATTTTCCACCATGGCCACCCAGCATCACAGACTTTAAGGAGCAAGTTGGTCTGCTGAGGAAAATGGTGCTATATCCAGCCAGGAAAACACAGCTCACGAGTTTGTTTTCACAGCACAGAACGGCACCCCCTTAAAGCTCACTCAGCAGCCTCACACACCCACAAACCCCCCTGCCAAGCACTATCTATGCCTGGCCCTGGATCTCACCACCTCACTGCTCTCCTCCCATGGAGGTTTTGCTCTTTTGCTCCATATTTGATGCAGACATACACAGAGTTTCCAAGACTTCAGTAATGACCTGTGTAAGCTGCAAGACCTCCAAAGGTGCAGAAAGACACACAAGTTGCTGTGTTCCAGGGAGCGCCTTGAAACAAAGCAGCATGTCACCCTGGACTCTGACCTGCACTAAGCATTCTCCCTCTGCTCCATAGAAACATGGCACTGAAGCATCAATGGAAATTCATGGTCCAATATATGCAAACTGAGAAATATTTTAGAGACTTGAACAGGCAAGAATTTTCCCATTTTTCCAATGACATATGAGTTGTAAAGCACAGGACCTGATGTAGCAAGACCAGCCTGTGTAGATAGGGTGTTCAAATAGATGTCCAGCTGCAAAACAGCTGTTCTTCATTCAACCCTATGTCATTTATCCGAAACCACTTACCATAAAGGTGGAGGCAATATTTTCATCACACAGTACTAGTGCCAGTTATCTGAAATTTAGCCTTTCTTCCCACATTGCTTGAATTAGCATCTCCATGGATTTCCAGCAGGCTTGGAGTTACCCACCCACCATGACAAGCACTGTAGCAGTGTAGAGACAACCCACTTTTATTTAAGCATGTCCTCTGCAAAATGGAACTCGGGACAAAAAGCTCCTTTGGCTGTAAATCTGGCAGCACTCTCTGAACTCATCCAGCTTCTTAGATAAAAATAAACCTTTATTTCGAGTGACATTTCTAATTTGCATAAATATAAATAATTTCTTATTATAACATCAGGTAAGTCCTGGGGCTATAAGTACCTTGTTTTGGTTTAGAATTGCTTTTCATTAACAGTAACTGATTTAACATCATAGCTTGTCTAGAAGAGCTCAACTGCCAGAGGAGAAGGTGTCTCATCTTAGAGCAGTTAAAAATGCATTAATACCCAAAGGCTGAACAGAAAGTAGCATTACAAGATTATCCTGAAGGATGAGTTTCCCCAAAAAGAGCAGTTCAACCAATGATGGCATTCTGCACAGATAATTTAAACAAAATTTGGGTGTTACTGTAAACACTAAAAGGTGTCAGGATGATATATGGAACATAACTTTTCCTACTGGGTATTCATCTACAATATTCTCCCCAAATGGTGAAGTGATTTCAAGACTCAGTGACACTAAGGAGAAAGAGCTTTACCTGGTTGTCATCCACAGTGTATTTAAACTTTTTAGCAGAGGCTTGAGCAAGAGCTAGTGAGGCTACATAACCAACCAGTGCCACTCCAAAAGCTTCAGTGACTACTTCAGGCAGGACACTCATGGATGGTGCTTTTGGTGATGGCAACCTATAAAAATAAAGACAATAATTTCTGCAAAACTCAATACATAGTCTCTATATACCTGCAATTTATGTGAATGCCACAGAAACAATCTCTGCAGGAACAGCTATTTTTTGTATTACTTGTAAGGTGACATTTTTCAATATTTTAGATTAATATTTTAGATCTCAGTCTGTTGGAAACAGCAAAAGAGAATTTGTAGGTGATGAAAGAGCTTCAGATGGAGTATTCAATTTGAAAACTTCAATTTGATAAATTATAAAGAGATGTTGATAAATTAACTCCATGACTGACAAATAAAATTTATCACTAATTGACTAATTTTGTAATGTTCAATAGAAAAGACTACTGTATGTTTTCTCCTTTTTTAATATAGTTGGCTTTCCTGTAAAGTTAAATTTAAATCTTTAAAAAAATTTTGTATTCCTGTCATTTACTGACAGTACAGACATTTATTCCATCTAATGGTGATTGCAATGACTCATAACTCAAGTTATGAATCAACCCATCCCAGATTGTCTCTGAACTCTTCAAAAAGATTTTGGTCTTTCCAGAGCATAAATCACACCATCCAAAAACTAAATTGTGCTCTTAAGGTTTCTGATGATCTACACTGATCATCAGTGTAGAGGCTCTGCTTCTGTTTTTCAATACTACTTGTATGAGGTAGCACAAAAGATAAATTCCTGATTAAATTTGTACAAATACAGTTTACTTGTTCATAAGAAGGGGCACATTTAGCTGTGTTTTAGTCTCAGATTTGTAGCCTGGTCTAAATAATTAAAAACCATATTTTAGTTAAAAAGCATAATCTTTCAAAGAGATGTCCCTTCTTTTATCTCTTTCAGTGCAAGCTGCCATACATGCACTCATGCTGTCTTGGACTCGTGCTTTGTGAAATTTAGGGAAACCCTGCTACATGCAAGCAGGAGATTACACAACAGCTGTGCTCTTCCATACCAACGTTTAGAGTTTGAACACTTTCTCTGACATTTAATCTAATTTCTCTTTCTAGCAAATTATATTGAATTTTTTGGCCCTCTTTTCAAGGTCATGGAGGAAAATGTATCATTAACTATAGTAAAAATGTTCTCCTTTAGATTAAGCATAATTAAATCTTTCACATTTTCTCAGAAACTACATTTTCTAAAATTACTATATGGGTGGAGAAGAATGAAGTGTAGTAATCTATCTCATTGTAAATCCTTTCAGCTACAATAACCCAAGCCAACCCTCAAAAAGCAGGTTGCAATAATCTTGTAAAGAGTGCTCTGCGCTCCTGTCCTACATCATCAAGTACTTAGTACCTACTTTTTATTACACAAAGCAATAAAAAGCTATGAAAATATACAAGGAGGCATTTTTGTGATGATACCTATGCACATATAACTTACTAACATGAGATTAAATTGTGAGAGAGTGTCTGAAGAGACAGGAAAAAAAAACAAAATAGATTTTTACCATTTCTTATTTCAGAAACAAGTTTGATCTTTTCAGAGACTGTTCTCAGAAATAAAAATATTTAAAAGACACAAGCTAATAAACCCACATTACCCTTTAGGAATATTTCCCACAACTTCTATCCTGTAGACGTATTCCATATCAGCATAGTAGCAAGCAAGGGATGTAGCAATTATCTATTGATTCAAACAGAAAAAGATGTTATATTTCTGTTGCTTCTTTGCTTCTGACATGGTCCCTATTATTGCCATACCTGAGCACATGGCAGTGTTCATACATTTATCTTTAGATCAATCCGGTAAAACAGGAAAGTATTACCATGTTTTTGTTTTTGGGGTTTTTTTTGCAAATATGTAAGAGAGTCAAAAGAAACTAAGATTTGGACACAATAATGATGTGAGACTATAGTGCAGTTTGTACATTTTGTGTTAATGAAAGAGATTTGTATGTCTCTCTGTAAAGCCTCAAGAACCTTGGCAATCCATGTTGAGAGTCCCTCTGTTCAGCATGTGCCCCAGAGCACTGCCATTCATCTAAGGAGCTTAAAGTAGTTCATGATTTAGATGTTCCTGAGTAATCTGACTCAGCAGATGTTCTCTGAGCATATCTAATCCAGGCTGGCAGTGTTGACTTCAGCACAGACCACAGCAGAAGTTGTGTCTGCCTCTTGTTTTTATGTTCTAGCAGGTACAAACCTTGCAGAGGGAGTGTAAAGTTTGACTCTGAGGAGGTTCAAACTCATTTTCTGGTTTTCAAATGAGATGAACACACAAATTCCAATAGAACAGGGTTCCAAGCTACAGTCCTGGTACATTTTATCCAATATTTTTTAAAAAGGTAACACTGAGACCAGGATTATACTGCCTCCTTTTCCAGCTTTCTGCCCTTGTAAATATTTTCTTTTCCAGCAACAGAAGAGTAATTGTGGGAATGCACTCTGAAAACCAACTGTCCTTCATACTTTTTATTTTCTATTAGTGGTTTACAGAAAAACAGAAACTTTCTAATGGTGATCTGGTGCTGATCATTTGACTACAGCTTAATCCTTAAAGCAGGGGGCATAATGCAATTACTAATTTTAATTTAATTTAAATTTAATTATTTTAATTTTATTTAAATTTAAAAATTCTTTAAATTTAATTAAATTCTTTTAATTTAAAAGAAAAACATGTTAGTAAAATGACAGAAAGCAATAGCATAGCTATTTAACTTTGTTGTAGATAAATCACAAGCAACATCTAAGGCACAACTACCCAGCACAAGACTTGCTTGGAGTTACAATATGCCAGTTACTTTCTATTTTCTATTTGAAACTTTTTACACTTCAACATTCCAGGCTTTATGTTCTTGTGATTATGTAAAAAGTAGTAAACATATGAAAAATATTATACAAATTTGGATATTAATTATTAAGCCAAATTATTTCCTGTTTTTACAATTAACTTACAGCCATGAAAATCAGCTATTTAATAAGAGGCAGGTGTGGGTGTGGGTAACTATAGACAGCACAGTAAACTTCAGCAGATTGAGCCATTGAAAGTTTTGTAAGAAAAAGACTGATATATAATTTTGTACTTACCAAAAGTAGATCGATGGGAACGACAACTTTAATGTTTCTGTGAAATTTCTCATTCAGCTCCTTAACAAGAACCAGTACCACAATGCTCAGCAAGGAGAGAAGTAATGCCTCCAACTGAACTGATCTGATATTCTCAAACACATAGGCATAAATCTACAGTGAATAGCAAATAACAATCACCGATCAAAAAATATATTATGGATCACATGCCATGGCACCTTCTCATGACTTCAGACAAATAATGAGTGACAGCTGAATCAATACTGCAGGAGTTGAGTCACTGGACAAGTTTTTGGCCTGTATTTTAGATTTTACAAAGAAGAAAATAATAAATTTACTACTCTTATGGACTTTTGAAAAAAAATTAATATTTTTATATATTAATTTACAAATTTCTATTGGTAGAAGCAAGCTACAAAATTCCAGTAAATGTGATAGGTTTCCTTTTCTTTTTCAGTCTCATTAAGTTCAGTTAGATAAATGAGTGTCGCATAAAAATGTTGAGAAAACTTTCTTGCACAAAGGTTTATTTGTAGTGCCCATAGTATATAACACACACCAATGCTAGTAGTAAAAGTTATTTTCGAGGAAAAAATAAATAAAAGACAGAAAATAAGAGAAAAGAGAAGGAGAGGAAAAAAGAAAAGGGAAAGAAAAATGCAGTAGTGGCTGGATGGGAAGAGATTCAACAGGAATGTTCAATATGGGCATCCTCTGCGATTTGTGGGTCATTTTCCAGAGTAATATTTTCCCAGAGTAATTTCAGCAGACCATCCTCTGTCTCCCCGTTTGTTGCTTTTGCCCCTTACACAGTGCTCCGTGGAGCTTGCTTTGGTCAGGTTCGGGTGCTTCACACACTAAATAATTGCCAAGATTGCATACATATGGTACTGGTTGTTTAAATAACTGAAGTTATCTGCTTAGCCCTGTTTGTTCCTTTTCTGCTGCCTGCAGAGTTAAGAGGGAAAGAGGGCACCAGGCAAGAGCTATGGAACTGTGAGCAGGAGTACTTCAGCTTTCTAGCAGTTAATATATGCTGCAATAAGCTGTAAAACAGGTTAGAAAAATGCAGTTGGATCTGTAATGAACAAAGGAATATGGTGCTGAATTATAAGGAACATGCGGAATAGAAATACGGAACAGGAATAGAATGACCAACAGTGATGAGAAACAGAGGTCCTCGATGATGAACACAATGTTGTAAGTAACAGACTTGGGAGAGTGCAGTTGCCTTTGCAGCAGCACAGATAACACAGTGAACTGTAATTTTAGCACTATGCTGAGTTTGTGGGTTCAGGGAATAAGACATAAATAAATATGGGAGTACATTAACAGAGTAATGAAAAAAATTACAAGTTTGCTGAAACAGATGGGGTGAAGATAGTTAGAGAGACCATCTATCCTGATAAATAAAGAAATCATGAAATCTCATCACAACTTATTTTTGGGCCTCATGAAGAAAAGCAATATTGCCTGAAAGAACAGCAAGCCATAAAAATGGATACAATACACACGCTTACTAAAGCTGTAAGGGAAAAAACAGGATAGGCTCAGTCCCTTGAGTTCTGCATTTAAATTCTGGGAACTACTGTGCATACTGAAATATAAACCATAGAGAGAACCAAGTTAAGATTAGGATGTAGATTTAGACATCATCACAAATAACTTTTTTTTTAAACCCCAACATACAGGATAATGAAATAAAGCAAGTGAAGCTTGAAATAATAATAGTAATACTAAAAAGCAGGTGTTCTCTCTGGCAATGACTAAGATCAAAAGTCTTCTTAAATCAAAAGTCACACTTGTAGTTTTATCAAAATAAAGATTAATAATTTTCTGCTCCAGAGAACTTATTCTTAAATAATGCTAATGTATAATGCTAACAAGTTCTGACAGTTTGTAGGTTAAAGTCATAAATTTATATTGGACAGGGAAAAGTACTATAAAAATTATCTTAGGAAAGAACCCTATTTTAGCAGAAAGGTAGTCAATATGATGATAGAATTTATATCTACTGTTCTAATTCTCTCACTCATTTAAGAAGTGGTGCTCATATTGAAGAATGAGTGAATTAAAATCACTTCCTGATTTTTTTCTCTCTGAGGATATTTTCATAATCTAGAAAGGGAAAAATCCCAGCCTAAATATGGTTTCAGAAAATTAACTTCCCTCATAAAGATCCAATGTAGCCCTTGGAGTTTTGATTAAGGATGCACCATATAACCCAGCACAAACATTTCTCAGAAACCAGGAAAATATTTTAAAGTCAACTTGTTAAGTAATATGATCTAGATATGTCTTAAATCTGAAGAATGGCAATTAAACCACAGTTTTAGCCACATATTGCCCCTCTGTAATCAGAAAATATGTGGATTGTATTTTGAGTGGCTTGGGACTAGATCTGTACCAATAATTTTCCAAGAATGCATTTTCAAGAGGGCACAGGACTTGGCTGAGTGCCCAAACAGAAGTTGTGATTAATTAAGACAAAAGGAGGCAAACTGGAAAACTGTGCCCACAAAGTCACCAAAGACTGAGCTAGATCTAAGGTGAAGAGGTACGAGAAAGGAAGAAATGGGTGGATTCCTACTTGCTGAAGTTAGAGAGATGGGATTTGTTTTGAAATGAATACTGGTTATTAAAGTGTCAGCATTAGCTATCTGTGTTCATGGCATCAAATCTAAGTTTCCTAGACAAAATGCGACAAAAAACAAAATTTTAGTGAAGAAATATACACAAGCTTCCAGAATTTTTGTCTTTCAAATTGAGTAAAAAAGAGTAAAAATATATGGCCAAATCTTGTAAACATTTGCCATATTTTTTCAGATTTTGCAACAAAATCTTTTCATGACCTGCCTAGTACATCCTTTTGTGTTTATTTGAAGTCTTACCCTTCTTACCCTTCTGTAAAAGTCTTACCCTTCTTTGAAGTCTGCTACCTTCTGTAGCAGCCCACATCAGCCAATAAATAAAACAATGATGGAACTGCCAATGCTTTGTAGTTCATTTGAATTCAGTAGCCCAAACAGCCCTATCCCCAAAGTGTCTGTAGTACACCAAAACAATTCTGGCAGTAATACATTAGTATTAAATAAACTACTGCATCAGACTAAGGAGCTTCCACAGACTAGTTGGTTCCTGGGTAACCATTTTTGGAAAACCTAAAACCACTCAATTCATGGCATGACCAGTGAAACGAGGATACCCTTTCATAAGAAAGAAAGAGCATGCGGCTCTTAACAGGAATGTAATTAACATGCACAACACGTACATTTTATATTGTATTCTGTCCAGTCAGTTAATGTACTCATCCAAGATCAAACTATAAATCCTAAATCTAAGTACAAAAGGTTCAGGCTTGCAATAGTATTGACATCTGATTCAAAAGATTCACAAATGTTTTGATCAAAAATGTAGTTATAAGTTCAGCATTTCACATATTAAGATGATGCACTTACAGAAATAATTTGGAAATTATGCAGAAGAATTTAGCTTGATATTGCAGTTTACAAAGCAGTCTTTGTCATTCTATCATTTAAATAATTTTAAAAAATCTTTTTCATTCTATAATTTAAAATGTTTTAAAAATAAGCAATAACACAGTAATTGAGCTGTTTTCCTTGTTTTTAGTTTCATTGCTAGTTTTGTATAAAGATTCTTAATAGAATCTATCTGCCAATATTATGAACAATCAGTGGACTTTTTTGTAATCAATGCAAATTTTGACCTCAGTGAAACAAAAAATATTCAAGTTTTGCGCATATATAAACAGACACTGAATGTTCCTTTTCTCATAGGAAACCATCAGTTTTGAGGTGATATTGAACATTGTAATGTTCAATATCACCCTAGAAAGGGTGTGTATTTGGATGTGTTAATGAATGCTCTGAGTTGTTTTTTTTTAACGTCTACATGAAACCCCAAAAGATTAGATCTAAAATATGTATAGAGGCTGCAGCAACCAAAGGAATTAAAGGAACATGTTAATTAACACAATACATTTTAAGAGTGGACAAATTAATTTCATTTTCAAAAATATTTCATTCTGATATTTTTAGATATGTCACACTGGAGGGAAAATGTACAGGGAAATATAGTAAACTGTAGAGGTAGCTGGGAAAAAAAGGGTGACAGCTAAATGTGAAGGTCTGAGGTTTTTTTTCAGAATAGCAACAAAACCACACAAGGATTTTGCAACACAGCCACAAAAGACCCAGTTTTGCAAAGCAAGTTTCTTACATTGCAGTTCATTTTTCCATGTTGTATTTTGTCAGAAACATGTGGAAAGAGAAATATATCTATACACAAATAGGGGGGAAATGCAGTATGTTCTTCCATTTTCAGGTGCTGAGTAAAACTTGATGACACTTTTCCCTTGTAAAGTTAGAACTCACATGCATTATTACCTCACTGTTTTTCTTCTTCACCTTCACTTTTCCTTTTCCATTTGTAAAACACAAGCTGATGCTGCACTTTGCAGCTCAGTTGAAATGTGACAAACTATGTGCAGGGCAAACAAAATTTATTAAGTTACTTAACCTATGTGTAAACACAGAAGTACCACAGGCTCAAGGCCAGTGTATTAGATTTGTTCTCCATATGCAAAGCTCCTTTCTACGTATTTAACCATGATCTCACATGCTATAAAGAATTCATTTCACTGGCTTGCTATGCTTGCAACTCTCCTATCACACTTTATTAAACATTCTTATTCTTGCTTTGCCAGCCCAAAGGCTGCCTGAGGCAAAGCAATTGGTTTTGTGAGTGGGAGGTGTTTTGGAGTGGACAAAGAAAAAAAAAAGTAGCAAAAGTACCAGTCTTTGGATTTTGAGAATTTGAAGTGAAGAACGTGTCCAGAGAGACATGTCAAAGTTGCCTTTCACTCTCTAGATACATGTGCAAATTACCTTATGTCTAATTAATATAATTGTCACATGGAACTACAGCCACAGAAGAAAATTATTGTTAAAGTCTACCTCTGGTGCTTTTGACTGAGATACTGTACCTTCTGAAGGCAATTCATAAGTCTGAACAGACACCAGAATGATAAAAACGGGCAATTTTCCTATATAAATGTTTTAAAATATTTATATATTTTAAAAATTTATATTTTAAAACATTTATATAGTAAAATTGCCCATTTTTATTATTCTTTCAAGTTGTACAGAGTAGACACACAATTCAGAGAGCAATTCAGAACCTTAAAAAAATCAGGAAAGTTTTTTTTGGAATATGTTCAAAGGGGTTTGATCTCAAAAGAGAAGAGAAAAGCAAAGAACTTGTTTCAAATGCATTAAAAATACAAGGGATAAGGGAATAGCTTTCTTTCAAAGCATTTGAATGACCTCATTTATGATATCATCAGCAGACCAAGGTGGAAATATTTCTTCATATCACCGCTGTTCTTTATTGTTGCTCATAATGTGTATTTTGATTATGCCTTGGCTGCAGTACTTAACACCAGTCATCTCTACAAGATGACAATATTCCTATATGTAAGTATAGTCTCCATGGAAACACCACAAAAAAGGGGCTGTTCACATTTTATATTAAGAATCATTTATGAAAAGGTTTTTAAGTAATGAAATAAAAGAACCATTTTGATAGTCTAATAAGCCAAATGATCACTCATAAAAATAACTATGACACTTTTATGTATATCTCTACAAGATAAATGGATAAATTACTTGTGTTTATTACATGCTCCTAATTTTCCTTAATAAATTGGTCCTGTAAAAAACTTAACAAATGTGTTATCCATATGAAAAGCTATCAAATTTATAAAATACTATGAGGAAAACATTCTAAAGAGCAACATCTTCTAAATAAGATTTCACATTAACAAATTTTCCAAATAATAGGAAAAAATAAAGTATGTAGTAGGGCACAAAGACATAATCCATGTTTTTAAATTAGATGTCCTAATTTATTGGCTGACTAGATGAAGTCTCACTATCAGTGCAATGTAGATATCACTTCAGCAAGTAAATACAGTTTTATTACGAGCAAAATATCATTTTGACAGGCACTGTTGTAACACTGATAATGCCAAGAGATTATTCTCACAGCACCGAAACTCAGGGCTTGCTGGAATAAGTTACCACCAAGAATATGTTTGTGATTTTTGTGTAATAAGATTATACAGCTTTGCTCTCTAAGGTTTCAGCCAAAAATCTGTACTTCCCAAGGGCAGTAACCATGTCACTGGTGGTGGTGCATCACCTCATGGCCGTGACCAAACCAGCCAGGTGGGGACATGTCCCTGACCAGACCAGGCGCTTTCACGTGATACAGGTGGGAAAACACTGCAACAGCAGCATCCACTGTGGGGCTGAGGTGGGGAACAAAGGGTGATCAGTCATCCCCTGACAGCCTTGGAACGTTCCCTACCTGAGCTGGAGCCCAAGTAGAACAGCACCATTGTTGATGAAGTTTTGGAAACAATTTCCAAATGTTTTGGAAACTCCTGTAGTTGCCAGCACGGGTTATGGCCAGGATGGAAACAAACTGATGACTAAAGCAAATCAGCTGGTGACCCTGCACATGACAGCCCTAAGTGAGGCCTTCTGAGCTCTTCATGGCCACAGTGGGCTGTGCTGGCTGGTGTCCCTCTCTGTGGGGCACCTCTCAGAGCTTGAGAGCCCTCAAGTCTGCGATACTCGAAAGACCATCACGGCGAGCCCTGGCTGATACACACACATGCACACAGACTCCTTGAGGTGCAGCCTTGCCTGGTGAGAAACACTCAGGAATTTGCCATGAGTATTTCCCTGAAGCCAGGGAGAATTTTTGATAAGCACCTTTACACTCATAGACAGACATGCACTTATCTCTGCCTGTGTGCCTGTGAAATTATTATGGTGAATGTTATTATCATGAAACTGTAATTAAGTCACGGTTATATTTATTAAAAATCCCATTGAATCACTTCATAAATGTTAAATTACTCAATGATGAATTTCTGGTAAACCCTTTTGCACATCTTATTTTTTTGTGTCCATACCCTTTGCACCCTTACCCTTATTCATCTTCAGTCTCCATGTAATTAATTCTAAATTTATACTAATATAATTTTCCTATCAATGCTTCATTCTTGGAGTAAGTGAATGAACCTTGCTGCTGAACTCTGTTAAAGTAATACTTTCATAGTTCATATTAAGCTCATACCTGCTTTTTACCAATATCACTGATGGTGATTCTTTAAGCAGCATAACTACTCATTTGCAACAATACTGCATTAAATGCAGCATGCATTTTATAAAAATTTCCTTAAAGCCATCTGCTTGCTGTGTTTATGGCAAAGTAGCAACATGTCATAAAATAATAAATAACATACCTAGAGTAATTTTTGCATAGGAGATGCACAAATAATGGGTCATTTTCCTTTTACCAGATTTCAGCAGCATATGAAGAAAATATGTTTAAATTTATATGCCTTCCACATTCTGATCCAGAGAGAGATTACCCTCTCTGTATGAGGGTATAATGGCTCAGGATAATAAAAGGGATTATTGACACCCTAAGAAACATATTTAAAATTAATTACTGTACCCATCCCCGCTAGTTCTCTATCAGGTTTTCCAATTCTCTTCTTACAAACAGTTAGAGATGAAGGTTCATCTTCTGTTCACTCACACATGTGCATAACAAATTCCATACTCTTACACAGAGACAGTGCATATAATAGAATTTTATCTAATGAAATTTTAATGAAATATCTCTTTCACTGAACTCACGTGAAAAAATGCCAGTGGTCCTGATATATATGGTATTTTCATGCCCAGCAGATACTTCACTTGTGAAGTCACGACGTGTGTAGCTGCTCCAGTTGTCATGGCACTTATGACAGGTTCTGTTAACAAGAAAGTGGCACTGCCCAACTGCAGCACAAACATTGCTACCTAAAAGGCAAAAGCAGGAGGATCAGCAGCTTCTTGGTGACAGGACAATGAGTCAGAGTCCTTTTAATAAGTTATAAGATAAATGAGCTAAAGTTACACAGCAAAAGTCCTTTGGCAGACAAATCTGTCTGAATATGGAACACACTGAAGTTCTGTGGGTCTACCTACAGTATTTTACTCACCAGTTAACCAAACTCTAACACTGGTTTAGTAACAAAAGCAGACACAAAGAAACTCTAAATACTCACACCTGCTCAAATATGTGAACACAATAAACACCATAAAAACATCAACTCAACGCTGCAACAAGCACAGCAGCTCAAAAAGTAAGGCTGATTCTAAGACTTATTCCTGCTCCACAGCTATGCAGCCTAAATGGGCCAAGAGCCACATCTTGCTCCAGCTTACTGATTGCCATAATGTCACTATCAGGATTCCCAACATTAGTAATTTCAACAGATACCAAATTTATGAGGTGCTATAAAGACTCTTGTGTTGAGACCTCTAATCCAGAAATTTAAGCTACAGCAGGATCTACAGCTATTGTAAGTATTGTTGTGTTCAACAGTTTTCTCCCCTTATCCTGGGCTTCGAACATTCTTTCCCTCCAAAGTATGAGATTTGACAACTCTTAATTCTTTGAACAAAGTTGTTGCATGACTACAGCTGCTACTGTTGTTTACATATCACTTAATGGTTTTCTGATCCTCATTAAGTTCCATTGACATTATCTCTCCTCACAATGAATTTTGCAGTTTCTTACTTCTATGGTCTTTTGCATTTGCTGTTCTTCTCCCTGAAAAGTTACATGCTCTTGGCACAGAGTTGTTTGTTACAATACTTTCTAAGAGGTTTATTTTGTGTTGGCCATATTAAATATCATCATTTTGGAATATATCACAGTCTCCCTTGCTTTTTTTTTTGTTTGGTTGGTTTGGTTTGGTTTTGGTTTTTGTTTTGGTTTTCGGGTTTTTTTTTTTCTGAAGCTAAAACTATTCTTTTCAGATGTTATAAATGTTTATGCCTGAACACCATTCATGTTCTCACCATAAAACTCAACCTGTATGCAGTGAGCTTTGGGCATAGTACCACAAAACAAACAAAAATATCAAAATAATTGTCTTTTAATTTACCACAAAACCTCTAGTGAGCAATATCCTCTTCCATTTGGGAGATTAAATCTAAGATTTTTCTTCTACTTCCCACTAATAGCATGTAAATTGCTCTTTACTATGAGCAATTGGAACATTGATTGCCATTCAAGATTGGACTCCAATAATGATAATTACTGTATACCCTCGGTGAGTAGCAATTTTGTTAGTCAGGCCTAAAACTGATAATTACTAATTTCAGATATTTTGTTTAGCTGTTTGTTCTAACAGTGTGTCTACTAATATATTTAAAACATTGTTCACAGTAGCAAAGTTCAATAAGAATTAAATTCTCCCTTCCCTTGTGAATTTTTGTTTGTTTTCTGAAATTGGTTTTTATTGTCTGAATGTGACATTTCTAACTGTGTAACAGCTTAGTTTCCAGGAAATTGGATGTTTATTTAGGCATGGAATCAAAATCACAGAGACAATTCTGTGTACTACATAATATAACAGAGAGATATTAGTTACTATTAGCATTTCAGAGAAAGTTATTATTGTGAGTTACGGCAAAATGATTGCTAAGCTTAGAAATTTCAGCATCACTTTCAGATCTACTTTTTGTTTTTTACTTTTTTTTCTTTTAATCTTCAGCATTTTAAGAGGATGCTTCACAGGTACTAACTAAAAGAACACATTTCAAACACAGTTTTTTATTGATTGCACGTAACCGTAAGCAATGTAAAATTCATGCAAACCATGAGTATGGTTCCAGTTAGACAATTTCTGCAGCCACTCCTCAATTAAACAAGCAGCGACTTACACTTGGTTCCCTCTCCTTACTGCAGAAGGTAGCTCAGGACCCCCAGAAATAAAGGCAGTACTTCATGAGCATGAACATCCTACTCTTTATTTACATGATAGTTAAATAAATACGATGTGCACCCATACATCTTCCATGGAGATCTAAAAATGAAGCAACCAGAACAGGAAAGATTGTGGGTGGAGGGTGTAATTCTCAGGATATACTGGTATGGGAACCTCATGTTGTCTTTGCAACGTGAGTAATGTACAAAAACTCCATCGATCACAAGGAGGAAAAAAGTTTTGAAACAAGCCTCCCAAATCTATTTGCATGTGAGTTTTCTTGACAGATAAAATTATTAGCATTTACTCAGGCCCAGACTGACTCTAAAATTAACCCTCCATGCTGGGAAACAGCCAGCTTGGCTGCCACTGCATTTTGAATAAACACCATTTGAAACTTAGCTAAGCTGACAGCACTCAATTGCATTACATTGCATTATGTCATAAAATCTTTCACCCAATAACACTGACCAAATTGTAGAAAGTTCAGTATTCTTAAAGAAGTGCCCAACAATCTGCTTTATCTTGGCTATTGGTTGTGATACTCATTTTTGCATCTGCTTTATTTTCTGGTAAATTTTATGATTTCTTTTCATTCCTGATGAAGACAAACCATGGAGAAAAGTGACAGTAAAGTGCTAGAACAGCAAAACTAGAAAAAAACCAAATATTTTTGTCTTTTTATTATTTGTCATCATACTGAGATTTTCTTAAACTGTAAAAGAAACTAAATTTTTAATATTTTAGAACTGTACCCAGAATTTTTAATTTTTAAGAACTTAGTTCCTAAAGGATAAAAGCATACTTCAGGGAAAGAATATGCACAGTATAAAAACGGTTTGAAAGGCACTTGGCTCTTGTTATTTTGTGGCACTTTCAGTACCTAATACCATGTAAAAAGGTTCATTAGGAAGTAACTTTCTGGAGACAAATTTTGCTTTTGCCAGGTATACATTCTTGAATAAATTCATGTAAATGAAATCAAGACCTTACAGGGAAAAGAAAAAGCAATACATGAGAAAGTGAGGGAAAGCAGCCTTGAATTAATGCACACTAAAGGAGAAAATCTCACAGAAATGAGTTATACAATGAAGTGATTAGACAGAAGTGGTGGAAGACGTGATTTCTAAAAAAAAAATAAATTAATAAAAAGAAGTAAATTTCCAAATGGAAGAAAGACAATACAAAGGGAATCTTTTTTTTTTTTTCAGCTGCCTTTACTACCCCATAATTTTACTCTGACAAATAGAAGAGAATGGGAATTTAGCCAGGAGAAGAAAAATGAGCAATTGCAAAAAGCAAAGCCCTCTATGTTCATTATTCAGAACCTTTGGTTCTTGTCCACTTTCAATACTTTCTTCCCATGACAACATTCTCAGTCTATTATTATTATTATTATTATTATTAAAATTCTATTCAACATGTAGTCAATTTAACTTCATGGCCAGTAAAAATTTTTATCACTTAACAGCTCTTTGGAAATCACTAATGTCAAAGTTTCTATCCCCAGAAACTGAAAGACTGATATGGTGTTAACT
Source organism: Chloebia gouldiae (assembly GCA_003676055.1). Taxonomy (NCBI): domain Eukaryota; kingdom Metazoa; phylum Chordata; class Aves; order Passeriformes; family Passeridae; genus Chloebia; species Chloebia gouldiae. Next base: position 44,876,079 of record QUSF01000001.1, on the reverse strand, counting down.
GCTGTACAGATTCAGCTTTGGAGAATGAATTTTAAATCCCTCAAAACTCCACTGTACTGGAAGGGGTTTTCCACTGTTATATCAGACAAAGTGGTGGGGCCCTTTCTGATCATTTGCTGCACGGGCTGGGTAGATGAGACCAGACACAGGAACATCTTGGAGGGAACCAGCACAGACTGTGAGACTGTCATTTAGGGCATTATATTGGTTATCTCAGGTAGCAAAAGTGAAGAAATCTATGGACCCTCTAGAGACAACAGTCAGACACTGTTCAACTCAGCTGGGTTGTCAATTTAAAGCTCTCCATGGCCTGTTTCAACAGACATGTAACTGGGAGACCACTAGCTTTTGATTTGCTGAGCTGCAGCTCCTATGTTCATTCTGGATGTCTTGAGAGTGTCTGGTAGCTTCTGATGGTGTGCAGAGTGAACTTTCCTCATTCCAGGACCAGAAAAAGTTTTTTCTATGGTCTTTCTGTACTAACACATAGTATGCTCTACCGTAATTGTGGGAACCAGAACTCTCACCCAGCCTACTTGTAGTTTTCAAAATACAGACTATGAGCCTGTAATAAGGTATTTCCACTGTAAAAGAAAAATGAACTATTCCCCTGATTATCACTGTATAGTAGACTCATGTTTTCACCTCATGCAGAGCTATGTGCAACACAATACTGCAGCATCATTTTTCCCAAAGGTTAATAGAGATTGGGACACGAATATTGCCTTACCAAAACACCCTTCTTATTCAAATGTACTCCTTTGTTATTAAGCAAATTGATAATGGACTGTGTAAATTTGTTCTCTTGAAAGCCAAAAACATTTTTATATCCAACACTGTATATCAGCAACTAATTACATGCTAGTTTTTAAAATACAGTAGATGAAAAACTTACTAATAAAAATTTTACAAGACTGGAATGCAATAAGCAGCTATTTCTCCTCTACAGAATAGCCCAACTGAAGTCTACAACACAGTAGTCTACAGACAGTTATGGGGTTTTTTTCCTAGGGTATTTCTTTTCCTCAGTTTGATCTGCAAGACGCTTTCCTCTATTTATTCAGCAAATCTTAATCTTTAATTTCAGTTTAGTATGATGAGATTATTTTAGAGACACATATATTTATGGAAGGATGCAAGGAAGCATTTCTAGGGGAAGAAAAATCTTACCCAAAAGCCCTTTTGAGGATTTTTTTAATGTTATAAAGGCAGCGTCCTATTTTAATTACAAAATTACTCAGTAGATTTCTGCTATGTTCTATCATTTTATTTCCCCATCAATACCCTAGAGGTATTGGATATCAGGGAAGATTTCCATTAGTTTGATTTGTTTTCCATGCCCTGTTTATCTTTATAGTGTAGCAGCTATATAAACATAAAAAAAATATTCATTATGCCTTCCATTCTGTTTTTTAAAATGAAATAATGAATGCATTATATTAAATGGTTTTGGTAATTACAGTTTTTTATTTTATGTTTATTTATTTTCTATTTTAACACTATTTTAACTTCATCAGAACACCTCTTAATATAACTAAATATCTTTTCTCTTTTATGAACACTTCCTCAAATATTGGATTTCAGAAGTAGTTTAGGACTCTGAAACTTATTTCTTTGAGAAAAACTTAAGCAGTTAAGCCCCAAATTTCCATTGTGACAATCTCTACCTATCCTTGTCTTATGATCAGAAAACAATGCTAATTTATTTCATGTCGAGATGGCACTGAAATTCACAACACAAATGCATAGTTGTGGTCTGCAATAAACACCAACTAGCCAACAGCAGGTCATCTCAAAAACATCTCCCCCCTTCCCCCCACCTTCCCTCCATTACTCACTATTTTGTATGTTTTCCCTTTTATTTTAATATTATTTGCTGGTTGGAGTATTTAGCCAGGCTACTGGAAAAATAGCATCAAAATGCTTTTTAGGCTAAGGGTGTTCAGCTCTTTACCTCCTCTTTCCAAGAAGGAAACAGCTGTTTTCATCCTTTGTCTGGAGGGTGCCCAAGGTAGGGATTAATTACAGCATCTGGTGGTTTTGTGCAATTAGTGGCTGATTAGAGAACTGAATTTTGACTGTTTTTCAGAAAAATTAAAGTCTTATAGTAGATAACATAAGCCAGGTCTGCTCCCATCCTAGAGCTGCACCATCACAAATACCAACTACACAGAAAACACAACTTCTTTTTGTATTTCAGGATATCTTCAATGAGAAACTGTTGCCTCAAAATGTATCATACAATTCTTCTTGTTCCATACATTTATTTCAGGCTATTAGTTTCTAATCTAATCTGATAAATAAAGAAGGTGACTGATTTAGCTCTCCATTAAGAGCAAGATGTGCCTTGCCACCTTATCTGGGGTTTGCAGCAACTGTTAGTTGGGAAACTGGAATCTTGATGAGAAACACAGATTCCCACCCTTAGCACCTGGGAAGTTGGCAAAGTTTAATCGCAGCCTTGATCAGGACTTTCACCTGCATATTGCAGTATTAGTAGCTTCAAGGCACTTCTTTAGGAAATAGGTGTTTTACTCTGGCCTCCAACTATTATACTCACATAAAGGACTAGTGGCAGCATGGCAAGCATGTGTTAGTATTATTCTAATGCAAGTGACATTATTGACCTGGAAGAGGAGCCCATGCACGTGGCATGGCTCCCTGCCAGACCTGCTCTGAAAATGCACTGAGGATTTACCAGTTCTCATTCCAGTCAGGATTAAACAGGACATAGGCTGAGATAAATCAGCTGATGCAGTTTGGAAGGCATATGAAAAAGCAGAACTTTTCAGGATGAAAGAGTAAGAGGTCTGAAGGACTCACACACCTAATGGGATTCTGCAGCCACCAAGCAAAATAATTTCTGAACTGAATTTTGAATTTACATCAAATGAATGCAGGCACCAACTTCCCACATGAGACATTTTGGCCTGAGAGAGAGATGTAGGAGATTTCCAAGCTGTGAGCACTGGACTCCTGCATGAAGAGCTCCATTCATGCTCTGCTGTTGCGAGCACCCTGCATGAGAGGCAGTGCTGGGCTGCACAGGCTGATGCATTGGGACAGCACGTGCAGGCACAGCCAAGCACAATTTGCATCAGCTCTGCTTTCTGCGCTGTCTGCAGGCTGTCCTTTGTACTCCTACCCCAAGTCATAATCCAATAAAAGAATCCTTGTCATAAACCAATAAAAGAATTATAAAAATGCAGCAGAAATAGCAATGCTTCTTGATATTTCCTACTGACTAACATAAGTACGTGCCCCAGTTCCTGCCAAGCATGCAGGCTATTGAAGATCCCATTCTGGGCCCCTTTGCTCATCCTCTGCATGGGAGAGGGATCCAAAGCACCAAGTGGAGGGATCTGAGTTTGTTTCAGGAGTCCAGCTACCTAGGAGGTGTTGCAATGTCACATGTGGGCACATTACTTCTATTTTAATATTAACAAGGAAAAGGGAAGCCTTCATTGAAGACCTAAGCAATTGGCAATGGATAAAGAAACTTCACCCTTTTGGCCAGAATAAGAAAAAAGAAGAAATTTAAAAGACCTCTGATCATTTAAATAAACTTTAGAGAATCACTTGAAGCATCTGTTTTACTATTTCACTTTAATGATGGGTGTGTGAACTCTAAAGAGAATTTAAAGTTTTCCCTACTGTTTTTAATTATTGGATATTGTATAGTATTACTTTTCAAGCCAAGGGCAACAGAAAGCTTCAGGAAAATGTCAGTGCTTACCAGGAGCTGATTCATATTTGTTTCTGAAGAAGGAAAGGGGACACCAACTGCAAGAGAGTATTATAGTAGAGCTGACTGAATGTGCTTTTCCTTCATATTGTAAAACACTGGGAGCATGTATACAGGTAATTACTACATCTCAACAAAAGAACAGCAAATTCTTAAAGCACATTAATTTCATAATTTATCACCATTGAAGCAAATGTTTTCATTAGTTTTTCTCAGAGAAGTAAAAGAAGTATTACAAATGTCATGGCTGTCACAAAGGCAGTACATCAGTAGTATACAGAAAATGTGATCACCACCAACCTGAATGATTCCTCCTAGAAATGAAACTGCTGCTGCAACTCCAATCCTCTGCATTTCAAATTCTGACAAGCCCAAAATTCCTGAATTATTGTTTGCAGTGAAATTAGTTGTGACTGAAGGAACAAGACGCTCAACTGCATTGGCAGATATTAAGGAAGTTAAAGCAAAAGTTCCTGTAAAAAAAGCCACACATTAATTACAATAATTGTATATCTGTCTGTACTCATCACTCATAGTCGCTTTTTCAAAATGACCGTTATGATTAAAAGTACCATTTTTTACATTCCTGTCATCATAAGAACAATTTTAAGGTATTTTTTCCTATGTAACATACCTTTCTTCCCATAAAATACCATTCATACAGGCAAATTAAATGTAAATCTTTTTCTTAGCACCTTCATTAAGACAGGTTTACAAAAGAGATTCAAATACAACAATTTGAAATGATTTCAAGTTATCAGAAATGCTTTTAACTCACCCTGGATGTGATCAAGCAGCTGTCTGAGAATCCCTAGTGTTCACCATTCAAATTTCTAGGGCAATTAATTCACACTACATATATATAGTACCTAGTCCATTAAATAGTACCTAGCTCTCTCAATCATTGGAGGCAAATTATGACAAAAACATTTATTTGCTGAGAGAGGTAAAGCACATTTAATGACACAAAGATAAATGAGGATGACAATTCAACATTAAAAGCCACAAACATGCAGAGCTCTTAGAGCATAAGAACATCTTGCTCTGTCAGACCGATGGCCCATCCTGCCCAGTACTCTGCCTCCGGCTGTGATAGTCAGAGGTGTTACCTGGGGAAAGCACACAAGCCTGGCCATTGTCTGTGGGCTATTGCCCTTATTGCCAGCATCCACAGCTGTTGTGTTAGAGAGGTAATTCCTTAGCTGGCTTTTTTTAATTTTGTTTGCGGACTAGTATTCATGAATTTGTCAAAGGTTTGTCTGAACCTGCTTGTAATTTCTCCTTCCACGATGTCCTCTGAGAGCAGGTTGCAGAAGTTCAGCATCTGCTGTACTGTTTTCTTTAATCTATACTTTTAGTCTTTTAAAACAATTTCTCTCTGAACTCGCCTTTTTTTCTACAGCTCCAGGACCTGGTGTACACAATCCTGCTCTCACCTTGGCCTTCACAGAGTAAAGCTCACAGTATGAATTCCTCAGGAACCCACCAGGGATACCACCACCCTGAGAAGTGACCATAAGGTCCAGCCTTTTGCTTCATATCTTTCAAACTGCTAATAATTAATAAAAGGACATTTCTTCTATCACAAGGACAACTTAGTTTCTTTAGTAACCTTTGGTGTAGAACCTTATCAGTAGCTGTTTGACCATTCTGATATCTTTTATTCAAAGTATATCCCTTCTCCATGCACTTGTTGACATTCAAACAGTAGTCTAGAAGGTACTGAGGTAGGATTTTCCTTTACAGAAGTCAAATTAACTCCTCTCCAACAAGGTCTGATTATATATAGCTTTTTTTGCCCCATCCCTGGAAGTGTTCAAGGCCAGGCTGGATGGGGCTCTGAGAAACTTGACCTAGTGGAAGGTGTTCCTGATTATGGCAGAGGGGTTGGAATTAGAAGACCTTTAAGATTCCTTCCAAACTTGGCCATTCTATGGTTGTAAGATGTTTGCATAAAATTAAATTTGAAGAGAGCTTACATTAAATTCTATCTTAAATCAAAGTGTTTGTGTTATTTATGGCAGATAAAGCTGTCTCAGAGAATGGTTCAAAATCAATTATGTTAACAAAAGTCAAGAAAAGGTGTATATGTTTTTCGCTCAGGTGAGAAATCTCTTCAAGTAGATCAGCTTTTTCAAAGAAGAGGCATTACAGGACAATAAAAGTTAATTGAACAGGGCCATTGATAGATTTTCCATTTCATACTAACATGACTGCCATCACTAGTTCATGCCTTCACTAACAAAGAACACCTTTACAGCCTGTGTACATATGGACAACACCACAGATCTTACAGAAAATTCTAGTAAGTGAAGAGGTTGACATTCCAATGTCCATAAAGAATTATGGAGCAGTTGAGGCAGGCAGCATGGCTCCTATACACTCAGCTACACACCACGATGCCTTAACTGAGGCTGAGAGAACAAGAGCATGAGTCCTTCCTTCTGAAAGGATCAACAATATATGTCACTCAAATTTATTAATTAAAAAAGATTGCATGTGTGCAATAAAACTCTTTTGTTGCTTTTTTTTTTTAATTGAGATTAAATTTTGAAATAGAATTATGAATGGAAAGAGTTTCCACACCAAGGACCATGCAGAAATCTGCAGAACTGTGGAACTCAGCAAGGCATTCTCTGAACACTATTCCCTCCCAACGATAAAACATCAGACTTAATAGCATACTTACCTATTTTATCAATTGTTTTCATTACTAGAACTTATGGCAGCCAGATGCTTACTTATCGTTCCTACATATGATGGATTCTTGTCTTCCTAATAATCATACAACAACAAACTTCTGACAATACACTGCTAATTTTTTTTTTGTTTTGCAACAGCTTTTTAATGTAGGCTAAAGTTTTAATCTATCTTTTCTAGATTCTAAATTTCCATCTTTTCTTGCAATGCTTCCCTTTTAACATGAGTTGAATATAGTAATTACAACATTAGGACAATAACACATCTACAGATCCTTTTCAGACATCAGAAGACTCAAATACTCTCTGACATCTAGGGAAAACAAACTTTCAGCTTTCCTTTTTCTTTAAGACAATTTATAGCTGTTCAGATTTGTATTTTTGAATAATGTAACTGAATATTTTTGATCAAAAAGGGTGCTCAAAATGTGTTGCTAACTTCTTAGCAGAACATTGCATACACTAATGCAATCAGACTCTGCAGAATTCATTTTGAGTGCGATTACCCAGAACCATCTTTTTTCCTTTCAGATTTTCTCCTCTTCAAGGAAGAGATGCATCCTCCCAGCTTAAATCTTCTGACAGCCACAGGGGCTGCTTCCCTTCACTCAGCCATGCTGTGCATTGCCACTGGGCCTATTTCACCCTTCTTGCAAACTTCAGGGGCCATCAGGTGCCCACTTCTGAACAACAAAGAATTTGTGGTTCAATCTAATGAGCATTATTTCCAGCTGCCCTCTATAATTTTATTTCTTTGGGCTTAGAAACAGTTTTCATCAACCTATTAGGAGCACAAAGCCATTCAATTCTTCAGCTGCTGAGGCGTAAACAAGTAACTTATAACTACCAGCCAAGCAGCCAAGCAGCATCTTTCCCTATCTACCCAATTACTCTGCAAGAGGGTAAGAGTCCTTAGTGGGAGAATCTCTAGCTTTAATACAATAGCAGGTAATGGGCTCAGGAGGTCGTTTTTGTTTTTCTTTTCCTGAGAAATGCAGCATTTGTGTTTTAGACAGGTGAAAAGTAATATATGTTTTCTATGGTTTACGTGGCAGTTGAACATTTTTCATTTCCATTTACATACATCTTGTTGGCAGAGCCCTTTGTTAAACTCTTAGCCTGAAGCAGATTTCTAAAGCAGAGTTAAAATAAAAAAGCTCTTACTAAATTACATTTACAAAGGAAGTGTCAGTGCAATATTAAATTATAATGGCAGGAGTAACTCCAATATATTCTTAATGAGGCTTTTTAAAGTACTTAAACTGACAAAAAGTAGTTGCAAAGACAAGCACAAAACCATCTTATTTCTGTTAATCATAGATAACTTTCCTTCCATCAGCCTTTAAACATGAATAAATTTCAGCATCCAGTTCCCTATTTTTGAAAATTACTTTAGCATACAGACACTTACCTGTTGCAACGTGACGTCCCATTCCAAATATGGCATAAATAATGACAGGGAAAAAAGATCCATATAAACCAAAAACTGGATGGACTGAAGACAGAACAGCAAAGGCCAGCCCTATAGAAAATTAAAGAGAATTACTTCACTATATGAAAATAAAACTGTTCTGTTTGTGTTGTTGTTTTTTATTTTTATGAGGAAATGTCTACAATTTTAAGAGCAGGAAAAAACTCACCTTCTTTTATTAAAACCTAAAGTGCAAGTGAGTTACTATAGAAGAAGAATCAGAAATAACTGTAGAAGGTTTTCCATTTCATCATCAAAATCCGCATCTCCTACCATGTTTCCAAGTTGTCTCCATTAGTGGTTCCAAGCCTCTTTTAATAGCCAGGCCTCACAGGAGGAGGCAGCATTGTTTCACCCTCACAAATGTGCGTTTGAGACTGCCAGGTCTCCAGGAGGTGGGATGGTTATTTTTTACAAATATTTCAAAACCTGTAATTTTGGTTTGGATGAAGCCTCTTCAGTCTGCTTTCTTATAATTTCTTAAATAAAAAAAAATTCCAGAGAACTTCCTCTTTAGGTGCCTGGGGTTCCTAAGCCTTTAGATGTTAACATTTCTTTCATCATATAAAGCTGTCAGTTCACAAACTGTATTTGACTTTCAAAAGTCAAAGTATTTGACTTTCATGTTGAGATGAAGAATGAACAGAATTGGTTCAGGTATAACTTTATAGACCCACTAATTACCTTCATTGCTTAGCTATAGAGGACAGCATCCATCCTTTTCTCAGAAGTCTTGGACAAGAACTCATCTTTCAACAGAAACATTCCTGCAAAGCATCAGATTTGACCTAAGATAGCAAGTGGGACTGCATTGGCTTCTTGCAAGTCATCAGAAGGAGACTCCCCAGACTGGCTTCAGATCAGCAGGACCTAAGGCCATTTCACAGCTCTCACTTCTGGAAACTAAGAGCAGGAGAACTTGGCTTGCACAATTGCTCCATAAATTTTGGTGAATACCTCATCATGCAGTCTGGAAGAAAGGACTGCCCTGTGTAGCACACAAGATGCTTTTCTGAAGTCCACCTTCGGGAGAATGACCACGTGTGGTCTGTAACAGAGGAGATTCAGATCTGTGGAATGGAGTTGCCTTCTGTGTACATGTGAAACCCCCAAAGAAAACTAAACCTGTAGGATTCATTATTCTCACCAAGAAAGCATTCTTTACTTGAAATGTCAGTGTTATGAGGCTTTGATAATATGGAGAGTGACAAAGACTGTCTTTGCTTTGGGGTTTTCAGAGGCAATTCTGAATATTTTTATTCAAAATCTTCTTCTAATATTTTCATTTGAGTCTGTAACAAAGTGAATGTGGTGAGGGGGAGGCAAGAAAATACAAAAAGGTCAGAAGTGTCAAGTTTTCAGTGAAGTAGTTCATCTTAGAAAAACAGTGAAGATTTTGCTGAGGTGAATCCTACATGGATCATTTTCATCAGCATTGTGCTCAGCAAAGTAGCACTTTGAGTGCATATACTGATAGTCACTTCTCCATTTTTCTCTTAGCACAGCATTATCATAAACCAGAAAGCTCTTTGAAATTGTTGTGCAATGTCCATGTTCATGTGATCAATAGAGGTAAAAGAAGATTCTGACCCAAGAGCAACACAGAAGGGTGTGCCTGAAGAGAATAAAAACAGCACAGGAGAGAACTACATGACTCTACCCAGATAAAATTGAGCATGGAGCAGGGTGGGGAAATAGAGAATAGGAGAAACAAGATTTGAAGCTTGTTTAACACTGGAAAGCTTTTCCATTATAATAATTTTATGAATAAAACGAAAAAGAAACAAATAATTTGGAATTAATTTACTAGTTTAATACTACTCACAACATAGTATTGCAACTTTCAACAAAGCACTATGCTGGGCTAATTTATTTTACTCTCCAAAAAGTGAAGGAATCAGAATAAATGGTATAATTTCAGTCTCGTTTAAATTATAACAACATAATTGAAATGAAGCGACCTGTCTGTGACAAGCATAAGGGGAATTCACAAGCTTCAGTACTGAATGCTGAGCCAGATGTGTACTTTAGAAGGTTTTTGGGAAGGATGTGTACTTTAGAATGTTTATGGTTATAAATCCAGATGATCTGCTGCTGATAAATATCTCTTGTTTACAGCAGATAATCTGAACTTAAATTCAGCCCCTGTTTTTCTCCATTTCTAGATTCATACCTAGATCTTTCACATTCTTTTGTATTAAGTTTCTGGAAGCAATGTGTAATTTTTTTCATAGAGAGGTCATGGCAATCAGACCAGAGCTAAAATAACCAGTCTTTGACTTGAGTCGTGGCCCTATTTGTTAGATTTTTACTCCCATTACTGAAGCACGTGTAACACTTACTGAAGTGTGTAAGAATAGAGAGGCATTATAAAATAGAATCAGTAAAGACTTTGGTTTTCTTATTAGGCATAAAATACTCAAAAGGTTCAAATACTTTTCAAGATGTAATCAGAAGTATATTTAAGTTTATTTCATTAATTTTCATACTAAACTTCACTACAATTTATTACATATTAAACTTCACTACAAATTCTGTTTGCTCAAGAACTTTCCCGTCAAAAGACAAGAAACATTATTTTCTTTTTTTTTTTTTTTTTATTCCAAAGAGTAATACTTAAAGAAAATAGATCATAAAGTAAGGATCTCCCATAATCTTCACTGGTAATATGGAGAAGCCCCCATGGCAGTGACATTAAGGTTTTCATATAAGAATATAAATTCCATGAAAAGAAATGCAAACAAATATTGAACAGTAAGTTCAGATACAGTACATTAATATTGTTTGTTTTAACTACCTCCTTATCATAAGATAACATTGTGGGACACACTTTCACTGAAAACCATGACCTGGGACTAGCACCAGGTGCTTAACAGTCCCCTGGCACATCACGCTGAAAAGCAAGAGATGTTTAACACTCAGTGTCAATGCAAGTAACTGCAAAGTAACAAACTGGATACAAAGAGAAACAAGGCCATCTCCTACCACAGGAGAAAGGTCTCAATTTAAGTTGGAAGTTTCTGCTAATTGGATTAGTGCCAAAATTATAGCAATAAAAAAACATTTTCCATAGGAAGAGCTATGAATCACCAGAGTACAGTCAACTAGTTAACAATTTTCTGCATCTGGAAATATGCTCATGATGCATACATCTATCTGTTCTGAGGAAAACTCTGCCATGTCTTTTGGAAACACTAGGTGTAAACCAGAAATTAAATTAAGAAGCAGGAAAAGTATTAAGCCTACAATTAATTTGAGGAGTATCAACCCTAGGATCATTGAATAGGTACTGTAAAAAGCTATATATATATTTTAAAACTTTTCTGATAGAGTGCATATTCAAATAACTTTCTGTAATTGTAACCTTTTACTCTTAAGTGTGACTATACTAAGATGGTCAAACCCCAGGTTTACAGAACCCTAAATGACACAAATTCAACTTATCCCACTCAAAAATGCTATCTGCAGTCGAGGACACTCTCTGATGCTTCAGAAAAATATAATTTCTCCATTTGTTCACAAAGCTCTATTATGTAGTAAAAAAGATATTTTCTGAGGATGCCCTAAAATGTAGAACTGACACATGTTTAATCAGTCTCCTAGCAATACTTCTTTGAGAACTAACAAATCAGATAACCAATGACTCATATCCCTGGCTTTAATTTCTAAGTCCAGGATAGCTAACTTCCATTTAAGAAAAAAACAAAAATTTTTTTCCAGGCAGGAAAAAAATTAGTATTATAGTTCATAACAGTTTTCCTACATAAACCTCCTAGTTCTGGAGGGTTCTTTGATGATGGCTTTGTAAAAGCTCTTAACACAAAATGATCTCTTGAAAATAATATCATTAGCCTCCAAAAACTGGGAAGCTTAATATCAGTTCTCTCAATGCATGTTTGCTGGGGCTGCACAAGTGGATTGTACCTTCTGTCTCACTTATTTCGTGACAAAGTACCAAGAGCTTAAAATCATTACTTGGTTCTTCTGTCATTCAAAGCCTGAGGCATATGAAGAAAGTTAAGACAAAATGGAAGGACAGAGCCTCAAAATGAACCATAAATCTTTCAGAGACCACACAATGTTGATTTGGCAACCCCCGTCTTTTTTGAAGGATCCTTCAGTGCAGCTCCTTCCCATGCAGCTGTTTCCTTCAGCCTGGTGAGAGGTAAGCACCTCAGTTCTGTTAGCCATAGTACCTGAATTCACAGTATTTCACAGATTCTGAAATGCAGGTCTCCCAATTTACCACCTGACAAGCACATCAAAGGTAGATTTGAGAAAACACTGTTCTATTCTGCCACTTTACAGATCTCCAGATATTGACATTTGTATCTTAATGTTCAAAAGGAAAATATGCAAGCATTATGGTGGAAGAAACAAGTGGATGGCTTGACCCACTTATGATTTCACTGTTCAAGGCTTGACCCTTCTGTACGTAATAGAGTTCAGATACATACAAAACAGATAATTAAAAATTTTATAGTGTTTTCTTTTCTTTTAATAGAGCTCCTCAAAAAAAAAAAACTATCAGTCTTGAGAGACAATCTGAGATGAAACGTTAAGACCCCTTTAGGATTCATGTAACACAATATCTGAACACCACAAAGTTTGTATAAACTGTTTCACAGTGAATTCTATGAGCTATTATCCACTAGTCAGCCATAATACCTGAAGAATTCGTCCACATCCAGAAACAAAGAAGGATTTTGAAAGTGGATTATAGGTAAAAACCTCTGTATTTCAGTAAGAATAAACAGAGAATGAAGCTTTCAGAAGCTTCTGGCAAGCAGGTAACTATGAAGTTGTCTTCTGAGAAGCATCAGTGCTGTGGAGAAACAAAAGCCTGTCATGAGTGATTACAGGCCTTAATCCAGATGAGCTGGACTTGCTGAAATCCATGAAAAGGTCATCCATTCTGGCAAATTTGTGGCCAAGGATCTGAACACTAACAGTTTTCTGCCCTGGAAGATTATGTATGGTGTAATTTCTTCCTCCAAGGATCAATGTTTCCTGGGTCGCTCAGGCTCTGTCCATGGTGCTCAGGCACCCCAAAGCACAGGGACACACGCAGCTCATCTGGACATGCAGTGTATGCACACCAGAGTGCACCTGGACAGGAGGCCCCAAGGGAGCCACAGGTCATCCAGAAGCTGAATTCACATTTCTAGCAGTCCGTTAGACAGGTCTGCATTAGCACATGTGAAACTTGGAAGAATTTTTATAGACATCAGAAAGAAAATACTGCATGCACAGCAGCCTAAGTGCCTTGCTGCTCCACTGGAGAGTTGTAAAGTGTGAAACATTGTCCCACTTTTTCCCACTAACATGTAAAATTTCATATTCTGCTTACATCATTATTCTTTGCATGAGAGAACTATAACAGAGTTCAACTGGACACTCTTCCAGAAATCATGGATTCTCCAATGCATTCTGTAGGAGGTTTTTCTGGCTCTGTTTCCAAATGTGCCTATTCTATTTCATCTACACATGTTATTTGTAAGCCAGATGTATATTTACAAGGCAGCTTTACCCCTTAATAAAATTATTAGCTCCAGTTAGTCAGCTTAGAGTATATTTATGTCTACATTTATGATCCGAGCCTGAAATAAACCCCCGGCAACTATCACTCTTGAGAAGACACAGCTGGAGTTCCTCCATGAAAAGCTAAGGAAAAAAAATTATATAAGTTTTTGGCATCGTGCCTTCCAAAACACTGGGCACCAGTTCTGGAATGCAGGAAGGCAGTATAGTTAATTTTTTTAATGTCAGGGTCTCTAGCCAGTGTTAAGGAATTAGTTGTTCAGCAATAAATCCAGCTCCAGATTAAATTAAGCTTAATTAAAACATACAAACCACACCAAGACTCAGTGAGTTATTATTGGGCTTGAAGAATGAAAAAGAAAAGAAGTTGGCAGAAATAACAATACTGATTTCATCAGATGCCATCTACATATTTAACTTTTAGAGGAAATATGTCTCAAGGGCCCTCCACCCTCCAAAAAAACAGCCCACCAAAATCCACTTGAGCTAAAGCATTTCTTGTTCATGATAGGTCACAGGAAAGGCAGAAAATGTATAATACTATATATAAATTCTAGATTAAGCATATCCCTGTTGCCTAGAAAAAAATTATTTTTTTAAACTGCAAACACTGACTTCATTGCAATCTGTTAAGTTTGAAAGTCCAAATCTAATACCCTCATGTTTCCAGTAGGCACCTATTGAGTACATGCATTACAACATACAGAAAAATATTTATTTCAGAATAAACAGAAAAATGTTTATGATTCCACAAACTTAGCAAGCAAAGACTGAATCAGAAATAGAGTGACAGTGTTTTCATTTTGAAACTCCTACACATTTGTCTTAACTTTTTCATATATATACAGAAGTTCCAAACTTCACTTTTTTTTTTTTTTTGGTTTTTTTTTGAGCAGCAGCTCAAAAGAGACCATAAAATTGAAAGGGAGCATAAAATTATGAAGACCTTCCCCTATGGTCAGCTCCCCCTTATGACAGCCAAACACAATTGTTTGTAATTTAGCACATCCATGAATAGAATTATATGATAAGGAGATACATCTTCTGAACCCAATAATTAAATACAATATTTTTAGCACTACTTCCAATTTTAAATCTAAACAGATTCATGTTACTTTATTTTCATTTCTCTATGTGCTGCAACTGTCTTTTAATTTGAATACCTTTCCTGATAAAGAAAAAAAATCTTGTCATCAAACCTTTTAATTAACCTGTCTGAGCCATTTTTATCCCAAATATAATTTCTGTTTTTCTGCTCCTTCTCCTAGCCTTTTCTTCAACTAAGATCATCTCCTACATTCCTACCTACATTAGGAATTTACATCCAGAAAGAGTAAAACAACTTCAGTTGTTATGCAGTGCACTTGATTTTCACAGCATTTCATGACCAAACAGCTTCAAACACGTTTGTGTCCCTTACCTGTATAGAGAACATAAATAAGTTACATACATTAAAATATATATTCAAGCAGACTAACTTGGGTAATAATTCCTCTGGCAATGAGCTCATCTGCATGACAGCGGGTCTCTTTTATAAACTTTTTCAGACAAACTTGGCTTTATTTCTGTTGCATTCAGGGAAGCTTACTGATGGGTCATGGTACTAGCTACATGGCTTCTATATGCCAGCCTCTGTTAGCAGTGTGCACAATTCTGTCTCAGAAAAAACAAACAGCAAAACAAGCAAAAAACAAACACCAAACCCCACATTCTAAATAGAAAAATACTGAGGTATGACTACCAAGAAATATACATTACAAAATTTAAATCCAAAAAGTTGCTGGTTTGAAAATACAAGACAACGAAGAAGGATAGCAAAGTGGATTAATAGTAGATGGATCAAGAGTTTGGTAATGAATAAATAATGTCAGGAAAGATCACCTATGAAAGGCCTTGAAAGTAAAGATGAATAATTTGCTTGGTTCAAAGAAGTTACCACTGTGAAAATAAGCTAAGCAGATGCATTCTGAAGAGATATGATGGGACTATAGCACATGTTCCGAAGGCTACAGAAAAAACATGATGACAGTTTAATGAGATTTAGCTACATGAAAAAACTGCATCATAATGTATCTTAATTTTATCATGTAAGGAAACCAAGAAAAATTCAGACCCAGGCAGATCAAAGTATTCTTCTTATATGAGTGTGGGATCACCATGTCACACAAAAATCCCACAAATAATTCTATTGTGACAGGTCAATGGATGAATTACAGAAAAGAAAACAGTAAGACCTGCCTTTAACCATGAACTGTTAAACATTAACTGCTTGTTACCCACAATGTCATGGATATAATGGTTAAGACACCTAAGTTTTGATGTGACACCTAAATTCTGCCTCATCAGTGTCTACACCTGAGCCCATCCCCTGTTACACTCAGAGGAAATCTTATTAATATAAATAATCAACCTTAACAAAGCAGATGGTTAGATTTAGTCAGATGAATCACGCCTGTGGTGGGTTGATTCGAGCCAGCAGTTAAGTACCCAGCCAGCCACTCACTCCTCCTCAAAGGATGCAGGAGAGAATCAGAGAAGCAGAAGTGAGAAAACTTGTCAGTCAAGATAGACAACTTAATAAGTGAATGAAAGAAAAGAAAAGAAGTGATGTAAATGCAGTCATTCACCACCTCTCACAAGCACAGAATCACAGAATAAACTAAGTTGGAAGGGATCTATAAAGATCATCAAGTCCATCTACTGGCCCTGCCCAGGACACCCCAAGACTCACACCATGTGCCTGAGTGCAAGTGCTTCCTGACCTCTGTCAGGCTTGGTGCTTTGACTACTTCTCTGGGGAGCTGTTTCACTTCCCAAACACTCTCTGGTTGAAAAACATTTTCCTGATATCCAAACTAAACCTTTCCTGACTCAGTTTCCTCAGGTCCTGTTACTGGTCACCAGAGAGAAGCGATCAGTGCCTGCCTTCCACCTCCTCTCATAAGCATATTGAGGTTTCCCCTCAGCCTCTTCTTCTCCAGCCTGAACAAACTAAGTGACCTCAGCTGCTCCTCATTTAGGTTCCCCTCAAGGCCCTTCATCATCCTCCTTTGGATGCTCTCTAATAACTTTATGTTCATTAACTCTTATCAACCAAGTCTTCATTGACCAGTGAAGGACACAAAAGCTTGCTGAGAACTACTTACCTCCACAGCAGACCCTTTGTTTTATTAGCATGATTTCAATTTGGAAAGGGAAAAGGTTAGGCACTTAAGAGACATCTACATGGATCCAGCAATTGAATTTGTTTACAAGGATGAGGGATACAGAATTAAATGGAAAGAAGGCTCTTCATAGAATGACTGTTGATGGGGTATTAATAAATTTTAAAGGGAAAGGGAAGAGAGCAATGAATGCTAATCCAACAAAAAAATTCAGGATTTATTTTGTTAATTTAGATAAACATTGCTCTGGTCTATCAATAAGAGTTTTGAGACTTTTTTTGAGATAAATTATGTAGTGATTACCAAAACATAAAAGCTCAAATTTCTTAACTTTCTATTACAATATATAGCAAACTTCAAGACTGCATCATGATGTTCATTTTAGATTCAAAGATTATTTTTTCAACCTTAGGTATCAAAGTAAGAATAAGGATTCCATGTCAGCATTATTAAATTACACTTGGAACTAATATTAAATAGCTGGAACTGATGAAGCCTGATTTCCTTTACTGGTTTTGACTTGTGGCTGGCTGACTTCGTAGTCTGAGACTGTGCAAGTCCAGCTGGACCTTTGCACCAATTGGTGTATTTGAAAGTGCTTTTTTTTTTGTTAGAACTTGTAAGGTCTTTTTCCTACGTGATATTTTCATAACATTTTTAGAAACATAATTATCTTTGACATTTCTTTCTCCATATTCTCTAGAAGTCAATAAAAAAAACTAGGGCATACATACAGAGAAGGGATACAGAGAAATACAAGTATTTTCTCAAATAGGTAAAGAGCATTGAACTTTGGGACTCTTAAATTAATATTTATTTATTATTTTTAGCAGGCAATGGAACAACTATAGGAACATTTTCAGAAGGACTGCTTGGTTTCAGCAATTACTCTTTCATCACAAATGCCCAGCAGCACATTATGATAATCCCATGCCTTTACTTTCCATCTTGCTATACCCCTCAGTCTCCTCTTCCCCAGCCCAGTTTTGTTACTTTCACTATGACACAGTAAGGACAGTGACCTTTATCTCTTCTTCCTTACAATACAAAGAGAAATCAGTAATTTAATCTAAAATTTAGATTAGAAGTTGAAACACAAACACATCACACCAGATCAGAGAAGTTGCCAACCTGAATAGTCTGAATATGACCAATGCCAGATGAGTAAGAAATCCCACAGAAGGAAATTGTGAAAAACACAGCTCATTTGGAAGGCCTTTCTTAATTATTCTCAAGCTACTGGACTGCTCTCTACCCTGGAGTTTGCAGCTTTCATCACTCAGAAAACTGTTGCATATGAATACAACCATACATTTTTCCAAATACTTCCATTACTCAGGTTTATTTCCTTATCCTTGAATTTGCTTAAACCTGTTGCTGAGGTTGACATTATGCCCAACAAGTCAGTTATCACCAGTTACCTTTTTTTTCCTACTATTATTAGAATTTCTGCCTTGCATTGCATTACAAAATTTCTTGGTTTATCTTGTGGGTGGAAGAAAACAGTCACAGTACAACCTCTCAGAATTTGGGTTGTTTTGCTTTGTGCTATATAACAAATGGAACCTCTTTTCATCCATAATTCTTCCTGAGAAAATATTAGGATAGTTCTGGTAACTGGAATTATTACAACACTAGAGAAAGAGCTTATATTTGCATTCAAATTAAAGCACTACAAACATGATGAAATGTTTTTGTCTCTAATTCTCTTCCTATTTCATCCCCTAAAATCATTCCAAAATCTTGAGAAGCAGCAAGCAGAGAAAGAAGAAATATATCAGGTGTTTCAAAGTATTTATTTTTAAATAGCATAAAATAAGGATAAAATTTTTTTTAGAGTACTTATAAATAACCCAGAAAATGCAAACCTCTATTTTCTGTTTTCACTGTGTCTTTATAGATTTATCTGTTATAGTAAACAACTTCTTGGTACAAGAAAATCCTGGCTGAAACTACCAAGACTGCAGAAATGCTGTTTAACATAGCAGTTTTGATGAATTCCAACATACTGTTATTAGGAGCATTTTAATTACAATTGTTGTATACACACATACCAATGAAATTAGATACTTTGCAGAGTTACAGTATTAAGGTTCTTAAAGTTAAATCATGCCAATGCAGATGTTCCTAATTACTTTAGAAGCACAAATACTTATATAAATCAGTTGTTTCAAGTTCCAGCATAATTCAATTAAAGGAGTGTTTAACAACATGAATGATAGTTAAGCACACTTAATATGGAAGACTGTTAGGAAACAATATATGTCATTCACATAAAGGAAGGAGTTAAAGTCCATCTGAGATAAGAAGCTGTCATTTGTCTGAGACAAATATAAGATATTGTCATGAGAGGGTGACACTATCAAAGACACATCAAAAACTGATAGTGTTTATTTCCTCATAGTAAGCACTTTACTAAGCAAGATGACTGGAACTTAAAGTTTCTGCAGGTCATTGTGCAGGGTTTGGGAAGTTTTTCTTTTTTCTGCCTTTTTTTTTCCTCCTTTCTTTTTTCTTTTTTTTTGTTTTTATTGTTTTTCTTTTTTTTTAATGCTGTAAAATGGAATCTAGCTCCACCCTACTTTGTATTGCTGCTAGAAAAGAGGTGTTGTAGGTAATGCAATACAGCATTAAATTAGCATACAAGCTATGGATGCCACAGATCCTCTCCCTGGATAATGTCCCTGACAGGAACACTCTTTATGCACAGAAAGTTGTGAACTTTTCCTGCTGTATTTTGGAATTTTACAGGTAATAGTATCATGCACATGTTTATTCCAGAATAACATATTTTATAGTGCAATTATTATTGAGTTATATTTTGTTTTCCATGCAAAATAGAGGAAAGGGTGGTCATTTAACTGATAAAACATTATATATAATCATATCCTGTATTAATAGAGTTACTGCTCTCTCACCTTCCATATTCAATGTTTGAAAATTTCTCGAAGGTATGGGATAAATAGTAAAGTTCCACAGAGATTAACTACAATATCACAATGCATTTCTATCCACATTTACACTATCCACTCTATTAATGAGTTAAGACTATATATTTTCCTTATATTTTTATTTGGATTCAATAAACATTAGATATGACCAGACAAACTTAAAATATTAATTTGAAATGAGTTAACTGTACCTTGAGTCACCTGTTGGATGGCTAGCATCATCCCAGAAACAGTATCAGGAACCAAATTTTCCTTCCAGTTGTAGACAGGCACCCATTTCAAGATAGGCAGCCTTCTCATACACCAGGCTTTGATATCTTCAAAGCGAACAGCCTGGATCTTCCTCCAGACTGTACTTCTCTTCCTTTTTGCCCCTGTCATCATTCCTACCCCACAAAAGCAGTGCTTCTGTCAGGAGAGTGCACAGTTGAGGAATCACCCTGATCTCTGTCAGTCTCCAGTTTTCTTCTGAGATTTTTCAGTTCCAAACTACAAAGAAAAAAAAATGAACAGAAGCACTTAAGATTTCTGCAGCTGTTCTGTAACTATACTCAATAAAAACACTTATTAAGTGCTTCAATCATATAAACAGCTACATTAAATGCAAGAGCCATCTACAACAAAGATCACATTTTCTGCTGTTTGCAAAAATTTGGTCTAGTCTCACGTTAGTTTGTGATTCTTTCCAGTAACTTCCCGCTTTATATCCCTGTAATGCCTGTGATTTTGGCCTCATTCCAGTGGCAAAATGAGGTATTACTGGGTGTGTGTGTGTGATATAGGCTGGGCTATGCTAATCTGAGCAAGAAGTGCCCAGCAGAGCAGGCATCTCCCTGCCAAGCCCGGGAGAGCAGCCTTGTCCCTCCTGGGGGGAGCTCTTCTGGCCACAGGCAGAACGCATTAAGACCTCAGTAAAGCTCATGCTAGAAGACTTGTCTTACTCCATCAGCATTTTGTCTTCTAAATGACACAAAAAGCTTATTTATGTAGCAAATGCAGAACATCAGGTAGCAATAAGTCCTCCTAGAAACATACACAGAATCTCTCTGTAGGCTGAAACCTCAGAGTAACAAGCTCAAAGTGCAGAGAGGGACTGCAAGGCATCGGCTTCACATGGGCAGTGCCAAAAATTCTTGTGACAAACATTCTGGTTCAAAGCTAGTCCTTTCTGCTCTTGGCTCTCCACTCAGCAAAGTCTCTCTCAGCACAGACAGTTCACCCAGTAACATTTTTTCTTCTAATAATGTCATGCACCTTGTGTACTTTACAAAGTGCTCAGACACAAATTGATAAGGGCATAGAAGAGCTTTAAATGTTCAGGCATCTAAATGCCTTGACTGATATGGAGCAAGGCCACAATAAGGTTTCCTCTAAGTTTCCTGTATCTCTGGATGGCAAAGAAATTGAAGTTGAAATGCAAGATCCATTTTATGGGTGAAGTGTCTTCCCAATCACTGTTCTGTGGTAAGCAAAAAAAAAAAAAACAAAAAAAACAACAAACCTTTTAAAAAATATTTCCTTTTTTAAAACAGAAATTAATTTACATTTCATTGTTTAGATTAAGGCAAAAAAAAAATCTCATGCATTTTTCCTCCAAAACAATTTTAGAAAAATGAGACTGTTTCCAAATGCAACCTGTAGACTGGCACAAAGACAAATGCATCAGTTCATTCTACTGAGTTACATTCCATTGATGTCCACAACTGTGTCCCATAGCATTGCAAAGATAAAAAGAAAAAGACAGACTTTTACTTTTAATTATTCCTGGCATACTTATTCTTTGTCCTGCCCACCCATTAGCAACATAAACTTTTTAAACTTCTATTCACTAGAATAAACCTCTAAGCATAAATTCTTTTCTATTTTCTTTTTTGTGGTTTGTGTTTTTGGTTTTCTCTGTTTTTGTTTTTTTTTTTTTTTTAACAGGAAAGTGCAGTTCCAGGAGTTCATAATTGAGGAATTTATGTCTGCCAAGTTTTCACAACACAAATCTTTCCTTCTTTCAATAGTCAGATGTGGACAGGAATCCTCACAGATACAGCAAGAGCTACTCAGCAGTCAGGTGCTGCTTAGTTTTGATGAAATGTTCAGTACTTCTAACTATAACAGTATTTACTATGAAAAAAAAATCAAAATACATTTCTACACATAAAAATGTATGTGCAAAAACCTCCCTAAATATAGGAATATAGGTATTTGTATAAAAGAGCTTAGCCTCTTTTTTTTTAATCATTGTTTGCTAGAAGCTCTGAATATTCTGAAACAGGCAAAAAAAAACCCACAGTGGGAAACCAAAGAACCATTGCTAAACACACAAGGACATATTCTCCATTCCTCAAAGTTCTTGCACCAGAACGCTGACAATGTTTGAAAAAGTCTGTAATTGAGATTTTCCCACCTCTTAATTGCAGAGTCAGTTAAACTGGACAAGTTTTCATCAATCCCAGATTAGTATCTGAACACCTAGAATTTCCATTATAAACAGACTTTTGTCTCCCACCAACAAGAAGGGATGGTATCTCTGTGGGTGAGTGCATTCATGAGTGCAAACATCCTACAGCTGTTGTGGGGAATTTTTGTGGAAACTTTGTTTCACCCCAACAATTATTTTTCATAAGTAAACAACTGCATTATCCATAAATCTGAAGTTGAAAACACCATCACTATTGAAATACATTCTTCATTGTAACTCTAATTTAAAAAATACTCCTAGTTACCTATGACACAAAGCAACATTTCGGTTACAAATCTGCAAAGAAATCAACATTTTTAAGGGAAAACTGATGTATAGGTATGTATACCTCACTACAAAATATTACAACCTTTGAATCTTAAGGAAACATAAAAACTCCTTCACTTTCCTAGAAGGATACTTCAATATCCTAAAGAAAACATGCTGTATCACACACACACAATTTTAAAACTTTTTCCCATCTACTGGTTTTCATTAGTTATAAAACTTTAGTCTGTACACTCCCACACTATGCAGGCTTTCCATAGGTTAAATTGTATCATGATGTACCTGAACTATCAGGATTGTGAGACTTTCTCTTACTCCGTAAAAAGTGAATAAAAATTCGTTTTCTGCAACACCAAAGATAGGCCTGAGAAAACTTCAGTTCTGTACTTTTAAGTCAGTGTATTCACACATACTTTTGTAATATTAGATGCTTCAAAATTAACTTTTTTGATAATCTCATATCAGTAAAACCTACCTTCAAGTAATTACATAGTTGTTTGTTTGTTCTGGAAATGCATAAAACTTTAATTCCAGCAGAATATTTATGTACAATGCTAAAAAGAGAATTACCATAAGTCAAAAATTAGAATACAGTTAGTATATAGAAGGAGGTATTTATTGCATCATAGATCAGATATGGTGGGCTTTTAAAACCTGATTTGCATCAGGTTCCAAAAATAAATGGGATAACGTCTCAGCTCCTCTAACATTTACATATATGATAAGTTTTCATACATGGTGGATATATAAAGAAAGGGGGCTTGATTCTCTAGCTCTGGCCTCAAAGGATTAAAAAGAAAATAGTAATCTGACACCTTACTCCAATTTAGACCTCAAAAGAAAAATTTGTGGCAAACTGTGACAGAGAAGCCCTAAATCCCACTTCAAATGGAAGCAGATTTTGCAGAAAATATTTGGTTCTTGCATGAGAAACTGCTTTTAGACTTCACAAACTGGCCGGCAAGTTCAAAAACTATACTTATGTTTACATATGCTCATAGAACTTAAATGAAATTATTCACACCTCAGACAGGCATAGATGGAAAAAATGGAACATGTGGAGTCTCCCTCTCTGGAGATACTCAAGAACCATCTGGACACTATCCTGTGCCGTGTGCTCTGGGATGGCCCTGCTTGAGCAGGGAGGTTGGACCACTGTGCTCCCTTCCATCCTTAACCTCTGGTTTCTGCAGTGTGACTTGCTCTTTGTAAGTTTTCTCAGGCAGGAACTAAATATCTGCAAATATCCAGCATTAAACCAGTGTGAACTAACTAAACCTGTGCTCCTGCTGCTGTGCATAATTTTTTCCCCTCGAGAATGGATATTCTTGAGCATCCAACTCACTTCCTGAAGTTCTCCCTTCCACCATCACTGGGTAAAGGGAAGTATATGCTATCATCAATCCAAAACTAAAAGCACCTTTCTGGCTGGCCACTGGCAAAAACATAATATATTATTTAGATCTTAATATATAATGAATACATAATGATTGAGCTTTCCTCAGCTTTTTATTCTGTGCAGAAACTAATTCCTGTTCATCCTCATCCTCTATCCTGACCAAAAATTTTTATGAACTCAAGTTTTGGTACTGCTGTTTCTGTCAAATAAGTTAAGTATGGCTAAAGGATTAAGGTGATACTAAATGAAAGACCTAGGAAAATAAGACAGCCAAAAATCTTGGTCACATAAGGCTTGTGTCTTTAGCAACTATGCCTAAAACTCCTAGACAAATTTTTCCTATGAAAAATTGAAGTATTTTGACAAAGAACAACAGGATAGGAACGAGAGTCAAATTTTAGAAAGAGGGTCGTAGGAGCTAATTTAGAGACACCAAACTGTGCAGTTCATATATTGCAGAACATAGCACATGGGAATAAATACAAGCTACTAGAATTAAAACAGAGTACTGACAAATGCAACAACACAAAAAGAGTGATAGAAATCCACACTGCTCAAAACAGCATTCCTGAATTTTGAGAATGTGTAAAAAAGTAGGTTATCAGCCACATGCATTACATAAACCTGGGTTAAACCACAACACTAGGCAGAGAAGAAGCATATGTATAAGTATGCAAATCATTTATTACTGATATTTAAATAACTTCCCCCTCTGAAATTCTGCTGTACCAAAGCCAGACAAAATCCACAAACTCCAAAGCTTGCCAATTTATCTCCCACAGTTGGATGCAATACATTTTCAGTAATAATTAACTTCAAAAGTACTGATTTCAGTCGCCAACTACCTGAATGTGGAGCTAAACTGAAAAGATGATTGCCATCCTTCACAAAACCCATAAAGCTGTACTCTCCATCCCTTCATCATACAGATAATTTACGAGGCTTTGGGGACAGTAACATTGAGGCAACACAGAAGCCAGACATGGCTCAAAAGGCTTGGGCTCTATTTAAACATCTCCTCTATAAATGGGCTTTTCAGCTCTTTTAAGGATGCTGTGCTAGGCAAAACTCGGTGAAGCAACACTGACATCGAGTGGCTTCGCTCGGTATTTGCCTTTGGCTATTGCAGGATGCAAGAGCGCTGGTCCCATCTCATGTGCCATGACATGGTGGGTTTTGAACTCGATAATATTAACTATATAGTTTATCAACACAGTGAGTTGAAAATCAGATATCTGTGGCATCGAAAAAAGCTTTACTCCCGAAATTTTCAATGTGTTTACTGGTCAGAAAGTTAAGGCAGGAGGTCAGCTGATTGATTAGCAAGGTACTGAACCGTGGGAGCTCGTTATGCTCAGGATCAGTCTGCTCTGAGCACATCTAATGAATGGCAAAGGGAGTGTAGAATAGGCAAAAAAAAAGTCATAGCGCAACCATCCTCTTAAACTCTGTTCCTGAGGAGGTCATTACAGCTGCCTGCTAATAAAACGCCATACAGGTGCTAATGAAATTTTTTAAAAAATAAATTACTAGCAAGTTAAATTAGATCATTTTAGCATATCTAAAATGACAATAAGAAACATAGTAGTATCCACTTCTTATGGAAAATATCTGTAAAGAAAATGTAATTTTTCATTTCCTTTTAAGGTTGTTTTTAGCAGCTGTTTGATGGTTATCTTCAAATTAGTAAAAGAGATCTTATTTTTTTTCTTTTTAAACTGGGTTAAGTGTCACAGAATGGATTAGGAACAGATTTAAAAACTCTTACATTGGAGAACAAGTCTTGATAGCCAAAATACATAAATCTATATACACAGACACTGGCATTTAACAGAAATATTTTGTGGTAACTCCTTCCCCTTGACACAGATTTGTCTGTGCAAGAGAAATGCTGTTTAAGGTTTCAACATCAAAAACGCATGTTGAAAAAATATTTAAATCACAAGCATTGGTTTCTTCATATTATTTCACTTAACCAAATGTTATGACAGAGAGAATACACCAGATTTTCTGATTATTGAGTGCACAAGCCAACCTATAAGCCACACAAATAAAGGAGAACTTTTCAACTTAGGAAACCAAAAAATCCAAACTCAAGTGACCCCTTCTCTTGCATATCTTATTGACTGGTGGGTGCTCAGAGCCTGTGGAATGGAGTAACCACACCACAGAACAGATCTTCACTGGTTTCAGTTCTAGCCTTGACCTCCAGAGAAGGAGATTCAAAGCCTCTGCTCACTCTGGGCATCCTTTCATTTCAAAGCAGTGCGTGGTGAGCATTTAAGCACATCTAGAAGAATGTAGCACCTGTAGCACCGGCCAGGTGACCTGACACCGAGACACTGAGCAGGAGCCATTGAACCAACAGGAGGACCTCAAACCATTGCACGCCTAAGGTAAGGTGTGCACCAGGGAGTTCCTTATTCAGGCTCCACTTCTTGGCACAAGCTGTTATTCTCTTGTTGCACCATGATTAAATTATTTTAAGGATCCAGAGGTCTAAGACTGATATGGGAAACCTGGGGTTGAGCCAGTTAGAAAACCTGGCTGGAGTATGTGAATGTGTAGGGATCACACACTGTGCAGGGCACTCATCAGGTCGCTGGGGCCTCCTGCTGTGAAGGGGCCTTGGTCCCAGCTCAGGTTTGAGCGACTCCTGGATGGTCAGACAGGAAAGTTTCCTTAACACCTCCCATGACAGGGTTCTGTTTTTCCTGGAATTCAGGTGCAACAGTATTGTGAGTTACACAAACAGCAGATAGGTTTAAAATGTACCTATGTTCAAGAAGTGCAACCCATTAAGTTACCGTTTACTTGAATGATCATAATGTCATCAACCACAGAACATTTAAGGGCTTACTTATTATGGATTGTCTCATGAGAGAACAATTTGGGAACTAGTATCCTGAAACCATTCCTGAAGAGTTTTATCTCCAGATAACCTTAGAAGCATAGAATAATCTAAGAGGGGAGGAACACCTGAAGGCCATCTCGTCCTAACTCTTCCTCAATGAATGGGTAACTTCAAAGCCAGATCAAGTTGCTCAGGGACGAACTGTTCTTGTGCTTAACCCCCTCACTGCATTCCTCTCTACTGAGGGTTACATAATCTAATGGCAGTGGAATGAATACTAAATCACAGATTATCCCAAAATACATAACCTTTCTTCAATACTAAGTTTTTTGTTCTGGCAATCTAAAGAGAGAGGATATCACTCACTGGCTAATCAGAAAAACCTTGCCTCCAGACCCTTCAGCAGATGAAATCCTTTCTTTTGCATGCTGTGACAAAATATAACAGTCTTCTCTCCCTGTGCAAAAACCTTTAAATGCCTCATTTCTACCCACTCTTACAATAGTGTGGAGGTGTTAAGTATTTTAGAGTGACACATCAGTCAGTGAAAGCATTAATCAGAAAAACCTGCAATTTTCGAATGTCCATATACTTCACTCATTAAATTAATATCATCCAGCTGAAACAGATACTTAATTACCTCACTGAGGAAACTAAGTTAACAGTGTATTTATAAATCAGCATATTAATCCAGATCTGTAGGCTCTCATAATATAAATCACAGTGGTAATAGATTTTACAACATATGACAGAAAGTACAGCCATTCAGAAAGGAAAGCCTGTGAAGTGTAATAATTAAAATTTAGTATTTAAGTAGCTAATATCTTCCTGCCCCAAGAGACAGCAAATTGACAGAATTCCAGGATCACTGCTGAGCAAATTCCATGCAGCCTGTGAGAAAGCTAAAACAGTTATTGAACATAAATAATTTAAAAGCATTAACATATCCATGCAGTCTTTTCATTGTAATTTAAAATATCTGAAAACCCTGAAAAAAAACCCTGAAAACTTAAAAAAAAATCTAAAACCACTACCTTATAGTCTGCACACTTAACAGAAACTTTTACATGAAGAATGCATAGTGGATACTGAATAAAAAAAGAGGTTACTCTTCAGACTTGAGATTTTAATGATTTTTCTCCCCAAAGTTGTTGTTAGCCGCACTGACTTTATAATCATGAGTGAGTGTACAGGAAATCCATTGCTGCCAAATTAAAGAGTAGAGAAAAAGATCTGTGCTAATAATAATCCAAATTGTAACAACAGATTTTACTATTTCCAGAAATAAGCATGAAATATATACAGAGACATAAGAACATTAATTTTCTAAATGACTTCACTACTACAAGGCAGTAACCTCAGAAAAGTCACACAACAAACAGCTGCACTGAACTAGCTTGCTTGCTTCAATAAAAATTCTCATCCTTGCCTGGGACATAGTGACTAGACACACACAGAATATTTCAGTTTGAAAGAACGTATTTTTGACTTCCCCATACATAGGTTATAAAAATATAATAATTCCAAATTTCAAAAGCATACAAATAATTCAAACTAAATCTCCCAGTATACTTGCCAAGTGCCCTGAAATCAGGAACGTTGCTGCTCCTTCAGCAATTTCTTCCAAAGTGTAGGAAAAAACTAACGTGCTGGTACACTGGTGCTGGATAGCTGAGAGCGCCATGACTCACATCACATGTCAGGTGCTTAAGAATCCATTAAAATGTAGAAAAAAAAAGATTGCTCAATCATATATGCCATATAGATTATGAGTCCATATATTTTATTCAAAATGCCCATTACAGAGCTCCATAGTTCCCAAACCCCAAACCACAGTCCATTTTAATTTGCATAATATTACATAATTGAGAAGAAAACATAACCAAATTTTGCTATTTGTTGATTTTATGCAACTGGGTACTATTTTATTACATTTATTATGTTATAAAGTAATTCCATATATGATCATGCTTGCGTGTACTCGACTCTATGATTTGGGCAATTTGTCCTAATTATATTTACAGCAAAAACAATCTCTTCTAGGTGGCCTTGAACAATGCATTCTGTCTTTATAGTTCTGCCTCACATTAATTCGGATATGTTCTTTTCCTCTTCTGATATGATTGCTAATGACCTCATTGATGAAGAAAAGGCAGTAGTTTTGTGCTTTCTTATTATCACCTGTTATTTAGATTAGACAATTTAACAATAGGTAATAGTAAATTAGGTAGTCTCAGTAAATATCTCAAGGCTTTGACCATGATCCCTTCCCTGGGTCTCTAAGGCAATTATCCACATCACACAATACAGGATGTCTTGCTGTTCCTAGGAATATGAACATGGCACCAACCAGAGGGTGGAGGACAGCTGATAAAGAGGGCTGGCACAGACCATGCTGTGCTGTCTGAGGGAGCAGGGACACTCATCAGGGCAAGAGAAATGCACCACTGCTACTGAACAACTGGTGCAGAACGTTATGCTTTCCCAGATACTCATTATCTAGATAGCTCCAGATCTTATAAAGTTACCACTCTTCCTTATCATGGAGAGGGAGTACAGGCAACTGAGATAATTTCATGCTAATTTTCTCTCCTACATACTTCAAACCCTGTATTTTTAAGTCATATTTCCAAAACAGAAACCCAGCAATTGATGCAACTTTTTCAAATACTTTTTGTAAACAGAAAGCGAGTACTTTTCATTATACATACATTTAAATTTTTATATAGAAACTATAAAAATCTTTGTTGTCTCAGCCTCATTTTGTCTAATCCCATAAACAAACAATAGGAACACAAAACCTACATGTTACTAAATTAAAAAGGAATAAAATCTAAGAGATTAAATTCTCATAGCTGTTATGGAAAGATTCCTCCTGACCCCAGTGATTGCTTAATTGACTGTGGAGTGCTTTGTTAAGTAAAAATGCACTTGAGCATATGGCTGGATAGTTTGCTGAGTCAGGTGCTTAGCAGTTGCTTTTTTCCTGATCTTTGCAAATGACAAACCATTTTTTTTACTTTCTCCTCATATTTCTTTTTACATTGCTACTTCTAAAATTTAGACTTTTTAGCTCTTGTGTTGCCTTTGTCTTCACTTACACTGGTTTACAAGTAATTTTCCCCCGCTTATGCAAGATTTCTTTGTTCTAACTCCTTTATTCCATACAAGCATTTCCCTTCCACCCTGTTAAAACCTGTCCCCATGCCCTCAAATGCATTGATGCAATAATTCACTGGGGGTTTCTTAATCACTGATCACTTTCACACTTCCCTAGTTTAGAATTATTTTTCTCAAATGAATCATTCATTCAGAAATGTGCAATATTTGTAAGTTAGACACTGGGCAGAACAGTGTGTATATATAGCATAGATTTGTTGTTTCATATTATAATTACTTTGAGTTAATTTTGCCACAGCTGAAATTGCAGTAGGATTTTACTGGAGAGAGGGGAAATTTCCTCCAAGATATAGTACTTAAAAAAAACCACCAAAAAACAACTCGCTTTGAAACACACCTCAGGACAATTTCTACAGAAAACTTATTTACAAGAATGAGAGGGAGAAACTTTTATTAACTCAGAGAGACTTTCCAGGGATTTCCAGACTTCAAAGAAATCTAGCATGCTTACTTATGCATTTTGAATGAGAAACAAGACTAATTTCACCTGTCTGTACTGACACAAATTTGTCACATACCATGATAGTTTTGGTGTCCGTGGGCAGTGGAGCTCTGTGCATGATCCTCCCTTGCATTTCAGATGCAAGATTTCTCTGTCCATCCATAAATGGAAGAAAGAAATGTTACTCACAAAAAGATAAAGCAGCGAGATGTCTCATGACCATCCTTTACACAAACTGGAAAGAACTCCAAAGGAGTGATGAGAACCTACACCAGAGCCCAAAGGTTTGGGCAGCTGTTAGAGACAGCACCCACTTTGCTGCACCATGATTCCATTTGCCAACTCTTCTTTGACCTTCTGCTGCCTCAAGCCATGCTAGATCCCAGTGGCTGATAAATGAGGCCTGTCTGCCACCAAAGACTTATTCCATTTGCCAGTATAATTAATATCTAGCAGTTTGATCTTGCCTTATTCATTTGTAAATTGTAAATTGTGTTTGTAAATTGTGTTATTTAAAAAATCAAAGTCCATATAATGTCACACAGGAAACACTGTGAAACTCCATGCTGTAATGAAACTGCTTTTGAAAAAGAAAACAGAGAAAATATTTCAGCATAAATTAGAATGTGTACATTTAACAATAAAACCTGGACAGAAAAATTTTTGTACATAAATTACAGATCATTTTTAGTGTTCTACCGAATTATCTATGTACATTTATTTTCCCAAGGTTTCTAAATGTTTAACCTGTAGGTGTGGCTGTCTTCCTACACAGCCAAGACATTGTGCCAGTGCCCATGTGAATATCTGCTCTGTGACAGTACTGCATAAACTTCAGTAATATGTTTTTCTCCTTGCCATACATGGAGTTTGATTTATCCCACATCCAATGGAAAAGCATCATATATGTTACATAAATTAGTTGAATGTCAAAAAGAAAACCTTCATAGCATCTCTTTACATATTTTAAATAATTGGCTTTTGTATCATGTTTCATGTTAGACTAGACAGTTATGAAAATAGTCTGATCTTCTTTATTAGGGAGTACAATCTGATTGCACATAAAATGTTGATTTCTAAAGACTTTTAAAAGAAAAGCACAAATAAAGTCCCCTGACCACCTCTGGTTTTGCTGGTTTTATCACCTCCATATATTTGGGCACCTACTATGGCCTTCTTAATGTCATCTAAATGGGACAGAGATGTGAATTTAGTTTGTCATTTTACATTTCTATTCTACATTAATATCAAAATAGAATTAAGTGTTCTTTAAACACCCTCTTACTGAAATGTTGAGATTCAGGAAGGCGACAGAATATTTAGGGCATAGCCAAGATATCCCACACAGTTTGTACAGCGATATAAAAGTTCATTTCTCAGCCAGTTTCATTGTTCAAAGCAAAAAGATCAAGCCCAATGTCCCCATAGGCTCTATCACAGAGCCAAAAGTCTCCAGAAATGTTTGCATTCCAGCAATCCTTTATTCTAAACACAAAAAAAAAAATTTGCATAGGGAACAAAAATCCACACCTCTTTTTGAAACTTTGACTCACTTATCCTTAAAGTTATTTACTATAGAAGTAGTAGACATAGTAGAATTATTTCAGAATAAGTAAATTTGTATCAGTTGAAGAAGCTTACTAAGCACATCCTTAAATTCAAAAACATTGAGATTCCCACTGAAATTACTTACTAATTATATGTAATATGTTTCCTGAATCAGTTTTGTCTTTGTAACAACACGATTCTTTCAAAACCCTCTCTAATTTTAGAGGAGAGAGAAATGACATGAATGATCAGATTCTTAGCATAAAATAAAGTAACTATAATCTCTATTCCAATGAAATAGCCCACAGGAATAAACACATGGATAGAATATAAATATAACATTTCTAAAGATGAAGTAATTCATGCTTTCTCGCTATTTTCCAGGAGGTCTGAGACTCTCAAGTTTAAAGTTCTTCCAGAAAAAAAATCAACATAAAAATCTACAAACATTTCAAACCTAGTGTTTTATCTTCATTTTTAAGAATGTATTTGTTTCTAAATAAAGACATCCATACATCACATTTTAAAAGCCAGCTTCAAAACTAAGGAAAGGCAGGACTTATAGCAAAAATGCTGAAACATATTAGAAGTAACACTTTAGCACATCCAGATATTTTCTTCAACTTAAAATTTGAACTCAAAGTCTCTAAATGAAAAATTGTTAATCACAATATCAAATTAAAACACGTGAAAGAAGCCAGTCAAAAAGCAATCATATATCAATTGTTTATGGTTTAGCCAATAAAATCCTGAATAATATTTAAGCAATGTCATCTGCTTGATCTATCTGTTGCTGGAGTTTAAACAGCCAAAACCACCACCATTAGAGTTACAAGGAATAATTATATATATGAATAGATTATTGCTTTGGAATTCATTTTCTCTCCATCTGGTGTACATTTTATTTTGACCGCAAATGAGGTACTATCCTAGGAAAGTAATTAACAATTATTGTAAACAATACCAAAGAGAGCAATCTGATTGATCTAGTGAGTGAATTCCCTGCTTGCTCTATGGCACAGCAACAGCATCCAATCCATGACTATACTGGGTAGGAGCACAGCATTGTCTCTATTCTAGCAGGTGTACATTTCAGCTTACTTTCATTTTCTTCCAAAAATAAGAGGTGCACATTTTTTCTGAAGAAACATCAGTACAACACCAGCATTTCAAAATTACTCTCCACAAATCTATACTGCTGAATTCTGTCAGATGTTTTGTACAGTGTTGGTTCTTTCTAAATGGCTTTGAAGGCACAAAGGGTTCCAAGGGCAGAATCTACACTAAAATTTTGTCTTCAAGATTAATGTTTAAATGTAGACAGGTCCATTGTTATCTGTGATGTCATATGCAACCCTGAGTGAGGAGCAGACAGTAATGTTGCTGAAGAAAATGTAAGTTTTCTGAAATCAGAACACCAGCTTAGATTATTTTTAATTTAGGAAGAATAAATTAATTTATTATTTATTTATTATTTATACTGCAGTATAAATAATATTCTAACTAGAATTGAATATCATAAAGAACATCCATGCTGATAAGAAACTGAGGGCCAGAAAATGAACTCGTGCATCAGATCCTTCAGTGTCCACACAGCTTCATTTTTTGCTTACTCCGTGCATCTTTTGAGCTGCAAACTGAGCAAAGTTTGGAGGAGATTTCACTTCAAAAAACAGAGCCAAAAGTCAGTATGGATAAGGTTACATCAATTCTGCCTTTTTCTGCATACTCAGCCCTTCAGCACTATCCCAGAGGTTTTTCCATCCCCACAAACCCCTAAAAATCCTCATGCTGCACTCTTAAATACTTATATATACCTTCACTTCCATTCTGTACAAACGTTGCCCACCTGAGCTGGACAAACTGCTCTGAGCTTGCTTCAGGAACTTTAAAACGGGAAGAGCACATGAAGGACACAGGGTCCAGCAGAGAGCCGGGCAGCAGGCTGCAGCAGCCTTCTGCCCGCTTTCCCCGGCGAGGTCCCACTGTGCAATGTGTCCAGCAGATTAGTAATGTCTCCTTCAGAATTCAAGACATTGTTCATATTACTCTCTATTCAACATTCAGTGTAACATCCTCAGAAAACAAATGTTATTCCAATCCATAGCTAACATGCTGTTGTGGTTGAGGAATGGTACTCCCCACTTCAGTGTCCCCAGCAGGACTCTCCCAAACCAGACACAGCTTGATTGCTCACCCTTCCCTCCTTCTCTTCACCCCTTCCCCTCCAGAGATGGAGCTGGGATTTGGAGGCATAAAAGGTGAAAATCACGGGTTATGGTAAGAACAATTTACTGGAAGCATCAATAAGAAAACAAACAGTAACAGCAACAATATTAATACCAAAAGGTATAAGATAAAGAAAGGATTTACACAGAAAAAATACAACAAATGCCATCTGACGCTCCCACCACACCATGCTTTTTCACACTGGAAAAGAATGTCCTTCATCTTGGAGACAAGAGAGAAGCCCTTTCCCCTACCCCTGGCAATTGCATAAATTGGTATCAAGTAACATTATGGTCTTGGCCATTCCGCCTCCCACTGCTCTGGGCCAAAACCAGGACACGTGCCAAGAGATCTAAATTGCCTGAGCAGGGGGTTACGCTGGACAACCTCAGGAGATCCCTTCCAACCATGACAATTCCACGAAGTGGATGACTTGCCAGTAAGAATAAGTTAAGCGTTATAAAGATGCTGTAAACAGATCCTCAAGCTTTTCACTCTTTTTTTCACAATGTCAACTGTGTCTACGGAAACGGGAACATAAGCAACATCCATCTGGAAAGTTATTTAAGCTGTTGTGAAATACAGATGTTACTGTTGGCTGGGAGTAGCTCCACATTCAATTGGCTCTTAAGAGATTTGGGTTTCCAAGGTGTTAACCATTCTCAGTCTTCCTTTCCATACACTGGGACCCAAAATGCATTCATATTTGATGTATTTAAAATGCTTTATAAAACTATAAATTATAAACCAGAATAAAGTCTTTAGTTAAGCAGCTGTATAAGAAACCAATCAAATATTCAGTTCTTCAATGAACAGTACTGTAAATCCTCTTCTCTAAGATCATCCAGAACCAGAAAAATAACAGTTTTAAAATCCAAATACTTTGGCCACTTTAAAATGAATTTACTTCCATAGATATTTATGTTCATGCTGAACAGGTTCAGGATTTCCTGTTTCTCTGGAAACTGTGCAACCAAACACTTCCTAGATATTTGCAATTCCATCTCAGTTTCTCATCCCACATCTTTGTGTAATGCAATTCTCTTTCCTGTTGTACAACTCATCATTTGCAGACAGAACTTTTAACCTCTATGGCCTTATCTACCACAGCAAATCAGTGGCCCATATAACAAGCACAAAGATGCACCTGTGTTCCACTGACAGCATAGAAATTTAATTCACAGCACCTCATAAAAATTAGGCTTGCATAGGAGCATGTCCTTTACAATTCAGTCATAAACAAAAGCTAGGAGTAACCAGAAACTTTAAGAAACCAGCTTATTAAATCAGGCCTTTGCCTTGAAGAAATTTGTGTTTTCCTGGGTTCACTGGCATACAGAACATAAGTGATGGTGGCCATAAGAGACTGCCTAACCACGGCTAAAGAGCCAGCCAGTTCGGTTTGAAATCTTGGACTAAGGTATTGATCCAAGTTGTTACAAAATGACAAACAACAATGAGAAGAGATTTAATACCACGGATTTTCTTTTTCCCTAAATCTTAGGTTTGAACAACTACATTTTTTTCTGTTTTATTTGTTTTTGGTTTTGGTTTTGTTTTTGTAAAATTGCTCATCTGATTTTCATTATGGAGTACTTAAAAGTATATGAATCTTACAAGCCTATCTTGCACAATGATGCTACAAAAAACTGCCCTGAGTGCCAAATTGAAAAAAGGATATTGTTAGAAAATAAAATATAATTCTCTCCTTTTATGTTAGGGTGCTTGAAAATATCCCAAGCAGTATGAATTCTGAATGTTTTATCTAAAGAATAATAATCTTAAATAGAAAAAGAGAAAAGGTAGAGGAGTACACAATTTTATTTTCTCTTATTACAAAGATTCCCAGTTCCTGTCATCACTAGGCTGACT
Source organism: Chloebia gouldiae (assembly GCA_003676055.1). Lineage (NCBI taxonomy): Eukaryota > Metazoa > Chordata > Aves > Passeriformes > Passeridae > Chloebia > Chloebia gouldiae. The sequence continues at coordinate 44,840,244 of QUSF01000001.1, read as the reverse complement.
TCTCTCAGATTAGAAAAGACTGCAAGAAACACACCTAAATAAAAATGTTGTCTCCCAAGGAGAAGTGTATTCATACATAACCCCCGAAACTGCAAAGTTCTCTTGTTTGTTGCTTTGCATCTATGATTTATTAGAAGAATGTCAAGGCAGGAGATCTTAGCCTAAAACCTGCACATTCTAATACAGTTCTCCAAATGAAATAAAACCATGTTTATTTACTGTTATGAAATACATGAAATATCTTTTTTGTTTGAACACATCCACAGCAGGACCAATTATGGTTAAAAAAAAAGGAATTTCATGTTGTCTTTTAGTATTTAAATAATTCATAATAGCATATATTAAGAAGTGAAAAACCTACTTGCCACTTTGTCTAGCTTAATTATCCTTAGCTGCTTTTCACTGACTTCATTCTGTCTAACTGGGTGAGGTAATTTTAGCTTGCATGGTATAAATCATTGGCAAGATTAACAATATATATTAAGATGATGTATGTTTTATCGCTGCTCAGCTAAACATGTCAGCTAAAGTAATTATGAGTATGAAGCTCCATTTATTTTTCCATAATGGGACCCTTTAAGTCACCCACATTTGGAATGAGGCATATCCACCTCAGTTTCTTTCAAGAGCAGTTTCTAACTGCATTATGTCATTTCATATGGGGTTGAAAGTTCATTATCCAACACACAAATCTTTTACTCCCAAAACTCTATAACTTTAAGAGTACCTTGGGAAAAATTAGGGCTATCAGCGCTTCAGAAAGTAAATAAAAATGCAAATGTGTCTTGAGGACTGGATGGCTGAGGGAGATGGCCAAAGAATTCAGGACATTCCATTTCCAAGTCACTCTTTTCATTACGTACTCCATGAGTTATAACAGAGTTTCTGCTGCAAACTATTTGATATTAACTCCCTGGCCTGAGACCAGATACTCATGGATGAAATCCAGATTTTGGATGGGTGGAACCCTTACTGGCAGTCACAGCAAGAATTGCACATGCAAAGAAATGATTACCTACTCTGAGATGGAGAAGTCTTTTCAAAAGAGGTGAAAGGCCTATGAAATGAGCAATTTCTGTGTAATAACTTGTGTAGTTTACATCCAACTAGCAAAGTATTTGGTGCCACATAACAAAGTGTGTCAGAAACTCCACACTCATTGGGATTGGTTCCATGATGTAGAAAGGCTCAGGGAGAATTATAAAAGTTCAAGGCATCTGCTGAGAGGGATAGCTAATGCTGTGTGACAAAGTTCATTAGTAATGTCCAGTTCAGCCTTGTAACACCGTTTTTAAAGAGGTGGAAAAAATAGAAACTGCTTTAATGAGATGTGGAGCTGCTGCTAAACTAGAGGGAGGTGTGATAATGAAAAAAAGATCTTTGAAAATGGAAAATTGCAAACAAAAAATGACAAACTGAAATTCAAGCAGAAAATGAAGGGTGAGTTGCTCCCCATCTGCCTAAACACGGTAAGCAGATTTCTCTGCCAAGGAATGTGCTCACAACCACCAGGGTACACAGCTGAGAGCTCCGGGAGTCTCAAGAAACAACTGATAACCAATTCTTCAGTAACTCAAACATTCCCTAGCAGAAGGAGATTACAGTCTCTGTAACTCTTCAGCTATTTTCCAATAAAATGATTTATCTGAAAAGCATGGTAGCTCATATAAGGCAGAGTTAAAAATACGGATTGAATGAAATACTTGTCTAAAGGAATAAGCATCAGGTGAATTAATTCTACTGAATACAACACACCAGTATTACAAAGAGGCTGAATAAGCAGAAATACTTTTAAAGCTGCTCTATTCTGTCAGCTGGCTCTATCAATCTGTGTGATCAGAAAACCCCAAGCAAACTTCTCCCTCACTATGACCTAGAAGACTGAGCCTGAAGAAACTGGAAAACTCAGCTCAAACTGGGGAAACCTTCAGATAAAAAATTTCTGAGGTGGCCTCTTTGAGCGGCATGGACACAGAAACAAGGGAGCTGCAGCCTGAGGTCACAGAACATGCATTTCTCTTCTGACTCTGTCTACGGAGTTCTCAGTTGCCTTTCCTCCCTTTTTTCCACAAAAAAAAAAATGATGCTTATAAAATGAAAGACAGAATAATTTGTTCTATCTGAAACTAGTGCTGCTGTGAGCTGGATGTCAGTCTGGAGGACCACTAGGGATCCCTTTAAAACTAAAATATTCTTTGAAAATCATGCTTCATGTTTACTCATTTGTTTTACACTGCATTTAGAAAAATGTGATCAAATTTTGGTATTTTGTGAAGTGTTGGAAGGTACTTGCTCAGTTTTAAAACGTGTTATTGAGGCCACAAATAATTTCCTTAACTATTTTTTTCTCCAGTTTTCAGACCCACATTCCCACCCCACATCCATCACTTTGCTTTTTGATTTATGCTATTATAAAAACAGGTGACTACATTTAAGAGATAAAAAGTTATTCAATACATATCTTTAATCTTGGTGTACAGTTCTTCAAATACTTGGTTAAACTATCCTTGAAGCCATTAACTGAATGAACAGAATGTCATGTGCATTGTGTCCTAGTGATACATTCAGCCCTGACATAAAAAATTTTTTTAACTATTGCATTACTTTAGAAAATAAACTGAAGAAAGTACCAAATACGGAGAAGATATATTTTATGTCTATGTATAAAAATAAATATGTCCATGTGCATGTGAGCAACATGCAGAATCTTAGTTCCAAAATTTAAAATATTAGTTACTCTGTATAGTTATGAATTATCTATTCCCTCACTTCATTACTTCAAAAGGAATGTGAGATGTACTATGTGCAAAATTTAGAAGTGAAGTTACTTTTATAATTTTTAAAGCTCTTCAATGAAAATTTACTGAGAGTTTACTCTGAACAATATATAGTTAACACACACAGTGCTTTAACAAATAAAAATCAAGCTTTATACCTTTACCAGTTCATTCCCTTCTTGGCCTGTTTACTTAGATTCTAATATAATAGTCAGCAGTTCTCATCTATTTTTACAGTGCACAGTGCAGGATTGGATTTTTTTCCCCCTTATTAAAATGCATATTTGATTTCAGTCCTTGAAATGATCATGGAATCATAGAATGGTTTGGGTTGGAAGGGACCTTAAAGTTTATTTCATTCCAACCCCCCTGCCACAGTGGGGTTGCACCAGACCAGGTTGCTCAGAGCTCCATCCAACCTGGTCTTGAACATTGCCAGGGATGGGGCTAAGGAAAATGATATTTTTACATTTTCTGACTGAAAACTGTTGCATACCAATGCATTTGAAATTTATAAAGACTATTTCAATACTCATGTAACATTTTAAATGAGTTTTGGAAAGGCCACTCTGTGAAAGTAATAACAGCTTAGTTTGTGCATCAGACAAACTTTGATGGTACATGCATCATTGGGATGTGTACCATACATTGTGTGGAGTGAGACGAGCAGAAATCCTCTGCTGAGACTTGCTTTCTTATGTTGTACAAATAACCTGTCTTGTGTGCTCTTCAAATACATAAAGAAGTTTTGCAGAGAAAAGATACAGAATTTCAGACACAGGATTTACTGAGATTTCATATTCAGTTGTATTGACAAAACAAAAATTTTCAAATTTAGTCTGCTTTGCCTTATTTTTAGATTAAGGCATTGGAGTTGGCTAGGGAGCTCAAACCACGCAAAAAGCCTAAACTATCAACAAACTTTAATTAAAAATATGAAATACATTTGTTGGTGTGTAATGGGGACCCTCTACAAGCCCACTTAGGCCACCCCTCTCTGAGACCCATGAGCTATGAACAGACCACATCACCAGTCCCACAGAGGAGCACTAAGCTAACCCTGTCCTCCTCACCTTCCCAGCCTGTCCTTTCTGAAGAGTCTGTACCCACACAAGCTATTTCATATTTCTTTTTAATTCCATTGATGTCTGTGGCAAGAGTAGTAGATAGAAGGCTCTCAGCCAGGCACAAGTAGGTCATAGCAATTATGTGGATAATTATGACAACATCAATAATGTTTCATGAAAAATAACAGAATTCCCAAAAGATCTAACCAGAAAAAGACTCATTGGTTTTTGTAATGTGTCCTTCCACAAGAGGGGGAATATCACTTGTTAAGACAGGGAAAGCTAAGGTTCTTTTAGAAGTGACAGCATGTACTCAGGTTTTACAGTCTATCAGAGGTGTGACATCTACTTCCTTCTTATTTAAAACAAATCAAAATTTTCATTTGATTGTCACAACTAAAATGTACAATCTACAATGTAAAGGTTTGGAAGATCAGGAAAATAATTTTCCTTAATAGTATCTTCATCGCTTTTTACTGAACAGCAGTTTTTCAACTTGAATTTAAAGCGTTCTTGTATTACATTCTCCAGCACCTTGCCCCCTGCAGTTTTTCTCTAAAATCCCCAAGTCGACTTGAATTCTTCAGTTGTTTGCAAAAGTTGTGATAAAATGTTCAGACGCAGAAGGATAAACCATGCAAGCAGCAGACAGCAAGCACTACAATGGAATCAGCAACATTAAGCACAGTATGTCTAATATTAATAAATATACCAGAGATCAAAATAAAGTTTTTAAATTCTATTGATGCAATCTGCAGTTCCACCGACCAGTGAAGAAGATGCAATGTAGCTGCCAGTGAACCTACAGAACACTCTCACAAGGAGCTCACCGAACTCCGAATGTTGGAGGCTGCTGATAAATACGGTGTTAAGTGTTGAAAAGCACTGAAGTGTAAAAAGGGCTCCAGCCCCTTCCTCCCAGCCAGGGCACAACGTGCAGCACACCCAGCCACCAGCACCCAGAATATTCCTCAACACTGAATAATTTTGTTCATTTCATGCAGGCAGCCCCAGTTCATAACTATTTTCCCTGATCTGTTTCTTTGTTTTTGTGCCAACATTTTGCAAACAGCTTAAAGAAAAATGATTCTTTATTAAATGCTCCTCACTCTTTCCCCACTCAGCAGAGCCTTATTAGGATTTAATTTAAATTATAGCATATTTATATTTTGATTTTAGAGGATATATGTGTGTATATATATATATATATATATATGTGTGCATGGAAGAGTTACTCGTTTAAAATCTCCACATCTTTAGCTTTCTCAAAAGAATATTCATATACCTTCCAGAATGCAATTGTCAATGTGCATCTTCATGATTTACATAATAATTTCAAATAAAAGATCTTCCTCAAATGTTTTCATAATACTATCCTCCAAAAGAAAAGAAAAAAAAAAAAAGAGCAATAAAAAATAAACCAGCATTACTCACATCTGGAAGGTTTTCATTTCTAGACAAACACAGCACATCAGATTCTTAATGTATCTAACTCCTTCATATATCATGAAAAAATATTTGCAGAACTGTTTGATGAAGTTCAGGGAACCTTTGCAGAAAATATAGCTCCTGGGAATATTTTTTAATCTGCTTACTATGTAAGTTTATGCACTCCATTTTTTTAATTTGTAAATACTATAAAGCTTTTCAATTAACACCTTGATGTATTTATTTAATATTCAACACAGAGACTACATCAGTTTATTATGAATTTTACCAAATATTTTTGTGTGTGAATAATTCTTTTTATGATATAACTGTTTCTTACAGAGGCAATTGCTAAGCATTTTAGTTGTGTTCAAAAGTTCATCTATCATATGCCTCTAGTGATCAATCAATAAAAGCAACCATCTGTTGCTTTTATTAGTTGCTCAAAACAAAGGAATTGGTAGGTTAGCATTCTCACTGGAGGCAAGGAAAGTACAGAAAATGTTTTAGATCCTATTTTTAAGTCTGCTTAACTTAAAGATTAAGTAATAAACACATGCATAAGTAAATACATCATTTATAAATACATCCCAGGAGATCTGCTGGCAGAGGGAGGTAGGCTAGAAATAGAACTTGCAACAATTCCATGGCCTATGACAGCCCACAGTACCCAGATGATGCAGAAGGGACATTCTGATGTCCACTCTCACGGAAGCTTTCAGGCCATCTCCAGACATTCATCATTGGCTCCTTTGGCAGGAATGCAGCTGCACCCCTGCAGATGCCACTAATGCAGCACACCTCTGCAGGGTCAGACAGGACTGCCCTGAGCACAGCTGCATTTGTGTGCAGTGCCCACGACAGGCACACTGCCACTCTTCCCTCAGTCACTGTCACATCGCTGAACCCACAAGCTGCAAGGCAATCCGTGCTGCTGAGGGAGGAACGGGAGAAAATGTACAGAGGGAGTGCCCCTCCCGAGCCCATGGACTCCACTGCCACCCCTGCATTTAGCTCCAGGAATTCTCACTCTTGTAATTCGAAACAATGTGATACTCAAGCATATCCCAGCTGAGGGGCAGCCACCATCCCACAAGCAGCAGATGTGCCCAGTCACTGCTACCAGCACATCTTATTCCTTGAGTCACAGGAGCAGAGGGAACATGTTCTGCATACACCCAAAATTTCAAGTCTTTTTTTTTTCCCTTGAAGCCTATCACAGCCCCTGTTCAATGGCCTGTTAAAAAGAACAGAGCGTGGAGAGGAGGCAAAAAGTGTTCCTCAAAGCAATTTTTCCTCAAAGCAAGCGGTTGTGAAAAAATCCCCTCTTCACTATGTCATACAGAATCACAATTATTGGAAGGAACTTCTGGAGATCATCCAGTCCACTCCGCCAAGGCAGGATCACCCAGAGCAGGTTACAGAGGAACTGGGTGGGTTTTCTATGTCTCCAGAGAGGGAGACTCCACGACCTCTCTGGGTAGCCTGTCCCACTGGTCTGCCACTCTCAACATACAAAAGTTCCATTTTAGTTTTGTGCAATATTTTAATATACATAAACACAAGAAGTTATGAGAATTGTACAGATGTGCACAAGGGACATCAATGCTTCATCATATTTTATTTAATTTCTTTCTTTAAAAAACAATCCTTGAACTAATTCACTATTCAAATAATAAATTATTAGATGAATTAATTTACTGTTTAAATAAATTATGACAGGTCTGTACTCTCTCTGGCTGCCACCCATCTCCTTTCTGGGGCTGCCTACAGCCCACACAATGGGACAGGAGAGCAGAGACTGGTGCAGAGTAAGTGAAGGGGACAAGGACAAGCACTAAGAGAAACATGTAACCACTGTTTTCAACAAAAAAACCATTCTTCCCTTTCAGAATATTGTACACAATTTATTGCAGACCACTAGACAGCTTCCCTCCTGTTCATGTCAGCATTCCTGCTGGCAACATAATCTCAATTAATCTTGCAAAAAATACCCAACAGCCCTTAAAAGAAATCTGACATAGAAGTTAAAAGCTTTATTGTGAGAAGACCCCCTCTCAGGCTCACTTCATTGTTTTAAGGCATGGGGAAATTCAACAGTACTTTCAAATAAAGTTTTCCAGAAGAGCTCAAGTTTAACTGCTAAAACGCAAAGGATAAATTTTGTTCAGAAACAACTTAATTTCATATGGAATGAAGCTCTGTCTGCCTGAATACAATCAGTTGTTTTAGAATTCATGTTACAGTAGGATCCTAAAACTTAAACAGATAAGTTTACTCATACTAAGAAATAAGTGAACTATTTGAGTACAAAATAAAACTGACCCCAAGAAGATTTGCCACAAATAAACCAATTTATTACTTTTTGGCAAGTCCCATACAGCAAGAGCAAGGATCTTTCACTCACTATATTAAATTATTTAACGTTATACAAACTGTAAACATCTTCAATATGACAAACTCTTGGTACAGGTGCTCCCCGATTCTGGCATCTTTTCTCACTCAATTAATCAAACAAAACTGAAACCCAAATAAACCAAAGAACTGTGTATCTATAAAATGCAGAATGTGCATTTTATATCACATAAATTCTAAGCAATGCAGGGAAGAGTATTTATTATTTTTTTTTTAGTGAAATGTGCAATGGTATTATGAATAGAAACATTTTTTCCATGCTGTTGTATCCTATTTTTTGTTTAAAATTAAAACCATAATTTTATACAATTAAAGTAGTAAACCAAATTTTACAGTAAACCAGCTATATTTGTTACACTGTAACAGATAAATAAGAATGCAAAAACTCTTGATCTGCTTAATACCTTGATTTCCTGGCAGGCACCAGCCTAAGGAACTGCTTGTCCAAAAACTCTTGCTGTAATTATCTGGTATTTTTTTTTACTCTGTCTCTCACAAAGTGCTTTAAATTAGACATAATCTGACCCATAAAGTGATCACTTATCTCCCTCTTAAGTAAGAACAGATTTTTCTAAGTTCCAGGAATGTAAGTCTGCAGGCTGGCATTATTGAAGGACTACAAGATAGATACTGTTAGATCATAATCCCCAAACCAGGGCAAAGGTGTTAATTCTTTTCATGAACCACTTTTCTCCAAACCAATTCAGCAGCAGTAAAATATAGACAATACTTCTATTGACTTAGGCTTCTTAAAAATTAAAAAAAATCACTTATCTTGTTAAAAAACATTTGCATTAAAATTTTGGTTTCAGTATGTTCTTAATTTTGAAGTCACATTTACAGACAACAATCTACATTTCTAATGTAAAAAGTCAAGCTATGTTAAAACTTTTCAAGTCTCTCTCTGCACATCATAAGAAGCAATTAAAACAAACATATTATTTTCCAGATCACCTTTAGATACTGATAAAACCCAAGGTGATTATTTCTACAGCTGTGTGCAACCATCTGTTTTAAGCATTATAAAATATCACAATTTAGATGACAAAGTGTTTAGATCAGCAGATCCAGAAATTTTTAGTTCAGATGAGTTTCACTACCTCAAGTGAGGACACTGAGGAGCTTTTTAAGATTTCAGATTCACCAAAATGCACAGCTGAAAGACTATGGAGAATGAACAGTGCAGTTAACTTGCACTGACAGTACAATTAAGGTACAGTCAAAAATAACAATGCACAAGAGTTGAATTCCTACTGTCAACTCCAAAAAAAAAAAAACCCTACATTGTCCCTTGTTAAAAATCTTACATGAAAGTCTTCACAAAGATTGTGCCACTCCTTCAGCCAAGTCAAGATATTCTGCTGCTGGATTTACCTCCAGATGTTCTCTGCCCACATAAAGAAGGGAATCGATACTACATTGTTGAAATTAGATCCTGATAGGACTACAGAAACATGGCAGATGTTATTCCATAAGCAAAATACAATCAGTTATTTCAAATGCCTGAACTCTTCCATTACTGTGCAAATCTGAAATAATGGAACAGGGACCTTCAGGTAACCTTAAACCTTCAGCAGAAATGCAGATTAACCAAAATGAACTTTTATTACTTGATATTTTCTCTGCAGCATTGGGAGGAAGCTCTATTGAAAAAAACCTGATCTACACAGCCACCATTTTACAGAAGATCTTCTAAACATAATTAATACCAGTAAGTTCAAAATTTTGTTGTGTGGTTTTGGTTTGATTTTGTTATAAATCAAGAGCCATGTCTGATTTATATTCAAACCTTGCAGGTCTTTTATTTTGGTTTTTTTTTTTAATTTACAATCCATTTCCAGTCTTACTGGGAATTTCCTGGAGCCAAACACACCACGATGCAACTGTCATCCATGTGAATGTACAACTTTTCTATGCTAGCTGCTGTTCTCTGTAGCAGTGTCTGTTAGAACTTTCACAGAATTGTAATGTTCTCCTAATCCATAGGCATGCCTCATATACCTAAAAAAAAGTTACAGAAATAGTGTTCAGTTTAACAAAAAAGTATACGTCATTTAGCAACAAAAATATATAGCATCATTACACAGAAGAGTATTAATAAAGACAATTTTTAAATCTAGTGACTTCCAGGCACAGTTTGACAAATACTCTGAAGCAGGAAAAAAAGTTTCCTCCATCTTGTATCAATGTCGTTATTATTTTGTAATTATTTACCAGGTAAAATGACCTTGCAGCATTTTCTAAATCAGTGACTGATCTAGACAGTCTATTACAATTTCTCCAAAATAAGTGTGTCAATGACAAATAATTTCTGACCTGCATAACCATTACTCAAGCAGTATTTCAACATCAGATGTGTAATAGAAAATAAAAGGGCAGATGACAATCAAAGCTGAGCCCTCTGTTACAGAAATAAGTGCACTAAATTTAAGTGATAAAATTAAATACTTACACAAGTGTTATTGGTTTGCCTGAATATTCTTCACCAACAACAATGGGAGGAGAATCCATCTGCACAACTTCAATAGGTGTTTGTAAAATGTGTGACAAAGCCCTTAGCTTTAAGGCAAAAACAATTTAGAAATAAGATTAAAGACAACATAGGCAGGAGTCAAGAAGACTAGGCATTTAATTTTAGCAGACAGTTCAAGCATAACATTAGAAATATTTTCAGAAATTATTAAAATAAGCAAAATTATTTTAACTTTAAAAACTTTAATTGAAAACAACTTGCTTTAAACTAATCATTGCTTAGAGGATACAACATTGGGCTAGGTGCATTAATTGGCTAACTGTTCTTTCATAAAAAATAAGACTAAAATAAATACGTATTTTGTGACGCTCACGTTCTCGTTTACATGACAACAGCCTAACAATGCTTGCCAACTCATTTTGTCAGTCCTTCTAATGATATTTATACAAAATGAATTCATTAACTTGCATGTTGCCAAATATATCAAAACAGTGGTGCACCATCAGAAAAGATGGTGAGAAAACAACCCATAACCACAAGAAATAGCTATTAATAAGCTATTTATTACTATGTTCCCTTATGCCTTCAGGTATTCTTTCTAAAGAGGCCCTTTTTTTTTAATGTATATTCACCCACTTCAGAATTTCACAAATAAAAATTGTCAGTACAGTACTTACTTCCAGCTGACCTCCCCATGCAGCTGTATTTGCTATATCATCACAGTATTTCTCAAATTCCTCTGCAGGGAAAGAAAACAAAACATTCAGTACTTTTCTTTGTCGAGAATAAGCAACTAAGGAAAAACACTGATTGTGCAAACTAGAGCTAGAAAAGTACAAACACATTATAAAAGAAAATATGTATGTTTACTGAAGAAAATAAGAGAAAAACAGTTGTCAAAAAAAACCCCAAACTCATTCTGTTTTGAAAAGAAAATTTCAGACTGAAGAGAGGGATAAAAAAGAGTATTAGAAAGAAGTACAGCTAATACTTTAATTTTTTTATTCAGAGAACAAAAGGTAACAACACACAAGAAATTGTATAGTTTCCTTCATGTTGAGTTTCAGAGTGTTTAGAAACTTCAGAAAAGAATGTGACAGTGAGTGTATATATAGTTCTTACATTCACCAGATATCAGGTATGTTTTAAAAATCTTGCAACTGCATGTAGGCAAATGCTTGGCTAGGGTTTTTTAAATTTCCAGATTAGCTGCCTTGTTTTTAACTTCTGAAGTATTTATTCTTAATAGTTCCTCTGTAAATAGCTAATCTTTTCAGATCATATTCTACAGAAACCAAGTTACAAACCCTCAAGTTTTTTAACCTTACAAACAGATTTTGAGAAAGAAGAATGTTCAGATTTTCTGAAGACTGCTCAGAATGACTTATCATTCATTTCCTTTATAACAGAAAAGCACAATTCCCTGTTGCTGTGCTGAATTTTATTCAGTATTCTCCTGGGACACATTTAGCCTGTGACAATAATCTCTGTCAACATGGGAAAGTGACCACATAAAATCCACAGCAATACCTATTAAACAAACGTAACATTAAGTTAATTGAATTTATGCAGTAATTTTTGTGGTGTTCCAGGCATAATGAATAAATCATGTATTGCTCAAATAAGAGGTACACAAACTCTGTTTTTACTCAGCCTACACATTAAAGCCCTTTATATTTTTAAGTTTAGTCTACTTGCAAAAAATGGTTCCAAAATAATTTGCAGTGGAAAAATAAGGTAAAATAAGAAAATGCATCTATTCAAACTATTATAAAACAGATTTGACTGAATTTCACACCCATTTTTAACAGCCTTCTTCTGTACATCGAAAACACCATTATAAAACTTGACAAGAAAATCATCCCAACCTGGTAGACAAGCTGTTTATAATAACAAATCACATCCCAGAATGAGTTCACATCATCTAGTAAGCAGCCAGTTCTGTTTTGTTTTTTGTTTTTTTTTTTTTCCAATGGGGAAAAATATTTCCTAGATTAATTTCAAAAATATATTGGAGGTCCAGGTGCACCAAGTTTCGTAATTCTGTTTTCCATGGAACACAATAAGGTAAGAAAGTTACAAATACCATAAAAGGCCCAATTAAGCTGTAACTGAGATTTATCAGGAAGAGTTATAATAGTTTTTAAAATCTCATATGCTACAAGTCTTACCTCTGCTATACATATCTCCAGTATTAGGGTTTGTAAGAAAAGGCAAGAAGTCATCACAGTGACTTTGCATATACTTTGCTGTTTGGTTCCTCAGAGTTGCAACAGTCCAGGAATTTTGGTGATCCTTGAGCTGATCTTCAATAGCTCTGTACATGCAATGGCCATCTGAAGGGATCTGTTTAATCTCTAAATGCCTTGCTGCCAATAGCCAGGCAAGTTTCTGACTTTCAAGATGTCTAGCACCTGTTAGATTTTGTATCTCAGCTTCAGCTATTCTTTCTTCTCTTTCTTTCTCCAAAGCAGCTTTTTTCTCCTTAGATTAAAAACACAAAAAAATTACATCTAATGTTAAAATTTAGAATATGCCCATATGGTTCTTGGCTTAGTGCTTGCTTCTAACTCTTCCAATATTTTCTCAGTACATTCTTATCTATAAAATATTTGTCTAAATCAGCACTACATGATTCAGACTGATCTTGGAGACCTCCTAAACCCAAACTTTAGCAAATATATCCTAACTGCCTCCACAGTTAACCACACCCAAAATTATATGACAAGAGAAATCTTAATTATAACAGCATGCAGAATAATACAACACTCATATAAAGTCTGTTAATCATAGTGCTTTCCTCAGGATCAACTATTTCAACACTCAAGTATGGGAATTCTAATTAAACATCAGAAAATATCACTCTTTCATAAGAAGTGTGAGATCTACCAATTAAGTATATGACTGCATAATGGAGCTCATGCCATGAAACTGAAACTCCCTCAGGGCTGGTACTCTACATCATAAAAGACTCCTCCTAACCTAAAGGATGGATAAGAATGCATTTAGAGAATATTAGTAGGAAAGTAAAAATTTTAAAAAATTTACTTTCATAGAATTGTTTCATAAGTTCATGCTGATGTTAACAAGGGTACAAGAACCAAAGTAAATAAGCAAATAAGAAAGGAAGCAGTACGAAGAATGATCTTTCCATTTTCATGCTTAAAATTCACAAGACCGGACTGGTTTAGGCAAGAAGTATATAGGAAAACTAGACCAGAATTCCTGGTTTGCCCAGACATGGTGCCATGAATTATAAACACCCTTTTAACATGTTTGTAGTGAACACATAACAGGGGATGAAATAAGCAATAAAGCAGTGTTCCCCTGGCCCTGACCAGGTAGAATGAGAATGCTATTCCATCACAACATCTGATGTTTAATCAGATCTAAGCCTAACAGAACAGGACACTAGGTAGTGTTTCTTAACAACTCGATATTTTAAAAGAATTTCTTCAGTATGGATGGTCTTTCATTAAATGTTCTAAGTACCACTAGTTGCATAATTTCCACAGAATATTTTATTCAATTACTTTAGTTATTTAATAATATTTTTAGTGGAAGTTTTTCAAAAATCATTTGCTTTACATGATTTCTTTATTTATGGCTCCCATTTTCTGACCTATTCTGATTCCTGACTCATGGCTGAGGGTAGTAAAGTACTATTATTTATAAAATCCTTACATATCTCTAGGCAGCAGTTTAACAGATTTTCAAGGCACCCAGTAGGTACAGCATCAATACAGAATTACCCAGGAAATGTCCCCCAAAAGATGGTTTACCTTTGGCTATTGCAGCTAAGTTTAGCTGAACATAATCAGTTATTTGCAAAATGTTTAACATGAAGTCATACCCGCCTCTTCTGTGCTTTTGATATTCGATGATGCTGAATCTGCTGCTCTACTCCTTCAAGCTCTATATTTGCAACCCCATCAACTATGGAATCTGTCTAAAAGGAAAAAAAAAGTTAAATGTTCTTATTAGTATAAGAAATAACTAAGATATGCATCTTCTGAAACAGCTTTACGTTCTCTTTCAGATTATTTTCATGAAGTTTAATCCCAAAGATCCATGTATAGCACAGAAGCCATCAAAGCATTTCACATCCCAAACTACTGTTTTGCATTTCGTTACTTTTCTGCAGTCCCAACAGAGTTAGGTGCATCTCAAATTTAAGCTGTATGTTCTCTAACATACTGGAGTGTGAACACTGCTTACTGGCTGAAAGGAAAAGCTTTCCTCATCATGCCAGCCAGTGAGGCATCCAAACAGCCATTAGCAAACTCTGTCAAAATTAAAGCAGAAGGGTCCATCCTCTATATCAAAGCATAACCAGCAGCTGAAAAACACAGAGAGTTGAAACTTTTCAAGAAAAATCACAAACCTAACTCAGTAACTGTTATGAGCTACACAAAAAGATTGGTCACACTGTTGACAAAACTGCAAGACAAAACACACTGGATGAGTCAAACACCTGCTGAAGGTTATCAATACTTGAGTAGTCTACATAAGATAACCAGAGTGGCAATATAACAGTAACTTAAAAAAATAATTCTCTAACATAACTGATTTACTCATGGAGCCTTAAAAGCAACACAAAATACTCCTTGTGGTGGTGCATCTTTCCCCCTACCCTACATTTAATTTCTGTTACAGCTTGGCATTTGTGCAATGATTTTCCTTGTATGCCTCATCTATGGATTCAGTACTAGAGTAAATCTTGCCATCAAATTTTGTCATGGTTTTGCAAATTTATATTAAACCTGCTTTTGAAATATCTTTTACAGTGATGCTTTAAGCAACCAAGCCACTCTCTCAACAGTGTTCAACAACAATAATCCCCCACTGTTACATGAGCAATTACTAATACTGTGAAGAATAGGATAACTACTTTGAAGTATTATTTCATCATAATTTTTAAAAGTTAAAAAAGCCCTAACACATATTGTACCTGTATAACTTCAGCTGAAGTTAGGGCACCTACCTTATTCTGTTCAGGTGAAGCTTCCTTCAGCTGCTTTAATTCCTCCTTGTGCTTCTGTTCAAGTTCTGCCTCTAGTTTGGCAACTTCATCTGCCAGCTGTTTTCGTCTCTTCTTATCATTCTTGGGAACAGCATTTTTCATGCCTTGAATTTTTGCTGTTAGAGAAGCAGTGAAATAAAACATTATTTCTTAATATATACTCTATGATCATTGCAGAAAATAACTGCAAATCACACAGAAAAACTAATTTACAAACATCAACAAATCAGTATTACAGTTTAGCTGTAAGACTGACGGTTCTAATCCTCACATTCTCCAAATGGCTATATTTTTTCTTATAAGATGCAAACTGCCTTTTCTTTCTTTCTCTGAAGAAGAGAAAAACTTACGTCAGGTTAGTAATAAAAATACATATTAATTTAATCAATGCAGCACTTTGGCCCGTTGCCTTCAGAAAGACTATGTGGGCATCAAAATATCAAATCTCACAGGAAAGGCATGTAATTTTTTAATCACACAAGCAGCAGACTAAAATTAAAAACTCAGTTTACCCATCCTTAAGACAAAGTTTCTAAAAGCAAAATGGGTATTTGAAAACAAAAACATCTTGATTAAAGTCCCTAAGTATTTCTAGGCTGTAATTCAATGCTTCATGTATAAAATCATAATAGTTTGGCTAGAAATGGTGTCCAGAGGTTACCTAGTTCTACCTCCTGCTCAAAGTGGGGCTGAATTCAAAGCTGCATCAGGTTATGCTAATTCAGATGTACCTGAAATTTATTCAGGTGACTGTACACTCTCCAGGGACAGGCATTCTGTAACCTTTCTGGGAAACTTTTTTCTCAATATTTAATGATTCTTGCTATAAAATATTTTCCCTTATTCTTCCCAAGAAGATTTTTCTTGTTGCCCTTCAGCCGGTGTCTCTAGTCCATTCTCCATTCTTTGATGAGTCTGGCTCTATCCATTACACAGTAGAAACTACAACCACATTCCCCTATAATCTTCTCTTCTTCTCACATGTTCCTAAATAAACACTCCCCCTACCTCTGTCACTTCTGCATTCACTGTTTTAGAGTTACAGCAGCAATTATTTAACACCCTGCTTGCTATTAATCACCTGTACATTTTCCTTGACTGACCCAATTGAGTTGAAGATGATGGCAATGATAATGAAACTTTTCAAAGGGAGGCAGGAAGAATGCTCATACTGAAAGATTTATGTTGAGCATTCAGCCCCACAGATGAATAAGCTGAGTATGACAGAAAAGCAGCTTTGTGCTGCTTTAACATAATAGAGGAGAAGGGAATCCAGAATATAAAAGGCACACACAAATACACAGGAGAGAGTATGAGTGGTGGAAAGCGGGGAGGGGGTTGTGGAGACAAGTACCATCAACCACAGAAGGTGTTGGATTTTCACAAGTTGAGATGCACCTTGTGTTAATTCTTACAAAGAGTTTTGCTCTCTGGTAAACAGTTATCAATGCACATACCAGGAATGTACTTTACTAGTAGGCAAACATGTACCCATAAGTCACCTGCCTCTCCCAGCTGGGAAGAAAGGGACTCTGCCATGTATATACCCCTCCCACCATTTGGTGATGCAGAACTACCATTATAATCTTCTCTAAGGTGTAAAAACCCTCTTCTCCTCAGCCACTCCCAAGCAACATGCACCCCAGCCACCTTAGGACAATGCTTGATTCCCTATGTTTCTTCAATTTCAACCGATTCTGAAGGAGGAACAGGCATCTCAGAACAATAAGTTCCTATAGATTTAGTGACAATATGCAACCTGACTCCTTTCTTCTTTAACCCTCTGTTAAGAGGTTGCAGACGGGTTTATTTCATTACATACCAAAAAAACCAAACAAGGAAAAGGCCGAATCAATATACTAGCAATGGAAAAGGCTTAACAAAAATGTTATAACAACTATGGAATTCAACAGAATCCATCTGACCTCCTTAATTATACTAATATATTGTAATAGGGTAGGTCAAGTGATGCAAAGTGTTACAAGTTCATACTGAAGCACCGTTAAGACCATTCAGAACCTTTACTACAAGTATTTGTATATATTTAATATACAAATAAATATATTTAATATACAAATATTGGGCAGGACGTGAAAATTCAGTTCAGCTCAACTACACTTGGAATGAAGAAATGTAACAGGCTGGGCAAGAAGAGCCCCTATGCAGGCTTTTCAATCTAAAAATGTCTTAAAAAACCTTGAAATGCCTTCTTCAACTTGAAAGCCAAGTAGCAGACCGCGCAGCAATGGCCCAGCATTCGGTCTCGGCGCATCGCCCGGCTCCCGAGGCCGGGGCACGGCGAGCCGGGCAGGCCCGCGCGGCCGCCGCAGCGCTGCCCGCACGCTCCGCTCCGCTCCGCCAGCGGGGGCGCGTCCCGCCCGCGGGGCCGCCGGGGCTGCTCCGCGCTCCGCACAGCCGCCGCCGCCCCGCCCGCCCCTCCGCGCTACTCGCGCTGCCGAGGGAAGGCGCGGAGGGGACGCCGAGCCCACCGCCCCGCGTGTCCCGCCGCCGCTGCCCAGCCTTCTGCCCGCCCGCCCTGCGCCGGGCACGGCGCCGCTCACCCTGGAGCTCCCGCTTCTCCTTGCGCTGCCGCTTCAGCAGCTGCCGCAGCGGCCCCTCAGGCCCCGGCTCCTCGTCCTCCGAGCCCTCCATGGGCCCCCGGAGCCGGCGGGCGCGGCTGACCCCCGACCCCGGCGGGAGGCGGGAGCTCGCCGCGCTTCCGCCGGCGCCGCCCCGCCCGCCGTGAGGGGCCGCAGCGGCCCGGGCTGGGCTGGGCTCGGCTCGGCTGGGCTCGGGGAGGCGAGCGGCGGCGCTTGGTTTGTTCGGGGGCCGGAGGGGCCTGGGCTGGGCTCGGGGAGGCGAGCGGCAGCGCTTGGTTTGTTCGGGGGCCGTGGGCGTGCCTGTCCGCTGCTCTCTGCCGCGCGCTCGCTCCCGCCGCAATGTCCCGCAAAGCACCCCCTTGGACAGGTCCGCACTAGGAAAATGCCATAGGTTTAGTTCAGCTAGGGGCGGGTCGTGTTAAACAGGGAGGTGAGAAGGGAATCGGGTAAGGGTTTTACACACTTTGTCACATTAAGGAAAAAAAAATTATTTAACCTGTTCATTTCTGTACAAAAAACACAGTGTGCTGGTTTTTCCTCATGAAGCTCAAAAACACTAGAAAGGCTCACGAAAAAAGGTAATTTTTCTATGTTGCGGTGCTTGTGTCTCCTCACCATTGTGAAATTACTTCTCAGAAAGTGAAACATTTTTGTTGAAGTAAAAAGCCAGACTTCGCATTTGGGATCAAATCAGCATCCCACAGTGAGAGCTACAAATTGTTCTATAGTGAGATACTTTTCTATTTGGTGCAGGCACCAACACTGCAACATTCAGTTAATATGGACAAAATATAGCCTATAAAAGTTAATATTTTAATGGTTCTTAAAATTACTCAAACTGATCAAAAACTGGTAATGAAACTGCCAGATGACATAATCTTGACTCTTAATGTCATTGCTGTTACTCATTATACATTTTTATGAACAGAATATCTACAAGAATACCTGTCTGCAGATATTTAAAAAACAGTAAATATATTTCTTAGAGACATGATTTGGTGATGGACTTGGCAGTGGCTGGGTTAAGAGCTGGACATCATACACATCTTTCCCAACATAGACAATACTGAAATTCTATGAAGTACAGTGTCAAGTGTAAAGAAGGGACACAAGTCTAAAACAGAATAATAATGTAATATATCAAACTCTCTTGCTGTATAGGACCACTTACTTTTTAGATCCACTTTAGAATTATGTTGAATTCTAAAGATAATTCTAATTATGTTGTATTATTTCAGATTCATATGTCCATACGTGAAAGTATAATTTTCTTTTACTTCCTCCTGCTATTCACATGTTGTTAGAATAAAAGATACCACAAATCTATTAGGAAAAGAGAAAAGAGACAATTGGACAATTGGCTTTTATCTAGGACAACAGTGTAGCACTGGAAAGTACTAGGGTGACCTTTTAAATATTCTGCTAATCCAGAGACACATCCGTGTTGGATTTGGTTTGACTAACATATATGTGCTCTATATCAGTTTGTCTATGGCATATATTTGTCCCCACGTTTATCTATATATGAGTATTATTACATTTAGTACATATTGAATATACTGTATATTTAAAAGTAGAATTCCAGTTTATACTGTTTGAAAAACACCCCTTGCAAATATCTTGGTGTGGCTTGGCTAGAGAAAGTGGCTGGGGAGCCAGGCAGCGAGCTGTGAATGGGCAGGGGGCAACACCAGCCAGGGGGTGGCCGGTCACTGCAAGGCTCTGCGGGACAAGGAGACCCCAGACCAAAACTCACCACTGGACCAAGAGCTGTGAGAAGTGGGGGCACACAGACTGTCAGGGAATAAAACTCCAGTGATCTTTTTTGGGAGGGTCCTTCCCCGGAGGCCCCCAGCTGCGCCACGATTAAATCGCTTAGAGGTCAACAGCGCTTGTGGCACTCTGCTGTTACTCGAAGAGCAGGCAGTAACTGTGCCAGGAGCATTGGCCGGCTGTAACCTGGAGTGGTACCTCGGCCATCACAAGGCACTTTTTGATCTACACAAATTAATTTTCCTGCGGCAATGTCTGGAAAATGGATTCCCAGATGACATGGATTATTGTTATGTTTGGAACAGCTGTGCAGGGATGAGAAGTCAGCAGAGGGAAGCCGAACCGATGGTGACACTGGCGGTGCAGGGGCTGAGCCTCAAAGCAGCAATTCTGGCGTTCTGCCTACATCGGCACCGCCCTGCCGGATCGCGGGGATTCATCTCCAAAGCAGGAATGCCGGCGCTCTTCCTCCTTCGGCACCGCCCTGTTCATTAAATACTCCTTCAACACCATCCAACTTTTCGCCTGTGGGGCTGCTCCTGGTGTTTACCAAACACCCGTGGAACCCGAGTGATTTGGCATTATAGGGAAGTGAGATGCCAAGGCTGAGGGAAGGTAGCAAGAAATGTGCTCAGCTGTAATATATGTACTGGACGAGACCCAAGCTGGGGGGGGGGGGGCATGCAGGTGCTTTTGAAATAATGGTTCTGGCCAAGTGAAAGGGAAGTAATAATTAGCAAAGCAGAACTGGCACTGCAAGCAGAAGGAGGCAGGAACCCCTGGCCAGTGATGACCCGAATTAGAATGATAATACCCCAGAGGACAGGCCTGCATGTCAGACAAGAGTTCAAAACCTGGTAGAAGCAATATGATCATGGGGAATGAAAGGTTAACTAGACTAAAATAATGGAATGCAGACAGAGAATGGACAACAATCCTAGAGATTTTTGGGGCTGCCTCCAAGAGGTTTTGCTTGAATATGGGTAAATGGCTTCACAAAACTTTAATGATACACTTAGTGTATTTGTAGGTCAGGCAGCACCAGACAGCTGAAAGTAATTTAAGGAGCATACGCCAGGGTCACAAGGAGTAAAACTACAGAAAATTCATGTGTTGCAGTATTTGTGTGTGATGGGAGAAAATAAAAACAGAGGGCAAAGCAAGTAGAGGAGAAAAGGGAAACTGGAGAAAGTGGAAAATCTGATGCCATGACAGGAAATCTCCAGGGGAGAAAATGGAAGAGAGGAACACCAAATACAATTAGTAGACCTAAACCAGAAAGCAGAAAGAGACAGAAAAGGAATGTAGAAATGGAGTGTTACTATTGTAGAACTTGAGGACACTGGCAAAGAGAATGGCCTTTTCAACCAAGTGGGGGAGTAGTTGTGCAAGGATAGATTGTCACAATGACTAGAGGTCAGCGATTCTACTGGATTTGAGGAAGCCATACAATTAGAAATGTACCATTTGTGGAGAACACCCACATCAACAGGGACATACAGTATGTGGGGATTGTGTGTCATTGTTGAATTTCTAGTAGATACAGGAGCCCTCTTAAACTTTGCCCCAAGAGGATCAATAGCAGACAAAGTATTCATACATGGAGCCACTAGGCAGGGAAAAATTTAAGTAAACCTATATTATCAATGATTGGACATAAGAGTGTGCTGGGAAGATTTGTATTAGTAGAAGATTTCTCAGTATGCTTGTTAGGGAGAGACCTTCCACAGGCCTTAGATGCAGAATTGCATATGTCACCAGAAGGAATGGATTTAATAATGGCACTGAGTGTGATTACTGAGAGCTTAAAAAAATGAACAAAAGATACTAGAAATATTGAAAGTTGTATTAGTAAGACCACTACAGATGGGGAACCACCCATGTGCTTTAAAACTAAGGTAGACATACCACCCTCTGTGAGACAATATCCTATTCCTCTGGAAGCTAGGAAAAGTGTCCAAAACCAGATAGACCAAGACTTAGATAAAGGAATTTTAAAGCATGTGTGTCTATATATAACATTCCTATATTGCCTATAAACCACAGTAGGTGAGATGGAAACCCTGAGTACTTGTGAAGGATTTGTGGGTGATTAACCAACATGCAGGGACCCCTCACCCAATGGTGCTAGGCCCCTTGACTATACTTTTGCAAATACCACTTAAAGATGGCTATTTTACTGTAAATAATTTAACATCTAGCTTTTTCAGCATCCCAATAGATGAAGTCAGCCTTTGTTTGACTTCAAAAGGTACTGTTGACACAGTGTATTTTTTAGATTCAAAAAGAGCATGTAAGAGCAGAAAAGAGTATGCTCAATTGTATCAGCACATGCCATCTGAAATACAGGTATATAGTATATAGCCTGGAGATGAAGTCTTAAGGTATTCTTTAGAAAATCCAAGTTAGCACCAAAATGAGAAGGTCATATATTTTCCTACTATGTTCTTATTTTGCTGTTTCAAGTTTTGCTGTTTAAGTTTTAGGTAAGGAAAACTGGATACACAATTCTCACATCAAATGACGAGTGAGAATCAATCAGTTGATAAGTAAAAGACTTCTGAGAATCCTTTGTGATTTTGCATTTGTAATCATTTGAGTATTTGTACACAGGAATCTATGAATTGGTATTCTGACCTATGGTAATCTTGGTAGCCTTAATTTTGTTATGTTTTTTACTTGCAATAATCCTGTATGTAAAGGCAATGGTTAAATGCCTTGAGAGTTTTTTTCTTTTTCCTTTCAGTACATTAGCAGGAGGACTGTTGAGCAATACACCCAGTTCAGATTGCTGGGTGTGTGATGTGCTCACTGGATGGCTGGAACCACAAGCAAGGAGCCATGAAGGAGCCCTGACCTTTTGCCTGACAAAGGGCACGTGGACCTGCAACACCAGCCAGGCAGGGATGGTCGTCACACAGAGGCTCTGCAGGACCTAGTGAACAACGAGAAGACCCCAGACCAAAACCACCATTAGGTCAAGAGGTGCTTGAAGTATGGGTGCACAGACTGTGAGGGTGTAAAACCCCAGTGATCTTTTCCTTGGGAGTTCTTCCCCAGAGGCTCGCAGAGCCCCCAGAGGCTCTCTAAGTTGCTGCATCACAATTAAATTACTTGAAAGGTACAGGACATCTGGGACTCTGCTATGGTAAACCTGGGGTGAATCTGATGCAGGGAACTTAGGGGTGTACAGGGAGTCAGACCTGTTAGGTCACTGGATCTACTTGCTGCAAAGGAGCTTCTGTCCCAGCATTAAAATTTGGAGTGGTGCAAGTGAAACTCCTAGATTGCCATCAGAATGGTCAGATGGGAGAGTTTCTTTAACATATAAGCTTCTACATTTCCAGGTTTTTTTTCAGAATGTTAGAAATCAAAGTAAAGCAAAGTAAAAAAAAAATCCTCGTTTTACCATATAAGACACTATAATTAGATGTTCAGACATATGACACACTCTGTCATTCACACAGGCTGAGCTCCCCTGTGTTTTAGGAGACTACAGCCTTAAATCTTTCAGGAAAAAAAAGGTAGCTGAGGTTCCTTGCCTCCAGCAGAACTATCCCCAGTTAAAGGGTAGTCACTACAGGGATCCAGTGAAGTCTCTGCAGTGATCATTGTTTTTAGTCCAGGCTTCTGTCATTTCTTTAGGACTAACCCAAAAGAACATAGAATGATAAATACCTCAAATCGTCAAATGGACAGTGCTGAGCTGATTAAAGCTAGCCTCATTTGAGCAACACTTAATATAACTGAACTCAAATTGACACAGGAGTGGAGATTTTAGTGCACACTAAGTATGAGGGAGTACATGTTTCAGAACAGCAGTACCATAAATGCTGGGCAGGTCATGCTGCACAGCCAGCTAATGATGAGTTTCTTTTGCTGCCATGAAACCTGGAATAAATGAAAGCTATTAACAAGTGCACTTCCTTTGTTAGCAGCAGGCCACAGGCTCAATGCCCCAGTTCTGGCCTGCAGTGCTTGTTATCAGCCTGTGGTGAGAGCCTGTCCTGGGAACTAAAGCTTTGTGCCAAGACGGCTGTAACGAACTGGAGTTTAATGTGGGATAACAGCAAAGGCCTTGAAAATACTGACAACAGAGGACCCAGCATTATAAACTAACTGATATCAAATTACTGCTTGAAAAAAAACCACATTACAACTTATGGAGACGACTGCTTTGAGCCTATCAAAGAGAAGCAGCAGCTGAGCTAGAGAGGAACAACCAAGCAGCAGGAGGAGGCATTTGCTGAGACCTGAGAAAATGACACTCTCTGGTATCGCCAAGTGTGAGTATAGCCTAGGGGGTGGAGACCAAAGGCTGCTGGCTGATCAGAAATCCTCTTATAAAAGGAAAAAACATCTGAATTTGGGGAAACTGCCATCACAGGGACTTGAAGTTGAGACGTCTCTGTGGGACTGCCAGGGCAGCATGTGTGCCACCTTCTCCCCCTGCCTGTGCCTACCCCTGCTCCAGGGCTTTCCCTATTCC
Source organism: Chloebia gouldiae (assembly GCA_003676055.1). Classification (NCBI taxonomy): domain Eukaryota; kingdom Metazoa; phylum Chordata; class Aves; order Passeriformes; family Passeridae; genus Chloebia; species Chloebia gouldiae. The sequence goes on along the minus strand of QUSF01000001.1, from coordinate 44,816,199 downwards.
TGCCTGTTCCTTGCCTGCTTGCACTAGGGTCCCTCATTCCTCAGGGGCCTCTTCATCTGCCAGCTCATCAGCATTTTCCTCTCCACATATTCTGGTTTTCTTCTCTGATAGTCTTACAGCACCTAGCTTGAGCCTTCCTGCATGTAAGCTCAGTTTATATAGTTCCTGAGTAGAAAGGGTGGTTTAACAGATAAAGCCGTAATGAAACATAATGGTTAGACGTTGAAAGGAGAAAAAAAAAGATAACTGAAATCTGAGGTAACCAACTGTGAAGCACTTTATCTAGGATCCAATAGATTTGGTGTCACATAAGTCTTTAAATCAAGACTCAAATGCTTCCTATGGATATGTGTTAGCTCACGTCTAAGTTACAGACTTCATGCAAACAGCATTTACTGACTTTCAGAATTCAAAGCAGTCTGAGTGGATTGCCATAATGGCCCTTTCTGGTATTAAAATTTATGACTTCATTAATCCATTCTGTAGGAATTTGAGCCTCCCATGGAAGTCAATGATAGCTTAAGAGGCTCTGTACTAAGCACAGCCTGTCTTATACACTCACAAAATGGAAACTTTCAGAATTAAGGGGTTTGCTTGTAATGTGGCTGAATATTGTCAGGTAAGTCACTGAAGTCAGTAACTTCATACCTGTGATATCAGCTGATCTGGACAGTGAACTGACCAGCTGCTGTGTTCGCTTTCTTTCATATTTGTTTTCTGGGGAGGAAAGTATGCATGGCTATTTAAAGTACTGTACTTTGACATCCTTTCTAGTATTGTTCTCTCAGTGGTGTCACAGTACTTAGTTACATCTGAACTTCAGGAAGGTTGGTTGTTCATTCACAAGTAAGCTGGGGTGGAACTCCCCCCCTATTTCTGTTCTCTCCAAAAATCTTGATTTTATTTCTTCAATTGCAAAGCTAATAAGCTCTTTGGGAGACAGTTTTCATGATAGCAATAAAGACTACCCAAATCTTACTCAGCTAAATGATACAAAGCATTGGTCAAGCAAAGAAGCTATCTTACTGCTTTTACCTCAGCATGTACTGAGCATGTACTCAGCATCTCCCCTATTATCTACAACATGTTTCTTGCAGAGCATTAAAGTGAATTATAGGCTGGTTACAGCTATACATGAAACATGGCTCTGCTGTTTCGCTAAGGTTTTGTTGAGAGTTTTCTCATTTATGTGCTATATAATCAGTGAATCTGGGTCACCTGAGCCCATATACTGAAGCAAAAGTAGTTAAACTCTTCTTTTCTTTATGCTCTAAAATTGGATGGCAGTAAGGTTTGCAGTTAATCTACATGAATGAACGATTATACATGACCTTGCAATGAAGCCTCCACAGAACATAGAACTCAATATGGCAAGTCCTGTTAGGATCCTAAAATCTCCCAGCATGGTATATGTACTACAGACTTTCTGAAAGTTCACTTATATCAGTAAATGAACTAGCTGAGATTTTCCTATTGTTTATTTAAATTTGCTGGAAACAGTGCTATCAAGTTTTTGCAGCAGGACATCTGCAGCTGAGATCTCTCATCTGTGATATTTTTCTAGCAATTTTTCAAAACAAGTCTGACAAGAGTCAAGATGTAATGTATATAAAATCACTTAACAAAATCTGTATTGAGTCATCAGTTATACAAAATAGTGGGGCTTTGTGGCAAGCACATTTCTCTCACTCTCAGGATTTTTCATAGAGGTGCACAGAGAGAAATGGAAGAGAAAACAATTTCTATTTCTGCTCTTTGTTTTTCCTATGTGGAATGTGTTTAGAGAATTGTTTACCTGGAGTGAATGCTTGATTAGATTCTGGTGAGGATTGTTTGAGTCTGATGGCCAATCCAATCCACCTGTGTCTGGACTCTTGAGAGAGAGTTACGAGTTGGTTAGTTTAGAAATAGAGTAGGAGAAAGTAGTATGTAGTTTTAGTATCCTCCTTTTATATAGCATATCAATGTATTTTAGCATAATTATAATAAATAATTCAGCCTTCTGAATTGAGTCATACATCGTCATTTCTTCCCACTGGGTTCGCCTACATCTACAATAGGGCTTAATTCTGGATTTGATATTTTTAAGCTTACAAAGACCAATGTATTTATCTTTTCTATTTGTAAAATCAGAAGTTTTAAAAAAAATCTTAGGTTTCTGTTAATGCAAATAGATTCAGGGTCACTCACTCACCGTTGTCCTACTAATGCTGGGATGCAGAGAAACTGGCTGTTACCTGGAGATGTCTTTGATTTCTGTGAAGATTGCTTTTGAGAAATGTGTCTGTTAGTGCTAGAATCTTTTTGCCAACCTCAGCAGATGTATTGTGAGCTTTGAAGTGTTCTGCTTTTTTTAAATTTTAGCAAGCTAGAATTGTGACATTTCATAAAAACCCACAAGTCTGGATTTTTGAAACGTTTTCTTGGCTATATGACTAAGACGTGATCTTTGCTTGACAAGAGGTGACTTGAATGCATTCTAGATGCTCAGAAACAATAAGCAAAATGAAAAAGTCCAGCTGCAGCTCTTCACACTGCTTTTCAGGAGGGAAAGAGATTTAAAATTGGGCATTTAGGGTTTTCGGTATGTACGTACTGTTCCCTAATGCATTCAGCAGACACTGTCAGTTGGGTTTCACAGGGTTAGCACTGGATATCATCACATTTTGCTGGTGTAGTCCTGGAAAGTATCTTGGCCAATAATCCCGGTTCTGCAAAACCTCTTGAAACGTCTATCATTTTCACTATGCTCTTTTATTTTCATCATGCTCTTTATTTTACTTTCTGTAATGTGGAGTTGCTAACTATAGCTCATCTTATTGTTGTAAAACAAGGAAAGTGAGTGCCACATGTTAAGCAGACTGGTTTTAGCAGGTAATCTTCCCATATCTCATGATAATGAAAGAAGAGACAAGAGGAACCCTAGGTACTCTTTAAACTGCTATAATGAGTAACAGGACAGTTGGTGCAAAGTAGCATTCAGTAGTAAGCATTCCAGCTAAAATTGCATTTTACTTGTACATAGATTTCAACACAAATATATGACTAAGTATTTCCACTGTAACTTGTGCATTATAAATTCTTATATCAATAAAATACAGTTATACCTTTGTATAATTTTTCAGCATACAGAAGTCTCTCCATAATTTCTAGCATACAAAATCACTGTCGCAGTATTTGTCTGTGTCAGATAACCTTCTGGCCGGGAATGAAGTACCAGTCTAGGCCTATCCTCTAATCCCAACCCTGGACTGCCAGTACTCTCCATAGGGCTGGGTACTGGAGCCCAGCTCTACTGCTCTCATCTCTGGGTACCCTGGGGCAGGGAAAGAAAGGAATTTGCCTGAGTGCACTAAGGAAAGACAAGCAGAAGATTCAGAAAAGGAGTCTGGTGACATGGCACAGGGAAAGGGAAAGGGCAAGGGAGAGTTCTGAAAGGAACTGTAGAGGTGATTGTTGGTGAGAGATATTATGGCTTTGACAAGAGGAAGGAATGTCTGGACCCAACAGAGAAAATTGTAGAGGTAATTAGATAAATCATATTTGACAAAGGGAGAGGAATTTGAGGGTGGTAAAACACTGAAATAAGTTGCTCAGATTGGTAGTAGATGGCCCATCCCTGGAAACATTCAAGGTCAGGTTGGACAAGGCCCTGAGCAACCTGTTCTAGTGGACTGTGTCCCTACTCATTGCAGGGGGCTGAAATATATGACTTTTAAAGGTCCTTTTCAACACAAACTATTCTGTGATCTTATGAATTGTAAGACTGGGGGATGAACAATGGAACTAGGAGTAGTCAGAGAAGGAGGCAAAGAATCGTTGACCCCCTATCATAGGTGGAGTTAGAAGATATCTCTGGCAAGAAGCAAGGCTGCAAGAGAAAACTGGGGTAAGCTGAGTGAGAAACCAGAGGAGGACAAAGCAAGAGGTAAACCAGAATAAGGACTTGGAGTAGTAAATTTGAGTACTGAGGCAATTAAATGGTTAAAAGTGATTAACAACACATATGGACAAACTCCAAAATTCTGCAGTGCAATCCCAAAGTGAGTGGGCCCGACAAATATTCTGATTGACAGAGACATTGCTGCATACACTCCAAAGAAAATTATCACACTAGCTTCAACATTTACAAACAAAGAGCAGATTAAGTGGCTGAGTTTGACAACAGACTTTCCTCACATGGAGTGATTTACAAATGAATTATGAAGAAGGGTGAGATGGAGTAAGATAACAATTGATTTGAAATGAGAAAATAGAATTATTTGAAGAGGTGCAGAACATGTAAAGGATACAGCCTTTACATGAAATGAAGAAAGAATAAGCTGTACATTATAACTACAGGGCTGTAGGTACAAAAGCACTACTTGTAACATTTCAAACCAGCATTGGTACTTAACATCAGCCATCATTCCATCCTTCTCTCAAAGTGCTTCATGCATTTTTATCTCCAGATTGATAGAACCTATTAATAAGCAACCAGACAGGGCTTTCTATACCTTTGCAGTGTATAATGTAGAAGAAAAGGGGAAATCCATCAGTTTCTTCAAACTCAAAACCTGAAAGCTGATGTGTATTTCCATTCATCTTATTAAGCAGTTCACAAAAATAATTTTCCATACTTACAAGCAAGTGATGCTTACTGAAACAAATGGTGCTATTCCTTCTGATATTCCTTCTGACTCAATTTTTTGGTTATTGTTTGGTTTGGGTTTTTTCTTTTTTTTTTTTTAGAAGGAAATAAAGCTGCTTTTAGAGCTTGACTATGTGGCAAAACTGAATTTTCCATTTCCCTGGAAATCCTAAACCAGTGCCTTCCAACTCTTCAATTTCCAATATATATTCTTCAAAAATATGTTGAAGAATTACATTAATTCTTGCTTTGTCATCTGTTACAGTAATGTGCCCGAAGATTTAGGTTGCTGTGAAATAACAAGGACATATCACAGAACACAGATGTGATAAATTTCTTACAGAAGCTATTTGGGTTTTTTGTGATCTATAATAGGGACCATACTAGGGGTCACTTTTTGTGATCATACCAGGGACCTCAAATGACACAGCAGGTCACTGGGGAGGGGTTGTGGAAGGAAGGCAGAGCTGGAACTGTAACAGCTGCCTGCAGGAAATAAGGAAAGTGGAATCTAGCCAAACTGCTATATGCACATTGAATTATGAGCACAGTGAAAGGTCTTCCAGTTCTACAAGGAGAGAGCAAAATATTATAACTTAAGTGAGTAACTTGATACAAAGATCAGAAAAAAATAATTTGTCATTGACTCACAAATCTGGTGCACATCAAAATAGAATTTGCAGAGATCCAGTGGAGCAACTAAGTCTCATTTCTTTTCCCCAAATAAAAAGATCACCGGAATTCTATTTCAAGCATTATGTGCAAACAGTGTGCAGAATCCATATTTATTTGCTCTTTATTAGGAGATCTACTTATAAAGATACTGCAATGGCACAAAATACACTCATTTCATTGCACCTTTTTCAACTCCATGGGTCTTGAAACTTGTTTGTAGTAGTGGTAAAGGCATTTTTTTCCTATTAATTTGCTACCTTAATTGCACTATTTTGCATTCTTTCTCCTTTCTCCTGCATGTTTTCCTTACAGTCTTAAAATTGATCAGTTGATAAGGATAAAACTGTGGTTCTGTTTTAGCCTTTCTCAGAGGGATATTGGGATATTGTATAAAAAAGCAGTAATACTCTTCTGATGAAGCTCACAATTACTACTGGTATGGTTCCCACATATTTTCTATCAATGGGAGAATAATATTTGTTTCTACTTTTCCCTTTACAATCTATGTGCTGATAAAATCTAGTTAAAGGCAAGATACAGGCAAAAATTTAGTTCTGTTTTTCTATTCTTATAGCAGAAAATTCAGCTTTCCAGTAGCTGAATACCCTCCAGCCCTCTATTTTTTCTGGTTTCTCATTGCTACAATGTTTTGTGGCTAATTACAAATTCATCTTTATTGGTGACTGTGATTAGACTTGCTGTTGCCACTCTTGCATTCCATGCTGAGAGAGACACAATAACACTCCATATCTGTAAAACAAAATTATTTCTTTATGAAAAGCATCCACTGCAGGTACAGCCAATATTTAGATGCAATATGCAAACAGTCAATTTCTGGGTATCTAGAGTAAACTCATTCTGCCTCAAACTCTTTTCTTTCCCATCTGGTTATGTGGACCTTTTCTAACTCACAGAAGCCTTGCAGAACCCCAAGCCATAGTGGAGCTGAGTTCAAGGCGCCCAACACTTCATTAATTTAATTTACACTTCTGACATGTGCACATTCTTTCTAAAGCAACATCTTTCTTGGCAGCTGCCAGTAGAAAAGCTTACCTTGGAGATGGGCCATCACCAGGATTTTCACTCCTGCGGTCTCATCTCAAATGTTTACTTCCAAAGTGCTGGTGATTCAAAGATCATCAGTTCAGTATGGCTGCTCTTGATCACATTTAAAAAAATCATAGAATCACAGAATATGCTGAGTTAGAAGAGATCCACAAGAATCACTGAAGTCCAGCTCCTGGACCTGAACAGGACATCACCAAGAGTCACACCATGTGCCTGAGAGCATTATCTAAATGCTCCTTGAACTCCATCAGGCTTGGTGCTGTGACCACTTCCATGGGGAGCCTGTTTCAGTGACCAACGACCCTCTGTGTGAAGAACTTTTTCCTATTATGTAACCTAAATGTCCCATGAGACATATTGATGCTGTTCCCTTGGGTCTTGGCCAGAGAGAAGAGATCAGTGCCTGTCCCTCCTCCCGTCACAAGGAAGGTGCAGACTGCAATGAGGTCTCCCCTCAGTCTCCTCTTCTCCAGGCCGAACTGACCAAGGGACTCAGCTGCTCCTCATGCAGCTTCCCCTCCTGGCCCCTCACCATCTTTGTGTCCCTCCTACAAACACTCTATGTACTATGCTAACAAATGCAGCTACATTTAGAAAGGAGCACTCTGGCACTTCAATCCACACCATCCATATCTGTGTGGAACAGTCTTTGCATTGACACCATTTACAGTGTTGTCATAAATCTATTAAGCATTATCATCAAGGATGCTACTTAACTGAAATAGAGATTGGTGCTTGCATAAAATAACTAGAGTGACGGGCCTTCTTATTCTTTCCTATTGTCCTGGAAAAATCATAAACTGTATGATTACCACTTCATCTATTCCTGAAATGGAACACTTTAATAAACATGTTGCATGAAATGAGTTCCAGTTGAAATCAAATAAGGCTGCTCATTGAGACTGAAATGGCAAAAGGAATTCAAGTCAGATGCTTAATTATCCAAACTGGAGTTTGACCAAGATTCTGCTATTCTTGTGATATGTGTCATGGCATAGCTCGTGATCAAAAGCTGCTGTAACCTTCACTTGAATTTGTAGCTTCCTTCTTTACACTTAGTGTCCACCAGGTGCCAGGAGGGTACAGCAGCTCTGTTCTTCCTCAAAGCAAAAGGTACTGTCTAGTGAAGCACCACAACTTACTTCAGATCTTTACCTGCTTTTCTTCAATGCATCTTATCCAGGTATGGACTGAGCCTGATATTTGCTGGTTTCATGACCAAAGACTCAGAGGTGTTTCTAGATAAAAAATAACTCCACTGGAAACTGACAAAAAAGAGCTCAAATAAAAGCATAGGACAATATTTTCCTTGTTCCCTTCAAACTGCTCCTCAGAACTAAAAATCAGAAATCAAATTAAAAATGTATATGATGCTAATATTTAGAATTGTTTAACAAATTTAGAACTACCTAATTATCTCTGTAATATTAATCCATTCAATAATAGAAAATAAAGAGAAAAAAAGGAATTAAAAGTTTTTCAAATACCATTTGACTGACATTAGTAAACAAATTGAATGATTTACAGAAGAAAGATCTACATATTTAGATATTATATAGATATTTAATAATAATATAATACTTATTGGGTAGAAATCTCTGACAAATAACAAAGGCAAGAATCTTGAGTATATGTAATGTGATTAAGAAGAGATTAATATATTTAAAAATATTTTTGAAAGTAGCTGGTGTCTTCAAGATGACCAGGAAAGTTCTTAATGGTTATGGTAACACATAGAGATGGAGCTGGAATGTGAAGGAATTTAAAACCCATAAACAATTTTCCTGCCAATAAGGATGATATTTTCCAGTGTGAACTGCTTCTTAATTGAGACTCAAAATTCCTCCATTATTCTAAAAATAAGGTTAACTGGAAATAGCACCAATACTGTAAAAGAAATGACAGATGTGCAATCTGGAAAAGATGATAACCTGAATAAGATTTACAAGAACTGCAATTCAAGTTACAAATAACAGAAGACGTCTCCCTTTGTGTAAATGAAGACTTCTTTACCATTATAATTTCTGTCTAATAATCTACTGTGGTAAAATTAATGCAGTCCAGGAAATTGCAGCTTTGTAACAGCAACAGCCCTACATTCATTTGCATGAGTACTCTGTGGAGACAGGAATAGAATATATAGCATAAAAAGTTACTAAAAATAGACTTGTCTAGTCACTGGGCAAATGCTCCCTGTTGCTTTTGGGTACAGAGGGTGTTGACGGGAGAGGCTGTCAGTGCAGCAAGCATGACCCTTCCCACAGCTCTGGTGTGCTGCTCTCCTGTCCCTGTAGCCCTGCAGGTGGGAAGGAGTGAGTTGGAGGAACAGCCACTTTCTGCAACATTAGGTGCTATCAGCCTCCTAAGTCATCACTGAATAACATAATGTTCCTTGTCTGTGTTTCCCCAGTGGGAGGGTGACTTATCACACAACTGCAATGGGATGAACAGTTGATGGGACTAAAGGTAAATTTTTTCTGCAGATAAGAGGTTCATAATTAATTCCTGTGCTCTGTAGATCTGTCTAATTTCTGCAGAGGAAAAAAGGCCTTTCCCAAGTAAAAATATATATGGAATTGCAGATGTTCCCATTTTCATGGTGCTTGTACACTCTTGCATGTGAATAAATTACAGACACATACATTAAAAATAAAAAAAAAAAGAAAAGAAAGTTAAACATTTCAGCATACTATCTGTTCCAGAAATCATCACATTGTTGTGCATATCGATGCCATGTCCTGATCCTATCTGGAGCTGGAAGCCTTTGCTAGGTTGTGGCATGGTACAAAGGACAGAACTGAGAAGTATTTTCAACAGCCTTGCTTATCTTTCAGAATATGCTCTGAAATACTATTCTGGATGCTCTATCATAGTTATTATATTAGTCATTTATATTAGTTATATTAGTTATAATATTAGTTTACGTTGCATTACTTTACCTGAAACCACATATTCATATCTATAGTTACTTATTTTTATAACTGGTACAGGATTATTATATCCTGCATCTCATGCTATACACAGAAATGTAATTACATTTCTCAAACTATCCATAGTATGAAATTTTATCTTGTCATGGACTTGATCCTGCAGCACAGGATAGTTTTATGAATGGAAATCTTGAAAGAATTTTGTGTGCATTGTATATGCTTCTCCTCTGCACCTCTTTGTATTACAGTTGTAAAAAATAAGCCAGGTCTTGTGTTAGCTTACTGTGCCTCTCCCAATGTAATGAATCTGGGAAAATGTAAAAATAAGCTCTTTTCCTGCTATTTTTATTATATTTTATATACTTGCCATGAGGAAGAAATGGGGTTTAGCAAACAGTCCCTTGACCATACTCCAATACTTACATTGTGAGTGAGAAGTTATGGGAATTTGCATAACCTGTATTATGTCTGAATTTTTATTTTTATCTTTTTTGCCTTTTAAGTGATCAGTGTATATAACCCTGTGTCTTTGAATAGCTCCTGTTTAGGCTTGCAGACTCTAAGCATTATTATGAAACTAAAAATAACAGACAGGTAAAAAATTATTATTGGAGGTTATTTGTTCTTAAATGCAACAAAGAAAATTACAATGGTACCTGGAAAAGTCTGCACAATACAAAAACTCCCTGAGATTTTTTTTTACATTTACTACTTATTAAAGAGGCAAGATTAACAAAGAGTTGTAGTTGTTTATATTATTGATACACAAATACTTTTGCATTTGACAACGAGCTAGGACATTTTCACTGGTTGGTCTCATGCAAAAGTTAAAATTCTTTTATCTAGGGAAAATAAAAAAAAAATTAAGTGAGAATGATAATTCTAGAATGAAGAAAAATTAAACTTAAGCATTACCAAGCTTCTCAAAATATCTCTCTAAGCATGGAACATTAAGAAGGATAGAGGAAGAAAATATTTGTACCCTTATAATTTTTTCTCTGCTAAATGTAAGCCTTGTCAGTAACCAATGTGCTGCCTTGCTCAGCCCTCATTTATTGGGTACAAAAGCTTATATGAAACAACAGGACTGGGCCAGGACAGAGAGGTTCATGTGTGATTCCGTTCTGTGGCACAGGTGAATACATCTTGAGGAACCTTCTGTAGGGTTGTTTTCAGAGGTACAGTTGGTCCATTTGCCTGTGTCCTGTTCAAAGCTGCATAGCAGTGTGTTTTCAGTGGGAGGCATTTCCCATGGAGGCACGTGCTTGGATTTGCAGTCTTTGTCATTCAGCCTTCAGTGCTGGGAACCCACGAGACGCCTTGGCAAGCACAACCACGTACCACAGTGAAGGCTGAGGCATGTGCAGGGTGTGCTGTGGCTTGCCAGTCAAAGCAGCTCAGGGGCAAGTAGTGCAGACAAGCACCTGTGCTTGTGCTACAATACTGAACTCAAACCATGATGTGTTTTCTGGGTAGCTCAGGCACAGGTGGGGCTCTCAGAGCAGAGCATCCCACCCACCAGAGAAGGCAGGAAAACTGCACAAGGAAGAAAGGCCAGGAAGAAAGCAGCAAGTTCTCACTGCCTAAACTGTCTTTAGACTGGCATTACCTGATGCTTGAATTTTTCCTTTAGAGCCTGACTAGCATCCAAGGAAGGCTTGTTGCCAGCCAAGTGCATTCCCTAGTTTCCTGGTACACATTTAGGTACCATCTAGCTTCCAATGGATACAGCAGACCGTGCTAGCAGGTCTGCACATCAGGCTGCAAAGTTTGGGTTGGAAAGTCCTGGAGACCTTTGGCTACCTGTAAAAACATGGACATGAAATACTGAACAGCAGAGACAGGTGACTGAACTATTGGCTAATTTCTGCCATTAACACTATAGCAGCTCAGGTGGCTAGGGTTTAAAGAACTCTGAAAAGTCAAGGAGATATAGGAATGCTTATTATTTCTTTTTATCCCAGATGGGTTCTTATTTAGATGACAGTCGTATTTCCAAAATAGGTCAGCACACTGGAATGCTTAATAACAATAATTCTCAGCTGTATGTGCAGGCTTGACCAGTCAGACTGAGTTGTGACAGAGCTTTTCCTGCAGGTCCCTGGGAGGGAATTTGAAGTTTACAAGTCAGAAGAGCAGTTCAGAGAAGGAGGTCCTACACAGACAATTTGCTGTAATTGCCTCAAGATGGACCAGGCATTAGTAGAACTGAGTGCAGCCTAGTTGGCAGCTTTAACAGACAAATATTTTCTGTCCTTTTCCATACAAGAAAAATAGTGAAGAAATCTGGTTGCAACTGCCAGTTCCTGCAATAGGACTCCAAAAGAAGGCCTACATCTCTGTTCTTGTTGAAAACTAGGCATATAATAGCAAAATCATGTGCTAAAGATACAACCTTACTGGTGATTTTTATGACCTACATTTGACCTGCCAAGGTTGGCCTCATGGTACCTGATCAAGAAAGAGTTTGGGGCACAAAACACCTTGAGCCTTAGAAATCCTCACCAAAACAAAGAAAAAAAAAAGCTGTTAAGTATTGATTTGAGCTTGAGAATTATTTTAAAGATGATTGACCACTGAAACCTCAATATAATTTATAATAAAAAAGGCATCTTGCAGGTTATTTAACACATTTTCTGATAGAAAAGCAGTTTGCCATAGCATTACTGCATTTCATGCATGATGAAGACAGCTGCAACAACACCAGCTGCCTTGTAGCATGTTATCCCTTACATCAGAGCTCACTCATATTCAGAGTTTATTTCTACAGGATAATAATACAACCCCCAATTTTGCACCAAATGATTGGTTGATTAAGTCCATATTACAGTTATTAAAATAGTAATGATTGAAATCTTCAAAAAATAAACCACATCACCCCTCATTTAATTTAATGCTTTGATTATTTCTCATAGACTGTCCTATACATTAATCTGGTTTTGTACAAGCTTGATTTTCTAGATTCAAATATGAAAATAGCTCCCACAGAAAATTTTCTGCATGATGCAAGAAATCCTGTTTTATTTTATTAATTTTATTATTAGAGAAGGAATACGGTCAGCTTGTGAACTCTCAGGCCATGATCCCACCTTTACCCAAAAACATCTGCCTTCCGTGCTAGTCGTTTCGGCGAGTGGCTTGGTCCGGGTTAATCGCATCGCACGGGTGCCGGTGCCGCCTGGCAGCCGTGGCAATCTGACCGACGGACAGCAGAAGGACACGACACAAGGGGGACAAACATCAGTATTATCTCAGTACGGTCTGAAAAATTAATCAGAGAAAGCTGTTTTCCCTCTTTGCCAGAGACTTCCAGATGGTGCCCGAGTGGCAGAAGGAAATTCAGTCCTTCCGTCCTGAGAGCTCAGCAGCACCAGGGGACAGGCTTCCCCGCTGAGCAGCAGATTTGGTAACACGTCGATTTATTTCCTCACGTTTAGAGCCCCTTTGAAGGTTCCCATCGCTGTCACCTCGGAGAGTGCCGCCTCAGCCCGTCTGCATCCCCAGAGTCCTGGAAAAGGCGACTGCTTCCAGATTAACCGGCTACAGCACTTCCCTGGTACTGATGGCAATCTCCAAACACAGACCTTAAAACAACATTACCAAAACAAATAAACAAACAAAACCAGAAAAAAAAATCCACACACCTCAACAACTGCAGTCTTTTTCGGGAAAAATTTATTTACGCAGGAGGTTGTTCCGTTTCTCTTCCAGACGCCGCCCCCGGCCTGCCCCGCTCATTACCCCATGCCGGGGGGCCGGCCGGCCCAGCGCCCGCCCCGCCGTCCCTCCTCCCCGCCCCGCTCTCATTCATTCCCAGCCCCTTCCTCTGCGCTCCTTCCCCTTCCCCGGCGCCGCCGGCCCGGCCGCCTCCCCGCCCGGCAGCGGGCAGGGCCCTCCGCGCCGCAGCCATGGCCGCCGAGGGGGTGGACGAGCGCTCCCCGCTGCTCTCCGCGCCCGGCTCCGGCAATGTCACCCCGACCGCGCCGCCCTACCTGCCGGACAGCAGTCCCCGAGGTAAGGCGCCGTGCCGGGCGGGGGGCGGCCCTGGCGCTGTGGCCGGGGCTGTGTCTGGCGGGGACGCGGCGCCTCCGCCCGGGTGCGGCGGTGCGGGCTCCCCGCCCTGGCCGGGAGCGGGGCCGGGGCCGCCGGCGGGGGAGCCCCCGCCCCGCCCCGCCGGCGGGGAACAACAGGTAACGCCGCTCCGAGCCCCGCACAGGCCGGGCTCCCCGCCGCGCTCCGGCCTGAGCGGCTCGGGAGGAAAAATAAAAGAAATTAAAATAATTGTTTGCAGGGGCAGAACAAGCCCGAACCGGTCTGCTTATTATAACTCGCTCGCATGCCGCAGCTTGCGTGGTGGTTGTTGGGCTTGGGTTTCCCCATTAATTCGGAGCGGGATGAAGCGGCGGGTCGGAGCTGAGAGCGGCTCGGCTGGGCACGGGCGGCTGCGGAGGGGCGCAGCGCGGGGCCGAGCGCGCCGTCGCCATGGCGGGACCGCGGCCGCGCCTCGGCCCGGCGCGGTCAGCGCCCGCCCGGCGGTCGAACGCCGAAGGGACTCGGTGCCTGTGCTAGCTGAAGTCCAGAACCACCAGCATGTCCTTGCAAACACCTTTCAAGGCCATAGCTGGCTATGGCTTTATTTTTACAGCAAGTCCGATACTGCGGTTACAGATCTGTAGTCGTAGCATAATTATATGGTATGATCTCTCTTGTACAGACTTAGGAAAAATCGTCTTGTTGATCAATACTGACTATTTAATTAGTAGGTGGAAAAAATTACTTAGAAAATATAAATCAGGATGTTATCAAAGTACATTAGTGTTTTTTTTTTCTTCGGGTTTTTTTTTTTTTCAGTTAAACGCTTTAGAGCAGAAATTGAGGTGTGGAGAAACCTAAAGGAATGAAGACTAAATAAGATTAGTGTAGCTTTGCTAGCAGTACCCTTTATAATGTAAGATTACAATTATCTCAGTAGGTCGAGTGTGTTGGCCCTTTTTTAACAATTTCTATTAACTGTCTAGATTCATGACATGCATGTAACTAGAATGAGTGAGCATCTGTCTGTTTTGAATTGTATTTAACCTTGTAGAAAGCTACTCCTCTTATCTTGATATGGAAATGTATTTCAGTTAGGGCTGTAGCTGGTTTTGACTGTTTGCTTTGAACTGAACAAAGGAGTATAGGGTTAAAAAACAGCAGAGGTTGGATGCTTTGGCTTTTTCTTTGGGGTTTATTTGCCATCAATTTTTTAGTATTGGCATTATCCCCCAAGTAAAAAGAAAATAAGAAAATCCATATATCTACCTTAGTTTACATTCTGGGATTTGATATTTTTATTCTTAGCGGTCCTTATCCTGTAACCCTTAGTTTTGCATACATTTCAGTCTGTTTTTGGTTTGTTGGTTTTTTTTTTTTTTTCTTGGTTTGTTGGTTGGTTCTTTTTAAGTCTTTATAAATTTAAAAAGTAATGAAAATGCATTAGATTACTGACTCTTGTTTGATCCCAGGGTAAAACTCATGACCTGGAAATGAGCTGGATTCTAAATGCTCATTTCAGTTAGTAACCATGTCCTCCTATGCCTTCAGTGGACATCTGTTACTTGAGATATCTGGTTGGGCACCTGTGATGGGATGCAGTGCTTGAGATAAGTGGTTTCTTCCCTGAAATGAGGAGGAACCAACATAGAGCTTTCTTGAATGTTGAATATCTCTTGCTTGATCAGTCTATGAACAAACATATTAGGTAGCACTTGAGAGCTGCTCTGCAGAACTCTCAGAAAGACAGCTGTGGAACAGAATTGTGCAGAGCCCTGGCACAGGCCCATAGCTCTACTTCCTTGCTCTGTCGGCTTTCCTTAGTGAAAGGATCTATGCAAGCTAAACCCTTTCCAGCTGACTGGCAGACTTCATCTCTCCCTAGCACAAGGCTAGACTTAGAGGGAAGAATCATTCCTGTGGAAGAATTGGCTTTGCTTCCAAAGCAAACTCCTTCTGCAGAGCTTCCTTGATTAACATCACCTGGATAGTGATGGAGTGGCAGAGGAAGGAGGAAGAAGCCCTTTGTGTCAAAACTACCACCTGAATGCACATTAATAGCTGTAACCTGTAATTATCTACTGTGCCCAATATATCATCCTGAACTTTGAATTAGAGAGACCATGTTTTGAAAGTAGCCTTCTCTTCCCTTGCTGAGCTGCAGCTGAGACCCAGCTGACCCTTTCCTGTGTAAACTGGTGGATGGTTGGATCCTGGTAATGGTTCAGTGTTCTTAATGATGCAAGTAAGAAAAATCTTTTACGTGTGGATGCAGGCCACAGTATTTAAGAAACTTTTCACAACATTGACAAAGGGTGAAACTATCTGTTCTCTTCCCTGTACTAGGATGGTTAGTCAGTGCTTTTTTGTTTGTTTCTCTTAGGATTTTTGGGCCTTTTCCAGGATTTCTTAGTTTTTAACAATGTATCTCTGACATCAATCATTAAACTTTTTCCCTTACCCATCCCCTCACAGGTCATGGTAAAGAACTATTTTTTTAAATCAAAGAAAACTAATTTCTGTTTGACCCTGGTAGGCTGCAAGTGATTCTCTGTGGTTTCCACCCTTCAGCTGACAGGGGAGGAAAGTGCACAAACAACACAAGGAATTTCTCAGGTGGTAAATGGGGTATCTTCCATTGCATCGCTGTTCTGTAGGGGTGAAGAGGGAGTCAGAAGTACTGCATGGTAGGACACTTGGCTAATCTTGCTGAACTAATTACTGTTGGTTTTTTTTTTTGTTGTTGTTGTTTGTTTGATTTGGTTTTTTGGGGTTTTGGTTTTTTTGTGTGTATAGTTTTTTGTTTGTTTTTCATTTTTTGTTTTTTAAAGAAAAATTGATAATATAGCTGTAAACTGTATGTCTCTTAATATTAATATTCATATTAAGAGCAGGGGATTCACTGTCTAATTACATGTCTCCTCATGTGTATGTGAAGCTTGCCTACCACCCAGTCATGTCCAGCATGACAGACTGACAGACTTCTATGAACTGCTTTTAGATATTATAGTTAGCCTGAAATTCAAGCTGTCAAAAAAAAAAAAAAAGGTCATACCTAAGTATTCTAATGTGCGTTGAAAACTTTTTATTAAGGGGTAACTAGCAGCTAACTCCTGAGACAATGTCTTTATTTTCCTTTTCACTATCTCCCACCTGCTTACTTTCTACCAATATACTTTTCTTTATATTTAATTTTAGTGGCTTCTTCTGGTTTGTTTTTTGGACCTCTTCAAAATGCATGTTTTCTTAGAGCATGAAGGTTGCAGTGCCAAGATACCTCATACTTTCTGCTCCACAGCGAATGTTATTTGCTGCAGCAAGGCTCTGAAAAGCAGCCATTATTCACTTGCTCTGATATTTGCTGAGGCAGCAGGACAGGAACAGCGAGGCTGCTTACCTGGAAGCCAAGCAGCTCCAGTATGAGGCTGAAGAAGTGGCTGGCACCGTGCGTAGGGGCTCACACTCCTCGGTTTACCAACTTCATAAAAGTAATCACTTGGAAATGGGTATAGACAATTATAAATGTCTAGAAGGTATGGTTGTCGATTTTTCAAGTATTCGAGGATCATGGAAAGCTGAAATGTTGCTGGCTGTGTGTCTCTTTGCTTTCTGGTACCTTTAAAGATACTGCTTGCCTCAGTACAGCCACCCTATTCCCAGCTCACAGAATTGCCCTGTCACACTTTAAATGGAGAGGACAAAGTCAAGGACTTTTGTAAAACAATTGTTGCTTTTCAGAAAAGCAGCTTTAAATCTAGGAGTGAACTGTAGAGGTGTCTTGACAGAGAGTATTTAGTCTTTGGAACATGCCTTTTGTTTTCTGGCTGCCTGTTCCCCTAGCCAGAAAGTGTCATCTGCTCACTGCAGGAGCAGTTAAGCAGTCTGCTGACTGCCAAAACCCACTGGAGCAGCCTTGACTTTGCCACGATGGTTACTCTAACCTGATTTCTGGAGTGCTCTGGTAGGCTTGAGCTTGTTTCTACTTGCCAGAGTGTGTGGGTTGGGGTTTTGTCTTGTGTGTATTTGTTTTTTAATGTCTTGTAGTGTCTCATGTCCTGTGTGTGGCAGCCTTACTTAAAATAGGGTATCACAGTACTGCAAAATACTGATATTTAATATTTATTTTTTGGATGCTGCATTTTTTCAGAATGTATTTCCTCACAAACAGAAGAAATAACAGTACTGTTTCCTGATATTTCTTAAGGATGTTGTTTTCTGTAACCAGTGTATCGGAGCTGAAGGTGTGAAGTTCACTTCTCAAGAAACAGCATCAGTTAGTGTCATGAATTCAGAGTTGTATTGCTGTATATAAGTTGTTTCTCATCTGAAATAATTCAAGTATATTGGATGTGGTTCTGAGGCTGTCAAGGTATCCATCTTCTCCCTGCTGCCTCTGTGAGTTAAAATCATGCATGGGTCTGGGTCGTGTATAGACCAAGCAGCAAAGAGAGATAGCAGCATAGCTGTTCAGCATGCATTTCAGAGGTGTGTGATGACTTTTGGATCTGAAGGGCAGACAGGGTTTCTTATATCCCTCCAGCTTATGACATTCACTCAAGACAGTGGAGGAGTGATGAGTGCTTTCTTACAGGCTTAAATTTAATACTTGGGCTTGTAGACTTTGATAGCAGCCTGTGATTTCCCTCACCACCCTCCAGCAGATACTGCTCTGTTCAGTGCTGTTGTTAAATGGGAAGTAGGCTGATCTCTCATTGCTTCTCTGAAGATTTTGTTAGTTGATTGGATGTAATTTTTGAACAACTTATTGAAGCCCAAGGCTGCAGAGCATTTTGAGTTACTAGTATTAAAAAAAGCTAAGTATGAGCTACTGACTATACCTGTTCTCTACTTGCTTACCTGAAAAGTCCTGAACTTCCTGATGAAATAAGTCAATGCTCTCATATGCCAAAGAATTGTGGTGGTAAGCTTGTGAGAGACTGCTGTGTTGAATGATTTTCATTCCATGGATTTTTAAGCCTTAGAGACTCTTCAGTGTTTTCTCCCTGTTTTGTTGTGGGCTCAAGACTGACAAAGCTGGAGTCTGAAGTCTGCTCTTCCCTGGAGGCCTGAGGCCATTAAAGCCTTCCTCGTGTCAGCCCCTCCAGACTGACTGAAGACCTTCTTGTGCTTTGGTACTTTGGCTCCTGGACAAGAAAAATATCTGGAACTCTGAGGCCTCAGGGTTTTTTCTTCAAGACAGCATATCCTTGATGTTGTACTCAAAAAAGAAGCATTTCATGCCACTTCCTAAGACCTGGTTTCTTCACAGGACTTTTTTGTATTTTTACTTGTAGTATCTTCTAATATATGATAAACACTTGTATATATTTCAGTCTGTTTAGATATTTGTGAATGCTGTTTGTGACTCTTCCTACCTGTGGGGTTTTTTTTTTTTAATTTTCTGAGGTCTTTTTCTTCAAAAGCCAGTCTCTACTAATCTGTAGTAGGTTTGGGGTTTTTTAGTGGTTTTTTTTCCATGCATTTTCTGTGGACTGCAAAAAGGTTGGTGTGGAATAAAGTTACACAGATGAGTTCTGTTGGATCCAGATTTCTGGGGTGATTTACTGTATGTTTGTGTTCCTGGTTTGCTTTACCTACAACTATGGATGGTGTTTGTGTACACAGAAATTGTGGAGAAGGGGAAAACAAACATAGTTTTGTTCTGTGTTTATACTAAATGCTAAGTTTGAGGTGTGGATTTTTTTTTTCTTTTTTGAGCCTGTGACTGCTGGAAATGATACTTGCTGGAAGTGTTTTAGGATCCGCTGGTTTTTCAGCTGAGATTTCCTTGTCTCTTGCAGCAGAGCTTCCCCCTCCATACACTGCCATTGCAAGTCCAGGTGCCAGCAGTGTTCCTGTGATAAACTGCCGTGTGTGCCAGTCACTAATCAATTTGGATGGCAAGCTGCACCAACATGTGGTTAAATGCACAGTCTGCAATGAAGCTACGGTAAAATGGATTTTTGGCGTTCTGTGGGGGGTACTGGGGGTAGCACTCAAGTCCTTACCTGACAGGTGGGTCCCTTCCTGCCACCCCTAAGGAAAAGGACAAGCCAGCCCAGTTGACTGCCAGTGTGGCTGGCGTGCAAGCTGGAGGCGTGCTGGCACGAGGGTGGTCACAAGCAGTTAGAATAAATCTCCATGTGGCTGAGCTGGCTGTGCAGGATGTCTCCTTCTGAGGAGGACAAAAATCAAAGATATCATTTAAGTAATTACTCTTCTGTAAAGTAGGATATAATTGGTTTTGATGGGGTGAAAAACAGTGTAGAATTGAGTTATTCTAAGAGGGGGAGAAACAAAGTAATGAACCCGTACCTCTCCCTGGATAAATGCCTTTCTTCTAAAATACTATCCAGTCACTTGTAAAAGTCACTTCAGTTAGCTTGTAAAAGACCACAGTAGAACAACTTTGAAGTGTTTAAGTCCTAGGTTATTTTCCAGTGATCACAGACCTCTGTTTGTTTCTTCTCCTTTTTTAATTCAAGTCTTCACTGTTTGGCCTCCTGCCTTTATTTTTTCCTCCTGCCAGTTTTAGTTTTGGGATGCGATACAGCAGTGCTCCACAGCTTCTGCAAGCATTTGTCTGAAAGCTGCTGGGTTTATTACATGAATTTATTATATATTTTCTATATGAAAAGAACTTTAAATTATGTCCTGAAAGCAGGAAGCCTCAAAACTGCAGGAAATTTTTTTCCACTTAGAAGAGAGAGAACTTACCTGATAGTCACTTTCCTGTCCAATATATAATGTTTCAAGCCAAACAAAGTATTGTGCACCTTTTGATTTGCTGCATGAAAGAGACATTGAAACTTGATTCCCAGGTTGGAGAAAGATAATTTCAGTACAGTTTAAAATAAGATTACAGTTCCGTGATGCCTTCATAGTCTCTTACTGACCAAGAAACAGACTGTGATCCTTTCACTGTTGAATACAGCCATTGTACCAGGCAAGAAGGGTGGTTTGATGTTTTGACTGGTTTTGGGCGGGTTTTTTTTTTGAAATATATCGCTATTTAAACTTGCATTAAAAAAGAAAAAACAACTGAAGCCTTGAATTGTCATTGCCAAAATACAAATGTTTTTTCCATGAGTTTGCAGAATTTTTTTTGTTCTAATAAGGAAATTTTCACATCTTAAGAAAGAAAAAAATTAGAATTTTGTGTTGACTCTGAAGTTTCCTCTGTAAGAGGAAGTGTATTTCTGTTAACAAGAACTTTTCACTGAAGTTGTTCTGCTTTGTCTTCCTGTAATGTGGAAAAAAGTGAATTGCTGTGACTTCTGATGTGTATTCTCTGGTGGTTGTTTTTTTTTGTTTGTTTGTTTAGCCAATCAAAAATCCTCCTTCAGGGAAGAAGTATGTTAGATGTCCATGTAACTGTCTCCTTATCTGTAAGGATACATCTCGGAAAATAGGCTGTCCAAGACCAAACTGGTAAGAATAAAACACTTCCAATCCCTTTAGTTTTCTCTAAAGCAGCTGTTACCTTTGAGTTGAGTATTTAAAACTAAAAGAGGTTCAAAGCCTCAGTCTCTTTACATGGACACTTACAGATCATTACTGAATTGCTGCAGACAGGTAGTGCTAGTGTCCATTTTGAATATATTTTTTTTAATTAAAGAAGAAAAAAGTTTCTTCCTTTTCTTTAAGTCTCAGATGTGTGTGTCCCATTATAGAATTACTTTGTAAGGCAAAAATAATGTGAAGAACAATAGAAGAAAATCAACTTCTCACTTCTGGTACTTAACATTCATAATTTCTTGGAGACTTAGTTATTATAACCTCACAGAATACTCACTTTGCTAAGGTGAGACTGGGGATTTGGAGTGAGATGGGAGATGGAGTAGTAGCTTGACTTCAGTTTCCTTCTTAGTTACGCTGAGTTTTCATTCTCCTCTCAGCTCTCAACTTTAATGTACACACTTGTTATAGAAGAAGCAATTGTGGTTGCCATAGTGATTGCTCTTACCATTGGGCTTAAGGTGTTAAAAGGTTCCACTGAGGTAGGAGGAGTTTGATTGGAAGTGGTGCAGCTCTAGCAGGAGAAATGGAGAGGAAGGCTGAGGCTGCAGATATATGGAGGAGAGTTCTACTCCACTAAGTGCTCTAGTTAGTCACCAGTTTATTGGCTGTTCTGGTTTTGAAACATAGTTTGAGACTTGTGGGAATTACTCATTTTTACTAACACTTGGTTGGGTAGGACTTCAAAACATTCCAAACATTTTCTCAGAGTAAAAAAATGTTCATGGGATAGTTCAGTTATATCACATGGTTGGTAACTAAACTAAATTAGAAGTTCCTTAACCTTATTAAAATAATCTCAAAATCATACATGCAAGCAGTTTTCCTTAGATAGCCTATGTATTTGTCTTGCTAGAAACTGAGAAGGAGAGAGCTGGGAGTGTGACCTAATGGAAGACTCCAAATTGAAGGAAAACCATTCAGAATACAGTTTTGATTGTGGATGGAAGATTTTCAATGCAAATTAAATATTACTTTAATTTTCCTCTTCACTTTTTTCATTCTAAGAAGTCTCATCCTCATTCTGAGTTGGTTAAATTGAGTACGGTCGGTTTGGACTGACAAATTGTGTAACTAAACTGGAAACACATTGAACATAAAAGCAAATACTTAACTTTAAAGAAAATTGATTTTATTTAGTCACCCTAGGGTGGTTTTCCTTTTTACTTTACTCATTTTGAATGGAATTTTTACTGTACAAGTATGGATATGCTTATTGTATTGACATGGTTGTCAGTAGTGTGGGAAGGAGAAGGTAGGTTATGGAAGATCCTTACTCTTTCCACATGTTTCACATGGGTACATACATTTCAATTTTCAGGCTTGCTCAGCCTGGATATTAAGTTTTCATTTTTCTGAGGAGCAGTCTGTCATATGCTTGCAGGTCTTTGATACAGGGTTTAGGCTTGTTTGGCTTATCTTATAGGGAAAGAGAGAGTATTTTTAAAACTGAAAGCATTTTGGAGAGCGACTGAAACTGGGTGCATCAGCTCTTTAACAAGTACATTATAGTTTAAACACGTAAAAATATATTCGGTAGTGACTGAGCTAATTGCTTGAACACATTGTCCTTCTCTTTTGCTAGCTTAATTACATGTGTATCTAATGTTCTTAACACAGTAGACGCATCATTACTCTTGGTCCAGTAATGCTGATTCCAGAGGAGCAGCCAGCTCAACCTGCCTTGCCAGTTCAATCAGATGGCACTAGAGTGGTGTGTGGGCACTGTGGAAATACATTCCTTGTAAGTAAAGCATCAGATTCTTCTCCTTGCCTCACCATGCTATCCCTCAAGCTGTTTGTTGTAAGCAGTTTTAAGAGTGTATTGCCTCATTCTCTGGCATCATTGAGGAACTAAAACTTCTTTACTCATTATTATGATTGTATGGTCTGTATTTAGTTATCTTTGTATGTGTTTCAAGAAAACTTTAAATAGTCTTTCTGTATTTGGAGGTAAAGCCCATGTCTTACTGTTTTGTGATGTGAGAGTGGGCAGTGCTGGAAGAGGAAGTTGGTCTTCCAAGGCTCTCTTTAGGCTTGCAGTGGTGGCTGTATTCTGCAGTGCCAAGAGAGCAGTTCTGTCATTGCTGTATGAGCCCCAGAAAGCTGTTGGTTATGGCCCTTGCCATTGGCATATCTGTAGGTTGTTGGAGAACCGGAGGTTTTGGTTTATTTGTAAGAGTGCCAGTTGATCCCATTTTTGAAGTGGAAGGATGCACAAATGCTCTTCTGCTGTTAAACTCTCTGTAACCTTCTCAATAGACAAGGTGCTGGCACACTTGAATTTTGATTGCAATACACAAGTAAGCTAGTTTTGGCTTCATCATCCAGCAGTGGTTGAATCTCTTTCGAATTTGTGAGTTGTAGGAAATTACTAGATAAAGGGTGCAGTTAAAGGAAACAGTCACAAGAGAGGTGGCACATTCCTGAAAAAAAAAGGATTATAAGCGATATTAAGATCAGAAAATACTCAAGTGCATGTTGTGCAAGGAAAAGGGAAGCTTGGGAGATGCCACTCCATGTCATCTTGTACCAGATGGGAGAGAAGGGTTGGCTTGTGGCAGGCTCTGTAATGGAATAGGCTTTTACCTTTAAGTCTTCACTTCAGGTTTATGGATCAGTGAGGTGCTTTTGTGACTTAGCCCCAGCCAGCAGCTAAAGTACCACGCAGCTGCTTGCTCACTGCAAACACCACCCAGCCCCCCTGCCCTGGTGGGGAGCAGAACTGGGAAAAAGGTAAAAATTGTAGGTTGAGATAAAAACAATTTAATGATTGAAATTGAAAAAGAATATATATTATTGTAATATTGAATATTATAATGATAACAGTAATAATGGTAATGAAAAGAGAGAGGATGATTAAAACTCAAGAGAAATAAGTGATGCTCAATACAATTGTTCACCACCCGCTGACCCAGCCAGTGCCCCAGCAGTGATCAGTATCTCCCAGCCAACTCCCATCAAACATGATGTTCTGTGGTATGGAATATCGCTTTGGCAAGCTCAGCTCAGCTGTCTTGGCAGTGCTCTTTCTCAGCTTCTTGTGCACCTCTTTGCTGGCAGAGCATGAAAAACAGAAGAGGCCTTGACTTAGGGTAAATACTGCTTATCAGCAGCTAAAACCTTAGCTTGTTACCGACATTGTTACTGAATCCAAAAGAGAGCACTGTACCGGCTATTAAAAAGAAAATTAATACTCCCAGCTGAATCCAGGACAGGTGTGCTGTAATGTCTTCACTATTATAGTAAGTGATGAGTGCAGGGAGCTGGAGATGGCCCTTATGCTTCTTTTTTTTTTTTTTTTTTTTTTTGAAAAAAAAAAGGAATATGATGAGGAATGTACAAGTAATGTACTAACTGGAAAATGGTTAGATGCTTGAGAAATAGTCTGTCTACTAATGCAGCCTATATATTAAAAAATACATAATTTCTTATAACGCTTGCTAAAGAACAGTAGTCTGAAACTGAAGATAGCTGAAGTGCCCATAACTACTAGATTATGCCTTAAAAGGCTAAGTTTTCTAGTTTGGGATTTGTATATGCAAGTTCATATCTTCTGGCTGCTTTAGGGAGCTGCAGCCTTTTGAACTTCATAGTCCTGTCTGCCAGGATAAGATGAATTTGTCACTTCATGGTATGTTGAAAAGCAACTATCTGAACCATTAGAAATTGAAAGCTTGGTATTTTTTTATGCCGAGTTATCAAGAAACAAACCTTTTTTTACCTCATGTTACACAGCTTTCCCACCAGTCTTTTGCTTCCACTTTTTTTTCTGTAATTATGTCTGAGATTCTGAAAAATAAAATTTTTAATTAAGAAAAATCAGAAAATTGCTTGGATTTGAGAATGAGCAGAGAAGCAACAAAAGTGTTTTAGCCAGCCTGGAAGCTCAGTTTCTGAGTTAGTATTTCTGCCTTTTGATATCTCCATGTTGTGAAGAAAATATGTAGTGCTAGATGCATCTCTCAGCAGCTCAGTAGGCTATCCCTTTTTACTTTACTTGGCAGTTAAAAAATAAATAAAATAGACAAGCAAAGCTAGAATCCCTGGGATGGAAAAGTCAAATTGTCATGTTCTGTGTTCTTCTAAGAGCATCAGCTTGTTAACCATATTTCTGAGATTTTTTTTTTCCATTAGAAAACATGACTGTTTTGCTTGCACATGGTGGGGTGTTTTTCACGAATTATGAAAACCACACCTCTTGCTAATGGAGTGCCTTAAAGTTTCTGTCTTAGCTGGAAGAATGGCTTAGTACTGAAGTGAAATTGTAGCCAAACTATCCATACTTCACATCTTGTTAATCAGATTTTTTTTTCCCGTGGTAACCTGATAGAAGTTCTTTCTGTGTTAAGGTTTCTACAGTTTCTGGCAGGTTTGAACTTGACAAGTGGAAAAAGGGATAGAATAGAAAAAGAGGGCAGGAGGAGGGTTTAACTGTGTTGCTAAATATGAGTTTTATCTGGTTTGGGCTGTTTTGAGCTTTTGAGCTTGGGCTGTGCAGTTACTCTTTCTGCCAGCAGTAAGTCATTCCTTGCTGCTCCTCTCTGAGGGATCTCTGCCTGCAGTGGTCTGTGGCTGAGTTGCTGAGTTGCCTTTGGAAATGGGGGTCAAAGGAGGGCTGTCCCTGTGTTCTCCCCCTCTCTGCCATCTTCCTGCTACTCTCTTGCTTTCAGAGGGACCTCAGGGACAAGAAGCCAGGAACAAGCTATGGAAGCCACAGGCTGCAGGCTAAGCTCTATGCCTTGTCAATTTTGTTTTTTTTTTAAATAATCAAATATGAAAATTACTTCTTCTGAAATAATTTAATAGAAAACCCATTAAACTTTTCAGAAAAATAAGATTTTTTTTTTAGTTTGTGAAAGTATTTTGCTTTCCCAAAGGACCAGAAGGGAATGGAGAGGAAGCTTCTTTTGCAGCAGCAGCTGTATGTACTACATGTACTATATGTATTTATATACATATGTCTTTTGTTTTGTTTTGGGCTTTTTTTTTTCCACTGTCTTGTGTTGAGTGCACTGAGAACTATTGTAGGCTTTGAAGGAAAATGTTTGACTACTCTTCTAATAATTCCTTTGATGGATGTCTGGTTTTGTCTACAGTTGACATATTGATGAGTTCTGTATTCCTTATCTCTTCATCTGTGTTTCAGTACATCTAACCAGGGATTTGGGCTGTATATTGTATTTTTCCAATTAAAAAGTCATTGTATTCTCAACAGAGAGCTAAATTTCATTTAACTGCAACTTCTTAGCAACATGAATCAATATTAGGTACTTTAAAGCGCTCTGGAGTATGGGTAAAAAATGCCAGCTTAGTCATGATTAGAATGTACATGAACAGAACCTTTCACCACTGTGCTAATATGATTTGAGTTCTTGTTCTTTGAAAGTCTTGTCACAATTTTGCTCTTTTTCTACAAATACTTCTGGTTTGTATAAAAGGCATCATAACAGCTACTGCTTCTGTTGTTTCCAGGTAACTCTCAATGAAAACAGATTATTGCTGACTCTTTTCCATCAATAATTGGAGCCCAAATACATTTGAGTTTGTAGCTATTAATAATTTGGGCTAATAATTAGAAATCTTAAAACTCTGGAAAGATCATTAATGAGTAGCCAAGGAAATAGTTGCCTACACTGTGATATAGAGTTGAAACTGGTGTATAGAAGTGAAGTTGAATTACTATTAAGTAAAATACAGATCCTGAAATTAGACTTCTTTTTATTTCTGGAATTTCAGTTTAAAAAGCTGAAATAACTGCTCTGGCGAGGTCTCTCTCAATCTCCAAAACTGCCAATTGCATTTTATCCCAGTTTCACTGTGTAGAATTAAGGGAAACTGAGTAGGTTTTTGAAGGGATGCAGAAAAATGCTTAACTTGCTCCTCTGCCAGGAATGTGGAAGTAGAATTAATGCTCTTAAAAAACTTTGCTTGGGTGGGGAGCATTACAGAAGTTTTATTAAGGACTAAAATAAAACACCGCTAAAGCAGTTTGGTCAAGTTTTGTAAACAAATAATACTGGTTACATAGTTGTCCTGTAAATGTGTAAATGGATACTTCAGAACAGGAAAAGATGTGTTTGTTTTTAGTGGAGATTCATCCCCAAGTAAAAAAAAACCTGAGGGAGATACTCAAGAGGGAGGAGAATGTTCAGTAAATACCGCAGTTCAAAACCTTGTTCACAGCAAAACTTCTTCATACTGACAAGGCATGAGAAGACATCTTTCTTTGCTCATAAAATCATAAACTTCTTCTCAGCATTTAAATGGTGCTTGCTATAGGTTGGTGCTGTTTTCCATACAAGGATGGGCTCTGATTTTGATTTGTGGCTGTAGCAGTTATAACACTTTCACTGAAGTAGGACAGCTTCAGATTTCTCACAGAGATAAGGCAGGGCCTCATGGAGGCACTGGGGATCTGCACTGTGGCTTCTTCCCCTGCTTTTAACTTGCAGTGTGATTTTTTTCTGTATCACCAAGAAAACTTCCAACTACCCTCCACTTGAGAAAGGCAAGGGAAGAGAGCTGCTGTTAGAAAATAACTGCTTACAGGGAGAAGAAAAAGAACCTTATTCCCTTGATCAAGGTAAATGTGTTTAAATGCTTGCTTAATGCTTGCATTATCACAGAATGAAATTTAGCAGAACCTGCTCTTTTTGAGTATATCACTGTGTATCCCCTGGTTGAGTTAGTTCTAGGCATTGCTTTCACTAAGGCTGTTTCTTACTTAGGTTTTAGTCTGAGTGTGGAATGGGGTGACCCTACCATGTACAGTTTTACGTATCATCTTTTTAACAGTCATGCAAAGTAGCCAGTCGTGTTCTCTATTTCATTGATGTAAAACCTGATATCTACTTTCTTAAATACTCTTTAAACATCTTTCTGTATACCCATAACTTAATTTTCATAAATTATGCAAGAGCTGGGCAAAGATTGGAAAATACTCTGTCTGTAATTGTGCCAAAGAAAACACACTTATTTTGATTCAGGGTATATTCACAGTGTTTAAGTAAGAGAAGAAAACCTATTAATATTATAATGTTGCCCATACTACGCCTGTGAATGGAACCACATTGCGTCAAGCAAATTTTGTAATACTAAGGCAAGTCATGGGAAATGTTCACATGGAAATCCACATCCAGCATTGCCACTGACAAAAGGGCATTCCGTTTATAGAAGAAAACAAAAAACAAGTCAAAGCGAGTCTGAGAAGCAAAATGTTTTCTTAGTGGCATTTAACATTAAGTGCAAAAACCATTTTCTCAGGTCTGCTGTTCAACCTTTTACTTTTTCTCTTTTTACAGTGGATGGAACTGAGGTTTAACACACTAGCAAAATGCCCACACTGCAAAAAAATGTAAGTTCTCTGAAAGCAAGGTTATGTAAATTACTGTGACATAGCCAGTGTTTCTTCTGTAAGTCTTTGGAGTAAAATGTTATGGCTGTGCTGATTATATTGCTGTACTCACCTGAACTTCAAGGCTGAAGATATTGTGTGCATATGAATTCTCCGTTCTTTTTGCAGAAATCGGTAGCTTTGACATATCCACCTGCATTTATGAAAATCTCTGAATTGGTAGAGGCAAAAATAAGCTACTAACAATAGACATGAATAGGTTGCTAAAATTAACATTTTATGTCCTTGAAATTTTACCTCTTCATACACTAGTAATCAGATGTTATCTTTAAAGGTAGAACTTGAATTGCTTTATTGTAAAGGGAGGAAAGGAAATAATCTTGTCTTAATTTGAAAGAGGGTTTACTGACACTGTAAACTCAACAACTAACTTGTGTTATGCATCTTAATGCTTTAGCTTGTTTAATGTTTATGAATAACTGTGGAATAACTTGTCTATTCATTTGTTATTACTTCAAGAAGAACAAGAAAAATTAGAATACAAGAGCTGTAAGATTTTTGTTTTGGTGTGGGGTTTTTTGGGCCTCGTGTTTTGAGTGTTTGTTTGGCCTTTCTTATCGGAGCTCAGGAATTCCTAAATTGAATTGTTGCACTAGTAACATACTTGATATTTGTATGGGATCTCAGCCACAGGGTGTGAAATTAGACATAAATATTACTTCAGAGACCTTCATGTCCTGCTGATTCATTTAAATATTTGTCTTCCTTTGACAGGCAAGTGTGACTTCTAGTTAAAGGAACAAATATATTTTCCACTGGGAATGGAGAACCTCAGCTATGCTGCATGTTGTAAGAAAAAGAGCAGGTCTCTAAGCAAGGAGGAAACGTAGGATAAATGTACTGTAGGTGTGGGCATGGCCGGGTCTTCTACATTGATTGAAGCCTTTTTTTCAGAGTATTTGATAGAGAAGTCAGTCTGGTGCTGTGTTTAACCTCAGGGGTGTAACCACCCAGGTGTGGAGTTGTGGATACACTCTAATTTGCTTAGGTTAAATAAAGTCAGTCTTCGTGAGATGCTGCTTTGCAGGGGTGTGTGTACTGACACGTTAAGTCTGTTCAGTCTTTGACGAGGGGCTGGAATTTTCTGTTTGGTTTGTTTTAAAACTAATGGCAATTATGTTTTACATTTTGTGCCACCCTTGTTAGGTGACCTTGGCTTTTCTCTTGACACTCATTAGGTCAGTGTTATTTGTTGTTTAATCTTAAAGACAAAAACCAAACAAACAAAAAACCCAACCCTAACAATAATGGCAGCAAAATCAACTATGCTCCAAACAGTCAAAAGTTACAGCATTTGTTCTTTTTGTCTGTCCTCCATTGATTAATGTTGCCTCTGTTTTAAATTCTAGCTGAACTCAAAGTTTTTTGTAGTGTTCTCCTCCATGAAGTGCAAACCATGCTATCCATCTGCAGGAGAGTGGGAGCCTCTCTTCAGTGCAATTTGTGATAATTACAGCTTGCATGGCAACTGTATTGCAGAATGCAAAACAAATTTTAACAAGTGGGCACGTCTGTCCTTGGGTTGAGGATGCAAACTGTGGAATATTGTAATTTAGCTTTTAATGAGTTGCTTGGTGTTTTCCCACATTTGACATGCAATGGTTGGGAGTTCTGCACTTCCAGCAGCATAAACATTTCTGATACATGGATTTAGGGCACAGCACAGGTGAGACAGAGCTTTGAGTCACGACGATGGAATAAATAACTGTGGTGACCTGCTTTCTGTCAGGTCTTTGTCAGAGGTCAGCATAGCCAAGTAGTTAGAAGGGAATGTAGGGTTTCATCTTATTAATGCAGAAATTCTTTCATTAGTAGCTGAATAGTCAGATGTAGAACTGTTCATTCCTTCTGTTGATTAACTTGATAATTGTCAGTGAAGAAAGGATAGTGTAGACTAAGGCAAAAGGCACCTTGAATCACTGCAACAGTAGGTTTTTCAAAGAGACATTGGCTGACACTTTCAGATTCAAAATTTTCTTTCAAATGTTTTTAAAAGTGCAGTGACTCTCTGCAAATAGTTTGTTTGTGACCTTGCATTTGGTTGATGAATACTAGATCTTTAGATTAAGAATATCTTCTAAAACTGCAGGGGAGATCAGAAGTTATTACATGGAAAAGTTAATAATGAGACAGTGTTCAGGCAGAAATAAAGCCATCATGCCTCATAGTACCTAAACAAAGGAACCTCTCATATTTGAATGTAGAGGGAAATAGGATCTTCTTGTCTGTTTTTAATCCTATCTATGTGCTACCATTGTGATACAACTTTATTTTGTGATGCACCTGTTTTGTCATGGAAAAATGACAAAAATGTCATGGGAAATGTAGGAAATTAATTGTGCTATAGAAAATAAAATCTTATTTGGTAAATGCCCAAATCTCTATGGAAGTGGACTATAAACCTGTCACGATAGTATAGGCAAGGTGTTTGCAGAAGCCTTACGGATATGTAGTGGCTCTGCTGACACAAGCTCTTGCTTGCATTGGAAAAATAAATGTAGCTAATGAGGAAATTGTCATGATACAGTTGTATTTTATAGTGACACCTGGGAATGGGGGAGAAACTCTTTCTTTTTGCTGATTTAGTGTTCTTCTCTGTTTTTAAATACCAGATGTTTATCAGCTTATTTTCGAAGAGTGAGAGATTCAGGGAAGGCTTCTCATATTTTTCTCATTTCATGATGAAGAAGCAGGAACTGGTTTTTTGTTTGCTGTTCTCTTTCTCAAGATGTCTATTAAGTCATCTAGAAAATTCAGTTCATTAATTCAGTTACTAGAAAGGGAATTGAGTGGTACAGGTTATTATTACAGAATATCAAATCTATTTCTTTCCTGTAGAACCTATCTCTTTTGCTTTTTAAAGTCTGCCAAAACTTTGAACCCTAATTAATTTATAACACCTTTGTCCCATAAAGAACTTTCAGGAAAGAGAGTGGTGTTGGAACCCCATCACTACTGTGGAGGCTAATTTCAGCAGTGCTATTCATCTTCAAAATACTGGCATTTTAATTTTCCTCTTAAAAACATACTTGAAATCCTGGTCATAATTCCTATTACTTGGATTACAAGGGACCTTCCTGTGGTACTTCTTTTATAGTCTTGGTCCCATGTGGCAGTTTTCCCCTCTTCTGATTACTCTCTGATGCAATATTGGATTTGGCATCTCTTGTTATATTATTTTATTATATATTTTATTATATTTTATTTGGCATCTGCTGCTCTCCAGAGTTCTGGCAGGTGCCTTTGCTTCCTCAGCAGCAGCTCCAAAAGAAGGAACTGGTGCTTTCCTGAGAGTTCCCTCATATTCCCACAATGGAACTAATTGGTTGCTTCTGTAATATGAAGAAAGCTCTTTTGGTCCCATTTTTAATATTGCCACATGTGCTTGTTTAAGTTGTCACTGTTGGTAGGTTTTTGGGGTAGAGTTTCAACTTTTTTTATTCTAAGTTAATTTGGGGATTTTATGTGTAATTTGGGGTGGAGGAAGTCTCACTATCTAGAGAGGCCAGTGGCTAACATCACTGTTGGGAGGTGAAAAATGAATAATCATTTATTTGGACTCCTAGGTCTCTTACATGGACTGTATAAACCTCAGTATCTGTATTTAATCATTGCTTTCTGTGGAAAGAGAAAAGCAGCTAAATTGAGACATTCTTTACATTTCTATTTTGTGGTATTTTAGTTGATGGTTTCTCCCTCAGCCTTTCTTACTGGATAGGATGAGACACGTGAAAAATATGGATGCAAAATACAGCAATATTATGATTACAAAAATAAGAGTAAGTCAGCTCTGAAAGTGAAATCTCTTTCCCAGAATGAACTTCGGCTCTGCGTGCAATACACAGCAGAGTAAATACCATGTATGTTTTAGGTGTATTGAACATGACATTTTTATCAGCTAATCCTATTGTATCCAGCTCTGTAATAGAATTAACTCTGAGTACATAGCCACAAAATCCTGCAAAGGAGGGAACCTAAGGTCAGTCTGGCAAAATCAGTGTCTTCCCTTTTTCCCTTTTATAAAACTACAGTTTGGTTTTATTATTTTTAACTCATGTAACTTGGAATTGAACAACATATCTATCTGTTTCCTAGAATGGCTGTAGAGTGGCTTTTGGGGGAATGTTTGGAGGTGTATGTGTGAGGGTAAGATACCGTTATTTGCCCAAGTGGGAATTCTCTTACCCTAATCCTACCCCAGGCACCCTCCAGTGTCCCAGGTCACTATGTATTGTGAGGTTTTACTAAGGAAGTAATTTCCCCATGGAAGCTAATGAGCTGTACTGTTTGGGGACTTTTCCAGCTCCTCTGAAAATGTCTTGTGAGTAGTCACTTCATTCAACTCTTGCCTTGAAAGATGGAGCTCATTGTGTTAGCTTGAGGACTGCGGTGGTGTTTGTTTGTTTGTTTTTTTCTCTTGAAGCATTTCAGAAATTCCTTGTAAAGAAATAACATTGAAGTAAAGCTGCTTAAAGCAATCTATTTGAAAGCTTTCTAAGACAAATGCTTAAAAAATTTTAGTCACATGCTAAGCATATGAGGCCTTGCTGTGCGGTTAATTAGCTGGAGCCAGAAATTTGGTCAATCATATGACACATGTACTACTTGAATTGTTTAGCAGTGCTTTTTTCTGTTATGCATTTATCTTGAATAAGTTGAACTATCATGAGATGATTAAAAGCATTACACTATTTCCAAAGGTGTGTTGATCTCCCAGAATGGGATGAAGTACTTAACTAATGATATCTTGCTTCAGGATGCTTCAAAACACCTTCAAGACAGATAATACATCTTTTATAAAAGAACTTCTGCCTCTCGTCCTTTTAACTGTGTTTCGGTGAACTTAAATAATATTCCTATTTTCCTCATTAGTAAACTGTATGTGATTGCAAATGTGTGACTCAAGATGTATTTGCTAAACAATGCTGAGCTTCTAGAACAGTTTTTCTAACCTGTAGTAAATAATGTAATGTTTTATTTGCAGTGTATATCCGAGTGAAGCACTGTAATAGCTTGATGCAGCAAGTAGAGACAGAGCTGTCTGTCCTGGAGGTCATAGTCTAGATGATGAGTGACAGAACTTCCAGGGGATTTATTTACCTTGGCTGTCAGAAGTGATTTGTGCAGCTCATATAAATTGGGGTAGAACTGTGAAATTGAAAATTAAGAAGAACTTGCCGTGTTCTTCAAGTTGACTTAACGGCCTAAAGAATTTCAGATGTTGAACATGGAAAAAAAGTACAAGTCTGTGACTAAAATTATTTTTATTTATCTTCAGAGCCATTTAGTCACTGAACAGTATTGAGTATCCAAGAAATGGATAGGGAAGGTTGTTATTAATGACATGTAGGGGTGGTAAAAGTTACTTTCAGTTACTTAGATGCAGTGAAGTATTGAAGCCATATGCTGATGTATTAAAAGTCTGAAAGGTGTCTTGCAAACAGCATGAAAATGAAAAGCAAACTTGAGTTTTGCCATCCAAGACAGTTACTGGGGTGCACTGTGGGTACAGAAGGTAGGCACACCCAAGCTGTGGGTGTGACACCACTCCCTTTCTTATAAGCACCTGGATTTTTAGATACTAGATAATCACCAATAGATCTTTAAAATAAAAATGAGGACTCTGTCCTGTACTTTATAACTGTAGACTTTGCTTACAACTCTGTAAACTTAAAATGGTGTATTGCATTTTTCTTTCTATCCTCCTGTTTGAGACTGAACAGTTACTGTTGATGGTAGGGGTGGTTTTTATGGTGATTGTTACTTGGTTGGTTGGGTTTGGGATTTTTTGTTTGCTTTTAATTTACCATACCATTTATTTTCTGACAGTTCTTCTGTTGGAAGTGCACTGCCACGGAGGCGCTGCTGTGCATATATCACAATTGGAATGATATGCATCTTCATTGGTGTTGGATTAACTGTGAGTGATGTCCCCTGATAAATTTGCAGCTGTGTGCAGGAGAGTGTGTGTTCAAAGGAGTTCTCTTAGCTGACCAGCTCTTCTTTTCCCAGCATTTGAGTAAAACTTCCTTAAATTGGTGTGGGTTTTGTCATGTCTCTTAAAACTCTGGACTTCATCTGAGTAGGCAAGGAAGGTGATTTTTTTTTTTTTTACAAAGGTATTCTTGCACTTTGATAATCTCTTTTTTTCTGATGTTAAATTTGACTCTTCATCTCTAAAAACTTCAGTTTTATGAAAAATAGTTAACTTCATAGAACATCTTGCTCTTGCTAGAGTTCTCACAACTTCCATGTTTCCAGAAATACACGTTGCTGTATACCCAGAAATAAAAGTTCCAGTGCAATAGAGGTGAATGGGATTCCAAGCACTAGAAATATGTATGAGTCTTTGTAAAAGCTGTAAAGAGTAAAGCCAGCTCATAAGCTTTTTACAAATGAGAAGGCTCAGTCTGTTGTTACTCTGTTAAGTGGAACCAGTGGGTATCTGGCTTACCAGTATCTCATAGAGGTTACTAGAGCCAACTTTCTACCCAAGAATCCCAGAAAAGTTAATGTGAGAAAATATCTCCAGTGAAATCATATGTGTAATTCTCATTATGCCTCTAACTTGTGTTTTAACTTGAGTAGTTATTTATGTATGATCTTAAATGAGTTACAAAGGATTTTCCAGGTTTCCTAATAGAAACAAAGCCAGAGATAAAAACAGTGAGAGACAGATTTCTTTTCTTTTTCTGAAGACCTTACTGAATTGGAAAATTATGTGAAAACATTTTTCCATAAGATTTGTCCAGAGGCTTGTGTAGCTTCCATCCTTGGAGTTATTTGGGACCTAGCTGGGTTAAAACCATGAGCAGCTTGTCTGACCTTGGGGTTGACCCTGCTTTGATTGGGGAGTTGGCACTAGAGGTCTCTTGATCTCCCTTTCAAGCTCAATTATCCTATGGTTATGTAAAATCATGCTAATAAAATACCTAATTTGCCCTTACCAGAGTTGAAAAGGTGCTGAAATGCTTCTCCTTAATATAACTTGCTCTTCCCTGAAGAACAGATAGTGCTGTATGTTTGACACTACTGTTTTCTCTTTTTAGGTTGGTACACAAGATTTCGCCAGGCGATTTCACGCAACATATGTTTCTTGGGCTGTTGCTTATCTCTTAGGTTTAATCTGCCTCATTCGAGCCTGCTACTGGGGGGCCATTAAAGTCAGCTATCCAGAGCACAGTTTTGCATAGAGAAATTGTTAGGTTAGAGATTAACATCTAGTAGTTCTGGATATTACATCCTGGACACTTTTAAAACCTTTCCTGTAAGGATTCCATTCTGTTCAAAAGTAGTTTAAAGACTGGGGGTCTCTAAGAACAAATGTTCATTGCACTACATAATATGCAAATAGTTTGTTTTGCTGCTAGATTCCCTAGCTCTGAATACTAAAGCTGTGTTTACATGTTCATAACTCTGTCTTTATAGGCGTTGAATTTTATTTCGACAGTATTAAGTTTTACATTTCCTTTGTTATGTTAAAATCCGTCTGCCATTTTTCTAGATTATTGGTAAGAATTCAAAAGCAAGAGTGTTTATAAGTGTTTCTACAGTAGCTTCACATTTGTACTTAACATTTTAACTAAAATGATATTCAAGTGGCTTGCTTTAAAACCTAAGCAATAAGCATTTTGCTTGAACTGCTTTACTGCATCTTTTGCCTAAGATCATAGTGACCTTATTCAGGAAATGAAAGTTGTGAGTATTTAAAAGACTGACACTGTTGCTCGAGAGACGTTTGTAAACACTGTATGCTTGGAGATTTTTCAGGTAGAGAGATGCTATTTTGGTAGTCCAATTAAATTTCCCTTTATCCGGGGTTGGATTTCAGTTAGGATAAATGCTTTTTCCTCAAGGATCCTGGGACATAGGTTTTGGTTTATTTTTTGAGGTTCTAGTTGTTTTTTTGTTTTGTTTTATTTTAACTGGCAAATCCTAAAAGCCATGCTCGGATTATGGAACTTAACTCTGGTTATTTATACAAGTTCCTTTACAGGGTCTAAGGGAAGCATTTCATATGATTTGGTTTGTGATACTTCAGTGTCATGTAGCTGACAATAAGACGGTGATGGGTTACCTCTTACTTTCCTCTGATCACATCAGATTTTCCCTCCTTGGAAGAGTTACGACACTGGTCACTGCAAAGGGAGACACTGTAAATTCTCATTAACTGCTGTAATAAGGAAATTAGTAAACTATTACTTGGACTATTCCATCAAAGTACATCAAATCAATTTAGCACTGACTTGCCAAGAGAATACGGAAACAGAAAGTTTTTTTTCTAATGATGTATTCACAAAGGATTGAGGGACCAGTTCTTGCACTGCCCATCTTTATAATTTTAAACAAGTTTTTGCTAAATTCAGAAGGAATGTCCTGAGTGATTTAGAAAACTAGTAATTTAGCTAATGGGGTCAGATGGGTAAATTAATATGGATGTTTCAGGGATACATGTAATTTAAATTATCTATGTTCCTGCTAAGTCAAAATGATATTCGGATAAGGATTTTGGAGCACAATAAATGTAAATGATTGAACTGTAAATGATCTGTCTTTGTATGACGCTAAATGTATAAAAGCAGTAGCTCAGGATTACAATGTACCTTTTACAAATAAACTAATAAAGAAATAAAGATTATTATTCAAACTTAAATGTATTTTGTATTTATATGTATATAAAAATGTGTAAGTGGACAAATTTGCTGATACGACACAGGAACCTCAAAGGTTGCACACCAAAGGTGAGCTCTGCATTTTTACCAAATTGCAGCCTCAGGAATATAAGAGAGCAATAATAAATTGCAATTATTTTGATGTTTGAGGAAGAGTGAGGACATAAATAAGGGATGAAACCACTGTTGGGATTCTGTTTTCTTGAGTCAATGGCTTACTGATGGACTAATATGCTCCCTTCTTTCCCTAGTGCTTTTTACATCCCTTCACTGTTGAGATTTGCTGTATTCACTTGCCTTTGAATCTATGAATACTCTTTCCTGGAACTTTGTGTTTCAAAATACTGCCTGCACTCCACATTGTGTAATAAAGTATGTTAGGGCTGTACAGAAAATCATCCACTGCTTTTGTAACTGCAGTGAGGGTGGAAGTGGGAGGGGGCTGGGTATGATGGTATTTTAATGAATCAAATGAATTTGTACTTTTCTCCCCTGTGCTAAGCTGTCCTTTATTTCCTGTCTTGTGTTTCTTCTTTTTCTTCTCAACCTTTTTCAGCAGAGTGGATGATACATGGACAAAGCAATTCACTTTTGTCTGGATCAGGGTACTAGCACAATGTTTTCTACTACTTCCTTTTGTAAAGTAAAACACAGTAGTTATTTCTGTAAAAGGTCATTACATTTCAACCACTGCTGGTACATAGAATTGTGATATTCTTACCATACTAGCTAAGAAATATAATGGTAGAATCTGATGGGACTTTGAGGGACTCCAGTGGATGTGGCCATTTGTGAAGCAGACTTGTTTCTAGACAGTCACTGTGTTCTGTGCTGAACTACATATCAATCCAATCTGAAATCAACTGCTCTGAAATTAAAAAAAAAAAAAAATTCCTGTTCTGTGCATACAGACCACTAAAGCAACTTTCAGGTAATCACTCATTGTTTTTGTTCATTTTCAATAGTCTTTTCCTCAAGGTATTATTTTTGTGTTAGATATAGGAAGGACTTAAATTCATGATTAAAGACTTCTGTACTTTGAGGTTTTAGTTCCCTCCTTCCCTGTTCTCCTTCCACTCCTTCCACCAGAGCTTTTATACAAACTGTGTGTCCTTGACTAGGAGACACTTCAGATCTTAAACTGCGTTTAATTTTTTAATTATAAACCTACTGACGAATAAGTCTTTTACTGATTTTATTTATACCCACCATACATGTTAACATGTCTATGAGGCCAAGAGGGTAGTGTTTCTAAAAATTAGGTTATTAGGAGATTTTTGTCACAAGTAGCATGTTGAAAGAAGTTAAATCTTTCAGATCAGCCTGATAAGAAATTCAGCATGAAGTGCTTGGAGAAGATTCTGGAGCAGCTGTGGAGTCATTAGTGGTTATTGCTGAGAAATTGATCTTGTCTTTCAGTGTATGTCTTTATAAACAGAGGGAATGCCAGGGCAGCAGCTTCATATTAAGTTCTAGAAAATCTTTGTAACTAACTTTAAGGACTTGAATAATAAGCATAAGACGATTTGTCATGTTAGATCTATCTCACTGCCCTTTCTAACAGCTAAAATTCCACACTGAATGAAGCATGCACTCTAAAAATATCTTGCAACTGTTCTTCTAAGCAAGCTTGAGAAACACATCAGTAAAATTATTCAAATATAGTGATTATCAAACTGCAAAGATGTGGCAAGCCATGCATACCAGCTTTTTGGAAATACTTAATACTTTTGTCAAGTTTGTATGCTGTTTATCTATTATAATTCCAGCTGTTAGAAACTAAGAGCAAGTTGAGTGACTGATTGTATTAATTCATCCTGTTTTCCACTTAATTCCCTGTGTGATTTGGATTAACAGTGCCAGGGACTGAATTTCCCTTTCAAAAAACCTATTGTAGAAAAACAGATCAGTGTTGGAGAAATGAGTACCACTATATTACTTGAAATAGAAAATGCGAACCATAATATTTCATATAATGTATAGTATTTGAAAGTGGATTCTCATATTAAATCCCTCTTCATACATAAAATTAGTCTCTTTACAGGGGAGTTGTAAACAATGTTTATAAACAATGTTAACAATGTTTGTCTCAGTAGCCAGATTAAATTGTCCCCATTCCTCAGTTTTCAACTATGTCTATCCCAATCCCAGGACTCAGCAGCAGAGTTGTCCTGGAGGAGTGTGAGCAACTGCACTGTACACACATTGCTGTAGGACAATACCCTGATTGAAAATAACTTTGAAAGTGCCTCCTTAATTGAGATTTCTTTCTGTGATTTCACTGATACTGTTGACCTACAGCACATTGCATGAAGATGAAGGAGCAAAAGGCTGGATGAGATCATGAAGGAGAGGGCAGAGAGGAACTTAATCCGATTTAAGTTATTTGCAAGATTTTTGTTATGGATATTTGAGCCAACAAGAAAAGAATATCTAGGCTCAGTTTCCTACAGCTTTAGTCACAAAAGGGTTTTTATTTTAGAACAATAAAGCTACTTGTTAGCTTGATTAGCTAGCAGTTCATCATGTTACACTTCAGTAGAATCTGGGGGAGTCTACCAGGGAGGTATTCCTGAATCACTTCCTCTGCTTTAATATTCATTTGTAGATGTTCATGTTGGCTGGTTTTGGGGAAAAAAAAGTAAAAGGACATGACAGTAACAGACTTTGGATCTGGAACTGTATAGTGGATTTTATGGTTCTTTTTAACAGTTCATTTGAAAGAAGTGTGTTTAACTAAATCTGAGCAAAAGTAACAGATATGACTATGGATTGGAAATTAATCCAGATGACAAGCTGTATGTCATTGGATGACTTAGATAAAATAATAATCAAGTGGGTCAGGGAATGCTTATAAACAGTGACTAAAAGATAAAACTAGATGAGATGCACAGGGTTATAAAGACAGTTGCATGTTAGTATTTTATCCAGTAACAGTATATTGTGTAATGGAGAAACAACCATTTATTTCAAAGTAAATTTAATAGGAACTCTTTTGCATAAATTTATATAAATCCGTAATGACATGATTATAGTTCCAGCTTACTTAGATTTGCATGCATTGCTTAATGTCTAAAACCACCCCAAACAATTTGAGAAGGGAATAAGAGGCTGAGATTAGAAAACTGCCTTTTTTTTTTTTTTTCCCCAATATTTCTTGGGAATAATAATTTAGCTGATGGAATTTCAGGACTGATTTGAGTTAAATTGTGTGAGAAAGAATTTGCTGACATGCCAAATAGTATACAGCATATTGTACTCACAGAAGGATCAGAGTCAATTTTTAGTATTTCCAAAGCAATCTTTAAATTTTCATTGTCTATTAATAAAGTATTTTATCCATGCATAATATCTTTCTTGCCATGTCACTTTTAAAGTTGCCTAGATAGGAATTAGGTAGAGAACTTCGTATTATTTGTCTGTTTAGTGTTACTGGAGTATATTGGGTCTTCTTTAATTTTGTAAATGGGATTATGGTATTTTTCTTTGCATATTTTAAAATTTTATATCTGTAACTGATACCACTGTGTGTTTTAGCTGCCAATTTCTCAAGTTAAACTTACGAAGTATACCAAATTCTTGCCTGTTTAAGGATTGCTTTAATAACATACTGAACATAATTTCCCACTATATAAGAGAGAAAAAACATAGAGTACCTTGAAGACATGAATCTTTAATACAGAATTTCTGTTCAACAGTAATTTGAAAGGTATAACACAACTTCCAAGAAGCTCTGCAAGCTTGAAGTCCTATGCTCTGATCAGGCAGTATGGCAAAGAACCCCAAACAGCCACCAACCAGATGAACCAGCAGACAGAAGAACTTTTCACAGGAGTTCTCTGGCTGTATTTCATTGAAAATGCAGGCACCCAAGGAGTCTTTCCTTCAGAAATCTGAGTCTGACAAACTGGCATTCTCTGGTTTTTGGGTTTTTTTTCCCCCATCAAAAATTACTGAGCTCACTCTAATCAGTGTAGAAGAGGGCTAAAAACAGACTATAGTGTTATTTGTAGTTTGTGCACCTTTCTTATTTAGGAGTAAGAAAACAATACTTCACATTCCTTTGAGCATAAATTAACTATTATTATTATATAACTATATAACTATTATTTTTATGGACAGGTTAATGGACTAGAAAGCGTGCTTTAAAACCTGAGCTATAGCTGTCTCTTATTTTGCTTTGATGTTTATAATGTCAAAT
This sequence comes from Chloebia gouldiae, assembly GCA_003676055.1. Taxonomy (NCBI): domain Eukaryota; kingdom Metazoa; phylum Chordata; class Aves; order Passeriformes; family Passeridae; genus Chloebia; species Chloebia gouldiae. The sequence goes on along the minus strand of QUSF01000001.1, from coordinate 44,775,056 downwards.
ATTAATCCTTTAGATCAAAAGTTTTCCATCCCAAAAGTTTCATGTATATTTTCTGTGCAGTTTCAGTTCAAGTAGTACTGTTTTGCCAGGAATGAGAACAGGGAAAAACTATGCTTAAATAAAACCACATAGCTCTATACAATTCCAGCTACGCCTGCACCCTGCTTTGGAGCAGTTAGTAGGATCAGTTGGCAATTTTAACTCTTCTGCAAAGTGATCTGAAATATGGCTAAGGTACAAGATTCAGGAAAAAGTTCACCTGTGTGCTCTCAGTAGATACTTGTTAGAACTAGTCAGCTAAAAACTTCAGAGTATCTGTTTTGTAGTGGGTGTCTGTTTCCCCTGAAGTGGTTAAGCTGGTGCTTTCATTCTGAAGGTACAGGAAATAGACTTGGCTTTCCTGCAATTCCTCCTGTCATACCTGAAAGAAGAAAGGACCATCTCCCCTAGTACTGCAGGCTATTTTGTTGGCAACATGAAGGAGGAAAATAAATAACAGGGAGTGTCAGGATAAGAAGAAGCATAGAGCTGAGTGATAGGAAAATGAAGCAGGAAATATGGTCCATGAGAATCATACCAAGGAATTGAAACAGGAAACCACTCTATGAAAAATGAAGAAACACCTAATAATTTATCAGTGTCACTAAATTCTGCTTAAACCAACCTTTATGCAGACTGGTACATTTATTTGTGTGTTTGTGTGGTATGGTGTGCCTTTTGGCACAGTAGCTAGTTCATGAAGGATTGCGGCATCCTTGAGAAGATGCTTTTAGTACTCCTTTGTCCATGGATCATTATTCACCTGACTTTGCAGCAACAGAATGAGAGTAGAGAGAACCTGGGCTATGAGCTGGTCTTCTGGTCTTTCTCTTTGACACCGATGTCTGCTTTCAGCATATCTCATGTCGGGTCATTGAAGCTGAAGACCTGTAGCAGCAAAACTTTCCTCTTTGTAATTAAGATGTGATTCATCTTTATAATCAAGAGCACACTTCTCCACAGGTTCCTTGCATTAGCACTGTGACTGAGGGACTCTGGTAGAAATGTCCCGAGCTTAACAGCTAAACCGCTCTGAGAGGGCTTTAACAAGAACTACAAGGGCAATTTATTTTTTGTAGGTTTTTAAATGATAAAGGAGTACATGTCACTTACAAAGCTGCTCTATTTAATGCTATATTTAGATTGTCTAAACTGGACATTAGGGAGCTAGTGGAGCTGAGGAAAGGTTAAAAATGCATGCACAGTATAAAAAACACAATTCCAAAAACAAATCAGTCTGCTACAAAATGGCTTCAATTTTCCTCCAATATCTTGCTCTCATACAGGCGCACACACATGCACAAAAGCTTCTCATCATTGTTGTGCAGTGATCTTTTTCTAACCTGGTTTGCAGTCTGCTCTTTTTACAATCCCCAGAAAGGCTGATGGGACGCTCATCATTGTAAACTGCTGTCCTATGTAGTGCTAACAGGACAACCAAATTAATCCCAAATTCACGGATTTTATTCTAATTAGAGAAACACTAAAGTAGTCTCATCTGCTGAACAGGACAGGGGTTGTAGATTTCCTGAAAAATCATTCAAATGCACATTTCTAGTCTACATCCAGTTTTGTTTAAAACATCCTGTCGCCACTGTCAGGGAGGATGGACTCCATGGACTGGGAGGCTTACAGCAAATAACACCTTTCCTGTCTGTTAACAGTGAAAAGAAGACACAACCTTAAAAATGTATTTTTCTTTCCAAATTTGGAAAACATATAGTAGTGGCTATTATTGATCATAAGACCCCTGATATTCAAACATATTATAATTTGTTTTATAAGGACAGAAATGGTATAGTCATAAAACACTATACAGATCTGGTATTAAATCTGTAGCAGAAAGCTGAACAAGAATGCTTTTTTCCCAGTTTAACAAAGTAATATTAGTGAGAATAAACCTTTTTGCTTCATCTTTGTTTTAAAGTAGAAAGCAGAAAACAAAATTTACTAAATATAGTGATTTTAAGCTAATGTAATTGACACACAACAAAACCACTCTGCAGCCCTTCTGTTTTAATTGAGTTTAAAACTAAAATATTAGTGCAATTGGATTGAAAAAAAAATTTATGTGTTTGTTTGTTTGCTTTTAGAACTCCACAGTGAAAGCTTGAAAGCAATTGACTTTTCCCATGCCTTAGCATAAGAAAATAGAGCAGGTCAGGAGTGTGGAGAGCTCACTGATGCATGGCTGCACGGGAAAACAGCAATTTTTGTCAGCACAGGCAGTGAGGCACTGCTGGGGTGCCTTCTCTACTGCAGAGAAGCAGCCTGGCTGTCACAGCAGCCAGCCCTTGCTACAGTGACAGGAGCAGATGCAGAATACCATCATACAATGCAGAATCTTTTTATGCCCACAGCAGCTCCTGTATGTTAATACAGCATTAAGTGTTGCTAATATTGATCTGATTTCTGAGAGCAGGCCAAGAAAGAAGATAATGATAATTTTTTTTACAATTCCAACATTTGTATTTGTGAAATTTCAACGAATTCACAGAATTTCACAGAATGACTAGGTTGGAAGAGGACCCTAAAGATCATTGAGTCCAACCCATGCCTTAACACCTCAATTAAACCATGGCACCAAGTGCCACATCCAGTCTTTTCTTAAACATATCCAGGGAGGGTGAATCCACCACCTCCCCGGGCAGACCATGCCAGAACTTTATCACACTTTCTGTAAAAAACTCCTTCCTACTATCCAAGCTATATTTCCCTTGACGAAGCTTGAGACTGTCCTCTGGTTCTGTCAGGTGCTGCCTGGCAAGAGAGACCAACCTTCATTTACTTCCCTACTAGGATTAGCTGCTTTTGGTCTCACACCTGTAAGCACACAGGCTGGCTGAGCTGGAAAACTTGTATGGAATTTTCAAGTAACAGCAGATCCTAATCTTGGCTTGAAGGAAAGCCTTGGTGTGAGTTGATTTAATGAGGTATTTATGTGAGCTGACTGAACCCTAAGTTTCTTATTCCATTATTATTTATGGAATCTCTGTAATTCTTTAAATCTACAATATTTTCTAAATTGATGAGGAATATATGCTTCACTGAATATAACCATTTCTTTTTCTGACACTGACTAGAGTGAAAGAACATTTTCTGTTTAGTACAAATATAGAATGTAGTTTCAACAATGCTAACCACCTGGATTCAGGATATCAAGTTCAGATTACTTCTCCTGCAAAATATGGTATTGCTGATAGAGAGACTGGTACCACAGTGGAGTCCCTGAAGTCACTTTCCAGAGGCAAGGTAAGAGTGAACAAACTCCTGATCCAGGGCAGCACATGCCTAATGTTCAGTGAGATTCTGACAGCCCTGTTTATCTTTCCTGGGTGGAGAAGGTGGGACAGGTGGAGAGAGTCACAGCAGTTCACATGATGATTCCTCATGGAAACTGATATCCTAGTGACAAGCTTCTCTGAAGGATGGCTGAGAAGACTCCCTCAAAATCTTAACTTCCTAAATGTTCTTGTGCTTAATTAAAACCTTTGGGTTGAAAATTAAATAAATCTCAAAATGGGTTAAATTTGTTGATTAAATTGTAAATAAAATGTTATTCAAAAGATTACTCCAGAAAAGTACTGGTTTTTCATAAAGGCTGGGTTTGATTTGCAGTGGCAGTTAAAAGCATGAAAACTTAAATACTTGTCTAAAAATAAATTTTTAATATTTACAAAATTGCGGGAAAATGTCTTTTTATTTACACAGTTTATATAAGCAGACAATTTTTTTGCCCATTTCTTTCACTAGACTCATATGATAAACACTAAATCCAGATTAAAGCTCCATAAAAATACATTTTTAAAAAATTTCTAGTATAAGTTGTGGTAGAATAATAAAAAATAGATATATATGATTTACTGGTATAAATTTATTCCAGACCAAGACATATTATTAAAGTAGTATTTCGAAAGCCCTAGAAAGTAAGACTTACTAATTAAAAACAAAGGAACACCTGTAACTGCATTATGGGGCCAATGTCTCTGAAAGCTTATGTTTACAGACTAATCAACAAACAGTATTTCCTACACAAAAATGAGAACTTGATCTGATTTTTTTGACATTTCTTTTTTATTTTCAATAAGATGAAGTTAAAATCCATTTGTTTTTGCCAGTTAGAGGGCTATGATGTGTACTTATTCTCACAAACATCAAAGACTTCAACTGTTCATTTTACAAGCCGTTAATTACTTTTTTAGGTTCCTATACAAAAAAAAAGAAACTTTTGCATATTCAGAAAATCAAATTAATTTTAATTCCTGAGGTAGTTACAGGGCTTCAGTTCAAAAATAGAATTTTTAGGTAGCAACTTTGCTTTTTTGTGTGCGTTTTTGTTTGTGTGCTTGAGTTTTTGAATTATTTCTGTTTGGTTAATGACAGCAACAGCTTTTTTGTTTCTGACTTGATGCTGCTCCTTCTTCTCATTTGCTTTTTGGTAACCTTTGCCTTTTCCCTGCCTTTATGTTTAAGAGATACACAGTAAATGATCAAGAGCATTTGGGCAAGAAAAAACACCTTCTTGGCCAGAACAGCCTGCTGTCCTGAGGTACCAAACAGCCAAAATTTGATGGCCACAATGCCACAATGAAATGGCAAGCTTAGACAGCTGAGTAAGAAAACCATGGATGCATTGGAGCATAAAATGGGCAGTTTCTGGCTTCCTTTAGCAGGATGATCTGCAGCAGGCAACGCCAAGCCAAGGCACTCAGCGCACTCATTTTCCCTCAGTGCACCCCAGTGCAAGTGTTCTCTTGCCAGAGCTCTCCTGCTTCTGGCAATTAGTTTCTATCACAAGGAGTCCCTGCACAGGCAGGAGTTACTTCCCTGAATCTATGAAACTGCTATTTCTGGCAGAGAAAAAGCAGCTGCTAAGTAGACAGACAAAACTTGCTAGACTTTGTTCTGCACTCCTCTGAACTGCTAGTTCTCAGATTGCTTCTATGCACTGTCTTGGTTCTCTCATGCTAGTTCACATGGTAGGAGAGCACAGTTCCACACAGTGGAGTCAAGCACAACATTTTGTTCTTTCTTATATTCTCACTGTCTTCGACAGCACACACCGTAGCCAGATTATCTCTGTGCAGGGGGTAGATGTATGCTCCAAACGCTGTTTTAGGACAAGACTAATGCTCATCCCCTGCTGTTCTGAAATGGAGACAATGTATTTCATAATGCAGGAAGATCAAATACACACTGAAGTTACACTGGCTGCTGTCTGACTAGGTCATCTTTGCAGACTACTAGATACTCACTGCACAGAGAACAGTGAACTGATGTAAGGCAGGTACTAACTTAAAAGCTATAGAAATCTTAATCTTTCTCATGTAAATAAATAATTTAAATAGCAATATAAGTAAGGAATTTTATTCTGATTCCTTGTAAAACAGCCGTACTTCACATCTAGCAAAAGCTAAATGAGGTCATAATTATTTCATTCCAATAGTTAGCAATATGCATTTAGCCATTTTACACAATATTTCAAGGTGGAAAAGCAAATCTTATTTCTCAGGGTGTATAAAAGTAGATTAATTTACAAAGGATTGATTTTCAATTAGGTCATTCTTAATCTCATGTGTGTACATACATCTGAACACACAACAGTTGTATTAACTTGAAATTGTATTTCCTATTTGGTGTGTAAACTAAAATTGTCAAAAATTTTGATGACCATGTCATAGCTATGACACAAACAATTATCTCAATCCAAAGAAGCATGAATGCATATTTTTAATGTGTGTATTTTTTATAATCACTACCCTTTTGTGCAGTTAATAAATGTTTCCTTATGTCACATTCCAAATTTTGTCTTTTTTTTTTTTCCTGTTATGCTTTTGGTCCTGACTATTCTGTCCACATTCTACTGCATCTTTATTTATCAGTACAGGTTTTGGGGCCATTTGTTCAATCACACTGATTGAGTCTGAATCTAAAGTAGCAATGTATTAGTAATATGACTCTATATATACCTGTGGTGTTAAAAGCTATGACAACAATCTCAATCAGCCTAAAAACTAAACCCAACTCCCATGACTAAAATACTGGAAAGCAGAATTCTTCATTGCATTGAAGCATGAGCTGATTTCTCGAGAGACTAACTCCAACATATATAAAAGTCTTCTAATTCATCTGTGTTAGATGCATCAAGTATAAGAATTCAGAATAAAGGAATCTATGCAAATAACAGGTGAAATTCTGGCCCAGGAAAAAAGGGCAAAACTTTCCCTAAATTTATTAAGCTGTGATTTCAGAATTTCAGTTCTCCCAAAGCAAAATGAACTCTGAAAGCAATATTATTAATTATTAAATGTGTGAGTATCTTTCCCTCTTGTGTGAATATCTAAACCACACAAGAGAACTGTATGTGTGGGGTTTTTTTTTTGCGTTTTGTTTTATTTGTGTCATCTATCTACTACTAAGCATATGTAGTAGATTATAGACATAAAGATTATAAGACTTTGTCATGAATAATGATAGATTAATTTTTATTGATTGATTCTAAGCAGAGCCACAAATCTTTCCTAACTTCTTTACCTTATTTGTTTTTTAATGAAAAAAAAAGCAAACAGCAGATAACTTGATGCTTGGTAATACCCTCCTTTAAATACAAAGTAAATTTGTCAAGCTTTTAGCTGTAGTCTATCAGTTTTCCTTCTCTAGGCATCAACTGTCCCATGTCATCTTTTTCCACTTTCCAATGCAATCACATAGCAAACTCAAGCTCTGCATCTGAGCTTAGCTCTCCACAAGCTAATTATTGAACACAGACACCGTTTTGTGTGGCAAAACAAAAGGGCAGCTCGGATGAAGGTGCAGTGCCAGTGCTGGTCCCGGCAGTAAGCACACACCCTGCTGCCCTGCTACCCTGTGACAGCAGAGCCTGCAGGTTTCATGGGCCTTTCTGCCTTTCAATCCTCCTGCCTGTGGCTTCTGGGATCCCTTTCAAGAAGCAGGACATGCAGCTGGTGTTTCACAGCCTACAAAATAAGGTCAGTTGAAACGCTCATGTTGAGTGTCTGCAGTTACTGAGAATACTCCGTGCATCCTGAATGCACCTTTAGTTCAGGGGCAGGAATTTACCTCTGCAATTCAGTACTGCCATTCTCAGTGATAGAGGTGAACAAGGCAGACCTCCTCCAAAATAATGAACGCTTAGTTTTGGTGCGTATTTTATTTATAAAATAATCTTGTCTGTCATGTTGAGATTCTTTGGTACTTACACAGTGCTTTTGACCCACGTTGTTGATTTTTTTCTCCACATTTAAAGGAATCAGAAATTTAAAGAAAAATACTAGAATCTGTTACAGTTAATGTTACCAGAAAATTAATTTTAAAGGAAGATACAGAATCCTAATTTGAGAAGTGTGATAGTTGACAGACTTGACGGAATTTTTGCATGTGAAGAAAATACATTTGATATATTATTTTATATAGTATTATATGCTGATCATAAATATTCCTCTAGTTACAAATAGTAAGCACTAAATAGAGCAATAGCTTCCCCACTTTTAATTCAACATTTTCTGTAGTCAAAAAGAACAAGATTACTACTCGTGATTAATATTCTGAATTCTGAACTCAATGGAAAGATGAACATCAATATATTACATAGCTCAAATTCAGGAACAGTCAGGGGGTAGAAGAGTTTTTCTGTTCTTTCCCTGGGCTACCCCCACAGGGCAAATCACTAGTTTAGCTGAAAGTAGCCACAAAAGTCCAACCATAATATTCTGTGTATGTGTATATATGTATTTACATACACATTCTTGTCTCTTGGTGTTCTGTTGACTGACTTAATAAAGCATACAGTGTTGGAAATAATGGTTTGGGGGAGGGTTGGTTTGGTTCCTTTTTTCTTTTTCGCTTTGTAATGAAATTATTTTGAAAGTGGCTTAAAAAAAAATACAGTCTCCCAAAGAAGTACTGCTAAATGAATTACAATTACATATGCAAATATGATTACATTTGGCTGCAGAACTGAGTATCAAATTACACTGAAAATGGCTTTTTAAACTTGCAACTACAAGTGTGCCCTCAGGCTGACCCAAGAGTCCTTTCATTTCAGCACAAAGCCATTTGCTGTTAAGTGCCATCCATTACAAACCTAAGATCACATGCAATTACAATTACACACTCATTTGGATGTGCAATTGCTCATTTTTACATGTGCAATTCATACTGTCTTTAATAAATGTTTTCTGCTTTCCTGAATCATATCTAGTGCAGGGAACAAGAGTAACTGTGTCACTTCCTGCAATCTACAGCCTTTAGGAGCACAATCAGTATGTTAAAAAAATCATTTCCCTGATTAGTTCATCAAATAGAAAAACCAGCTGGTTTTGGGGTGGTTTTTTTCCTACATGTAAGCATTTTATTCACACAGCTACAAAAACCTTTAATATTTATAATTTGTAACGTAAAGTAAGTCTCTCCTGGTTAGACCTGTCATTGGCCCTTCAAATTAATTACTATATATATCAGGTATATGAGAGAACAATAGATTATCGTCATTTAAGAACATAAACAATACCAAGCAAACGAAATAGAAATTTTCAGTAGTGTGACTGCCAGCACTAGACATACTGGGAGACAACCTGTGAAAAATGCGTATTTTATGATTGGCTTTTCGCAAATGTTACAATGAACATTATAAGTGTAATGTTAGAAAGTTATGCTGTATTAATTCTCTTAATTAGTGTGTTAAATATAGCTTTAGGTTACAACCTAATGTTAAAATAGAAACACTTCGATATAGGATTTGTTACGAGCTCAGACAAGAAGATGAGATAATCAAGAAACCCTTCACACAGAGATGTCAGCAAAGGGGGCCCATAAAAAGTTACTGCCTCCTTCTCAGAAAAGACATTCTTCCACCTTCTCTCCGTCTTTTTGGAACCACCAGGATTAAGGAGAAGAAGTTGACAAAACCCAGAAAAGTTCTTAATTTGGAAGGAATTTATGCATCATGTATGAGATATATGAATATGCTACAGGCTATTGCTTTTAAGGTTATTCCTTTGTTCACAAGGTATGCTTTTCGTGACTTAGTGTCTGAGAGCGTCCTTAATTCTTTGCTTTTTATTGTCTTGTAATTGTCCTAACTCTAAATTTTATTACTATAATTGTATTGCTATTTTTATAATAATTTTATTATTATTAAACTTTAAAAATTTTTAAAAGCCAAGCGATTGGCGTTTTTCACAAACCGGTAAGATAATGTTTTTTCCACTTCATGTTTTCATCTCCCACCGTCGGAAGCCCGATTCCCCGCAGGCACGGCGAAGCTGCTGAGGAGAGCAGGTTGCGGGGATGCGGGCGGTGGCCGCGGTCCAGCGGCCTCGCTGCCAACTCCCGGCCGGCGTGCGAGGTGATAACTGCTCCTGCCGCGATGGGCAGGGCAGCCAGAACCAGCCCGAATATTCCCACCTTCCCAGCACGTCCAGAAGCTTTCAGAATACCTGGCACGCTACTTTTTTGCCCCCGTATTTTTTTGTTCGTGCCCCTTCTCCTTGCCTTACAACCCAGAAGCAACCCAGATTATAGCCCCAATGAAAAACACACGCCAGGTTTTTTACTGTTTAGTTCATCCTTAGCATATTTAAATATGCAAAAATACTGGAAGAGTCCGTACTGGTGCTATTATTGTAGGTGCTATCATTTCAATATGTCAAGAAGGGTAGTGTCACTCTTGTGTTAACAGCACCTGATATGCTTCTTTCCAAAAGCACAACAGCCCCATGAAAAACCATACCTTTATTTTAGTTGCCCCATTGACTTTCCATCAGTAACAGTTCTGGAGTAACAGCCAGAGACATTTAATATTTATGGACACTTGCATAATTAATAATTTATGATTAATTCTTTTATAGCTAAGGGAATGGTTGATAAGAATAGGAGAGCAACTGTTTTACATGACAATCTTGTGAGAATGGATAGTGGGTCAGAATAAACAGAACATGTCTGAGTATAAACTAATTCACTTGGGAGAAATTACCTTAAATCAGACCTTAAACAGCAGCAAATGGGTTTGTGAGTATGCAGATGTGCTGCACCAGTGCCTGCAAAGAGAAGGCTGATAGCACATCATGCATGAACACTTCAGGAAACCAATTGGAAGATGACGTGATAGAAGAGAAGAATGTAGGAGCTTGACATCTCTATATAAATAGGCAGTATTTCAGGGACAGTTTCCTCTCTGAATACCTAAGTTAGTAAAATTCAGAGACTGAAGCAAAGCAGAGCCAATATGCTCGACAGAAACAATAAAACAATCTTTATAAACTATCCAGGACTATAAATCTTAACACTGGATATTAATAATTAATTACTTATTATTTATGTGATTGTGTACTTGGTGTTACCTTCCTATTCTGAACTTCTGAAGTTTGTAGTAGGTGATATGAAATACATATGTTGAAAAATAAGCAAAGACTTAATAACTTTTAATTAATATTTTATACTTAGTAAGGTGAAGTCCCGCAAACTAACATCAGGGAACTTTAAAGTGCTTCTCCGGGAGTTAGCAGGGTGTGTTCATTGTTATTGTCGATAATAGGTTGTGAGCAGAAAATGAGAAAAACCCTGACTTTTCAAACGATACAGGATGCCATCACTTCAACAACGGAGAAGCCAGAGGCCGTTCTCTGGTCCCTCCTGCCCGGGGCAGACTGGCGAGGGCGGTTTTCCTATTCACAGACAGCTTTCCGAAGCCTGCAAACTGCCCTTTTCTTTCTCGACGAGGTTAGCTGTAGAGGCCTCACAGCTGTGTTCTAAAGTCACTCATTTCTCCCAATTTCCACTGCAAGGCCCTGACGGAACAGGACGCCGTTTGTGCGACAGAGGAGGAGACACATTTATCCACCTGCCGTCCCTCTCGGGTCTAACCCCAGAGGCAGCTGGGCAGCAGCACCTCGGCTCGCCTCTCCTGCCGCTTGGCGGGGCCCCTTGGGCAGCTCTCGGCTGTGCCGCGCTGCCCGGAATCCCAAGGGGGAGCGGCGGGAAGCGGCGCCGCAGCCCGCGGAGCCCCACAGCCCGCAGAGCCCCGCAGCCCGCGGAGCCCCGCAGCCCGCGGAGCCCCACGGCCCGCAGAGCCCCGCAGCCCGCGGAGCCCCGGCCCCCCGCAGCCCGCGGAGCTCCACAGCCCGCGGAGCCCAATAGCCGCGGAGCCCCGGCCCCCGTAGCCCGCGGAGCCCCTCAGCCCGCGGAGCCCCGAACCCCGCAGCCCGCGGAGCCCCG